>CM069138.1:40047234-40647234 GCA_035221665.1 Okamejei kenojei | reverse complement strand
TCCACGGCCCCTGAAGAGTTCCAGCTACGACAGAAGCAAGTGCTGAAGGGCCTGAAAGGAGTGAGGTCTGTTGCTGAATACATACTAGTGTTTGGGAAAGGAAAAACTGCAGAGGAAGCAGAAAGAGCCCATGACACGAAGGTCAGAGCTCTGATGGAGAAATATCGTGACAGAAACCTGAAGCTGAACATAGAGAAGGGAAAGCTAAAGGTGAAGGAAGTCATTTTCATAGGACATAGAGTCTCAGCTGCAGGACTGAAATCAGATCCAGGGAAGGAAGAAGCAGTGCCTCAGATGTCTAACCTAACGGAAGTCCAAGGAGTTCAGTGATTAATTAGGTTTGTTAACTACTTGAGCAAATTCCTTCCTGGAGTAAGCGACCTATGTGAACCACTATGCAAGCTGACACAGAAGGATGTAGTTTGATGGTGGGCAGAGGTGCATGACAGGGCAGTGATGGAAATAAAGAAACTAGTAACTGCAGAGCCAGTACTCAGATACTATGATCCATCCAAGGAGCTGACAGTACAGGCCAACGCGTCAGAAACTGGATTTGGTGCAGCGCTGATGCAGGAGGGCCATCCAGTTACCTATGCCATCAGGGCCTTGACGGATGCGGAGACCAGATATGCACAAATAGAAAAATAATTGCTGGCAGTTATGTTTGGTCTAGATTGCAGACGATGCTTGTGAGGATGCAGACCTATGATGTGACAATAAGATACAGACCAGGGAAGCAGATGCAGCTTACGGACATGCTGAGCAGAGCATATATTCAGACTGGAAAGACTGACAAAACCATGAGAGAACTGGAGACTCCAAACCTGGCAAGGCACATCCCAATATCACAGCCTCTGCCAAATGGCATAAGGGATGCAACGAAAAAAGATGAGACTATGCAGAGACTGCAAGAGGTGATCAAACGAGGCTGGCCAGAGAACAAGAAGGATGTTGACCCAGAATTTTACTTTGGAGTCACGTGAGTGATTCCGTGAGAAGAAGGCCCGCCAGGCCGCATGCGCACCATTACGTAAGCCGCATTGGCGCAAGCACCAGTCTGGCAGGACAGAGGTCCTGCCGGTGGTAAGTTAAACTTAAAAGGTAAGTTTGTTTTTTTACTTACCAGGGGTTTTTAGGCAGGAGCCTCTTTTTACAGAGGTTTTCCTGCCAGTTTCGCATCCCGACAAGTTGCCGGTTATGGATTGTGAGGAAATTCCAGTCCGACCGCAAATGCGGAGAAACCGGCAAAATTGATCGGGTTGCAAGATAAGGAGCTACTGACAGTATAGTCAGGGGCTCCTAGCCTGCAGGAATGCCGTACAAACAGCAGGAAATTGACTTCCGGTGGCGCTATGGAGGGCTAGAGGATAACGCAAGCCTGCTCCGTGAAAAAAACGGGGAAAAACGGGGGATTAACGGACCTACCTGCCGCCTGCTGCTTGCTGCCTGCCGTTTCTGCACTGATTGTTGTGAGTGGCGTTATCAGGCGTGTGACTAGTTATGTCTACAACACGCAGCCCACCCGAAAGACAGAAAAGTCGACCAACTAGGCAGAAACTGGCAGAAGGCCCAACTGAAGCCTCAGACTCAAGTAGGGCCTCATCCCAGGAAGATGTATCGAAAAGAACAGGGAAAAAAACTGAAAGTGAAGAATTGAAAACTTTCATTTCTCGTGAGATTGCTGGCTTAAGGGAAGAAATAAACCAGATGAATACTCAAATGAAAGAATTTCAACAGGAAATGAATTCATATATTAATAATAAGACCAAGAAAATATCGGAAGATTTGAAGAAAGAAATTACAGAAATGATGAACGAAATGACAAAGGAGATGGATAATAAAATTGAAAAGGTCAAAAAAGACTTTGAAAAAAGGCTGAACTATGGAAAAGGTACTGGAACAATGGACACAGTCGGTATAAAAGGCCTTGAAGAACTAGCTGATACAAGTGCTGTGACTACAGCAAAGTTGATTACAGAAAACGAACGTCTAATGGACTTACTGACTAAAATAACTGAGAAATGAACTGAGCTAGAAGGTCGCCAGAGAAGACAAAACCTAAGAATTGCAGGTATTCCCGAAGGACGAGAGAAAGATGAAGATCCTCGAGAATTTACTGCGAACTTATTGCAACATGTTTTATTTCTGGAACAAAAGCCTTTATTAGCCCGTGCTAACAGAGTCAGGAGACGTCAGACAAGAGCAAACGCCCCTCCAAGACAAATGATTATAAAGCTACAATATGACTTTGTCTTGGACGAGATAATGCGAAAATCCTCGAGAAACAGAAACCTGGAATTCGAAGGACAAAGGATCAGTATCTACCGAGATTATCCAGCAGAAGTTTCCAGGAAACGGAAAGCATTCAATGAGGCTAAAAGTCTTATGAGGGGAGTGGAAAATTTGAGATATGGCTTGAATTATCCAGCTATTCTAAGAGTTACTTTCAACAACAAGGAACATCTCTTTTCGAACCCAGCAGCAGCATTGGACTTTGCTCGCCAGATCCAGACCTGAGAAGCAGCTACTTTCAAATATATTGACTTTTAAGAACTCTACAAGAATCCGCAAGACTTCACAAAACAACGCAGGACTGGACTGAACAGGACAACGTTGGATGGAAGTTGGAGAAAGAAGTGGATTGGAAAACCTGGATACTAATAATTAGTATAATTACACTACTAATATAAATAACTAACACATATTATAGACACACCGCGGTATCTTTATTAACATCATTTTTACTAATTAAGATTAGTCACTATTACTAATAATTAATGATTATCTATGGAAAATGATTTAGATAAACTCTATTCATTCCATAGAGTTTATTTAACTCTATGGAATGAATAGAGTTAAATTTAGGGATTGATTTCATTTGGAGATTTTTCTTTTACACCAGCAATTTTCATTTTCATTTTTAATTCTTATCTTCTTTTTGTTGGATGGAGTTTTTTTTTTCTCTTTCCTTTTTTTTGTTTCTTTTGTTTATAATAATTAGATTTTTAATTAAGTTTTAAATATGTATTTCGATATCTTTTTTTGTTTCTTTTGTTAATAATAATTAGATTTTTAAATAAGTCTTAAATATATGTATTTCTATATCTTTAATTGTTATAATTTAAATAAGTCTTTATTTTTACCCTTTCTTTTCCTTTTCTTTTTTTTTTCTAATGTTATACCCCCGGTAAAATATTATTATGGAATAACAATTCCAAAAACCTGGGAGCTGGTTAAGTTACTAACATCAACGACGGAAGTCGGTAGATGGTTAGCCATGTTAGTATGGCTAGCACTAACTGCAACAATTCTAGATGTAGTTTTTCCCTTCTTTATGCACAATACTAACCTCTTAATCTATCCTTTGCTCTTCTTTTATATAATCTATTATTGTTTTTCGCAATTTGAATGGAGTTATATATTGGATCAATGGAGATATATACGTGAGAGACATGCACGAGACTTAAAATTCATCTATTCGATGTTCGGGTGTAAGGTCGGGACTGATGTGCTGAACCATAGACTCTATCGTAGACCTCCATAGTCAAAAAATGCAAGACTCAAAAATGAATATGGGGAATGAGGGAATAACGTTTTGTAGTTGGAATGTTAAAGGTATTAATGAACCAATCAAGAGAGGAAAAGTTTTTGCACATTTAAAGGCAAATAAAGCTGACGTAATTTTTATTCAAGAAACCCATTTAAAAAAAGATGCTGAACATAGATTGAAAGCTAAATGGATAGATAAAATGTATCACTCTTCTTTTACGCATAAATCAAGAGGCGTAGCAATATTATTTCGTAAAGGTATTTTATTTAAACATACATCAACTATAACTGATAAAGATGGAAGATACATTATCGTTATAGGAGAATTAAATACACAAAAAATGATTTTTGTTAATGTATATGGACCAAATTGTCATAGCCCATTGTTTTTCAAGAAAGTATTTAACAATATCCCGGAATTAACACAATACAATCTAATAATTGGAGGAGATTTTAATTGTACACTAGACCCATACTTAGATAGATCTACAAGGCAAAGGAAAACTAAATCACATTCTAGTGACTTATTAAATGCATATATGGAAACTACTAATATCAAAGATGTTTGGAGAATAGAAAACCCTACCGGACGAGAATACTCTTTTTACTCGTCAGTACATAAAACTTACTCAAGAATAGATTATTTTTTGGTGGATGCTAAACTTATCTCACTCACTTATGAATCCAAATATCATAATATTATAATTTCAGATCATGCCCCATTAACATTTAAGATCAAAATAAATGGTAAAATACAAAAATCAGAACAGTGGAGATTTAACCCACAAATTTTAGAAAATAAAATTACTCAGGAATATATCACAGAACAAATTAAGATTTTTTTCGAAATAAATGATAAACCGGAAATATTTTGTTCCTTATTATGGGAAACATTTAAAGCATACCTCCGGGGAATCATGATTTCCTCCCAAGCATTTTATAATAAAAAGAATCGTAAGGATCAACAAGATTTGGAAAAGGAGATTAAACAATTAGATATACAGAATGCAGCGAATCCAACTACAATACTACATAGTAAAATTGCAGCATTGAAATATAAATTAAATAAAATATATACAGATCAAGTTGTTAAACTTTATCAACATACTAAACAATTACAGTTTGAATTCGGTGATAAACCTCAAAAATAATTGGCTCGCCAACTAAAGAAAATGGAAGCTGAAAAAATAATCCATAGGATTAAATCACATAATGGCGAATTGTTAATACAACCTAAAGATATTAATGAAAGATTTATGCAATATTATAAAAACTTATACACTGCTAAAACGACAGAAAATAAAATAGGAATAGAAGCATTTAAAAAAAAATGTTACCTGAAAAGGTTGGATTTACAAAATAGAGAGTTACTGAATGCTGATATTTCCATAAAAGAAATCCAAGAATCAATCAGATCATTAAAAAAACGGTAAAACACCGGGACCTGATGGCATTGGCTCGGAATTTTATAAAATATTCTATGATCAGATTGTACCACGTCTGAAATTATTCATGAACATATATATACACAGCAAAAACTACCAGAAACATTAAATGAATCTACTATAACACTTTTACCTAAAATAAACAAAGACTTGGATGAACCAGGGTCATTTAGAGCAATAGCTCTTTTAAATACTGATCAAAAGATATTAACTAAAATATTAGCACAAAGGTTAAGCTCAGTTGTTAATAAATTAATTCATCCCGATCAAACACGATTTATACCAAAACGATACTCTTCATATAATTTGAGACGGTTATTTAATATTATATACTCGAAAAGAGGTATTAATAAAGATCTAGTAGTTATTTCGTTAGATGCAGAGAAAGCCTTCGATCAAGTGGAATGGCCTTATTTGTTCTCGGTTATGGAAGCTTTCAAACTGGGAGAAAAGTTTATTACCTGGATCAAATTGCTATATACAAATCCGACAGGTAGAATAATAACAAACCGAATGTTATCACCTAAATTCAATCTATCTCGAGGTTGTAGACAAGGTTGCCCTTTATCCCCTTTACTGTTTGCACTGGCAATAGAACCGCTAGCTCAGAGGGTGAGATCACATCCGGAAATATATGGATACGATACTAGAGACACTAAAAATAAAATTTCTTTATATGCGGATGATGTATTACTTTACATCACAAAACCAGAAACTAGTATTCGAAATTTGTTAAAATTAATAACTGAATTTGGATCCTACTCAGGATATAGTATCAATTGGAATAAAAGTGAACTTATGCCAATAACGGTAAATAACTTACACATATTACAACAATTCTCTTTTAAGATAACAAATGAAAAAATTAAATATTTTGGAATTTTCGTAACAAAAAGATTTGACTCATTATTTAAATCTAATTTCCCACCATTATTGAATAAATTAAATAAGAATATCTTATATTAGAAAACTTTACCTATTTCAATGTTAGGTAAAATTAATATAATAAAAATGGTTTTTCTTCCACAATTATTATACCTTTTCCAATTAATTCCAATATATCTCCCTAAAAATTTCTTTAAAAAGGTGGACTCCCTAGTCACTAACTTCATTTGGGATTATAAGAGCCATAGAATAAATAAAAAACATTTATGTAAATCAAAAATAAATGGAGGTCTAGCACTACCAAATTTTATGTTTTATTATTGGGCAGTCAACGTTAAAAATATGAATTTTTGGTTAGAAGAAATAGATAACCAACCAACTTGGTTAAATATGGAAAAAGAAGATTGCTCTCCTTTTGTAATTAGTTCTATAATATTTGCTAATATTAATCTAGCTAAGAAAACTTATAGTGAAAACCCGATAATAGAAAGTGGAATACGTATTTGGAAACAAATAAAGAAAACATTAAAACTAAAATCTATACCACTATCTCTTAGCATTGTAAATAATGTTACGTTTAAACCTTCAATGATGGATAAAGCTTTTTTACAATGGAAAAATAATGGAATTATTAAGATCGGTGATCTCTATAAGGAAAACTCCTTCCTTTCATTTCAAGATCTACAACAAATTTATGGACTCCACTCTAAAGATTATTTTAGATATTTACAAATTAGTGATTATGTTAAAGCAAATACGCAGGAACTCAGAAATAGAAAGACAGAAATTTTAGATGAATGCTTAAATAAACATCCGAATACAGAAAAAATAATTTCATATATATATAACATCTTATTGGAAGGTGATGTTCCATCAACAGAAATACATAGACAATCTTGGGAAAATGAATTATGCTAAATTATTAGACCAGAAGTATGGGATGAAAGTTTACAACATATGCACCATTGTTCGCTAAATGCTAAACACTCTCTTATACAGTTTAAAATACTACATAGACTATATTATTCAAAATCAAATTACATAACATTTTTCCAAAAGTATCTCCTCTATGTGATAAATGTCAACATTTAGAAGCCAACTTGTCACACTCATTTACAAACTGTATAAAAATTACAAAATTCTGGATAGAAATATTTAGGATAATTTTGAATGTTGTTAAAATAATTTTGACACCTGATTCAAAGTTAATAATACTAGGAATACTGGAAACAGACCAATTAATAACAATGAATCAAAGAATTTCTATTGATTATGGGTTAATAATTGGGAAAAAATTAATATTAAAATTTTGGAAAGGCCCTACAATCAAAATGTGGAATACAGAAATGTCGGAGACTCTTCATCTGGAGAGATTGAGGCTTGTCCTAATGGACAGGTTAGATCTCTTCAGAGGGATATGGTCTCCATATATTGAATATTTACAGAGTCATAACGGCTCGGTACGAGGGCTTGACTGAGGCCTGAATATTAGAATGGATGAAGAAATATATATAATAAATCATGCCTATATCTCCAATGACGGATTAACGATTAACACTCCATTCGCTTTCATATTTTCATCATTATTTATCTCTATCTTTTCCTACTTTATAAAAAAAATTAAAAAAGCGTATAGAAGCATATAGTCTTAAATTTTAATATTAATAATAATATCAATATTATTAATATCATGAAAGTATATAATGATGTATTTTCATTTATGTAAAACATTGTAATTTTCATAAATATGTTTCTATAATAAAAAAATATCTAACAAAAAAAACAGCAGGAAATTTAAGCAGAGTCGCTGACAGTGTAGTCAGCGGCTCCCAGCTTGCAGGAATGACATAAAAACGGCAAGAAATTTAAGCAGAGTCGCTGACAGGGGGGTCAGCGGCTCCCAGCCTGCAGGAATGCTGTAAAAATGTCAAGAAATTTAAGCAGAGTCGCTGACAGGGTGGTCAGCGGCTCCGCAGCCTGTGGGATGCCGTTGGAACGGCAAGGAAGCAACGCTGGAGCCACTGACAGTGGGGTCAGTGGCTCACAGACGTTGGTCCCCAGTCAAGAAATTACTGGGACTCATTCAACCCTATTTGTACTCGGTTGAGTCGGGCTATAAAGGGTTTCTCCTTATAATAAAAAGTATGTATTTTATAGTGTTTTTTATTTAAGTAAAAGCTAAAGGCAAAGTAAAAAGTTATTGTTATATGTTCTGACAATGTTATAATTGTTTAAGCACAGGTTGCTATGAATTATTTTTACCCTTCACAGGTAAAGCTGTACATTAAAAATGTTGATTTAGTGAACTTACACAGCAATAGGCCTATGGGACAGGCTGCGCCAGCAGCGCCTGACAGGGCTGCTTCATGTGGAAAATGTGCGGGCCTATGGGACAGGCCACGCCAGCAGTGCCTGATAGGGCTGCTTCATGTATGAAAGTGCCGGCCTATGGGAGAGCCGTGCCAACAGCACCTGATACAGGGCTGTTTCATTTGTGACATTGCCGGCCTACGGGAGAGCCGTGCCAGCAGCGCCTGATGCAGAGCTGTTTCATGTCAAAAAACGCCTGGGACAGGGTTGCTCAAATTCACACATTTCTGCTCGCCCACGGAGTCGGGAGATGATTCTCCACCGGGGCTAGAGAGCAAGGCCCATGGAGACGGGGGATGAATTCCTCACCGGAGCTGGATAGTGCATTGAAACGACTATCCTAAATACAGCAACTGTTAAATACAGTGCTGCAAAGGTCTCCCTCTCGGAGGCAGAGACCAAGATGGGTCAGTATCCTGCTGCCACTGAGTCTCAGGGTATGGCCGTGGGGCATACCCAAAGGGATGAAGGGCACGTGTCAGAGGTGCCTTTCATGATAATAAAGTTGCCATCCCAGTAAACTATTCTATTGGGTTAAGGCCAATGGGTTTGTATCAGTATTTATATCCTACGGCCTGCGGCAGCACCTGTTAGAGTTGCCTACGAATCACCCTCTCTGAGGAGGGAAGAGCAAAAGGTCAAGATGACTCTGGGCTCTAAAGATGTCAATAGAACAGACTCAAGCACATATGTGCCGGCAGTGAACAACGGCAGCAGGGGGATGTGAGAGCCAGCCGCTGAATCGGTTATTCAGGTAGGTCTATTCTACAGGGAAAGAAGCCTGGCAGACAAATTAATTTGGCCAACAACAGGCAAAAGTCATCGTTCAGAATGCACCCCAGGCGCTCATCGGCAGTAGCGGTTCACTGGAGCTGGGGGCAGCATGATAGCTCAGAAATTCCATGCACCTTCCAGTCATGCTCAACTAAATGGGACTAGCAGTTCCAGAATGTGGGTAGTGCACTGTTCATAAGTTGTAATATTTACATTGTACAACACACAAAGGGTAAAAATAAAAAATATTTGGTTGAGGCACAGCCGGAGCATTCCAAGTAAGTTTGGATTATGACCAGGATTTGGAAATTGGGCAAAATTTCTCATGCAAACCACCCATGCAAGAAGGCAGGATTTGCATGTTATTATGAAGAATGGAGAGTATCGGGCATATGAACTTTCCGAATGTAAAAACTTATTCCTGACTACAACAGATTCATAAGGTAAGAGATACATGTTATACAAATCCCATTACAAAGGTTATCAAAGACAATATAACTGTACTATAACAGTAAAGCTTTGCAGTATGGGATAAACTGTTTGTTGGTCATTGGGATTTACCTTTAATTATTATTAGCCTTGTCTCCGCCTTGTGGCAAGAGATTGGGGTTATAGCAATCTGTTACAATAGGAATTATTTTCATTAAGCGTAATTGGCAATATAGCAGCTGTGTTGCAGCTGAGCAAATCAAGGAACTGATATTGTGTAAGTAGCAATTAGATCATTGCTAACAAAATCTTGTGATATTGTCAGCTGAGGCTACTTCAGCCACAATGATGAAGTAACAGTATTCAGCTTTGCTGAACATGACAATAACTCATTGAACTTGAACTTGAAACTCGCTACAGTAGTGTGGTCGGTTGAATTCAGTTATTATGAACTGATGTTTAGAACTCTAAGATGAGAAGTTCCAAATACCATCACCTACTCAAAGATAGTGGAGATTGCATGAGTTACCAATTCTTCAGTTGTTGGTATCAACTAAATATATACACTAAATGCACCGTTGAGTAAGGGGTTTTCAGCGAATATAGAAACATAGAAACATAGAAATTAGGTGCAGGAGTAGGCCATTCAGCCCTTCGAGCCTGCACCGCCATTCAATATGATCATGGCTGATCATCCAACTCAGTATCCCGTACCTGCCTTCTCTCCATACCCTCTGATCCCCCTAGCCACAAGGGCCACATCCAACTCACTCTTAAATATAGCCAATGAACTGGCCTCAACTACCCTCTGTGGCAGAGAGTTCCAGAGACTCACCACTCTCTGTGTGAAAAAAGTCTTTCTCATCTCGGTCTTAAAGGATTTCCCCCTTATCCTTAAGCTGTGACCCCTTGTCCTGGACTTCCCCAACATCGGGAACAATATACGTATTTTTCATGCTCAAATTCAAGTTGCTACTCTACGATGGTGACATATGTTAGTCACACGATAATCAAGGGAAAATATCCTGTAATTAATCTCCTTGCCACTGGTGTATCATCCAATTCAGATCGATGATAACACATCAAATAAGTGTTGGATCTCGAAGTATGATGAAAGCATGGTTCAATACTTCATCGAATATTCATCATGTTAATGCATGTTTTTCACTCATTGCAAAAAATATGTGGCACATCAGTGCGGAGAAATACTTTCTCGCTTCAATAGGAGGAATGGTCTTTATGTCTTCCTCATTTTTGCCTCATTAGCGAGGTCTTAAAACAGTCTGCAAGACCTCGCTTGGGTCCATACTGTCGGTCTGGTCAAGCGTCCATGTTGCCTGCTTCATCAGGCATTATGGCACAACGGTATACGGTTATGCCAAAAAACAAGATTGTCAATCCAGGACTGTTTGCCTGTGCCATTTTAAGTACCTAAATTTAAGTGGTGCTGTCATTTGTTTACATTGTTAAATAAACCCTATTTCTACATTTAATGCAATGTTACTACTAATGCATTCATTTCTCTTTCGAGTTAATCAATGCAGTGGGATGCCGAGATTTGTAATCTGCGGCATGAAATCACAAAGCTTTGAACTCTTCACGGAATCACTCATGTGACTCTGAGTAAAATAGTAAGATTAAACGAGAACTTACCTGTTTGAAGTTTGATCTTGATTTTATGAGGAGTTACGTTGGTGATTACGTGCCCCCAACGCCCAACCCTCTCACATAAAAGGATCATATGGTAGTTCTCGAGTCACTGATCTTACTATGTACTTCGGTGTTGTTTATTTGTGATTTCATACCACTGCTTTAAAGTTTGGTGCGCATGCGGCCTGGCGCGCCTTCTTCTCACGTAATCACCAACGTAACTCCTCATAAAATCAAAATCAAACTTCAAACTGGTAAGTTCTCATTTAATCTTTCTATTATTCACTATTTCCATGTGAGGGACAAGCTGAGTGTTGGAGATGACCTCATATTTAGAGGAGCGAGAGTAATCATCCCTAAAGCCAGGAGACACGACATGATAACACGAGTACATGATCCCCACATTGGTGTGAATGGCTGTCCAAGAAGAACAAGAGAATGTTTGCACTGGCCCAGAATGAGTGCAGAAATGAAGGACTTTCTACAGAAATGTGAGATGTCAAGCTCAAGGGAAAGAGCAACCAAAAGAAACACTGCATTCCCATGAAATTCCAGAGAGGCCATGGGCGAAGGTGGGTGCAGATTTGTTCCACTTGGATGTAAGGAACTATTTGATCACTGTGGACTACTTTTCAGGATATTGGGAAATAAGTAAGTAAGTTTATTGACCAAGTATTCACATACAAGGAATTTGCGTTGGTGCTCCGCCCACAAGGAAAACAACATGACATACGGTGACAGTTACGAATGACTCAGAAAACATTACACATTAATAATAATAAAACATTAATGATAAAATACCATTGATCAAGCATGTGAACCAACAAATACCAGATCAAAGGGAAGCTACAGATTTTTGGCTGTTGAGTAGAGCAACTACTCGAGGATAAAAAGATAATCTAGAGAAAACACTGGCAGTTAATGTCATCCATAAAATCAAAGGCCAGTTCGCAAGATATGAAACACCAGATCAGCTCATCACAGATAATGGGCCACAGTTGACAGCTGAGGAATTCAAGAGATTTGCCAAAAAGTGGCAGTTTGAACATACAACCACATCACCCCATTATCCACAGAGTAATGGAAAGGCAGAGAGCAGTGTGAAAGTTGCAAAGTCATTGCTGAGGAAGGCAGTCCAGTACAAAGATTGATGAACAGACGTACCAGGACCATTCTACCAACTACTCAGAGGCTGCTCAAACGTGAAATTCAGAAAAAGGTAGGAGATGAGTTTAGAGCAGCTAGAGACAGACAAGCAGACTACTACAACAGAGGATCCCAAGATCTGATTCCCCTGAAAGCTGGTGATCCAGTTTGAGTGAAGCCGACTGGTGACCGACATCAGCCTGGAGGAAGGCTGTGGTTGTAGGCCGTGCTGCGTGACCTAGATCTTATGAAGTCAGAAATAAGGACGGCGTCATCTATCGTCAGATTCGGCGCCATCTGAGGAAGACCAAAGAGCCATTTCATCGCTCTGATATTGACCTGGATGACCTGGTCAGACATCGTCTGAACCGGAGCGAGACAATCGACCTATGAGCCGAGCACCCCTGACAACAAGATCTGGTAGATGCGTTCGATAACCATGCTACCTGCAGGAATATGTGCCCAAATAAGGATAGGGCCTGTACATGTAGTTGATTATAGATTTAAAAGGCTATTAGGTTATGTTTAAAAAGTTAATGTTATATTGTTCTTTTATAGTTTGATATGCATAGTTTTATGTAGAAGTAGTGGTAAGGGCCATTTTAAAAATAAATAAATAAATAAATAAAGAACCAAATTAATAAATAAAAAGGGGAAAGGAAATGAGGAACCAGACATGTATTGTTCAAAGTTTAGATAATTCCGAGCACTGAACTGTCGCAGATACAAGGAATGAGAATTTGGAAGCTGTCAAATGCATGTTGGAAAATGGACTGTCGGACACATGTTGGACTCAGTGAAGTAAGATGCCATGGAAGAATGTAATTGTTGCTATACATGTAAAGTCCCTGTACATATGTGTTTTGTAAACAAAGGGGGATGTTATGGGAATAGCACCATCTGTGGTGCAGTACCAATGATGCAATATCCATGAGGACAGGGCCGGCCTTAGGAGGTGCGGGGCCCAATTGGGGACATTTTTGGTGAGCCCCAGGTGCCCAGCCAAGGTCTGTAGAATCATAGAAATATAAATAAAGTCTATTATAAACTATATATTTCTATGGTAGAATGGAAAGTAATCAAAATGTGCGCTTAAAAAGTCAGGCTAACATGTATGCAATTTTATATTATATTAAAATGTAGCTTAGATCTGTTTGGTCCATTAATTTGCAGTTAACTCGCATTAACTGCGAGTTAATGGACCAAACAGATCTAAGCAACATTTTAATATAAAATGTCATACATGTAAGCCTACAAGTAACAAACAAAATGTGTAGATCACCTCTGAAAATACATAGTTACAATACGACTTTTTTTAGTTACTGTGAAATGAAAAAAAATAATTTTAATTAACGAGATCCTGGAAAACCATTGGCGAAAAACCAGTCCAGGCATTACATTTTGGGCTTCAGCCCCATCCTACCCTTTGGGCTTCTACCCCATCCTAACTTAGTTGTGTGTGTTTGTGTGTTTTAGTTGTCTGTGCGTGATGTGTGGGTGATAGTTGTCTGTGCGTTGTGCCTGTGTGTGTGGGAGGGAAGGAGAGAAGGGAGGGAGGGAAAGAAGGGGGGAAGGAGAGAAGGGAGCAAGGGAAGTAGAGAAAGAAGGGAGGGAGGGAAGGAGTGAAAGAAGGGAGGGAGGGAAAAGAGAGAGAGGAAGTAGAGAAAGAAGGGAGGGAGGGGAGGAGAGAAGGGAAAGGAGAAAGAGGAAGGAGGGAGGGAAGGAGAGAAGGGAGGTAGGGAAGAAGGGAAGGGAAGGGAGGGATAGAAGGGGAGAGAAGGGAGCGAGAGGGCCGGCGGCAGGAGTGGATGTCGGGGGCCGGGCGGACGGGTGTGACTGTGAGCTGAGGCAGAGGTTTGTAAACGTTGCTCCAACCCCCGGCCCGGCCACTCCCTGTAGTGATCACCGCGTCTTCCCGGGAAGAAAGAAGGGTGGAGCTTGTAGCACGGTGCCTGGAGGGGTGGGAGCGCTGTCACCTCCCCCTTCTCCATTCCCCTTCACAACCCTCTCCCCATCTAATGCTTTCTTCCCCCTCCACCCCTCTACTCTCTCCACCCCTCTCTCCCTCCACCACCCGGGGTAGATCTACCCAAACCGAGAGTAAATTACTCTGGCGCGGGGCCCCCCTTAGGCGCGGGGCCCAATTGGGAGCAATCAGTCCAATTGGCTTAAGGCCGGCCCTGCATGAGGAAGTCGCCAAGATGGATCCTGAATTAAAATGGCTGAACCCAAGGCTCGAGTGTAAAAGCCTCTGTTAATTAGTTGTGTAGCTGTAATGGAGCAATTTACAGTAAGGAAACACAATATTAAAACACAACCTTTATAGTTACTTCATCAAAAACTCAATCAGATTTGTGAGACAATTTCCCATGTGCAAAACCATGTCCCTGTCTATACAAATGCAAATATATCTTATCCCTCCGTATACGCTCCAGTAACTTGCCTACCACAGATATTAGGCTCACTGGCCTACAATTCCTAAGCTTTTCGTTGCAACCCATCTTAAATGGAGGCACAACATTAGCCACCCTCCAGTCTTCCAGCACCTCACCCATTTCTAATAATGATTCCTATATCTTAGCCAAGGCACCTGCAATTTCTTCTCTAACTTCCTACAGTGTCCTCAGATATATATGATATGGCCTGGGAGATTTATTAACCAGCATGCGTCTCCTCATTCAGCACCTCCTCGACTGCAGTACTGATTGGCCTCAAGACACTTCCATTAACTGCCCTAAGTTCCCCAGTCTTCACATTTTTCTCCACAATAAACATGGAGGAGAATATATCATTATGGACCTTGCCCATCTCCCTTGCCTCCACACAGAGATGTCCACTTATGTTTCTAAGGCCCCTATTCTCTCTCTAGTCACCCTCTTTGCCTTAATATACTTTAAAAAAAACTATTTGGATTTCCCTTAATATAATTTGCCAGAGCTACCTCCTCCCCCCTTTTAGCCCTTCTGATTTCTGTATGCTTCTCATTAATTTAAAAAACCTATGTAGGAATGGAAACATATGGATTGGCAGAAAATGCAGGGATATGGATTATGTGCAGGTTGATAAGTGATGGTCTGGGCATCATGTTCAGCACACAAATGGTCGGCTGAGGGGCCTATTCCAGTGTTGTATGCTTCTATGTTCTATGTTTTATAATATTGTAGCCATAATATCAAATAACCCCATGAAAAGTTTGCTGCATGCCTTCAAAAACAGGGGAAATGTTTACATTAATTTGTTCTAGTGCAGTACCATTCAATGCTCTATTAGAAAGATAAAAGAAGAAAGCTTCCAGTTGATAAATTTGTGGTGTTCAAAGCTCCTGAGGGCCTCCTAAATAGATTCAATAAAGTGCAAAAATATTTCAAAAGACACATGATTAAACAGTGATTTGAGGAAATAAGGCCAGGAAACTTTCAAGCATGGCAAGAAAGTGTGTGTGCATTGAATGTGTTCCAGCAGATTTTCATATGAGACAAGCAGTATGGTAGAGTGGCAATGTGGGTGCACCTTTATCCCAGCAGGTGTCAAAGCAGTTCTGATAATGCCTGCAAATCATATTTTTATTATAGCAAGTACAATGACATTTCCTGCAAAGGTAAACCTTCAAGCTGTCGATATTGTGCCAAATTCACCAACCAAACCCAATAAAGATATTTATTTTATGCACTTATAGGGATTAGGAATATTCAGTGAGAAGGAACGATGAACAAGGAGATCTCTGACTCTAAGCATCGGTCAACATATTGAATAATATATAGATGAAGCAAACCAGAATATCACTCTAAACTAAGGCAGGTAGTAAGGCTTGAGATCAACAATATATTCGATTGAAAGTTAATTCACAAGTTATTAGGAATGAACCTGTGACAAATTCTCTTCAAGGTTTCGTGTTCTTTTTCTAGGTCTGCACAAAACTTGAGAGTCTTCAATTTACAACTGAAGTCTTTAATAATTTACCCAAAGCTGGCAGCAAGACAAGGCAAAATGGCTGCATCCACACACACTACAGACAGGAAAAAGTATGTACAAAACATTTCCCTTTGTCCTGTGCAGCGCCACCTGCCGCACGGGAGGAGCAACGGGTCCTCCCACCCCACACAGTCCTCCAAACATCACACTCCCCCTTTCCAGTTTGAACATCTCTATTCCTGAATGAATCGCCTTGGGGGAATACCATTACAACGTGTCGATCGACGAAGGACCATGGGCAGATCGGTGGGGAGTTCGTCTGGTGGAACTTTGTCAAAGTCAGGCACTCCAGTATCCACACGATTCGGCACCGGGGTGTCCGGCTGCTTGGTTCTGGTCAGCTTCTGTGCAATATTCACTGGAGGAATGCGGCTCATGGTCCTCATGCCGTTGGCATTGTTCTTCTTGCCTTTGGACGGTGTACAGTTTAGTTCCAATGTGAGCCATGATCCTGCCAGCGCACCATTTGCTTTGCTTGACCATATAATTGCGGTAATATACATTGTCGCCAATGTTGAATTTGGACTTGTTCGACTTTGTTGGCTGAGTGCATGTCATATAAGAGTTACAGGTGGTGTTCAAAACTGATAGGGTAGAGAACACTTTACTTCCGAGCATCATCTCCGCTGGAGTTCAACCGGTAATGCAGTTTGGAACAGTTCGATATTGCTATAAGAAATCATGCAATGCCAATTGTTTCAATTTTTTTTTATTCCTACAGCACGTTTCATGGCCTGCTTGAAAACGCCGATGAGCCGCTCTGCCTCACCATTTGAGGGTGGATGAAAAGGTGCTGAAGTCAGATGTACGATTGAGTGTTTTATGCACCAGTCACCAAATATTTGTGAGGCAAATTGGGTTTGATTGTCACTTACGATTGTTAAGGGCAATCCCCAAATGGCGGACAAATCATCGAGCGCAGAAGTAGTTGTTTCAGTCGTTGGATACTTATTCATTTGGATAATGTGTGGCCATTTTGAATGGGCTTCCATGACGACCAGCCACATGTCCTCCAGGAACAGTCCGGCAAAATCTATGTGTATTCGCTGCCATGGTTGGTCAGGCTCGAGCCATGTGGAGGTCTTTTCCGGCGGATTCGGCGCTGTTTCGGCACATAGTGTGCAGTCCTTGCAGTGGTCGGCTATATCGTTCTCGATATTCGGCCACCAGACATGTATACCGGCAAGCTCCTTCATTCGCACAATTCCAATGTGTCTTGTGTCTTGCAGTTCCGCGGAATGATCACTTTGCTATCCTTTGAGGAGATTTCCGTTTGCGCATTCTGGAATGAGCGGAATTCCTTGTCCAGTTTGGGACTGCTTGGCCACCCCTGAGTGACAAAATGTCGTACCTTCGACAAAATGGGGTCTGTGCTCGTATAGTTGCCGCCCATCCTTGCGGAGATGGGGAAATGACCCACATGTTGAGCAAGTTCACGTCCGTCTTAATTTCCATAATTGCCTCCTCTTTATCGAATGTCAGGTTGGGTCCAATCGGTAGATGAGACAGTGCATCAGCATTGGCGTGCTCGGCAGACTGTCAGTAAATTATGTGGTAATCATATCCCATCATGATCAGGGCCCAACGTTGTAGACGCTGCAACGTCATGACAGGCAAACTTTTCTCCGGACTGAAAATAGTCGGCAGCGGCTTGTGGTCAGTGATGAACAGGAAATGTCGCCCACTCAAATATTGGCGAAACTTTTGGACAACAAACACAATCGCCAGTGCTTCTTTCTCCACTTGGCTGTAGTTTATATCGGCGGTCATCAGCGTTTTGGATGCAAACGCAATTGGTTCTTCCTTGCCGTTCAGCGCCGTTTGTGAGATTACAGCTCCAAGACCAAATGGCGATGCATCGGCGGCCAGCAAGATTGGTTTCGATGGGTCATAGTGGACCAAACACGTCTTCTGGGCGAGCATCTCCTTCAACCTGGTGAATGCATGGTCACACTCTTTGGACCAGTGCCATTCGATGCCCTGTTTTCGCAGGTTGTTCAATGATGCGCACAAAGTGGAAAGTGCCGGTGTGAACTTGCCATAGTAGTTCACCTTGCCAATGAAGTTTTCAAGCTGTTTCACATTTTTCGGACGTCGGCAATTTCACAATGGTGTCCACTCTTTCTTCCGATGGCTTCGGCCCACTTGCCGAGATCACATGTCCGAGATATGTGACCTGTTGTCGGACGAACGCGCACTTGTCCATGCGCAACCTCATGCTGTAGTTGTTCAGTGCCGCGAGGATCTGTTTTAGGTTCTGCAGGTGTTCTTCTTCTGTCCGGCTGGTGGCAATTCTGTCATCCAGGTAGGCGGCTACGTACAGAATCCCAGATTTTTTACCAGTTTATGGAAGATGGCCGGTGCCAGTGCCAGTCCAAATGACAATCGGTTGTATCTGAACAGTTCCTTGTGCGTGTTGATCACAAGCAGGTTTATTGTCTTGTCGTCCAGTTCCACTTGGAAGTACGCGTCTGACATGTCCAATTTCGAGAAGTACTGTGCTCTTTGCAGCTTGACGAACTGCTCATCCACTCTTGGTATGGGGTGTTGATCAATGTGCAATTGAGGGTTTACAGTCACTTTGTAGTCGCCACAGATGCGCACCTTGCCGCAAGGCTTCTGAATGACAACTATGGGTGTGGCCCATACTGAATGGTCCACATGGGTGATAATTCCCATTTCTTCAAGATGGCAGAGTTCCTTGTCGACGGCGTCCATCTGACTGAACAGAACTGGTCTTAGATTGAAGAACTTAGGGACGTCATCGTCTTTGAGTATGAGTTGTGCCTTCATCTTTGTGCAATGTCCGAGTCCAGGTGCGAAAACTGCCGGAAACTGGTCAAGAACCTTCTGCAAGTTGTTCTCACACTTGCTGATCATGTTGCAATCCGTGGTAGATGACAATGCCATAGTTGCTTCATCGTAGATCAAGGCATTCATGATACACTTGAAAGCATGGATCCAGTTGATGGCGCACAGGAATGTATGTTCTTTACCAACGATGATCAGCAGCAACATCTTTGTCAGGAAACGGCGACAGTGCATTTGCCTTTTGTGGGAATGGGCAGTCGTCCGTATCCGAAAAGGCAGATGTTGGCCAGTTTCAATTTCAGCGATCCGATCCTCTCCCAGATGTCCTGACCCACTAGCGACACAGCGCACCAGTGTCCACCTGGAACTGTAGATCGACGTTCGAATCCCGCAGCGAAATCCTCGGTTTGTCGGTGATCGTAGACACACCGAGCGCTTCAAAAGAAATGGTCTCCGTGATTTGGTCGACTGTGTTTTGCACTTTCTTGCCCTTTCTCAGCTTTCCTACGGATTGACACACTGCCTGGAGATGACTTTTTAGATAACAGGCATGACAAAGGGGCTCGATATACGGGCACTCACGGTGATGATGAGCAGTCGAGCCACACCGGTCGCAGGGTTTCGATCCTCCCCCCACAGGGGAACGGCTCTTCTGAAACTGTCCCACCTTCTCCGAGTTTGCTCTGAGACGATCAAGTAGTTTCTGGCGTTGCGGACGAGTCTCACGAACAGTATGCACCTTCCGAGGGAGCTTTAACGCTGGTTCGCCGGTCATGTGCAGTTCTTTACTTAGCAGCTTGACCATCTTAGCACACTGCAGCACATTTTACAATGAAGCATCTGAGTCCTTGAAAATCGCCAGCTGAATGAATGCGAGCCTGCAGCCCATGACCAGTCTATTGCGCAATGCGTTGTCTTGGCAATTTTCACAACATTAAGCTTTAAAATCAGATGCATTTGCCTTGGTGCGAAGTTCTGCAAGAAATTCCGTGATCGATTGCCCTTCCTGTTGCACCATCCGGTCGAAATCAAGGCGAGCTCCGAAGAAATTTTTACTTTCTTCGAAATGCAGCTGCAAAGCTGTTGTGATTTAAGCATATGAAACTTCAGTTACTTCTTCTGTAAGTAAATTTTGAAGCAGTGCAAAAGTTTCTGGAGACATTGATGAACACAAGAGAGCCTTCTTCCTCAGGTCAGTTGTAATTGCCATACTTTCAAAATAAAACTCAGCGCGCATTAAATACGATGCTCGAGATCGAAACAATCGAATTGCCGAGACATGTTAGTTTGAGTACACTACAGAACTCATACATTTTTTATCGAAAAATAGGATCTTATCTGGGTCTTTGGATGCAATCCGAAGTATCCCACTTCTGACACCACTTTCGTGTTCTTTCTCTAGGTTTGCACAAAACTTGAGAGTCTTCAATTTACAACAGAATGCTTTACACAATGCTGGCAGCAAGACAAGACAAAATGGCTGCACCCACACACACTACAGACAGGAAAAACTATATACAAAACATCTCCCTTTGTCCTGTGCAGTGCCACCTGCTGCACGGGAGGAGCAAAGGATCCTCCCACCCCACACGGTCCACCAAACATCACACAGGGTGAGGTTAAAGCACAGCTCTGACCATCTTCACCATAGAAAGCATCGTATCCGGTTGCATCATGGCTCGGTTTGGCAACAGGTCTGCTAAGGATTGCAAGAATTTGCAGATTATGAACGCAGCCCAGTCCATCACAGAAAACAAGCCTCTCCCCCATCGACTCCATTTATGCTGCCTTGGGAATTCATCCAACATAATAAAAGACCACTCACAACTCAGTTATTCTTTCTTCTCCCCTCTCCTGGGCAGAAGATACAAAAGCTTGAAAGCACATACCTCCAGATTTAAGGACATCTTCTTCCCTGCTGTTATCAAACCCTTGAACGGACTTCTCATATGCTAAGGATCAATTCCCAATCATCTAATCTACCATATTGCGGCCTTTACACTTAGTTTCATCTGCAATGTCATTGTAGCTGTAACACCATATTCAGCATTCTGTTTATTTCCCCTTTTGATGGGGATTTCCACTTACTGATGTATTCATTACACGGCTGATTTACCTGGATTTACCTGGATAGCATGCAAACACAAACGTTTTCTCTGTATCTCAGTCCAGGTGACAATAAACAACCAATACCAATACCAATTCTCATTGGAGTTAATTTAAAAAGACTGAAAGTTTGAAATAGCATATTGTCAGATTGCATCAATCAAAGAATCTCCAGGTATTTTTCTTGTCAAAACCCTCTTGTAGAAGTGAAATGAGGTGACTGTTGTCACATCAAGCAGTCTCACAACAACAACAACAATAAGATGAGTGAGTGGCACTGGGTGAAGGGAGAAGCTGGTTTAACATCTCATCTAAAGGCTGACTATGTAGCACACCCTCTGTGCAGCGACAGAATGCCAGCCAAGCGCATGGGGCCAAGTTTCAGGAGTGGGACTTGAACACACCACCTACTGATCATGAGATGCACATAATACCGAGTCAGCCAAGTTTTCAGCGAATGGCTTTACGTAACAGTTATCAGAAGGTTCAATTTATATCAATCCTCATGAAACTTTTTATTAGCTCCTCCACAAAGCACTTTAGAATTTTATTAAGCTAATATAGATACTCAGCACATATTTTGTGTAAATCATTAAACGTTGAAAGCTTTGGACATATTTTATTGGCCAGTCATGTTGACAGCCAACTAGCACCTCTGCAGGAAGCTGCTGCCTAACTGGAATATAAGCATCAGGCACTCTGACCTCTCATGCTGGTACACCGTAGCAGACACTGGATGGCACATTTGGCCTCTTGCTCTGCCCCTGAACATGCCACTGCATCCAGCAGATAGAAACATAGAAACATAGAAAGTAGGTGCAGGAGTAGGCCATTCGACCCCATTGAGCCAGCATCACCATTCAATATGATCATGGCTGATCATCCAGAATCAGTACCCTGTTCCTGCTTTTTCCCCATATCCCTTGATTCTGTTAGTTATATCTAACCCTCTCTTGAATACATCCAGTGAAATGGCCTCCACTGCCTTCTGTGAGATTCATAACTCTGCGTGAAAATGTTTTTGCTCATCTGTCCTAAATACCCACTTATTCTTAAACTGTGACCCCTGGTTCTGGACTCACCCAACGTCGGAAACATTTTTCCTGTATTCAGGAAAATACAGAAATCCTGTATTTCCTGCATTGTGCATTCTGTCCAATCCATGAAGAATTTTAAAAGATGTTGGCATATACTGAAGATAGACACAAAAAGCTGGAGTAACTCAACGGGTCAGGCAGCATCTCCGGAGAAAAGGAATTGGTGACGTTTCGGGTTAAGACCCTTCATCAGACTGCGAGTCAGGGAAAAGGGAAACGAGAAATATAGACAGTGATTTAGAGAGATATAGGACAAATGAATGAAAGATATGTAAAAAGTAACGATGATCAAGGAAAGGTGGAGCTCACAATGGAGCCCACAAAGGTGGAGCCCACAATGGACTGAATTGAGAGACAGATTCTATAACAAATCTGTCAGCTTCCTGCCAGACCATTGCTGACACAGAGCTCCCAGACCCATTCATTTGAATGTAGTTTTCATTAAAAATTGATAGACTTCATGAAAAATGTAAAGGTAGGTAAGTGCTGATCTTTATTCAATGTATTTAATTAATAATAAAAAATTACATTTAGTAATGTGGTTTATTAGAATTTATTATTTTTTACATTTAATAATAACTTCTAAAATGTCAATTATTTGAAATATTCTTCAGATGTTTCTCAATGCTACTGGTCTTCGGTGGCATTTGGAATCAGTGAAAAGGCCTGTGGCAGTTCAAGCTGTCAGATGCGCATTAAGGTTTTCTATGGGTGAGGACTCAGTTTCCAGCACTGCAGGCAGACGCCTCCACAATGCTGAGAGGTTATTAAGAGGCATGCAGCTGCAAAAGGTAAGTGCACCTACTGGTCTCATCAACAGAAGATAATCGGTACGAATTGGCAGCAACACTTCCTCCTTGATACCCATCAGCACTGGGGCACTTTAAAGCTGTGTGCTCAGCCCCCTGCTCTATTCACTCTATACCCATGACTGTATGGCTGGCCACAGTTCCAACTTTATCTTTAAATTCGTCGATGGCACCCACATTGTTAGACAAATTACGGATAATGTTGCGTCAGCATATAGGAGGAGGATCGATCATATGATTGAATGGTGCCAGAACAACAACCTTGCTCTCAACGTCAGCAAAACCAAGGAACTGATTGTTGACTTTAGAGAAGGAGGGCTGAGGATCCAGAAATCCATCTTCATCGGTGGGTCAGTGGTGGAGAGAGTCAACGACTTCAGGTTCCTGGTAGTGCATATCTTTGAAGATCTATCCTGGACCCAGCACATTGATACAATAATAAAGAAAGCATGAACAGTCTTGGTTACACTAGGGACTTCAACCTTGTATTGTTTTGCACTATATTGGGTTTTTATTTATTGAACATTTTTTTGTTTTGTTTATTATGTTACCTATGGAGTACTGTGTTTACAAACCTATTGTGCTCTGCAAGCAAGAATTTAAATTTCCATTCGGGTCATATGACAATTAAACACTCTTGACTCTCAACTCTCTTGGCTTGAATAGTAAGATTAAACGAGAACTTACCAGTTTGAAGTTTGATCTTTATTTTATGAGGAGTCAAGTTGAGGGACTACGTGAATAGAAGCCCGTACAGCCGTTGGTGCGTCAATCTTCAAAGCAGCGGAATGAATTCACAGCTAACAATGACTGAAGTATAATGGTAAGATGTTAAAACTAGAACTACCAGATGAGATCTATGAGGGTGGGAGCGGAGGGCACGTAGTCCCTCAACTCGACTCCTCATAAAATAAAGATCAAACTTCAAACTGGTAAGTTCTCGTTTAATCTTATTATTTTACTTCGGAGTCACGTGAGTGACTACGTGAAGACTTCAAAGCACTGTGAATTCACGCCGCAGACCCAAATCCGACGTTCACACTGCCTGGATTGACTCAAAAGACATTAACAATCAATCATGCATCAGTAATACATTTGTTAAATGAATAACAGTTTATTTACAAACAAATCATAACAAACCCCTCTAACTCAGGGGAAAGTGTAACAGTACTGAAACCAGAATCAGCAAACACCCCGAGCCTTGAAATCGGCTTGTGATAAAACCTCTGAAAAGTTAGCTCACCGGACCATCCTGCGGCCGCGAGGATATGGTCTATTGGCAAGTCCATCGCCCTTGCCGCGGAAGTTGATGCCGCCCTGGTGGAATGAGATTTGAATTTATCAGTATCAATTCCTGCACTTGCCAGGACCTGCTTTAGCCACCTTGAAATCGTTTGCACCGACACCTTACTGTGTGGTTTTTTGTGACTAATAAACAAAGCCAACTCTGTTCCTCTCAGAGGTTTAGTAATCTCAATGTAACGAGATAAATGTGAGACTACACACAAGCGATCATCTGTGGGGTATGCTGAAAACACAATCTTACATCCTGTCATGCCTCTTCTATTATGTTTAAGCAAATCATAGACATAAAATATAATGGCATCTGCCGACACATGCATTCTATCTAGCCGTAGCTTTTGCAACGTTTGTACATGTTGAGCTGAAACCAACGCCATAAGCATGACCACCTTCATAGTTAATTTGGCTATAGATAGGCTTGTAACCGGAGCCCACTGGCGAAGAACCATAAGAACCTCACTCACATTCCAAATACCGGCATACCTGGGTTTAGGATTAGAATTGAAAAACTCCCTTCATGAATCGTGAAACTAATGGATGTGTCCCTACTGTATGCAATTTTGCATTCATAGGTAAATAAGAAGACAGAGCACTTCTGGCTGAATTAATCGCACTGTAACTTAATTTTGGTCGAAATAAAGAGTTGACAAAACTCCAATACGTCCGTGATCCCTGCAGTGTGATATACAATATTCTGCTGTAGGCAGAATTGCTCCCACTTCCTTATATAGGTGATATATTGCTGCTGTGTACTATCCCTGCAGGCCAACGTGAGAATATCCACAGTCCGATGAGACAGTCCTCTCCCCAGGTATGGCCTCCTTAAAATCTGCAAAGTAACAGATCAATACGATCATATAAAGGATGTTGATCCCCAGTGACTGGATTTACCAGTAGATTTTTATTCTTGGGCATAAGCATGTAAGGCTCCCTAGCCATTTGTAATACAACGGGAACCATGCTTGTGTAGGCCAATCTGGCACTACCAATACCCCTGAAGCAGAGTCCTCCTTGATCTTTTGCAAACATCTGCTGATGAGACAGAATGGAGGAAATACATACACAAACATTCCTCCCCAATGCAATGAAAACGCATCCACTGCTACTACCCCAAGATCTGGTTCCCATGAAACATATCTAGGTAACTGATGATTTAATCGAGATGCAAACAAGTCAATATCTGGCAATCCATACTGAACAATCATTTGGTTAAATACATCCTGATTTAACATCCATTCAATGTTGTCAGTAAACTGACGTGACCTAGTGTCAGCTACCGTGTTGAACCTTCCTGGCAAATAAAGTGCTGAAAGCCAGATATTTTGGTCAATACACCAGCTCCAAATCTGGTTAGCCAGTCTATCACAAGACTGTGACTTAACTCCACCCATGTGCTTTACATATGCCACTGCTGTGGTGTTGTCAATCTGAACCTGCACATGCAGATCCCTCCTTGTAGAACAATAAGCTTTGAGCCCATACCAGGTGCCCAACAACTGTAAATAATTAATCCCTCTTAATTGAAGAAGCGATGTCTCATCCACATTCCATCTGCCTCCACAACTAGAAGACATATCTGTTGCACCCCAACCCAGTGCACTTACATCAGTCTGTAATATCAGTGACGGTGGTTCCACCAAAACCTTCCTAAACTTTTTGAAACATGTACTATCCACCATTGTATGTCAGCAATCGCCCCAGCTGACAACTGCATAGGCCTATCAAAATGGCCCCTTTGTATTCTCAGTGCCTGTTCCTTTGATCGTTGTAATTGTTGATAATGCAGAGGACCATACTGCACAGCTGGAAATGCTGCAACAAACTTCCCAATTAAACTGGCTACTTGTCTAATCGAAAGCCGTTCTTCTCCAACGAGATTAACACAGTCCTCAATTAACTGATTCAATTTATCCCTGGGCAAAGTTACCAACATGTGATTGGAATTAATTGGTAAATCCCAGATAATCAATAATTTGGACTGGTGATAATTTAGATTTATCTGGGTGAATAACAAATCCCATTTGTTCAAAAGTGATTTTAACAACTGAAACTGATGATTGAGTTTCAGCATGAGTCTTTCCAACAATCAGAATATCATCTAAATAGGCCATTACCGCATGCCCCTGAGCTCTAAGTAATGCTAACACAGGTGTTACCAATTTAGTAAATAATCTAGGAGCTGAAGTTAATCCATTCGGCAATGCCCTGAATTGCCACAGCTCAGTCATCCAAATAATTTCAAATATCTTCTATCATCACCATGAATAGACACTGAGAAATACGCATTCTTTAAATCAATGGTTGCCATATAATACCCTTTGGACACTAGATGTTTGGCCGTGGTAAAGGTCTCCATTTTGAAATGCCTATAACAAACAAATTTGTTCAAACTCGATAAATCCAGAATAATTCTACATCCCCCAGTCTTTTTAGATCTGGGAAATATACTTGACACAAATTGTTGACTTTGATAGACAGAAGGCTCAATTACCCCTTTCTTATGTAACGACTGAATCTCTGCTTGAATAAGCACATTTTCCTCATTTGAAAAAATAAGTTTACGACTAGGAAAATGTTGATTAGGTAGACTGTCCTTAGAGTAAAATTCAATTTTTCACCCCTTCAATACTACTAAGCATGAACAAATCTGATGTCAACTGCTGCCATTGTTTGAGAAACAATTTTAACCTTCCCCAATTTGAACAGGAACATCAGTTAATTCATCGTCTGTCAATGTTATATTCCTTACCTGCATCTTTCCTTGCGGACCTTGTTGTCCTCGACTTCTTGTAGAGAACCCTTTTTGCCTTGCTTGCCAGCTGGCTTAATGAGGGCCATGGTTTTAACAACCTCATGACAATCTTTGACCCTTTTTGCAAGGTTACCACCAAACAACAGATTTTGTGGTGGTACACTGGTCGGTTTGCACAAACTCGCCAAATTCGGATTAGCACTGGCCTAATAGCGGCCCTCCCGATATTATTAATTTCAAAATGCATTACAATGGAATCCCAGTTCGTCCTGGTGTGCTTCAACCATATTGCTTGTATCAATAACTTTCACCACAGCTGTAATACCTGCTGACAACAGTTTAAGCACTTTTTTAAAACTTCATCTCCTGGGCCCTAGCAGGCATACCCATCTATGACCAAATTTGGTGATTAACCACCGGTACCTTCAGGAGATCACAATTAACAGGAGCTTTATAGTTTTTTGCTACTTCATCCATAGCTAGCTCCTGTAACTGGTGGGAGAGCATATACTGAATTGCTTCGACCAATTCTACATCAATCGCCTTTCCTGCCTCTCTACGCTCAGCAAACTTCCCAGCAATGTTCGGAATTACCTCCAACCGAACTCCTTTACTGCTCTCCCCCAGCATAGAATCAGTGTCAGCAAACTGCACTGATAGAACATCCTCCTCACAGGCAGGATAGTTCTGCAGCCCTGAAACAGGTGCTGCTAGCACAAGCTCTCCATCAGCCTGGCTTGGGCACCACTCCTCCTCACGGAGCTGGTCCCTGTCGAGCATTCTTTTGTAATAGAATCTCGACGTGGGAGAGTCGTGAGCAAACGGACTCTCCTATGGAGGGTATAACCTCCAGGCCCGACTCATCTACGGGCCACAGAGACTTGCCAGTGGCCTTCCGCCCTACTGGCAAGCCTCCACTGCCCCCCGGCAGTGGGTCCGCAACCACTGGCTGTGTAGCCAGCACCGGACCAGGTGTACCAGACGGGCCTCCATCCCCAACACTCTCCTGGCCACTTTTCCTTTCTACCCCCGGAGCGCCTCGCCGACACCTTCTTCACTTTCTGCAACATATCTACCAGAACTCCAAACCGTCGCAGAAAATGACCTGTGGTAAAAAAAATTAAAAAACCTTACCTCCGTTTAAACTTACCGCTCGGAGGAGCGCTGCTGCTCCAACCGGCCGACTGCACCAGCGTCTGACGTCATGACGCACCAACGGCTGTATGGGCTTCTATTCACGTAGTCACTCACGTGACTCCGAAGTAAAATGTTAAAATTGGCTGGTTGGTGTTTACGCAAGGGGAGTAAGCTGTGTGGAGCATTATCCACCAGATATTTTCAGGCAAAACATCACTGCACACATGCACATATGCATACACACACATATATTCAGACAAACAGGTACCAAAACAAACACACAAATTTATACACACAGAGATACACACACACGCACTGACACACACACAGGCACATATACACACATAGACACAAACATCGGCATATACACAGGTAAACATGCAGACTTATAGATACAAATTCACATTAACATACATTAGATATACTCACACAAACACACACACATACAATATACCAGCAGGTTTAGCCATCTGCGTTGTATTATCCTCCAACTGTCAGTCCTCCTGCCCACAAGATGTCAGTGTTATACATATTAAGATGCAGAAGTTCCATGTCTCTCACGGTGATAATCTATTCATTTCTCATTACCTACATAATGCACAGTGAAGGTTGATAAAACCACAAAGGTGAATGGGCCACAGCTCAGGACACCAGAGTGGCAACAGAGTGAGCAACCTTTCATCTAGTCAGAAAATGGATTCAATCCTTGCTTCCATGGAGCAGCAAGGTACCAAACTACTGCTTCAAGGTAAGCGCTCTCAGCATAGCCCTTTAGTCCAATTACACATCAAGGAAAGCACTCTAATTTGTAAACGAGAACCATTGATTCCGAGAAAACTGATTGTCATCTTTTCAGGTCAAACTTTTAATGAAGTTTCATTATGTGTTTCAGCATAACCAGCTTCCTTACACACACTTCTGCACAGCACAATTGCACAAGGCATATACACAACATCATCACAGACCTACATCTATCTATCTATCTATCTATCTATCTATCTATCTATCTATCTATCTATCTATCTATCTATCTATCTATCTATCTATCTATCTATCTATCTGTCTGTCTGTCTGTCTGTCTGTCTGTCTGTCTGTCTGTCTGTCTGTCTGTCTGTGTCTGTCTGTTTATGCGTATTCATGTGATCACGGACCTACGCCAAAACGTTAGACGAAAGCGCTAACATTTTTGCACCACCTTACAGACCTTGTCCCGTGGTCATTCGTATAAAGTTTTGTTCAGATTGATGTTATATTTCATAGGTTATTGACATTTAAACGTTTTTAAAAACCACTTTGAGAACAATAACAGTTGATGGGAGATTCTGGCATTTTGTACCTATGATGTCACAATGGGATCTCACAGTCCTCCAATCGCAATGGGATCTAATTTACATACGCGGCCGTAAACATTCCGCCACCTGACAATGACATCACAATGGGATCTCAGCTGCCAATCAACAGTGTTGGGATAAGCTCCACCCAGTGCAGTGAGTGGTCTCCTAATCTGTGGAAAGACATTCTTGCCATAGAGGGAGTATAGAGAAGGTTCACCAGACTGATTCCTGGGATGGCAGGACTTCCATATGAAGAAAGACTGGATAGACTCGGCTTGTACTCGCTGGAATTTAGAAGATTGAGGGGAGATCTCATAGAGACTTACAAAATTCTTAAGGGGTTGGACAGGCTAGATGCAGGAAGATTGTTCTCGATGTTGGGGAAGTCCGGGACAAGGGGTCACAGTTTAAGGATAAGGGGGAAGTCTTTTAGGACCGAGATGAGAAAATAATTTTTCACACAGAGAGTGGTGAATCTGTGGAATTCTCTGCCACAGAAGGTAGTTGAGGCCAGTTTGTTGGCTATATTTAAGAGGGAGTTGGATGTAGCCCTTGTGGCTAAAGGGATCAGGGGGTATGGAGAGAAGGCAGGTACAGGATACTGAGTTGGATGATCAGCCATGATCATATTGAATGGCGGTGCAGGCTCGAAGGGCCGAATGGCCTACTCCTGCACCTAATTTCTATGTTTCTATGTTTCTATGAGAGATTTCTTACATTGCTGTAAGGAGAGGTAGGGACTTGGGGAGGGGAGGAGAAGAAATGATATTTAAACATTGTGTTTAGTGGGGGAGTGCGAAAGGGGAGAGGTGAGGGTGGGAGTGACTGAGGGTGGGGAAAAGGAGAGGGAGGGAAAAGTGAGGGAGGGTGTGGAAGGGAGGAGGAGAGCGGAGAGAAGAGGGAGTATAAAGACGAGGATGAGGGAGTGTATGAGCCGCACCTGCGCAGTTGGGGGCTATGGGTGAGTGGTGAAATATTGTGTTGGGGGAAGGGGTTGCATTGGGGGAACGGGTGAGTGGTGGAAACAGGTTGCGTTGGGGAAACAGGTGAGTGGTGGAATATTGCATTGGGGGAATGGGCCCAACTGGTCAGAGGGTAGGGAGGGGAAAGGGGTATTGGAGGGTGGGAGGGAGTGACTGAGGATAGGGAGTGACTGAGGGTAGGGGAAAGTAGAGGGAGGGAGAGGTGAGGGAGGGAGTGGTGTAGGGGAGGCCGAGAGGGGAAAGAAGAGGGAGGGTGCAGAGGAGGGCGAGGGAGTGTTGGGGGATGTGGGGGAATGGAGGAGGATAGGGGTAGGAAGAGGGATGGGGAAGAGAGAGGAGGGGAGGGAGGGGAGAGAGGGGATAAGGGAGGAAGCAGAGAAAGGTTGGTGGAGGGTGGGGAGAGGGAGGATAATGGAGGAGGGGAATAGGGGACTGAAGAGGGAGAAAGAGATGCGTTCACATTGATCTTATATTTTACAACTTATTGCCATTTTAGACTTAAAAAACTTTAGCCATGCCTGTGCAGTTGGGGGCTATGGGTGAGTGATGGAACATTGCGTTGGGGGAATGGGACCCAATTGGTCCACACTTGGTCTATAAGTATTAAACGGTAGGGTTGTGTACACCATTGCACTGTACATATGCCATTCTTTCATACATATGTTAATCTTCATACAGTCGCCTTATAATAGGGATAATAAAAACTAAAATGAATATTGCTACTTGGATTGACAGAAGTGTAATAAATAACAGTGTGTAGGATGGAACTGTAGATGCTGGTTTAAATCGAAGATAGACACAAAAAAGCTGGTGTAACTCAGTGGGACAGGCAGCATCTCTGGAGCGAAGGAAAGGGTGACGTTTCGGGTTGAGACCCTTCTTCAGATTGGTATATAAAAATAATGTTGGGGTTGCTGCAGAGTGAGCAGAGGCTATACCTTCAGAGGGAGTGAGGTTAGAGTAGGTGAGGGGAGTGGAAAAGTTGAGAAGGTTGATGTCACATGGCAGATAAAAATAAAAAGGTTTAGTGAGGGTAGAAGGACGTTTGGGGGAGTCCAAGAGGAGGGGGACTGGTGAAGAAGGGAGAAGGGATCATCGGAATAAATAACATGCTGATGTTTGGCATTCAATGTCTCTCAGTTTTAGTGGATGGGTTTATAGGGGCCGGATGGGCAAGATTCTCTTTGAACTCTGACAAGAGGATGGGGCAATGTGGCTCTGTTGAAGACCCAAGCCCCACATTCCAAAAGTCAGCCGTAATGCACAGGACTTTGCTCTGCTCCAATGCTCGGAGCCTGGAGCAGAACATACAATGCAAGAGAAGTCCGTGGGCTGCCAGCTGCAGGGAGGATTAGATTTGGGAGGTTGGGTGTCTGATTTTGCTGAAGGCGGCAGTAAAGTATCATTGTGTGCGCAGGGCTGCTCAAAAATGCGGATGTTTCTACTTTGTGCGACAGTGTGATAATGGCTGTTGATTTCTCAGAGGGGTGGAATGTATTTACAGATGGAGGGCAAAGGTGACATTCTTTTGCCATACTCCAGTGATTGCAGAGTAGGGCCCTGATGTTATAATCAGATCCATATTTAGAGCACTCCGTTACAACAAACAACAGAGCGTCTCCGTTAAAACAAACTTCTTAGAATCGAAGCAAGGTACGTGCTCCAGTGGCTGTCTTTTAACACTCCACTCCACCTCACTGCTTTGAGGTATTGGAAAGCTGGCAATGTGAATATATGGGTGCGATCAACAGCCTGATACCTGGGTTTTGCACCTGACGGGAACTGTGGTTGAATGGTTCTCTCGATAAAGTTCCAAGCTGACTGTTTTGCTTGTACACTCTGCGCAGTTGTAGTGTCCTTTTTAAGTGAAATCGACTGAATCCACCGTCCTCATGCATCAGGCGTAACGAGGACAGGACCGAGGGAGCTCCCTGAATTAAAACAATAAAGACAAGCTCTTGAATTTGGCAGGCATTATTCACAATCCGAAGAAGTCAAGGTGCTTTACATAGAAACATAGAAAAATAGGTGCAGGAGGGGGCCAATTGGCCTTTCGAGCCAGCATCGCCATTCATTATGATCATGGCTGATCATCCAAAATCAGTACCCCGTTCCTGCTTTTTCCCCATATCCCTTGATTCATGTTAGCCCTAAGAGCTAAATTTCACTCTCTCTTGAAAACATTGGCTTTGCCACCAATAGAATGTTTCTGAGATTGTACTCTTGGAAATGTGCCAGCTAAATTGTGCAGAACAAGATCCCACAGACCTCGAGCGGAATCAATTTCCAAAGCAGACTATGGTACAACAACATGGCTCAACAAGTGCCCTCAACCACTTTAAGGATGACCTCTATATACCTGGCATTATCTACGAGAAAAAAAAGGCACATGAAATCTAGGGAAGATCCCATGGAGACCATGGAGACATAGACAGGAAACGCGATAAAGAAAGAATACTGTATGTTGGTAGCCCACTCCAGCCACGTTGTGATGTCCCAAAGAAAAAATCAAGTACAATGGGAGTAGCCTCATTCAAATAATGGGCCACACTGTCCTCGATCCTGTCTATTTCTTTGGTCATCGCCCCTGCCCCATGTTTCCACATATAGAAACATAGAAACATAGAAATTAGGTGCAGGAGCAGGCCATTCGGCCCTTCGAGCCTGCACCACCATTCAATATGATCATGGATGATCATCCAACTCAATATCCTGTACCTGCCTTCTCTCCATACCCTCTGATCCCTTCAGCCACAAGGGCCTCATCCAACTCCCTCTTAAATATGGCCAACGAACTGGCCTCAACTACCTTCTGTGGCAGAGAATTCCACAGATTCACCACTCTCTGTGTGAAAAACGATTTTCTCATCTCGGTCCTAAAAGACTTCCCCCTTATCCTTAAACTGTGACCCCTTGTCCTGGACTTCCCAACATCGGGAACAATCTTCCTGCATCTAGCCTGTCCAACCCCTTAAGAATTTTGTAAGTCTCTATGAGATCACCCCTTAATCTTCTAAATTCCAGCGAGTACATGCCGAGTCTATCCAGTCTTTCTTCATATGGAAGTCGTGCCATCCCAGGAATCAGTCTGGTGAACCTTCTCTGTACTCCCTCTATGGCAAGAATGTATTTCCTCAGATTAGGAGACCAAAACTGTACGCAATACCCCAGGTGTGGCCTCACCAAGACCCTGTACAACTGCAGTAGAACCTCCCTGCTCTTGTACTCAAATCCTTTTGCTATGAATGCCAACATACCATTCGCTTTCTTCACAGCCTGCTGTACCTGCATGCCTACTTTCAATGACTGGTGTACCATGACACCCAGGTCTCGCTGCATCTCCCCTCTTCCTAATTGGTCACCATTCAAATAATAGTCTACCTTCCTGTTTTTGCCACCAAAGTGGATAACCTCACATTTATCCACATTATACCGCATCTGCCATGCATTTGCCCACTCACACATTCTATCCAAGTCATCCTGCAGCCTCCTAGCATCCTCCTCACAGCTAACACTGTCCCCCAGCTTCGTGTCATCCGCAAACTTTGAGATGTTGCATTTAATTCACTCGTCCAAATCATTCATGTATATAGTAAATAGCTGGGGTCCCAGCACTGAGCCTTGCGGCACCCCACTAGTCACTGTCTGCCATCCTGAAAAGGACCCGTTCACTCCTACTCTTTGCTTCCTGTCTGCCAGCCAGTTCTCTATCCACATCAATACAGAACCACCAATACCGTGTGCTTTAAGTTTGTTTACCAATCTCTTGTGTGGGACCTTGTCGAAAGCCTTCTGAAAGTCCAGATACAACACATCCACTGCTTCTCCCTTATCCACTCTACTAGTTACATCCTCAAAAAATTCAATAAGATTCGTCAGACATGATTTACCCTTCGTAAATCCATGCTGACTTTGTCCAATGATTTCACCACTTTCCAAATGCGCTGCTATCCCATCTTTAATAATTGACTCTAGCAGTTTCCCCACTACCGATGTTAGACTAACTGGTCTGTAATTCCCCGTTTTCTCTCTCCCTCCCTTTTTAAAAAGTGGGGTTACATTAGCTACCCTCCAATCCTCAGGAACAGAATCTAAAGAGTTTTGAAAAATTATCACTAAGGCATCTGCTATTTCTGGGGCTTCTTCCTTAAGTACCCTGGGATGCAGCCTATCTGGCCCTGGGGATTTATCGGCCTTTAATCCATTCAATTTACCTAACACCACTTTCCGGCTAACCTGGATTTCACTCCATTACCTGGATATCCGTAACGACCTTCTGTATGCAAAAACAAGAATTTCACTGTACTTCGGTTTATATGACAATAAAGTATCACTGAGCCATTGATTCCATGCAATTTAGGCTGCTGTTTCCAGATGACCAGGGACTGAGGGAGGAGTGGAGGACACAGATTGTAAAATCAGCATCTGTTTCCGAAGCTAACAGAAGTATTTCCATGTGGCTTTTCACTGACCCTGCGCTGGATTTGCGCAGTATGCTCCACAATTGTTAAGCAGGAATGAAGACATTAACAGTCACCTCATGTACACAAGGAAACAGGTGCTTGGCTCGGGAAAGGGGCCAAGAGTTGCACTGAATCAGCATGAAGCACCATTCTGTGTGAACCAGCTTTACAGATTTTAACGATATTCCTCTCAATATAGGAAACAACGTCTCCTGGCCTCAGTGCCAACAATTACACAGAAGATTAATCAACCCTGTTGAAAAAAAACTTCATCCTTTATGAAAACAGGCACACAGACTTATAATGGAATTTGTGGAACTTTCCTGTTATTGGTCACAGTGCTGTCTATGTGAGATTGCTGTATAAGGACAGATTAAACAGACTGGGCCAACGCTCTCTCAAGTTTAGTAGGAGGAGAGATAATCTCATTGAAACACAAACTCCTTATGGAACTTGATAGGAAGGATGTGTCTAGAATTAGAGTTCGCAGTCTCAAAATGAAGGTTTATCATTTCTACATTTGGAGAGACTGCAGATGAGGTTCACCAGCATGTTGCCTGGATTGGAGTTTACAGTTATAAAGAGAGAGTGGCCAGATTTAGATTATTTCCTCTGGAGTGCCAGAGGCTGAAGGGCGACTTGATATAAGGTTATAAAATTATGAGAGGCATAATTGGGCAGCATGGTGGCGTAGTGCTAGAGCTACTGCCTTACAGCGCCAGAGACCTGGGTTTGATCCTGACTACAGGACCTGTCTGCGGGGAGTTTGTACGTTCTCCCCGTGACTTGCGGGGCTTTCTCCCAGATCTTTGTTTTCTCCCACACTCCAAAGATGTACAGGTTTTTAGGTTAATTGGTTTGGTGTAAATTTAAAATTGTCCACAGTGTGTAGGGTAGTATTAATGTGCGGGGATCGCGGACACGGTGGGACGAAGGGCCTGTTTCCACGCTGTATCTCCAAACTAAACTAAACTAAAGCATAGCTAGGGTAGGTACCACCTGGGATGGTAACTCTAATAATTCTAGGTTCAGGTAAAAGGAAGAATTTTAAAGTAAATATCACCTATCATTAATTTCCAGAGATGCTGCCTGATCGGCTCAATTACTCGAGCACTTTGTGTCTTGTACTGTACTATCTTCTATGTTCTAAATAAGATGAAGATAAATGTCTTCATCCAAAGTGTAATGAATCCTTATAGTTCCCCACCCAAGATGTTCAGTCACTGTGAGGACAGAGTTTAATATATTTTTGTACATTAAGGGAATCTTAATTAGATTAAGGAATCTTAAGGGAAAGGCATATGGGGTTGTGCAGGAGAGAGACACTGAGGTCAAAGATCAGCTCAGGTTTTACTGAATAGCCCACTCCTACATCCATTTCTTATTGGGTCATATTCCACAGAAGCAGTCCTTCGTCCCAACTCATCCATGCCGAACAAGATGATGTGTAACCAAGTCTCAATTGCCCGAGTATGGCGTACAGCCCCCTAAAACATTCCTGTCCATGTACCCGTCCAAGTGTATTTTAAATGCTGTTAGAATACCTGCCTCAACTAATTCCTCTGGAACCTCTTTCCATATAACCATCACACTCTGAGTAAAAAAAATGTTGCCCTGCTTCCTATTAAATCTTGTCCCTCTCACTTTAAACCCATGTTCTCTGATTCTTCTGTAGGAAAGAAGTGCAGACAGAGAGAGTCACAGAGTCATAGAGTGATACAGTGTGGAACCAGGCCCTTCGGCTCAACTCGCCCACAACAGCTAACAATGTCCCAGCTACACTAGACCCGTTTGCCTGCGCTTGGTCCATATCCCTCCAAACCTGTCCTATCCATGTACCTGTCCAACTGTTTCTTAAAAAATGGGAAAGTCCCAGCTTCAACTACCTCCTCTGTCAGCTTGTTCCATACACCCACCACCCTTTGAGTGAAAAAGTTACTCCTCGGATTCCTATTAAATCTTTTCCCTTTCACCTTGAACCTATGTCCTCTGGTCCTCGATTTCCCTACTCTGGGCAAAATACTCTGTGCAACTACCTGATCAATTACCTCTCATGATTTTGTACACCTCTATAAGATCTCCCCTCATCCTCCTGCGCTCCATGGAATAGAGACCCAGCCTACTCAACCTCTCCCAACAGCTCACACCCTCTAGTCCTGGCAACACCCTTGTACATATTTTCTGAACCCTTTCAAGCTTGACAATAACTTTCCTATAACATGGTGCCCAGAACTGAAATCAATATTCTAAAAGCGGCCTCACCAACGTCTTATACAACTGCATCATGACCTCCCAACTCCTATACTCAATGCTCTGACTGATGAAGGCCAAAGTGCTAAAAGCCTTTTTGACCACCTTATCTACCTGAAACTCGACCTTCAAGGAACCTTTCACCTGTACTCCTAGATCCCTCTGCTCTACAACACTACCCATTTATTCTGCAGGTCCTGCCCTTATTCAACGTACCAAAATGCAACACTTCACACTTCTCTGCATTAAATTCAATTAACCATTCCTCTGCTCACCTGGCCAATCAATCCAGATCCTGCTGCAATTGTTCACAACCATCTTCACTATCTGCAAAATCATTAACTTTTGTATCATCAGCAAACTTGCTAATCTTGCCCTGTATGGTCTCATCCAAATCATTGATGTAGATGACAAACAGTAATGGGCCCAGCACCGAGTGACAGGCATCCAGTCTGGGAAGCAACCTTCCCCCATTACACCCTGCTTCCTTCCATGGAGCCAATTTGCTATCCATTCAGCTATCTCTCCTTGGATCCCATGTGATCTAACCTCCAGAGCAGCCTACCGTGCGGAACATTGTCGAACGCCTTACTGAAGTCCATGTACACAACATCTACAGCTCTGCCCTCATCAACCTATTTGGTCAAGTCTTCAAAACACTCAATCAGATTTGTGAGACACGACCTCATATGTACAAAACCATGCTGACTATCCATAATTAGCCCTTGTCCATCAAAATGCCTGTATAACCTATCCCTCAGAATACTCTCCAGTAACTTACCAACTACAGATGTTAAGCTCACCGGCCTATAGTTCCCAGCGTTGTCCCTGCAGCCGTTCTTGAAAATAAGTACATTTGCCACCCTCCACTCTTCCGGCACCTCTCCTGTATTTAAGTATGAAACTCGTTAATTTCAACCAGGGCTCCTGCAATTTCCTCTCTAGTTTCCCACAATGTCCTCGGATATATCAGATTGGGCCCTGGAGATTTGTCTACCTTCAAACACGACAGTACCTTCAGCACTTCTTCGACAGTAACCCTGACTGCTCTCAAGACACTTCCAGTGACTGCTTCAATTTTCTCCATCCTACTGTTTTTCTCCTCGGTAAATACAGATGCTGGTTTAAATCAAAGGTAGCCACAAAATGCTGGAGTAACTCAGCAAGTCAGGCAGCATCTCCGGAGAGAAGACATGGGTGACATTTCAAATTGAGAAGGGTCTCGACCCAAAACATCACACATTCCTTCTCTCCAGAGTTGCTGCCTATCCTCTGATTCAGGATTCTCCTGCACCGGGTGAAAAACTCTGCATTCAACCTTTCAATTTCCACCTGTCTGTTGCTGCCTTGGACTTCACTCTTTCATTTGAGTGTTCTGCCTGAAGAGACTCTGGGCCTGCTGCCAGCAACTGACAGAGCTCAGGGGTGTTCAAACACTCACAGCCTTCAGTGCCATAACAGGCATCATAGCATTGGGCAAGACTGGCGGTGGTAACAAAACCAATTGTATTTATTCTTGCACGATGCATCACTTGATCTCCAACAACCCAGCCCCTAGTCCACTGTTTGTCACCATGTCTGTCCACATGATGATAGGGTCATTGAGAGATACAGCATGGAAACAGGCACTTCAGCTCACTGAGCCCATGCTGACCATCAATCACACATACACTAATCCTACACTAATTCTATTTAAAAAAATTCTCCCCACATTCTCATCAACTCCGTCCAAATCGAGCACTAACCTGCGCACTAGGGTCAATTCATCCAATTAATCCCTTCTTTGTTTCACTCCAGTGATTTTCCAACAAGATTATTACGTAGGATCTTTTGCTGTGCTAAATGGTAGCCAGGGCCCCTACATTACGATATGATATGATAGAACTTTATTTATCCCAGGAGGGAAATTGATCTGCCAACAGTCATAAAACACAAGATAAGTGAAACATGAAATTAAAGAGATGAGTGGAAAGGATTGGGGATGTACAAAGATGTGCAAAGAGTGGGGAGGGGGAAATCAGTCTATGGAAGGGGGAGGAGTTGCACAGTTTGATAGCCACAGGGAAGAATGATCTTGGTGGAACCAGTCTGTTGCTGAAGATACTCCTCAAGTTGGCCAGTGTGTCAAGGAGGGGGTGAGCTGTATTGTCCAAGATGCTCTGCAGTTTGAGAAGCATCCTCCCCTCCAGGACCACCTGATGAGTTTGTTCTTGTTGGCGTCTGCGGCCTTCGCTCTGTTGCCCCAGCACACAACAGCGAAGAAGATGGTACTGTCTACCAATGAATGGTTGAACATCTGCAGCATCTTACTGCAGACGTTAAAGGAGCTGGGCCTTCTCAAAAGGTACAGCCGACTCTGTCCCTTCATGTGCAGGACCTCAGTTTCCTGGACCAGTCCAGCTTACTGTCCAGGTATACTCCAAAGTATTTGTACTCCTTGGTAAACTGCACATCCACACCATTGATGGAGACAGGGAACAGGGGTATTCCTCTCCTCCTAAACTCCACCTCTAACTCCGAAGTCGTGTCGGTGTAGAGCTGCAGGTAATTCAGCCCACACCACTCAATAAAGTAATTGACTACACCACTGTATTCAGCTTTGCTCCCCTCACTGATGCAGCCCACAGTAGCAGATTTACCTGCACCTTGGAGGCCAAAGGTTAGGTTGTTAGCCAAGAAAGATAGACTTGGCTATCCCTCAGTACAGCAACACCAAGAACGATGTTGCTGTACTGAGGGATAGCCAATTCTATCCCCCATTGCTGGGAGCTGATTTACATTCTCTGGCTGGGTGGCTAGGTCCAGTGTGTCACCCTTGCAGACACTTTGTTGATGGAGATATTCTACCAGGACTCAGGTCCAGTCCCCAGGGCGGGAAGACAGAGCAGCTTTCCGCCAGGGCAGCAGGGACAGTGGCCGCCCGCTGGAGTGGAGTTGGCCGAGCAATTCCACTCTCGTAGCCACTGCTCTGCGGAACCTGCCACGCCTTCAACCATGGAACTGTGTGAAGTGGGAAGTGGCTGTAAAAGGACAGCGCTGCTGGGGGGGAGGGGGGGGGGGGAAGAGTTCCTTTCCACAGCGTGTGGGGAGTCTGGCCCGGGTCAGCACGGCCTGGGCTGCACAAAGTAGCAAACTTGGCTGGGCCGCCAGGGGTAAAGTTGCGGGGAGGGCAGGAGCGTTGAGAAGGAGGGGGGTCGAGGATCATGCCAGCAACTCACTCACTCATTCAGTAGCTCGGGTGGTTGCGAGCAGCCACCGGCACCAGACAGCGGTACCGGCTGCCACCTCAGCGCCTTCTACCGGCCCGCCTGTCAGCCAGCCTGTGTCCTTTGGCACAGGCGGAACCGGTGGAGGTGGTGGTTGGCGGGTAGCTGCTGGGACGAAGGCTGGCTGCTCTGTCCCTCTCTCTCTCTCCCCGTTATGAGATCTCCCTGAGCCAAGAAGTCCCCGTCACTCAGACCTGAACAGCACAGCGCATTGTGTGACAGGCGAAGTTGGAGGCTCCCGGTCCTCATTTTTCCTTGAACCAAACCCTTGATCCTGTCCCACCAGCCTTTTTTCAAAATTTAGCAAATCAAAATGGGGGTGTCTTCTTCGCGGGGAAATATGGTTGTTTCTTCATCTTGCTGTCAATGAGGGAGAGGTTGTTGTTATGGTATTAAGCTCTCCATCTCTTTCCTGTACTCCATCCCGTCACTGTTTGAGACCGAGCCCACTACAGTCGTGTCATCTGCACAGATGTAATTTGATATCAACAGGACATTAATCTGCCCTGGATAGAAACATAGAAATATCGAAAACAGGTGCAGGAATAGGTCATTTGGCCCTTCGAGCCAGCACCGCCATTCAATATGATCATGGATGATCATCCAAAATCAGTACCCTGATCCTGCTTTCTCCCCATATCCCTTGATTCCATTAGCCCTAAGGGCTGTATCTAACTCTCTCTTGAATGTATCCAGTGAATTGGCCTCCACTGCCATCTGTGGCAGAGAATTCCACAGATTCACAACTCTCTGGGTGATATGATGGCTTTCTTCGAGTCCGTATTCATTAAGCTGTGATGAAGGGACCATCAGTGCCTTAATCATTCACTGGTAACTTTTGAAAAAAATGAAAGTCTATTTTCTTTTTCTCTCCTCTGGGATGTTCTTCTACCTGAGCGCAAGGCACTCTGCCTTGCATCACCCTGAGACATTAGCTCACAAGGTTTGCATTGCTTGGCAAATATTAACAAGCTCTTCAGAATAGCTTTCGGCTATGTTGCAGTGCTGGCTGGCAGGGGGATGAAGTAGCTATGCATGGCATAACACAAATGCTATGTAAAAAATCTTACCTCTGCTGGTGGCTAATTCGTTTACCCATAAAACAAAAGTGATGTGTAGGAAGGGATAAAAACAAAATAAGCCCGATAGGCTTTTGTTGTGTACTAAATAGTGCTCCGGAAGAACATAGCATTTTAATTTCACTTTAATTTAATGTTTCATGTATCTTGTGCTTCATGGCTGTTGGCAGATCAATTTCCCTTTTGGGATAAATAAAGTTCTACCGTATTGTATTGTATCGTATCGTATTGTATTGAACACAGAAATATACAGCATTGAAACAGGCCTTACAACTCACAATGCCTGTGCCAAACATGCCAAGTTAAATTAATCTCCTCTACCTGTACATGATCCATATTTCTCCCTTCCATGCATGCCCATGTGCTTACCGAACAGCCATTGATATGGCACTCCCTTATCTTCCTCTGCCACCATCCCTGGCAACGTGTTCCAGGAACCGATCAACCTCTGTGTAAAAAAACGCGCATCTCCTTTCACCGTTGCCCCTATTAAATCTATGCCCTCTGGCATTTTCGTCCTGGGAAAAAGGTCCCCAACGTCTATACTAGCTGGTCTGGGATGGTTCCATAAAGGTAATAACATTACCAATGGATATGTTGGTGCTGTCTGAACAATTTGTTAAACACTCCTACATAGTTCAAGCAATCTGTGATATTTTATAATCCAAGCATATTATCTCTACTGAGCAAAGGCTTTGGATGAAGGAGATAATTCAGCTGGTGCTGGGGACCAGGTGATCAAAATCCATCACACTTTATTCCCTGAAGCTAGTTAATGTACTGTACAGTCAGAGAGTATTGCAGCATAGGAACAGGCCTTTTGGTCCACCAGGTCTGCTCTGATCATCAAGCATTCATTTATACCAATCCTGCACTGTTTCCCATTTTATTCCCTCCACATTCCCATCAACTCTTCACAGATTCTACCACTCATCTACACACAAGGCGATTTACAAGGGCCAATTAATCCACCAACCTGTGCCTCTTTGGGATATGGGAGAAAATCTGAGAATTCAGGGGAAGCTCACATGGTCACAAACGAAACATGCAAACTCCTCACAGACTGCCCTGAAATTAAATAGAACTGTAGGTCTTGCCCACATAATAGTGCACCATCCAAATTGTCCATGATGGGGGCAGAGAGGTAGGGAAATCTAGAAGTGTTGGCATTTTCCTGACTGTTGCCCTTTTCCTTTGCAGGGAAAGAGCTCACAGGGAAAGGGATGATGTTGATGAGCATCACCACATGCAGATACTAAGTCACATACTACCCTGGCATGCAACCATTCCCAGGTGTGAAACCTTTGCAGCAGCACCAAATGGACTGCAGTGGTTCAGGAAGGCAGCTCACCACCATCTTTTCAAAGGCAATTAAGGATGAAGCTTGACTGCATCCTTTAAAAAAATGAATTAAGCAAAAACCTGAAACAGTTCCCTAATACTTAGCCAGATTGCTGCTTCAGTCACAGTATGCTAATCATTTGCAACTAATAATGGAAATTACTTGCAATAATTTCCATTAACATAACATTGCAACCCAAAATACACCTCTGCAGATGCTGAGATTTGCTTAACGCTGCTGAGATTCTCTTCATTTGGGCTCACACAGCTGGGGAGCTACAGCTGTCATCTGTCACTATAACTCCAAACATGCAGGCTTCAGGAAAACATGGACATATCAATCTGAAGAGATTTTTTCTCCATTGGTGCACTTGGTAATGAAAGGAAACGCACAAAGCTTTGTGGCAAAGAAAATCACTTTCCTCACTAGTTAAACACACTGTTTCCCTACATTAGTTGTAAGTAGGTTCATGCACAATTCATCTTGTATACAAATGGTCTAACATTAGAAGGTAATGCAAAGACTTCTACATATAGGCATGCCTTTGCAGATGACAATACAGTGATGCAGGATTAATGGTACTTTAAATGCAGTCAGTATATAATTGACTAAGCATCCAATCAATTGTCCTGGTGCTGAGTTGTCAGAGTGATGCTTATTGTGAACTCCACTGCTTTATAATGCCCTGATTGCCGTGACAATGCTTTCAAAGGAACTGGTGTCATTCTTGCAGTGCCCTTACCCAGGTTCATTCCCACCATCAGCTGCCCCAACACGCCAGCCTGAATGATAGCAAACTGCAGCAGGCAAGCCACAATCCTAAGCCACCACTTGCCACATCTCCCCATCTCCCCCCCGTCTGCCTTCCGCAAAGACAGCTCCCTCTGCAACTCCCTTGTCAATTCTTCCCTTCCCCGGGCACTTTCCCTTGCAACCGCAAGAGATGCTATAATTGTCCCTTTACCTCCCCCCTCCACTCCTTTCAGGGACCCAAGCAGACCTTCCAGGTCCGACAGAGGTTCACCTGCACCTCCTCCAACCTCATCTACTGCATCCACTGCTCTAAATGCCAGCTGATCTATATCGGTGAGACCAAGTGGAGGCTTGGCGATCACAGAGGCCCAGGAGCCGTTGGTGAGGGAGGAGCGACGTCCGAGCGGTGAGTGTAAAAACCCAGCACACGGCTTTGTTTTTTCAGAGGCCCAGGAGCCGTTGGTGAGGGAGGAACCAAAATCTGTAACATTCTTAATCCGTAATGTTCCATTCAATTAACTGGGCTTGAGGAAGCCACTGATTGGTGGACTGAGTATGCAGCTGATTGGCAGTCAGATTCCAGCAGTTTGTAGTGTACTGTACTTTGTATTTTTGTATTGTATATTGTATTTTGTGTTGTATTTAGGGTAAGGGAAGTATGAGTGCCAGGGCAGCTTACTGTTCTGGATGTCAGATGTGGGGGGTCATGGAGTCGGGTAGCCCTCCAGACATCCACATCTGCGCCAGGTGAGTTGAGATGGGGCTCCTAAAGGAGTGTGTTAGGAACCTGGAGCAGCAGCTCGATGATCTCCATCTGGTCAGGGAGAGTGAGAAGGTCATAGAGAGGAGTTACAGGGAGGTAGTCTCTCCAAAACCACAAGAGGCAGACAAGTGGATCACGGTTAGGAGAGGCAAGGGGCAGAGGCGGGTGCTAGAGAGTACACCAGTGGCTGTACACCTTGGAAATAAGTACTCCTGTTTGAGTGCTGTTGGGGGGGACAGTGTACCTGGGGGTAGCAACAGCGACCTGGCCTGCGGTACAGAGACTGGCCCTGTTGCTCAGAAGGGTAAGGAAAAGAAGGGGAGGGCATTAGTAATAGGGGACTCTATAGTTAAGGGGTCAGATTGGCGATTCTATGGATGCAGTCCAGAGACCCGGATGGTAGTTTGCCTCCCTGGTGCCAGGGTCCAGGATGTATCTGAACATGTCCAAGATATCCTGAAAAGGGAGGGAGAGGGGCCTGAGGTAGTGGTACATAGTGGTACCAATGACATAGGTAAAAAAAGAGACAAGATCCTGAAAGGAGAATTTAGGGAGTTTGGAAGAGAGTTAAGGAAAAGAACCACAAACATAATAATCTCAGGATTACTTCCTGTGCCACGTGACAGTGAGATAAGGAATGGAGCAAGGTGGAGGATAAATGCCTGGCTGAAGGACTGGTGCAGAGGGCAGGGATTCAAGTTTCTGGATCAATGGAACCTCTTTTGGGGAAGGAGTGATCTGTATAAAAAGGACGGGTTGCACTTGAACCCGAGGGGGACCAGTATCCTGGCAGGGAAATTTGCAAAGGCTACCGGGGGGGACTTTAAACTAGAATGGGTGGGGAGAGGGACTCAAATAGAGAAAGCCAGTAGACAGGGTCTGAGGCAGAGAAAGGAAGCACTCAGACCCAACATGTAGGGGGGAAAGAAGAAAAATATAATAAACAGAGAATAAGAGGTGGTGGGTTTCCAGGGCAAAAATCAAAAGGGGCCACTTGTCAAAATAATTGTATAAGGAGTAAGATTGTTGTAAAAACAAGCCTGAAGGCTTTGTGTCTCAATGCAAGGAGCATTCGTAATAAGGTGGACGAGTTGAATGTGCAGATAGCTATTAATGACTATGCTATAGTTGGGATCACGGAGACATGGCTCCAGGGGGACCAAGGCTGGGAGCTGAACATCCAGGGATATTCAATATTCAGGAGGGATAGACAGAAAGGAAAGGGAGGTGGGGTAGCGTTGCTGGAGAGAGAGGAGATTAATGCAATAGAAAGGAAGGACATTAGCTTGGAGGATGTGGAATCGATATGGGTAGAGCTGCGAAACTCTAAAGGGCAGAAAACGCTAGTGGGTGTTGTGTACAGGCCACCTAACAGTAGTAGTGGAGTTGGGGATGGCATCAAACAGGAAATTAGAAAATGCATGCAACAAGGGTAAAACAGTTATAATGGGTGACTTTAATCTACATATAGATTGGGTGAATCAAATGGGCAGGGGTGCTGAGGAAGAGGATTTATTGGAATGTTTTTATCGGGATAGTTTTTCTAAACCAACGTAGAGGGAACCAACGAGAGAGCAGGCTATTCTAGACAAGGATTGGGGGTATTGAGTACTGGCTGGTGAGAAGCAAAGGGTAGGAGTAAACGGGTCCTTTTCAGAATGGCAGGCAGTGACTAGTGGTGTACCGCAAGGCTCAGTGCTGGGACCCCAGCTATTTACAATATATATGAATGATTTGGACGAGGGAATTGAATGCAACATCTCCACGTTTGTGGATGACACTAAGCTGGGGGGTAGTGTTAGGTGTGAGGAGGATGCTAGGAGGCTGCAAGATGACTTGGATAGGCTGGGTGAGTGGGTAAATGCATGGCAGATGCAGTATAATGTGGATAAATGGTTATCCACTTTGGTAGCAAAAACAGGAGGGTAGACTGTTATCTTAATGGTGGCAAATTAGGAAAAGGAGAGATGCAACGAGACCTGGGTGTCATGGTACACAAATCATTGAAAGTAGGCATGCAGGTGCAGCAGGGAGTGAAGAAAGCAATAGCATTCATAGCAAAAGGATTTGAGTATAGGAGCAGGGAGGTTCTACTGCAGTTGTACAGGGTTTTGGTGAGACCACACCTGGAGTATTGCGTACAGTTTTGGTCTCCAAATCTGAGAAAAGACATTCTTGCCATAGAGGGGGTGCAGAGAAGGTTCACCAGACTGATTCCTGGGATGTCAGGACTTTCACATGAGGAAAGACTGGATAGACTTGGCTTGTACTCGCTAGAATTTAGAAGACTGAGGGGGGATCTTATAGAAACTTACAAAATACTTAAGGGGTTGGATAGGCTAGATGCAGGAAGATTGTTCCCGATGTTGGGGAGGTCCAGAACAATGGGTCACAGTCTAAGGATAAGGGGGAATTCCTTTAGGACCGAGATGAGGAAAACATTTTTCACACAGAGAGTGGTGAATCTCTGGAATTCTCTGCCACAGAAGGTAGTTGAGGCCAGTTCATTGGCTATATTTAAGAGGGAGTTAGATGTGGCCCTTGTGGCTAAAGAGATCAGAGGGTATGGAGAGAAGGCAGGTACAGGATACTGAGTTGGATGATCAGCCATGATCATATTGAAAGGCGGTGCAGGCTCGAAGGGCCGAATGGCCTACTCCTGCTCCTATTTTCTATGTTTCTATGTTTCTATGTTTCGCTGAACACCTCCGCTCGGTCCGCAATAACCAACCCGACCTCCCGGTGGCTCAGCACTTCAACTCCTCCTCCCATTCCATATCCGATCTCTCTGTCCTGGGCCTCCTCCCTGGCCAGAGTGAGCAACACCGCAAATTGGAGGAACAGCACCTCATATTCCGCTTGGGGAATCTGCATCCTCTTGGCTTGAACATTGAATTTTCTCAATTCTGTTAACCCTTGCTGTCTCCTCCCCTTCCCACCTCTCCCTCAGCCCTCGGGCTCCTCCTCCTCCTTTTTCCTTTCTTCTCCCTGCCCCCCCCCCCCCCCCACCTCCCATCAGTCTGAAGAAGGGTTTCAGCCCAAAATGTTGCCTATCTCCTTCGCTCCTTAGATGCTGCTGCACCCGTTGAGTTTCTCCAGCTTTTTGTGTACCCACAATCCTAAGCAATGGCTTTACAATCTCAGTGAAGATCAAACAAGGCAGCATCATTGTCCCACCACTTATCTCAATCTTTGTTGCTACAATGTTTGTCTCACCTTCAACAAACTTCTCACAGGAATGTGCAACCTCTGTTAAATACACTCCAGAACCAAAGTCACTCTCATCTCAGTACACATTCAATGCTTGCTCCAGGCAACTGCTGATTAATTTACAGAGGCACATGAGAGGATGCTTCCTTCATGTAAGAATGTGATCATTCCATTCAACATCTACAGGACCAAGCATCTCTCCAAACCTGTCATCATTGTGCTTGGCTGCCCAAGGCGACACATTTGACAGCAAGACACTGGAAACTATGAACCACTACCCATATCTGGGAGCCACCTCTTGGAGAAGGTGAACATCAGTGGTTAAGATTCACCATTGACATCAATGCACCAGCGTTGCACAGAAGGGTGTTTGAAGATCGAGACCGCAGACCTGGTACAAGACACGTCCACCAGAGAAAAGTGATCCCTGCCCTCCAATATGCTTCTGAGATGTGCACTGTCTACAACATGCACCCCAAGGCATGCCACCAAATACTGCAGAATTCTCCATATTGGCTGGAAGAACAAGCAGACAGGTCAACATTACCAATGTTGAGGCTCTAGTTAGACTGAGCTGGTTCCAGTCGTCAAGCCACATGGTTTGCATGACCGACTCCTGATTCCCAAAACTGACAATTCTGTAACAGAAACAAATCACCAATTGGACAGAGAGAAAGATTCAAGGATGTGCTCAAAGCCTCCTTGAAGAATTGTAATACATCCCCATTGACTTCCAGGAATTCATGGCCCATGACATTCAAAGTGGAGGTGGAGCAACTTTCTGTCCTGGGCCTCCTCCATGGCCAGAGTGAGCACCACCAGAAATTGGAGGAGCAGCACCCCAAAACTTTGCCTATTTCCTTCGCTTCATAGATGCTGCCGCACCTGCTGAGTTTCTCCAGCACTTCTCCAGCAATAATCTACCTATTGCTAGTGAGAACCTTGAATCCATTCAATTGGCACACAGAACTTTACGCGTGGCAGAAGGAGCGCCTCCAAACTGCTGAGTACTCCTCTGTTTTTATTAATACAGAAACTTGCACTTAAATAATGTCTTTTGCATGGCCTCCAGATGTCCAATGGGAGAATATGCTTGAAATGTTCAGGAGATATGCGACATCTGAAGGTTTCTGATGAAAATCATTGATCAGAAACACTCTGTTATCTCTCCTTTCTACTGCTGAATGTATCCGAGATTTTCTGTTTTTAATTCATATTTCCACTTCTGCAGTTTTATAGTGCTTCAGGAATGGCAAGCAGTCCATTTACAATAAATGGAGTGTGCAATCAGGTTCCAGAGGAATTTTTCAAATGTCAAAATGCCATGTCCTTGAACGGCAAACACCAGTGTGGATCGTTTTGAACACAGGTGGAATGAGCTAAGTAGCTTCCTTTTGTGCAGTAAGATGCGATGGTATGAGCACACAGGTTTAATTCTTCATCATGACTAAGAGTGGTGCTGGCAGCTTGCTTACAGTAATCTTGGGATAACTAACCATTTGGAGCTCAGAAAAGATGCAGACAAAGTCACGTTCAAAAATCTGAGTCATGATTTGTATGTAAGCTTTCTATCCTGCTAGTTATGAAGCACTACTTATTCATTTCTGTTTAGAATCCACACAGATTAGTTTATAGTCTGCATAGATTCAGGAAATTATTTTCAAGGCATTTGAAGGATGTAACTTCCAACTGACAGTGAGTTTTTAATCTAGATGCTGGTTCTACTGAGTCCCCTCTCTGCCTATGACTGTTCGAGATGGTTGTAATATTAACAGTGCATGTAAGAAAAACAATTGTAATTGCTGGAAACCTGATATAAAAGTGGGAAATTTTAGATAAACTCGGGAAGTCGGGCAGCATCTATGGAGAATAAAATTCATATTTCAGGCCTGAAGAAGGGTCTCGACCAGAAACATTTTCCATTCCTTCTCTCCAGTGATGCCACCTGTCCCGTTGAGTTACTGCAGCTTTTTGATGACCTTCTATCAGAAGATGCACGAGTTTGAATTTGTGAAGAGAAATTGGAGTTAAAGGTCTATGGTAGAATGGTCTATGGAATTAAAAGTAACCAAAAATGTATATTCAATCTCCATTAGCTCCTTGCCTAACTATTATTGAAGTTCCGGTGGCAAACCTATGCCCATCAATAGGTGTGCAGTTAAGTGTTTGTGGAGAAGAGGTGAGGAGTGTCGGTCTCATGGCAAGGAAAGTTGTAGTGGGAGAGGGGAAGAATGCAGGAATGGAAGTCTACAGCGAAATAAGTATGGAATTGGTACTGATGGCATGACACTTAGAGCCATTGCAGACCTCATTGGCAAAGTGGTCTACTCTTTTGTAACAGAATATGGATTTATCCTAGTTATTAGTTTGATGCTGTTCGTAATATCTTGCTGAACACATAGTGGCTAGCATATTAATTTAATTTAGTTTAGTTTAGTTTAGTTTACGTTAGAAATACAGGATGGTAACAGGCCCTTTGGCCCACCAAGACCATGCTATCCATCGATCACCCAATCACATTAATTCTATATTATCCCACTTTCTCATCAACTCCCTGCACATTGGGGGAAATTTTGCAGATGTCAATTAACCTACAAACCCGCTCGTCTTTGGGATGTGTGAGGAGACCAGAGCACACGGAGGAAACCCATGAAGTCACAGGGAGAATGTGCAAACTCCGCACAGGCAGCACCTGAGGTCAGGATCGAACCTGAGTCTCCGGTGCTGCGAGGCAGCGGCTCTACCAGCTGTGCCACTGCACTGCCCATTATCTACAGTCCAACAGTGACAAAGCTTTAAACCTGTTTCTTTGCACGCAGAGCACTTGAGACATCCTAAGATCGTGAATTTAAATGCAAATTCTTCCTCACTGTGAAATAATTCCTTATTCCTGATGTAGCCCTTTATTTGCAGCTGAACATTTGGGGGGAAATTATACAATTGAAATTGAAATCCTGCTGCATTCTGCATTACTCATTTTGGTCCATTATTGTGGAATGGTGGAGGCTAATTTAAATTGCTGCAGCCTCAGCTCTTCTTAAAAGAAAGCTAAATAGAACACAATTAACTGGGGTTTATTTTCTACAAATTACTAGCTAGCAGATGTATGACAAATGCAGGCGTACGGCTGATGGTCCAGAGATTCAGCACCACTCGCTCACTTACAAAGCAGACGTCAATATGAGATTAAAGCACTCCATTCTTTGACATCATTATTTAGTGTTAGGTTTACTACAACTGGGAGTGAAATATTTGGTAATACCTGTAAATAACATTAATGTTCCAGAATAAAATGACACAGGGAAAATAAAACCTACAATTACAATGCTCGCATAGTTGTTTTTCATTGTTTATCACTGTTGCTTTCCAGTCCTAAGTGAGTTTAAAATAAACCTAAACATTCCACGGATATTGAAGGGCTGTCAAGAGGGTGTAGATTTAATGTGAGAGTAAGGAGATTGAAAGGGGATCTGAGGCGTATGGTATGGTACTATATTTGTCATTTGTACCGAGGTACAATGAAATTCAGTTTTGTATACAGTTCAGTACAAGTATCACAATACATAAGCACTTAGATACATTTTAGATAAACATCTCTGATACAGTACAAGTGTAAAGCAGTAGTAGTTTTTTAACTGAGAATCAGGAACAGAGGAGAATGTGGCGTCAGATACAATTATTATGTTTAAGAAGCATTTTTCAGGCACTTAAGTGCAAGGTTTAGATGGATAGGGTCCTAATGCAGGCAAATGGGATTAGTGTAGACGGGTCAGCATCAATGTGGCAGGCTGAAGGGCCTGTATCTGTGCTGTGCAACTCTCGACCCTAGGCCTCCATGGTACCCCTAGAGTGCAATCAGTTACCAGGCAACTACAAACAGGTGGGCAGAAGCATGTAGTCCAGGCCCACTGCTTTGTGCAGACATTGGAATCTCATTTCAAAGGTTTACCTGATACTTGAGAAGATCTTGAGATCTAAAGCTGTAAGGCGTGAAGATGACAGTATAGCCAAGAAAGCCTGGAAATAATTAATCCTAAGGGGACAGTAACATTGATGAGGAAATTGCCAATAGATGGGCTGAGAAAGAGATAGAGATGGATAATATTATGAAACTATAATGTATTGACAAATATATCCATAATATATTTTGATGAAAAGATAATGAAGCTGAAAGGTTAATTCTGTTTTACTCATCTGAGATGCTGCCTGACCTGCTGAGAATCGGTTGCATTTTATTATAATTTCAGAACTGAACATCAGCTTTTTTTTTGCTTTTCAGTTGGCATCTGTTTTACATTACAAACCAAGGCAGGTGAGCTTTTATTGTTTGCCCCCCAAATCAGCAAAACTTACAAAAAGAAGGCAGAATTTTGATGCAAATTAAGTTCCGCTCAAATCATGTTTCTGTAACCTTTGCTGTTTTTTTAAGGAAACTTTGGTTAGAATCTACTCCTGCCAGAATACAGGTCCTATATTTCCATCCTTGAATTATGCACATTTGAAGAGGCTGTTTGAATTAAAGTTGGAGTTTCTGTAAGGAGCAATGAAATAGCAAACACATTTTAAGAGCTGATAAATATTTAAAAACACACTTGCATTATTTTGGATTAACCACTACATACTGATGGAACTATTAAATGTCTCTCTCTGATTTGCTTTTTTAGTTATTTTCAATGACTTAAATGAAATTACTTACAGCTGGTGGATGTGACATTCTGATTAAAAATGGCTGGTTTTAGTGATAAACCCATTTTCCGACATTTTATAAAAACTGCACCAGGCTATCATTGAAGGAATATTTTTTAAATGCAAATCCTTTCATAAAAGTTCTGAAAAGCGGAACTGGCCAGAATTTGCTGATATTCATCTGTGAAGAAACTTGAGTATGAAGAATGATCCAGAAAAGAAGCATACTTTTGAACACAATTTGCCCAGATGGCCATTTACAACCATAATGGAAAGAGAGTTATCGAGTCAAACAGTTACACCACCAAATACCAGCTGCCGAGCCTCTTCCATGTAAGCAGTAAATTCTTTATTGGTATTGGTAATGCTATTGGTATTGATATTGGTTTACTATTGTCATGTATACCACGATACAGAGAAAAACATTGGTCAAATAGGTCAAATTGCGCCCAGGTTGACCAATAGCCATACTATCTTCATCCCTGCCTCCTGATCCTGGATTTGTGTATCAGCGAGATCTCAGTGGGGACCAGGTCTCCCTCGACTGAGCTCTGCTCCTGATCACCTAACTCTGACAGGGCTGTGCAGTGTAGAAACAAATAACTTCAGATGCCAGTGTAAGAGAAAGGACATAAAGCTGTATAATATGAAGCTGTGTAATATCCTTGATATATGGAAACATTTAAACACTGGTGAACTTGCCATAAATAATTTAAAATAAACATTGATTATAAAATAGAAATAATAATGCAACACATTAATTTGTCTATAAATAATTTGTGAAAATTTAAAAACAAAGCCAGATAAATAAAAGCTAAATAATGTCTTCACAATATCTGAGTCAGAAGTTCTCAATGGGGATTCCAAAATAATGTTGGCTCTGGTTGATGTAGCATCAGAGCACAACATGGATTAATGGGCTTCATCATTGGTGTCCATTTGGAGTCCAGCAATCTGGCATGTGTTAGCGTCTTCGGTTTATAATATTAGATGGCCGCTCTGCAGAGCACCTGTCTCCATAGGGGCGACTGAGCTTCCTGATGCCTGCCACTTGCACTCTCACTCTGACCTATCAGCCTGTGACCCCCTGTGCTGTTACAAGGCCTAACACTAGTTGAAGAACATGCCTCAGCTTCCTCTTGGGCCCATTGCAGCCTTCTGGACTCAATATTAAATTCTTCAACTTCAGGTAACTTAATGCCTCTGTCTATATCTGCTTAGCTCAACTTGGTATTTTTCCTTCAACTTTTCGTTTTTCTGGAAGGAATGGACATGCCCAGTCTGACCTGCTGGGCCTGCCCTCCTGCGCTGCATTTTACTCTCCTACATTCTTTTCTCTTCAATATATTATTCTCATTCATTAACTGACCTCTTCACTCATTGCCCAGGTTAGCCTTATTATACATCTTATCCCCATTATCACCAATCAGAGATGTGCCTCCCCCCCTCCCCCTCCCCCTTTACTCCCCATCCTTCCTGCAGCCAACAATTTATTTTGTCTCCTTTCCAGTTCTGAAGAAGAATCTTCAACATGAACTACTAGCTCTTCTTCTCTTACCAGCGATGGATTTCCAACGCATTCTGTTTTTATTTTATACTAGACTAATTGGGACCCATTGGGAGAGCTGGTCCCCCAATGCATTATTCCACCTCTCCACCAATTCCAATATTGGTAGCCAGTTGGGGCGGGGGGGGGGGGGGGGGGGGGGGGCGCTTTCTGGAGCGCTTGTATGGGTGTTGTGGTCTGAAGGGACTGGTTTCCAGAGGGCTAGTATGGACATTTTGGGCCAAATAAATTATTGGGCTGGCAGCTCAGTCACTCAGGCCTGGTGGGCTGGCAGCTCAGTCACTCAGGCCTGGTAGGCTGGCAGCTCAGTCACTCAGGCCTGGTGGGCTGGCAGCTCAGTCATTCAGGCCTGGTGGGCTGGCAGCTCAGTCACTCAGGGCTGGTGGACTGGCAGCTCACTCATGGCTATTCGTTGAAATTCCATTTCAAGCAGAGTGCAGGCCAACAAATTCAAATGCAATTTCATACCATTTCAAGCAGAGTGCAGGCCACCAAATTCAAATGCAAATTCATACCATTTCAAGCAGAATGCAGGCCACAAAATTCGAATGCAATTTCATACCATTTCAAGCAGAGTGTAGGCCACCAAATTCAAATGCAATTTCATACCATTTCAAGCAGCGTGCAGTCCACCAAATTCAAATGCAATTTCATTCATTTCAAGCAGAGTGCAAGCCACCAAATTCAAATGCAAGTTCATACCATTTCAATCAGAGTGCAGGCCACCAAATCCAAATGCAATGTAATACCATTTGGGCTTTATAGTCCTGGGCGTTACCTTCATCATGGTGATTGACAGGCGAGAGGACCAATCAGCTGATCTCAAGATCTTTTTAACATTCATAACTTTTTTTTTCATCAATCGGAAAAATCCTCAGGGCTGCCTCAGCGGAGGAGGACTGTGCGTAAGATGGCTAAAAATCATAGCGATATAGGGTAGCATTTTTTCTAAAATCAATATACAGCGCAGACAGGAAGTGGTCAAGATGAGACGTTTAGTTATATAGATTTGCTGCATCTAGTTTTTTTTCACATTAATACTATGCACAGCTTTGGTTTCCATTTAAGAAACACGTAACAAGTGTCTTGGAGATAGTGCAGAGAAGTACTGTAGGTTGATTCCTGGACGTTTACTCGCTGGAATTCAGATATCTTATTGAAAGCAATTTGGGGTAGGCTGATGGGAAAGTGGTTGTGAGGAAGCTTATCCAGATGGAGGAATTTAGATTAAGGATCAATGCTTCAGAATAAAAGATCTCTCCAGGAAATGGAGAGATGAGGAGGAATTCCCCAGAAAGAACTTGGAATCATTGGAATTCTGTACCCCACTGAGCTATGGAGCCAGAGTCATTAGAGCTGAAGAGAATGGGGCAGTACGGTGGCACAGTGTTAGAGTTGCTGCCTTACTGCGCCAGAGACCAAGGTTCGATCCTGACTATTCAGAGATTGTATGTTCTCCCCATGACCAAGTGAATTATCTCCGGGTGCTCCAGTTTCCTCACACATTCCAAAGGCATACAGGTTTGTGGGTTAATTGGCTTTGGTAAAAATTGAAAAATTGTCCCTACTGTGTAGGATCGTGCAAGAGTATGGGGATCGGCGCGGACTCGGTAGGCCGAAGGGCCTGTTTCCGCACTGTATCTCTGAAGTAAACTAAACCAATATAGGAGTCAGTCAGGAAAGCAGAGCTGAGCTCAGTGATTACATCTTATTGAATATTGGAGGAGGCTCGAAATGTCCAGCACATTTGTCCAGCACAGCTCCTATTTGTTACATTATTCAGCTTCAAACACTGGCACATTGCGATTAAGGAGAGGAAATTCTACATTATTAAGCTTTTCCCTTTGGATTAGTTAAAATAAAATAGTAAAAGGTAGACGACAATCTACAGAGTTCCTCAGTTTAACATATATAGTCGGAAGAGATAAGAACCATCTTTAGAATAATAGAAAATTATAGCACATATGTATTGACAAGCAATGCTAATAGAATCTGATTTACATAATCAACAGGTATTCATTACAAATACAGTTCTACTCTAGTTCTAAAACCAAAAATCTGCCTTTCAAACACTCAACCTTGCTCATTATGCCCCGGGTATATTATAATAATATATTATGCTAATTGGATACTTTTTACGTATACAAATTACTTTAATTTAAAAAAATAGACTTTCTTTACAACTCAAATAGTTTTGAAAATTTCTGCTTATCTTAGTTAGAGGCAATGTTATGTTTCTTTCAACAGGCTATTAATGAATAATGATAATTAGATTCAAATTGGGCTTATTAGAAATTGACTTTCCCCTGTAATTTAAATACCATAAGTGCCCATTACACAAATAAATGTTCTTGGTGTCTTTAGTTTTAAAATTGTTTGTTCTACTGTTGAGAATTTGATTTCTTCCAGGATCACCAGTTGCTTGTGAGGGTGAATCTAAAATCATGATACTAATCCCTTTAAGAACGGACTGAAAATGGACAGGAGACTTGAGTGTTCCTTTCAAAACTCTTATCAAACAGTGGCCAGGCTAATTAATTTATGGTTTCTGGAGAGAAATGAACAAAATCAAGGAAAGCGATTCCTCCACAACGAGGAGTTGTTGGACTTGCATGAATTGAAAAAGAAATTTAACTGGTCCAGTGATTTTTAATCAGCCCCACATTTTGTGCACATGGGAAGCATGGAATGTAATCCCTGAATGCTTGTCAATGTCCCTGTATTCAATGTAATAAATCAAAAATATTACCTGCTCGTTTAGCAGAAAATCTGATGCTACATTGCTGGAGGTGCTGCCCTTCGAGCAAGATGCATCGTGTGTAAGACAAGGTTATGAAGACATAAGAGGTCCCAGTTCAACATTTGGAAGAGGAGCAGGGGTGTTACCTTCAGTAATAAAAACAGAAGATGCAGGAGATGCTGATGAGGCCAGACAGTATCACTGAAATCAGCTTCATTGAGGCTGCCTGATCTGCTGGGTTCTTCCAGAATTTTCTGTTACTATTCCAGATCTCTAGCATCTGGTGCTTTTTACGTTACCCCTTGTGTCTTGATCAATACTTATTGTTCAAATATTTTCACTTAAAAAAAAATAGTTATAATTGGATGCCAGGAGCACTGCATGGATGTTGGCAGTTCAAGAAAGCAGAAAGACTAATCCATCCATTAATTTTCTATCATAATAAATTTAAGATTAATTGGTACCTCATCACACTGCTGTCTCAAGAATTTCTGCACCAAATGACTGCCATGTTTCATGCATTATAATGGTAGCTACAAAATTTGCTGTACATATACAAATTACTTTAATTTAAAAAAAGACTTTCTTTACAACTCAAATAGTTTTGACCATTTCTGCTTATATAAGTTAGAAGCAATGTTTTGTTGTAACGTGCTTTCAGTTTTGTTGTAACATGAACAATGATGGAAATCACAAATCTGAGACTGGTACGACTCAGGAAAATAACACACCCCAAGTAGTGTCTCCTCTGTTTAATGATGCTAAATAGTTCCTTGATAAACAAAGCTGAAAAGGGTCAGAAAGCCATACAGCATAGAAACAGGACCCCTCGGCTCAACTTGCTCCTGCTAACCAAGATACCCCATCTACACTAGTCTCACCTGCCTATTGGCCAATTTCCCTTGAAAACTTTCCTATTCCTATTGTCCAAATGTATTTTAAATGTTTTTATTGTACCTGCCTCAACTACCTCCTCGAGCAGCTTGTTCTGTTTACCTACCACCCTCTGAGTGAAAAAATAAATTAGCAACCAAAATTCTCAATCGCTGATCTAGGACATGAATGAAAATCCAACCCTAAAAACTGGAGAATTTAAATTGTGATTTCCAGAGGTGAATCCTCATTTCATTCAGTGGCAAAAGCAACAAAACCCACATTGACCCAATTGAGTCCGATTTCGATAAATTTGCACATCTATTTGTGATCACATCATCAGAGTTTACAAGACATCAGAATTAGAAAGCTAATGTGAAGAATATGAATTCCAAGATGTGATCTGCAACATTTACAAAAAAAATAACTTTGATTCCAAGTGTTGTGTATGTAGATTTCTAAAATCTCTAATTAAGCGATTGTCTCATTTTATTTCGGAGTCACGTGAGTGACTACGTGAAGACCCCGTCCAGCACGCATGCACGACATTAGCGTTCATGCAGTGCACCCGCGACGAACAGTTCAAGGCGCTCCCACTACAAATTGAAAAGTCGGGCCGACAGGTAAGTTTTACCGTGGCCGTGTGTATTTTCTCTGTGGTCTGCTTTATGTTCCAGGAGAATGAGCAAGACCAGAGGGAAGAAATCTGCAGCTCGCCCCCGTTCGTCTTCCGTTGGGGAATGTTCTTTGGAGGGGGGGGCAAGAGGCGGCAGGAATAACTACTGAGCCAAGCCCAGCACCGCTAGTGCAGCCTGAGCAGCGGGCTGGAGGTACCTGCAGCCAGAACCGGGCGGTAGTAACCGACGATTCGGATGAAGATGCCTCACTGCTCGAGAGCGGCACAGGCAGCCGCCTAAGCTGAATGGAACGGCTTATGGAGCAATTGCTCCAGCGAGATCTGCTGAGAGAGCAGCAGCAGACTCGCCAAGGGAGCTCAGGCACTCCCGCAATGCCCTTTACGGCACTGGCCATTGCTTCACCTTCTTTTGAAGGCAGCATTGGCGACCAGGTCTGGGCTGGTCAAGAAGAGGGGTTGTTGGCTGAAGATGTCCGGAGTAAGCAGGGTGTACAGGATCAGGATGAGTTGCTGGGCGTGGTCAACCGCTATGTGGTCATTCCACGAGCAGGTCGGCCTTTAGAGCCGAAACTTGCAGCCAGCATTGACCACCTGTCCTCAAAACCCCTACAAGAACAGGTGGTCAATGAGGCTCTTGAACAATATACAGCCCCAGAAAATTGTACATCATTGAATGTACCAGCTGTAAACAGCCAAATTTGGGGACATTTGGGGCAGAACATCAGAAACCTGGAGTTGAAGCTCCAGAAAATCCTTAAACTCCTGACTGCAGGAATAACATCATATGCTCGGTCCATTGATGGTGTGGACATCTCCACAAATCAGCAAGACACATTAGCTCTGCTGTGCCCCACTCAATATGAGATAAACAATTTACGGAAGGAAATCATCAAGCCTGCCCTCAACCCTAAATTTGCGGGACTTTGCAAAACACCGGGTTCAGAACCTCCAATTCTGCTCTTTGGAAAGGACCTTCCGAAAAAGGTGAAAGACCTAGAGGAAGAATCCAGGACCTTTGGTCTCATGAGGGCAGGTTTGGGACCGAAGCAGACCTAACAAACCCATGGCAGTACCCCATGGCGTCCACCAGTCGGCGACCACCATATGCGACTGGTGAAAGCTCGGGATCCACAACCATTCCCCGTAAGCCTTTTTTAGGCCAGGGCCCAGAGCGGACCCCATGGAAAATGCGCCACCCCCAACAACATCAACATCAACATCAACATCAACAGCAGTCCTCTACAGCCCAACAGAGACCTCATCATCCAGCGAAGAGGCAGAAGAAGCACCAGTAACCATGGAGGTAGGTGGGTCTGGTTCATCTCAGCATATGAGCAGTAGGGGCTCTATACTAACAGGGGGAAGATTGCACTTGTTTTTGGATGCATGGGAATCCATCACTAATGACAAGTATATACTCAGCAGCATTCGTGGCTATAAAATTGACTTTGTTCATGAAAACATTCCGCCAGTTCAGCATATACCCCAAAGGGTATTCACCCTCTCAGTCAAAGAGAAACAAGAGGGTCAAGCTGAACTGATGAGGCTACTAGCAAAAGGTGTCATTGAAAGAACAAAACATGAACCTTTGGAATTTGTGTCTAATATTTTCACAAAAACTAAAAAAGATGGTGGATGTCGCATCATCATTGACTTAACTACTTTAAACAAGTCTGTTAAGTATATACATTTCAAGATGGAAACTTTCGAAACAGCCAGACTATTGATTTCTAGAGGTTACTTTCTAGCAAGCATTGATTTGAAAGATGCCTACTACTCAGTACCCATACACAAGGAGCATCGTAAATACTTAAAGTTTATCTGGATGAAACAGCTATGGCAATTTACAGCCTTACCAAATGGACTAACCTCCGCTCCAAGGTTGTTCACTAAAATCTTAAAACCCGCTTTGACATTATTGAGGAAACAAAAGCATATAGTCATGGCGTACTTAGACGACATTGTAATAGTAGGGAAAACCTTGGAGTCAGCTATTTTGGCAGTAGCAGCCACCAAACGTTTGTTTGAAACTTTGGGGTTTGTCATACATCCAGATAAATCCAATTTTACACCGTCCACTACCATGGACTATCTTGGATTTATGATTGATACTGTTCGCATGATTGTAACTCTGCTGAAGGGGAAAGCATCAGATTTGGCACTATCATGCAATGGATAAACATCAGTCAACCATACGGCAGATAGCTAGAGTTATTGGTAAAATGGTAGCAGCTTTTCCAGCTGTACAATTTGGGCCTTTGCACTATCAAACTTCCGGTGGCGCTATGGAGCCCTAGAGTATAGCGCCAGCCAGCTCCGCAAAAAAATCGTTAAAAACGGGGGGTTTTAGAAGACTTACCGGCTGTCTGTAACGAGCTGTTTGTTGTTTCCTCACCGAGTGACGTCATCAGGCGCGCGACGAGCTATGTCGGTTTCACGGAGCCCTACAGATAAGAGTAAAACTCGACCAACCCGGCAGAAACGGGAGAAGGCCCAAGCGAAGCCTGGGAGTCGACTAGGACTCGATCCCAGGAAGATGTGTCGACTAGGACTCGATCCCAGGAAGATGTGTCCAAAAAACCAGGGACAAAAGTGGAAGGTGAGGAATTGAAATCCTTTATATTTCTCTGCAGATAGTTAAGTTAAAGGAAGAATTAAAGGAAGAAGAAATAAGTCAAATAAATAGCTCGATTGATATACAGCTGAATCAGATGAAAAATCAACTGAAAGAGTTAAAAAAGGAAACAAACACAATTATTGAAAAAAAGGTTAAGACAATGTCGGATGATTTAAAAGAAGAGTTTATTGAAAGGTTTAATGACATAGAGGAAAAGCTGGATAAAAAACTGGAAAGGTTTAAAAAAGACATTAAAAAAGACATTGACAATAGATTTAATCCTATTGAAGAAATACAGAAACAACAGATGGCTGCAATAAAAGACCTTGAACAGTACAGCTGAAGCGAATGCTTTGACTACAGCGAATTTGATTACAGAAATGAACGTCTGATGAGTATGCTGACTAAAACAGCCGAGAAATGTACTGAGCTAGAAGGACATCAGAGAAGGCAAAATCTGAGAATTGTAGGGATTCTGAGGGTCTAGAGAGTATCGATGGCCCTCGAGAGTTCACTGCTAAATTACTCAAAGATGTCTTATCTCTGGAAGAAATGCCTTTATTAGCTCGTGCTCACAGAGTCCGTAGACGTCAGACAGACCCGGCGCTCCTCCCAGGCAAATGATTATTAAAGTTCAATTTGATTTTGTTCTGGATGAGATTATGCGAAAAAGCTTCGAAAACTAAAAACCTGACATTTGAAGGTCAAAGGATCAGTATCTATCGAGACTATCCACCAGAGGTCGCCAAGAAACGAAAAGCATTCAATGAAGCTAAAGGTCTTATGCGTGGAGTAGAAAATCTGAGATATGGTTTTTGAAATTATCCAGCGACCCTAAGAGTTACCTATAAGGATGTGGAATACTTCTTTCAAGACCCCATCTGCAGCTTTGGATTTTGCTAAGCAGCTTAAGGACCTGAAGAAGATCTACAAGCAAGTAATAAACTGACTTTTATTAATTTCAGATATTCAACATGGACTTTTAATATTTACTGAGACTCTTCAAGATGATATTGGAACTGATGGAACAGATAATGTCGAATGAATGGAGAGGAATTAAACGAGATTCGAAAACGCTATCTGGATATCTGGACATTGATAATTAGCTTTAACATATAACTAATATTAATTAATAACATGCACATTAAGATTACAATACGGTTTTATTATTAGTTTTTTTTTACCCTTTTCTTATTTTAGTTAATTAGGAATGTTTACTATTTTATTAATTAATCACTATTATTGATCACTATTACTAATAATAATGATTAACAACTAATATATTACTAATTACTAAGAATAATTATTTTTTTTCTTCTTTTCTTTTTTTCCTTTTTTGAATTGAACAACTTGTATATTATTCTTCTTTTTATATAACCTTTGTATTCTTTATAGCCTTTGCAATTTTTTTTTAACGTTTAATATTCTTCCTATCATATATATTATACCCCCGTTAAAATATTGTTAAGGAATAATAATTCCCTAATTCCAAGAGCTGGTCGTGTTATTAACATCAATGACGGAAGTCGTTAGATGTATAGCCATCTTTTTATGGCTGGCACAAACTGCATCGACTCTAGATGTAGTTCTTTTTACTTTTTCACACAATACTTCTAATTTTTCTTTTTTTTTATCTATCTTTTATATCTATTATAATCTATGGTTTGATTGGAGTAATATAATGTACCAAGGGAGATGTATTCATTGAAAGGAAAAAAAAGAGACTCAAATCTCATCCACTCGGGGTCCAGGTGTAAGGTAACGTAGGCCTGTCGCGCTGAACCTTGGATTCCTGTAGATCCTCATAAAATTTAAAATGCAAGACTTAAAAAGAAAATACGGGGAATGAGGGATTACATTTTGCAGTTGGAATGTTAAAGGTATCAATGAACCGATAAAGAGAGGAAAAGTATTGACATATTTAAAAGCAAGTAAAGCGGATGTAATTTATATTCAAGAGAACTCATCTAAAAAAAGAGGCGGAAAACAGTTTGAAAGCTAAATGGATAGATACAATATATCACTCCTCGTTTACACATAAATCAAGAGGTTGTTAGCAATAATATTCCGTAAAGGTACTTTATTCAAACATATATCAACTATAGATGATAAAGATGGTAGATATATTATTGTGATAGGAGAATTAAATACAGAAAAAGTGATTCTTGTTAACATATATGGACCAAAATTTTGACAGTCCATTGTTTTTTAAAAAAAGTACTCAATAATATTCCGGAATTAACGCAATATAACTTGATAATTGGGGGAGATTTCAGGTAAACTGTACATTAGATCCTTACTTAGACAGATCTTCAAAACAGAGGAAAAACAAATCACATTCCAGTGATTTGCTAAATGCATATATGCAAGCGACCAATATTAAGATGTTTGGAGAACAGAAAATCCTACAGGACGAGAATATTCTTTCTACTCCCCAGTGCATAAAACTTATTCAAGAATAGATTATTTTTTGGTGATGCAAAACTTATTTTCTCTTACTTATGAAGCTAATTATGATAATAGAGTCATTTCAGATCATGCACCATTAACGTTTTAAAATTAAAATTAAATAATAAAACAGAAAATTTAAGACAGTGGAAACTTAACCCACAAATTTTAAAAGACAAAAACTACTCAGGAATATATTATAAATCAAATTAAAATTTTCTTTGAAATAAATGATCACCAGAGATATCACGTTCTTTACTGTGGGAAACATTTAAGGCATATCTTCGGGAATAATGATTTCTTCACAAATATTTCACAATAAAAAGATTCGAAAAGAACAACAGGATCTAGAAAAGGAGATTAAGCAATTAGATATACAGAATGCTACAAAACCAAATATGATATTACATAATAAAATTGTTATACTGAAATATAAATTAAATAAAATATACAACAGATCAAGTGATAAAATATTATCAACACACTAAACAAATTACAATTTGAATTTGGGATAAGCCCCAAAAATTGTTGGCTCGACAATTAAGGAAAACTGAAGCGGAAAAAATTATACATAGGATTAAATCACAAGTGGTGACTTATTAATACAACCTAAAGGATATTAATGAAAGATTTATGCAATACTATAAAAATTTATACACTGCTAAAATAACAGTAAGTAAAATAGAAATAGATGCATTTATAAAAGAATGTAACTTGAAAGGATTGATTCACAAAATAGAAAATTATTAAATGCTGATATTTCAATAAATGAAATAGAAGAATCTATTAGGTCATTAAAAAATGGTAAAACACCGGGACCAGATGGTAATAGGTTCGGAATTTATAAAACATTTCATGAATATATAGTTCCCCATATCTAAAATCATTATATGAACAGATATATACAGAACAGAAGCTTCCAGATACATTGAACGAATCTATTATAACACTCATACCTAAAATGAATAAAGATTAGATGAACCAGGATCATATAGAGCAATAGCGCTATTAAAATACAGATCAAAAGATATTAACAACAATATTAGCAAAAGATGAGTTCAGCCGTTAATGAAATAATACATCCGGATCAAACAGGATTTATACCAAAAAGATACTCTTCATATAATTTTAAGACGATTGTTTAATATTATATATTCGAAAAGAAGTGGATAAAAAAGATTTAGTAGTTATCTCGCTTGATGCAGAAAAAGCTTTTGACGAAGTGGAATGGCCTTATTTATTTTCAGTAATGGAAGCCTTTAAACTAGGAGAGGAATTTATTACTTGGATTAAATTATTATACGCAAAAACCAACAGCAAGAATAACAACAAACCGAATGTTATCAATCAAATTTAATTTATCACGAGGTTGTAGGCAAGGTTGTCCTTTATCACCTTTATTGTTTGCATTAGCTATAGAACCACTTGCTCAGAGGATAAGACTACATCCGGAAATATAATGGATATGATACCACAGATACTAAGAATAAAATCTCCTTATATGCAGACGATGTATTACTTTATATCACTCAACCAGAAATAAGTATTCGAAATCTGTTAAAAATTAATAACGGAATTTGGAACAAATACTTTCAGGATACAGTATTAATTGAATAAAAAGTGAGCTTATGACAATAACACTGAATAATTTACATATATTTACAACAATTTCCTTTTAAGATAACAAATGAAAATATTAAATATCTTGGGATTTTTGTTACAAAAAGATTTAATTCTTTATTTAAATCTAATTTCCCCCATTACTGAATAAATTGAACAAGAATATTTCATATTGGAAAAGTTTACCTATCTCGATGATAGGGAAAATTAATGCAATAAAAATGATATTTCTCCCACAATTATTATATTTATTTCAATTAATCCCGATATATCTTCCAAAAGTTTTTTTTTAAAAAGTAGATTCTTTAATTACGAATTTTATTTGGGATTATAAGACTCATAGAATAAATAAAAAACATTTATGCAAATCTAAAATAAAAGGAGGATTAGCATTAACAAACTTTATGTTCTATTACGGGCATGTCAATATTAAAAATATGAATTTTTGGTTAGGAGAAATTGATAATAAACCTAATTGGTTAAATATGGAAAAAGAAGATTGTTTCTCCATTTGAAATTAGCTCTATAATATTTGCTAATACTAATGTTGCTAAGAAAAGTTTTTAATGAAAATCCGATAATAGAAAAATGGAATTCGCATATGGAAACAAATAAAGAAAGCATTTAAACTAAAATCTATCCCACTAAAGTCTTAAGATTGTTAATAATTTTATGTTTAACCTTCTTTATAGATGATAAAGCTTTTTTACAATGGAAAAAATAAAGGAATTTCTAAGATGGGTGATCTTTATAAGGAAAACATTTTTCTTTCATTTTCAAGAGAGTTGCAACCCCCCCCCCCCCACTTACGGGCTACATAATAAAGAGGAGATTTTTAGATATTTACAAATTAGAAACTATGCCTCCGCAAATATATATGAATTTTAAAAATTAGAATAGAAAAATAGAAATATTAGAGGAATGTTTGAAAAAACATCCAAATATGGAAAAAAAAATGATATCATATATATATAATTTTACTGGAAAACGATACCCATCAACAGAAACATACAGAGGTCTTGGAGGAAAAGGAATTGGGTCAAATAATAAGACCAGAAAACTTTGGAAGAAGTTGACAAATACCTTACATTATTGTTCATTAAACGCTAAACATTCTCTTATACAGTTTAAAAATATTACATAGATTACATTATTCTAAATATAAATTACATAATATTTTCTCAAAGATATCTCCTATATGTGATAAATGTCAAATTTCAGAAGCAAATTTGACACACTCATTTAACCAACTGTATAAAAAATTGTAGAATATTGGAAGGAAATATTTAAAATAATATCGGCTGTTATTAATAAAAAATATAAACCCCTGACCCAAAGTTAATATACTTGAATTATTGAAACCGACTTATTAATAACAATGAGTCAAAGAACTTTTATTGACTATGGTTTAGTAATTGGGAAGAAATTAATATTTAAAATTTTGGAAAGGCCCTACATCCCCAACAATTAAAAATGTGGAATATAGAAATGTCGGAGACACTCCATTTGGAGAGATTGAGGCTTGTCCTTATGGAATAGGCTAGATCTCTTCAGACGGATTTGGTCTCCATAATTGAATATTTACAGGGTCATAATAGTTCGGCGCCGAGGACCTGACTGAAACTGGATACCGGATTGGATGAAGAAACATATATATTAATTCATGAACATATCTATAAAGACGGATCAATGACGAATACTTTATTCTCATCAAACCTTTTATTTTTACTCTTTACTAACCTTCCATTTTTTTTAAATTTTTCTATTTTCCTATATCTATATAAAAAAATTAAAAAAATGTAGAAACACAATTACTTTAATCTTTTGATATTAGTTACGAATATAAATATTATTAGATTTTTGAGAATAATTATTAATAATATTAGTACTTTTTAGTTTTATATACCTTTAATTATATAAAATTACGTATTCTTTATTACGTATAATTATCGTTAATATTTAGGAAAGAAAAAAATGGAAATTTTATAAGTTTTATTAACTTTTTGTATCAATATCATTAATAAATTTGGCCTTATACCTAAAAAAATTAGAGATAAAATGAAAAACTTACTAATAGTACAATGCTATATATAAATGTATTATTAGTATTTATGTACTTTTAATCATATAAAATATATAACTTTGGAAGTTATAATTAAGGATAATACAGTATAAATAAATATTGATATTATTATTAATATAATATTAATAGTATGAATTAATTACTAAGACTATGTACTATTACAGTAGAAATGTAATATTGTTATTTTGTTTCTATAATAAAAAAAAATTTAAAAAAAAAAAAAAAAAAAATTTGCAAAATTTGCATGCACTAAAGCAAAACTCAGGTCACTTGACTAAGTTATGAATTTAAACTGCTGAAATCCATTCCAGAGTTACAATGGTGGACAAGGAATGTTAGGCTCAGTTCCAGTCCCATAATAATCACCAACCCCAGTATTAACCATTCAAACGGATGCCAGTGCTTTGGGCTGGGGAGCAACTAACATGCAATCAGCACAGGGGGGCAGATGGACTAATTCTAATCATCTTGCCTACTAGACATGGGGTATCAACTACTTAGAAAATGTTGGGTGTGTTTTAATTTTTTAAAAAGCATATTCATCTAATACGCATCATGCACATGTCCGGTTGCAATTAGATAATACCAAAGGTGGTGGCTTATATCAAACCACATGGGTGGTGTAAAGTCGATATCATCTGACAAATTTTTTGGTCAACCTAATCTGGCAATGGTGATGTGTCGAAAGACATATTTGGTTATCAGCAACTTATCTACCAGGAAAGCAAAATACAGTGGCAGACACCATGTCACGCAAATTTTAACGATAACATCGATGGATGTTAAATCCAAAGTATTTTGCTGTAATTACAAAGCAATATGGCACACCAGATATCGATCTATTTGCATCCAGGCTGAATCACCAGGTACCAACGTATGTCGCTTGGGAAACCAGACCTGAGGCAGCAAGCAGTTGATGTATTCACATTGCATTGGGGGAAAATGTTCTTTTATGCTTTTCCTCCCTTCTGCCTCATCAGTCGGGTATTACGCAAGATTCAATTGGATTCCGCTTCAGGAATCTTGATAATACCCGACTGGCCTTCACAGCCATGGTTCCCAGTGGCCCTCAACATGGCTGTCGAAACACCGTTGGAATTCCCCAGCAGTCCAGAATTATTAATCCACCCAGTGTCAGGCATTAGTCACCCGTGCCATGACAGAGTCAATCTCCTAGCTTGCAGATTCTAAAAAAACTCACGTGACTCCGAAATAAAATATTGAGATTAAATGAGAACTTACCAGTTCGAAGTTTGATCTGTATTTTATGAGGAGTTACGATGAGGGATTACGTGTCCTCCGCTCCCACCCTCTCTTATACAGATCAACTGGTAATTAAGTTCTTATTTTTTCTTTACTATATTTATTTCAATTGTTGTGTTTTTTCTGTGAATCCACACCGCTGCTTTGAAGAATGTCGCGCATGCGTGCTGGACGGGGTCTTCACGTAATCCCTCATCGTAACTCCTCATAAAATACAGATCAAACTTCGAACTGGTAAATTCTCCCCCCCCCCCCCCCCCCCCCCCCCCTTTTAATTTCACTATTATATCTGATCGTTCAGTTGCAGCTGATTCAACCAAATGATGTTAGAATGTGTTTGTAGAGAGCGGAAAGGGAATTGAGAAGTAATAAACAGCTTTGTGTGATTTTGTTGATTCTAGAGCTTGGTAGTAAAATAAAGTTGAATCTTATTCAATTGTGATTATTTTTGAAGTGATTTCTGCCTTATCCAGATGGTAATTAGGGTTAGGCAATGAAACCAAGGCTTTATAACAGCATGGGTTGCTTTAAAGGTATGCTAAATAAATATACAATGAAGTGCTTGGTAAAATTATTGGATTAGCATCCAAAGTTATTGATTGCTGATCTAAAACATGAATTGGAATCCAACCCTAATAACTGGAGAATTTAAATTCAAGTAAATAATTAATCTGTAATTTTGAAAATAAAAGTTAGTCTCAGGAACAATGATGATTGTGATACAAAGCCATCTCTTTCAGTCATACCCTTCAGGGAAGGAAATCTGCCAATATATCCAGTTTGGCCTATATGTACTGTAAGTAATTCCTGAGCTGCCTCAATCTTTCAGAGGCAGTTAAGAGTGGTCAATAATTGCTACTGATGTTCTCATCTGTGAAATAGTAAATTTAAACAAACATTGGGGGAAGAAGGGATTACAAGGAAATGCTAATAAGATTTCATGAAATATAGTCGGGGAGGAGATATGTGTGGCATGTAGACACCATTTGGGCTGAGTGATCTGTTTCTGTGGAAGTGATGTTTTGTAAGTTATTGCAAACTGAGCAGTGCGCCTGCAACCATCTCTGTACCGAGTGCCTTATGGAGATGCGACAGTGGCAGTAGGACATGTGTTAGAACATTGTGGATACTGGCTCAGGGTATTTCCAACACATGGACCGGACTTTGAACTTTGGACTTTTTTTCTTGTAAACGGCGCCATAATATGGCGACTGTGCATTTGTGGTTGTGCAAAAGGATTTCACTGTGCTGTGAATACTTCAAGAGTCAAGTGAGTTTGGAGTCAAGAGTGTTTTATTGTCATATGTCCCAGATAGAACAATGAAATTCTTATTTACAGCAGCACAAAAGAATATGTAAACAGTGGGTAGACAAAAATGCTGGATAAACTCAGCGGGTGCGGCAGCATCTATGGAGCGAAGGAAATAGGCAATGTTTCAGGCCAAAACCCTTCTTCAGACTGATGCAGGGTGGGGGGCACTGCAAGAAGAAAGGAAGAGGAGGAGCCAGTGGGCTGAGGGAAAGCTGAGAAGGGGAGGAGACAGCAAGGGCTAGCGGAAATTGGAGAAGTCAATGTTCAGGCCACTGGGATGCAGACTGCCCAAGTGGAATATGAGGTGCTGCTCCTCCAGTTTCCGGTGGTGCTCACTCTGGCAATGGAGGAGGCCCAGGACAGAATGGTCGGATTCGGAATGGGAGGGGGAGTTGACAGATTGGTTAATCAGGTTGGTTAATGCGGACCAAGCGGAGGTGTTCGGCGAAACGATCGTCAAGCCTACGCTTGGTCTCACTTATGTAGATCAGCTGACATCTAGAGCAGAAGAAGCAATAGATGAGGTTGGAGGAGGTGTAGGCGAACCTCTGTCGCATGTGGAACGACTGCCTGGGTCCTTGAATGGAGTCGAGGGGGGAGGTAAAGCGATACACGTAGCATCTCTTGCGGTTGCCAGGGAAAGTGCCCTGGGAGGGGGTGGTGCGGGTGGGAAGGGAAGAATTGACCACGCAGTTACGGAGGGAGCGGTCTTTACGGAAAGCAGACAGGGGGGGGAGATGGGAAGATGTGGAGAGTGGTGGGGTCACGTTGGAGGTGGCGAAAATGACGGAGGACTATTTGTTGTATGTGACGGCTAGTTAACGTGACGACTAGGGGGACTCTGCCGTTGTTCCGAGTTGGGGGATGGGGAGAGAGAGCAGTGTTGCGGGGTATTGAAGATACCCTGGTGAGAGCCTCATCTATGGTAGGGGAGGGGAACCCCCATTCCCTGAAGAATGAGGACATTTCTGATGCCCTGGTGTGGAACACCTCATCCTGGGAGCAGATGCGGCATAGACGGAGGAATTGGGAGTAGGGGATGGAGTCCTTACAGGAAGCAGGGTGGGAAGAAGTGTAGTCTAGATAGCCATGGGGATCAGTGGGTTTATTGTGGATGTCGGTCAAAAGTCTATCACCTGCAATGGAGATAGTGAGGTCAAGAAATGGTAGGGAAGTGTCGGAAATGGTCCAGGTGTATTTGAGTGCCGGATGGAAGTTAGTGGCAAATTTGATGAGTGGTGTGTGGGTGCAGGAGGTAGTACCAATGCAATTGTCGATGTAGTGGAGGTAGAGGTCGGGGATGGGGCCCTGGTACGTCTCGAACAAGGATTGTTCGACGTACCCTACAAAGAGGCAAGCATAACTGGGGCCCATGCACGTGTCCATAGCTACACCTTGTGTTTTCTCCTCGGTCTTCTCTCCAAACCACTTACCAACTCATGAATTACTAACCAACCATCCTCTGGGTCCTAAGCTCAGCCATGTCTTCGGTAGTCTTGGCTGCCAGTTTCAGAGTTCTAAACTATGGTGACTCTCTTCCTTCGTCAGGGTGCTACTTTAAACCTGTTCCTTTGATCAAGATTTTGGTTGCACCATTTAATTATTCTTTACATGGCTAGTTTATCTTCCATTCATTAGTGAGATTTGAGTATCACTGGCAGGGCCAGCATTCTCGAGTAGACTTGTGAAGTTGATGGTGAGCCTCTTTCTTAAACTGCTCACATTCCAATGAAGGTACTCCTTCAATACTGTTTAGCATGGAACTATATACTGTAGCAGTTTGATACATCTTAGAGGTTTAATAGACCATTTCCCAGGGCAATTAAGAAGCAACTGCTTTGTCCTTGGATTTGGAGTTGCACATTGGCCAGGCCAAGTATGAACGGCAGATTTATAATTTTATTTTTTATTACAAATTATTTTTTAACAACAATCTGGTAATATCATCATCACCATCACTGAGAGTATTCCTCACAGATTCTATATGTAATTGGCGTCAAATCTGGTCTGATAACATTCCTGTGGAAATCCATGTGTCATTTTACCACATTAAAGGTGTTCCAGTGTGTTAGACAGACAAGGTACTGTGTCAATGTGTGAAAGTGGTCTTAATCAGTCCTGAAAACAACTTCCACAGACCAGGGACATGTACTAAAAATGGCAATGTGTCTTCTCTTTTCCAGTCAATCCCCACATTCTTGTAATAAAAGCAAGGATTGGAATGGTGATACGAACAACTGACCTTTACTGTGGATGTTAAATTCGTCACTGAGCTGGCATTATAAATACAGTAGACTGTAATGGCTTCTCAACAGAACTGTTTGACTCATTCACTGCAACATAAAGCATATAGTTATAAAAAAAAGGTTAGCTATTGTAAGAAAAGAGGAAAATAAACATTAAGAGAATCTAGTTTGATTCACTGATTATATGACTGGGCAGTTATTCACAGAATCATTTTGAGATATGAGGAAACTGCAAAAGGAGGAAAATAGTATGTTATACAATGATGTTAACATGTTGAGATGGGAGTGAGAAGAAAGTTACACAGGAAAAAATAGAATTCAGATGGTTTGCTAAATGGACAAAAGGCGGTGTGGAGGAACAGGCAAAAGCTCACAGATTGTAAAATACTGAAAGACAGGCAGGTAAGGGAGGTTCAAGGCATAGGGATGCTTTCCTTTATTAATTGAATCATTGAATCTAGGGGCAATGTCGTTATGCTCGAACTGTAGACTGTGCCAGGTACCACAGTCTGTGTGTTGCACACTGTCTTGATCACTACAAGGTTTAGGTTTATTTTGGTCATGTGTAGCAAGGTACAGTGAAAAGCATGTTATCCAATCAAACCAGATAATACTATATATAAAATCAAGGCAAACTCAAGTACAATAGATAGAGCCAAGAGAAAGATACAGAGTGCAGAATATATTTATCAGCATTATAGCACAACTGTCCCAGAGACAATGTCCAATGTCTACAATGAGGTAGAGGTGAATCGGACAGTACCCTGGATTATAGAAGGACCATTCAGCAGCCTGATAACAGAGGGGATGGAGCTGTTCATGAGTCTGGTGGTGCACGCTTTCACGCTTCTGTTTCTTCTGCCTGATGTGAGTGGGGAGAAGAAGGAACAATGGGGCTGGGAAAGGTCTTCGATTGTGTTGGCTGCTATCCTGAGTCAGTGTGATGTGTAGATGAAGTCAAAAGCAGGGAGTTTGGTCTGTGTGATGGATTGGGCTACGTCTACAACTCTCTGCAATTTCTTATGTTCTTGGGATGAGCCATTCCCAAACCATGCTGTGACGCAACCCGACAGTATGCTGTCTATTGGGATTCTGTAGAAAGTTGTAAGAGTCATTGTGGACATGCCTAATTTCCTCAATCACCTGTGGAAGTATAAGCATTGGGGGTGCTTTCTTCGCAGATGGTTCAATGTGGTTGGTCCACCACAGATTGTTGCTAATATTTATGCTAAAGGACTTGAAGCTCTCAACCATTTCCACCGACCCCATTGATGCTCCATGGGGCATGTACTCCACCATGTTTCCTGAAGCCAATAATTAGCTCCTTCATCTTGCCGACATTAAGGGTGAGGGAGTTGTCCATACACCATTTTACTAGGCTCTGTATCTCCTTCCTGTACTCCATCTCATCATTGTTCATGATCTGGCCCACCACTTGAAATATTTAGATGGAGTTAGAGCTGAATTTCGCTGCACAGTCATGAGTATATGGGGAATATGGTTGGAGACTGAAATGCATGGTTGCAGGTCTCCTGTGTTAAGAATATTGAAGGAAGTGTTGCTACCTATCCTCACTAATTGTGTTCCGTGGATCAGAAAGTTGAGAATCCAGTGGCATGGGGGGAGGGAGGGGGAGGGGGTGTGGGGGTACTGACTCCAGGTGTTTGGCAATGAGTTTAAGATGAAATTATGATATTGAAGGTAGACCTACAGTCGATAAATATGAGAATGACGTAGGTGTCCTCGTTGTCTAGGTGTTCCTAAGATGAGTAAGATCAGTTCTGGACCAGTTGCAATGGTAGGCAAATCGCAGTGGATCAGGGCTGGCTAGGAGGCTAGAGTTAATGTGTGCCATCAGCAGTCTCTCAAAACACTTCATAATGGTGGATGTCATTACAGGGCAGATGTGATTACATTAGGGGGGGAGGGCGGTTGTGGAGGAAATGTACATGAATGTTGTCAGAACAGGAACGTTTAAACCCGGGATATTTTTTTAAGAACTGAGGACACCATATCCTGGGATATACTAAGCACCTCTAGTTGATGGGCAGCTGACGAGCTAAATGTGAGTCAGATGATGAGTTTATTTACATTGAAGTACAATTGTACAAGAGGTACGAGAGGTACAGAGAAAGGTTGAACAAGTTAGGTCTTTATTCTTTGGAGCTCAGAACGTTAAGGGGGGACTTGATAGAGGTCTTAAAATGATGAGAGGGATAGACAGAGTTGACGTGGATAAGCTTTTTCCATTGAGAGTAGGGGAGTTTCAAACAAGAGGGCATGATTTGAGAATTAAGGGACAGATGTTTAGGGGTAACATGAGGGGGAACTTCTTTACTCAGAGAGTGGTAGCTGTGTGGAATGAGCTTCCAGTGGAAGTGGTGGCGGCAGGTTCAATTTTATCATTGAAAAATAAATTGGAAAAGTATATGGACGGGAAAGGAATGGGGGGTTATGGTCTGAGTGCAGGTAGATGGGACTAGGTAAGAGTAAGTGTTCAGCACGGACTAGAAAGGCCAAGATGGCCTGTTTCCGTGCTGTAATTGTTATATGGTTATATGGTTATTGGAGTAAAGTAAGCGACAGTGACTCCAGCAGAATTGAGATGGGTATAAATCCTATCGCTCATTTTCTGAAGGTTGGGAAGGTGCTGAGATTGTGTAGAATGGAAGAGGGAGAAAATAATAGATTGTGGCCATTCACGTTGTGTCCTAACTCAAAGTGGGCAACCTGACCCATGGGAATTCAAAGCAATGGTTATATTGGCCATGGGAATAGGCAAAGACGATTCTTTCAAAGAGCTAGCTCATGCCCAATAGGGATTCACTGAGGTTTCCACAGTGTTCAACGACCAATTGTGGTCAATCTATGTGCAGGAGAGGGAGAGGTGCTTGGCCATTAGAGTCGTAGAGTCATAGTGATACAGGGTGGAAATAGGCCCTTCGACCCAACTTGCCCACACCTGCCAACAATGTCCCAGCTATACTGGTCCCACTTGCCTGCGTTTGATCCATATCTCACCAAACCTGTCCTATCAATTTTCCCTCTCTAACTGTTTCTTAAATGCCAGCCTCAACTACCTCCTCTGGCAGCATGTTCCATACACCCACCACCCTTTGTGTGAAAAGGTTACCCGTCGGATTCCTTTTAAATAGTTTCTCCTTCACCTTGAACTTATGTCTTCTGGTCCTCGATTCCCCTACTCTGGGCAAGAGACTCTGTGCCTCTTACCAAACTATTCCTCTCATGATTTTGTACACTATAAGTTTCCCCCTCATCCTCCTGCACTCCAAGGAATAGTGACCCAGTCTACTCAACCTCTCCCTGTAGATCACATCCTCTAGTCCTGGCAACATCCTTGTAAATCTTTTCTGAACCCTTTCAAGCTTGACAATATCTTTCCTATAACATGGTGTCCAGAACTCAACCCAATATTCTAAATGCGGTCTCACCAACGTCTTATACAACTGCAACATGACTTTCCAACTTCTATGACTAATGAAGGCCAATATGTCAAAGCCTTTTTGACCACCTTATCTATCTGCGACTTGACCTTCAAGGAAACATGCACCTGTAATCCTAGATCCCTCTGGCCTACAACACTACCCAGAGGCCTACCATTTACTGTGTAGGTCCTGCTCTTGTTTGAAATCCCAAAACGCAACACCTCACACTTCACTGGGTTAAATTCCATCAACCATTCCTCCGCCCACCTGGACAATTGATCCAGTCCTGCTGCAATCTTTCACAACCATCTTCATTATCTGCAAAACCACTAGCTATTGTATCATCAGCAAACTTGCTAATCTTGCCCTGGATTTTCTCATTCAAATCATTGATGTAGATGACAAACAATAACGGGCCCAGCAACGAATTCTGAGAACCCACTAGTCACAGGCTTCCAATCCGAGAAGCAACCTTCCACCATCACCCTCTGCTTCCTTCCATGGAGCCAATTTGCTATCCATTCAGCTATCTCTCATTGGATCCTATTTGCTATCCATTCAGCTATCTCTCCTTAGATCCTTGGACCCTATCCTTCCAGAGCATCCTACCATGAGGAACCTTGTTGAATGTCTTACTGAAATCCATGTGTGCAACATCTACAGCTCTGCCTTCATCAACCTTTTTGGTCTCGTCTTGAAAGAAATCCAATCAGATTTAGAAACATAGAAAAATAGTTAGGTGCGGAGTAGCCATTCAGCCCTTCGAGCCTGCACCGCCATTCAATTATGATCATGGCTGATCATCCAACTCAGTATCCCGTACCTGCCTTCTCTCCATACCTCTGATTCCCCTTAGCACAAGGGCCACATCCAACTCACTCTTAAATATAGCCAATGAACTGGCCTCAACTAACCCTCTGTGGCAGAGAGTTCCAGGAGACTCACCACTCTCTGTGTGAGAAAGTCTTTCTCATCTCGGTCTTAAAGGATTTCCCCTTATCCTTAAGCCTGTGACCCCTTGTCCTGGACTTCCCCAACATCGGGAACATCTTCCTGCATCTAGCCTGTCCAACCCTTAAGAATTTTGTAAGTTTCTATAAGATCCCTCTTAATCTCCTAAATTCCAGAGAGTATAACCAAGTCTATCCAGTCTTTCTTCATAAGACAGTCCTGACATCCCAGGAATCAGTCTGGTGAACCTTCTCTGCACTCCCTCTATAGCAATAATGTCCTTCCTCAGATTTGGAGACCAAAACTGACGCAATACTCCAGGTGTGGTCTCACCAAGACCCTGTACAACTGAAGTAGAACCTCCCTGCTCCTGTACTCAAATCCTTTTGCTATGAAAGCTAACATACCATTCGCTTTTTTCACTGCCTGCTGCACCTGCATGCCTACTTTCAATGACTGGTGTACCATACCAGGTCTCGCTGCATCTCCCCCTTTTCCTAATCGGCCACCATTTAAATAATATTTCTGACTTTCCTGTTTTTGCCACCAAAGTGGATAACCTCACATTTATCCACATTATACTGCATCTGCAAAACATTTGCCACACTCACCCAGCCTATCCAAGTCACCTTGCAGTCTCCTAGCATCCTCCTCACAGCGAACACTGCCCCCACTTAGTGTCATCCGCAAACTTGGAGATATTGCCTTCAATTCCCTCATCCAGATCATTAATATATATTGTAAATAGCTGGGGTCCCAGCACTGAGCCTGCGGTACCCCACTAGTTACTGCCTGCCATGTGAAAAGGACCCGTTTACTCTACTCTTTGCTTCCTGTTTGCCATCCAGTTCTCTATCCACATCAATACTGAACCCCCTAATACCGTAGCTTTAAGTTTGTCTACTAATCTCTTATGTGGGACCTTGTCGAAAGCCTTCTGGAAGTCCAGTATACCCATCCACTGGTTCTCCCTTATCCACGCTACTAGTTACATCTCGAAAAATTCCACAAGATTCGTCAGACATGATTTACCTTTTGTAAATCCATTGCTGACTTTGTCCAATGATTTCACCACTTTCCAAATGTGCTGCTATCCCATCTTTAATAACTGACTCTTAAAGATGGGATAGCAGCACATTTGTGAGACACGACCTCCCACGTACAAAACCATGCTGACTATCCCTAATCTGCCCTTGCACATCCAAATGCCTGTATAACCTATCCCTCAGAATACTCTCTAGTAACTTTTCAACTACAGCTCACCGGCTTATAGTTCCCAGCATTTTCCCTGCAGTCCTTCTTGAAAGAGGCACAACATTTGCAACCCTCCAGTCTTCCAGCACCTCTCCTATATTTAAGGACAACTCGTAAATTAAGGACAACTCGTAAATTTCAGCCAGGGCTCCCGCAATTTCCTCTCTAGTTTCCCGCAATGTCCTTGGATATATCTGATCTGGCCCTGGAGATTTGTCTACCTTCGTACACGACCAGTACCCCATACTTCTTCAATGTAACCGTGTTCCTCCGTCCTACTGTCTTTCTCCTTGGTAAATGGCGAGAGAAAAGAAATACTAATTGGATACTTGCATTAGTAGATGTCCATCTCCGTGGCCACACAGAGGTCCAATTCCTGAGAGGTCCCACTCTCTCTCTAGTTACCCTTTTCACCCTTATGTATTTATAAAATGTTTTAGGATTGTCCTTAATGTTACCCGCCAGAGCTATCTCCTGGCCCCTTTTTGTCCTTCTGATCTCCTTTTTCAGTTCACTCCCTAGTTCCCGAAACTCTTCCAGGGATGCACTTGATCCCAGCTGTCTATACCTGCCACACGCATCCTTTTTTTTAAATCAACAAATGGAAATGACAATTTCCTTTGTCAGCCAAGCTTCCTTACGTTTGCCTGCTTTGCCCTTCACGCTAACAGGGACGTACACATCTTGATCTTTCGTCAGAACACTTTTAAAAACGTCCCACTTGGCCTATGTTCCTTTCCCCTCAAATAACCTACTCCAGTCAACTTAAGAGAGACCCTCAAAGTTGGCCTTACCCCAGTTGAACATTTTAACACATGGACCCTCTCCGTCCCTATCCATAACTATCTTAAACCTAATCAAACTGTGGCCACTGGTCCCAAAAGACTCCTCCAGAAACACTTCATTAACTTGCCCTTTCCAGTTTCCGAATACTAGATCCAGCATTGCCCTCTCTCATGTGGGGGCCTCCTGCATAAGAAAACTCTCCTGGACACTTTTGAGGGATTGCACCCCATTTAAACCCTTCACACTATGATTTCCCCAGTCTGTATTGGGAAAGTTAAGATCACCTACTACAACAACCTTATTTGACCTGCAGCTGTCTGCAACCTCCTGGAATTTTTGTTCTTCTAATTCCCATTGACTATTCGGGGGTCTGTAGTACACCCCCAACAAATGACCATCCCTTCTTGTTCCTCAGCTCCACCCATATAACCTCACTAGAAGAACCGTCCGTAATGTCACCTCTAATCTCTGCCGTGACATCCTCTTTAATCAACAATGCAACACCCGCTCCTCTTTTTTCTCACCCGTGTCTCCTGAAACTCCTGTACCCTGGAACATTGAGCTGCCAGTCCTGCCCGTCCCTTAACCAGGTTTCTGTCATGGCTATGTCCCAGCCGCTTGTAACTATCCATGCCCTAAGCTCATCTGTCTTATCCGTCAGGCCTCTAGCATTAAAATACGAGCAGTTTAAACCAACCCCCCTTCTTCACTCTCCGCCTTACACCTACCCATTCTGTCCACTAACCTTTCCCACACCACCCTCCTTACCAACTTCTAGCCTCTCATGTGCCTCTGTCCCATATGAGATCCCACTCCACTGCCAATCTAGTTTAAACTCTCTCATGTAGCATTTGCAAACCTGCCCACTAGGATGTTGGTCCTCCTTCAGTTAAGGTGCAACTTGTCCCTTTTGTATAGGTCACCCCTGCCCCAGAAGAGATCGCAATGATTCAGAAATCTAAAACCATGCCCCCTGCACCAACTCCTCAGCCACACATTAATTTCCACTATCTTCCTGTTCTTTCCTTCACTAGCCCGAGATACTGGAAACAAGCCTGAGATCACTACCCTGGTGGTCTTGCTTTGCAGACTTTTACCTAATTCTGTAAACTCGTATTGCAGAACCTCCTTTCGCTTCCTACCTCTATAATTTGTGCCAATGTATACAGTGCAGGGGGATCTTTTCAGTAATTAGCTGCGGAGTCAGAAGAGTCACTCACTGCCAAGCATATGAGCAGGCATGCTGGATTTTGATCCTGAAGGTAAGAATAACACTGAATGTTAATGAAAATGACCTTGTGGTTTGACATGCTGGTCACATTGATAAGGGCGAGGGAAACAAAAGACGGCGTGGTTACATAAGTAACTATGAAGGGAAGGCAGCAGGAGAGAAAAGCCAAGCTGGAGCTAAAAGCAGCAGCTGGGGGAATGTTATTACAAGAGCTGGAAGGGTAATTTAAAGTATGGAGACAGCCAGCCAGTGAAAGGAAAAGGAGAACCACAGTCCATGTAACCCAGTGAGGTGTGTATCGACAGTTTGATCAAAGTGCTGCTTTGATGGGTTCGGCAATGCCAGCCATGGCTCAATGATCCAATGGTGTTTTATTTGGCACATGTGCAACTGCATAGTGAAATTCTTTGTGCATATTTACACATGCAGGCGCCGCCATGTTTTGTTGGCATTTCCAGAAGGATTGAAGAGTTGGGAATTGTGACCTAGAAGAAGGGATATACGTGAAAGGGAAGAGGAAGGGGAGAAATTGGTGTGAGTACAGAAATTTGGGGAGCAAGGGAAAGAGTGGGGTAAAGAAATGGGGTGAGTGGGGAAGGGGGAGAGGGGAAAGTGTAAGTTATCTGAAATTGGAGAATTTAATGTTCATACCATTGGGTTGCATGCTACCAATGTAGCCCTGCTGTTCTGGGAGTATCAGGGTCTCTGCACCTTAGCTCCAGGAGGTATGGGAGGGTTAAATGCTCCACACAACAGCTTCAGATTGTATTGGAGAGTCCGCACCAGCCCTAGGGAATCTGGGAATCTTCACACCACAACTCCGGGAGATCTAGAGGTGTTCCGGGTCTCTGCCTGCCAACTCCAGATGGTCTGTATGCACCCATCCTGAACACATCCAAAATGGAGGTAATTCCATCTGGGACAAAGCTGGTTTCCTGCATCACTGCAGATCAGGATCGATGGGGAAGATGATCCACGCTCCTTGAAGTGATAGCTTGCTGGCTGAATTGTACTTGGCTCAGTGGGACAGGGTGGGATGGAAATGTACACTGCCAGGCTTTTATGTGACAGCATGTCAGAATCCATGAGGAGGGCATCATGACCCCGTCTACAAGTAGAAGGTGGAGAGGAAGGAGATGTTGTCTCTAACTACTTTTGACATGTTTTTGTGTGTGTGCGTGTGTGTGACTGTTCTTCAAAAATCTAAATAAAGAAATGCAACATTTGCATTTTTTTAAGTGTCCAGGGTGTTGATGAGTGTTTGTGGGCATCAAAGATGGTCACAAGTATTCAATGACCTTAATGGCAGCCGTTGAGCCCAGGGGTGAGGTTTCACCTGCTCTTCAAGCCATTGTGTCAGTGCAGGCAGTCACCTGCTCTGAACCAGGCTCCTGTAGAGTTTGAGGGTCAGGTAACGACAGGGTCAACCAGTATCAAATGCTCCTGGGATATTTCTCAACACACTGACAAAAACTTTGTTAATGTTCATGTCCATTTGTCCCCAGGAAGTTTGAGTCAGTCTGCAGGAATTTCTCTATTAGGGTATAAATTTGGCAGTGTGGGAAAGAGTTTAGCAATGCTTTGATAATAATTCCTGAGGAGGCATTCCTGCACTGAGAGCCTTAGACCTCAGAGACTGGAATGACGCTGCATTTTAAAATAACCCTCTGCTTATTGTTTCCATTTCCTTCCACTCCAACATGAGCTTCATATTTCCTTATCGAGCTTGGAGATTATCCTTAGGCCTCACCATAAAAGGCACGATGAAAGGGTCGATCAGGCAAAATTGTTCCCACAGGCCGGAGCACCTAAAGGACCTGTCCCACGATGCGAGTTTATCCAAGAGCTCTCCCGAGTAAATAAAAAAATCAAACTCATGGTAAGTACATAGAATGTACGTAGCGAGTACGTCGGAGCTCATGGATGTCTCGTAGCGGCTCGTAATGCTAATGGCAGGCACTCGGGAAACGCGGAAACTCGTGAAGTTTTTTCAACAGTGTGAAAAATTTCCAAGAGTAAAAAAATACTTGTGATGAGGTACCATGAGATTGATTTTTTTTAAACTCAGGAGAGCTCTTGGGTGAACTCGCATCTTGGGACAGGCCCGTAAGGATCATAGGTTCAACATTCCTGTCGAAAGAACCAGAGGGATGACAGGAGGAATGGAAATTCCCTGCCAGAGATGGGCTGAAGCAGGTGCAATAGAAATTGTACAGAGAGATCTGGATGAGGATTTGAACACGATATGATACAACTATTTATCTCGGAGGGAAATTGGTCTGCCAACAGTCAACAGATGCAGTTACAAGGCCACCTATCAAAAGTGGAATGTGCATTATAATAATAATGACATTTAAGTGACCAGTTATTGTACAGCACTTATGTAATATTGCACAAACATGAAATCTGGAACATAAACATGAGTCTGGAAAGAACAGATATAGGGCTGATCAGAATGTTTTTCAAAGATAAGCATAGGCAAAATGGACCAATTGCCTCTCTCAGTGCATCATGACTATTTAATTCACTACAATTATTTTCATGTCTATCTACCAAAGTCATAATTCTTCCTAGTGATGAGTTCGCTATAAAGCCTCAGTGAGATCCTGAACTGTCCCTGGTCAGTACTCGAACCCTAGGCTGAACAAAAGGAATTGCTTGGTAATGCCTTTGCAACCAACGCTGGTCTCAGGTATTGCAGCTCAGCCCCCTTTCATCAGGCCACCTATCAACCAGACGGCAGGGGTTTAGGTCCTCATGGTGGTAAGTAAGGCTGAGGGGAACAGATAAAGGAGACCTAAAACCAAAATTGAAAATGCATGAAATACTCCGCAGGTCAGGTGCTATCAGTGGAAGAGAACGAGAGTTAACATTTCAGGTCAGAGATCCTTTGATAGACTGAAAATGAGACAAAAGAAACTGATAAAGCTACATGGAGGATTGGGAGAAGGATGTCTCCAATGACCATGGGAGTAAGCTGTAATCAAGTTTATCTGGTCAATGAGAAAATGGGAGCAATCAGTGCGTGAAAATAATAAGACAGAAATGAGCCATTTAGATCAAATGAAATGACAAAACAACAAATGGTCTTTGGAATAAAGGTCTAAAGACCACTGAAAGTAACATTAAGGCCATGGCAGACCTACATTTTTGGGGCCCTGAAGCTTGAACTGTTATGAGGGTCCCTTTTCAACCAGCAATGAGGTCTGGGTAATCTTCTTCAATGGGGTTGTTCCACAACAAGAATCAGGGGCAGTGACCCAGTGGGGGTTCAGGGGGCAATGCTCCCTGAAGCTCCTCAATTTTCAATAAATTGAAAGTGATTCTCAAGCTTTCTGCAGGTAGTTTACATAACGGAAGCTTAGAATTTTTCTAACACTTCGCAGTAAAATAACCCCCAAAAGATATATATTTCCTGAAATAGACAATAGACATTTCTATGATCATCCACAATCAGTACCCCATCCATGCATTATTTGCTATCTTTAAGAGCTCTAACTATCTCTCTCTTGAAAACCTCCAGAGAATTGGCCTCCATTGCCAATGCACTCTTGAAGATAGCGAAGTCAGGGGATATGGGGAGAAGGCAGGAACGGGGTACTGATTGTTGATGATCAGCCATGATCACATTGAATGTCAGTGCTGGCATGAAGGGCTGAATGGCCTACTCCTGCACCTATTGTCTATTCACAACTCTCTGTGTGAAAAAGTATTTCCTCATCACCGTTCTAAATGGCCTACCCCTTATTCTTAAACTGTGGTCCCTGGTTCTGAACTCCCCCAACATTGGAAACAAGCTTCCTGCCACTAGCATGTCTAAACCCTTAATAATCGTATATGTTTAAATAAATGGCCTCATACAGCTAAAAAAATCTTTACATAAAATGTTACCTGAAATGTCTCTTTGCCTAGCACTGAGATGAGAAAAAACTTTTTCACCCAGAGATGTGAATTTGTGGAATTCTCTGCCACAGAAGGCAGTGGTCTCATCTCCTTCAGCAGCACCTCGGTCTCCCGTCCTGAGCTCAGACACCCACTTCTCCTCACCTCGCCTACACTCACTTCCCCTCACCTACACATCTACACCTCGACTAATCCCCTTGCCACACTAAACCCCTCACCTCGACGATACCTCACTACCAATCTTCTCCTCACACTTAAACCTCGCCTCGACTAAACCGTACCTCACCAAACCTCGTCCCTCAAATAAACCTCACCTCACACCTTAACCCCACCTCAATTTAACTAAACCTCACACCTAATCTGCGGCTCGACTAATCGCAATCTCTCTCCCACTCCCGCTATTTATAGCCCTCCCGGCCCTTAGCGGCACCTCATGTGAGCGGAATGGCTCCAACCAGGGGGGTGGGGCTGAGCGAGGAGAGCAGCACAGGCGCATTGCCCGAGGGAGCCAGTGGGAGGGGAAGGACGCACATGCCCATCAGAGGGGCTGCGGGATTTAAATCGGAAGAATATGCTTCTGGGGCCCCTCCGGGATTAGGGGCCCTGAAGCTTAATCTTCATTAGTTTCACAGTAGACCTGCCCCTGCATTAAGGATAGAGCCAAGGAAAATGTCACATTACTAACATCACTAGTGAATGGTGGGATACAGGGATAAGGTAGATTATGAAGAGTATAGAATAGTCTTGTCTGAGGCTGGGTTGCATAAATCATGTCATTTGAACAAATGCAGAAAATAAATATCACAAAAGATGGGAAGACATTAAGGTGACAAAATAAAGACTAGTAGATTGCGAAACATTGGCTCAATAGAGCTACGATATAAAGGGATGTTCTAGCTTTGAATGGCTCTGCTGAGAGCCACATCTGGACGTTCTCCCCGTGACCATGTGGGTTTTTTCCTGGGATCTTTGGTTTCCTCCCACACTCCAAAGACGTACAGGTTTGTCAGTTTATTGGCTTGGTAAAAATGTAAATTGTCTCTAGTGTGTGTAGATAGTGTTAATGGATCGCTGGTCTGTGTGGACTCGGTGGGCCAAAGGGCCTGTTTCCGCGCTGTATCTCTAAACTAAACTAAAACCAAACAGATGCGGTGATTTGAAGCATTTGAGCCATGAGAGATGAGAGATGAATGGCAGAACAGACACAAGAGCTTAATGGCCACCTCCTAGTCTTAGGTTCCAATACTGCTGAGTAGCAATAAATAGTGAAAAGGGAGAACTCAGCAGAAAATATAAACTGCTGGCAGCACAAAGACAGCTTCTTCTGGAGTGTGGAGCAAAGAAAGGAGAACTGCTGGAGTAACTCAATGGGTTGACATGAATGCTTAGGGTCACGATCCTTCACCAGTCCAGATGAAGAGACTCGACCCGAAACGTTACGTGTCCATTTCCCACCACAGATAATACCTGACCCACTGATTGCCTCCAGCTACTCTTCTTATTTTTTGAACCGTAAACTGCTGTTAATTGTCAGTTCAGCATGGATGGGAAGTAATATCACCATGCATTAGCCATGGTGAAGACCACCTAGCAATTAGGAGTGGTTGCTAATGTGAATGATGTAAAGAAGGCTGTGGACTTTTACAGCAAAGTACTTTTTGTTGAAATTCTTTGGCTTGCTGAAGTTTAATTTGGAATGTGAATTGTACAGTTGTGATGAACAGTTTGTAACAAGAAGTCTGTTTGAACAGTCCCAGAAATAGCTCTAGCTCCGGGCATCTAGTCCACTGACAAAAAATCTTTACTGTTAATATTTCACTGCCTAATGCTTCATGCCTTGTTTCTGTTTTGAGCAACATGCTTGTACGAGCTATCACCATTCCAGGTTTTGCGAGGAGGCAGAACTGAATTGACCTGATCATATCCACATCTCTTGTACCACTGATGAGAGATCAGCTGATGTGGAAGACAGATTACTCTGAGAAACAGGAGAGTGAGTCTGAGGAAGGTTCCTAACCCGATACAAAGTTAGACCAGCTACTGCCTGACCCACTAAGTTTCTCCAGCAGTTTACTTTTTCTCAAGATTCCAACATCAGCAGTCTCTTGTGCCTCCAGGGATCACTCTGATGTAGTTATCAAGGAGGTTGCAAGGAATGAGGCATTGTCTAGGACTTTAATACTTGGAGTGCAGGAGACTAAGGGATGATCTTATAGAGATGTATAAAACCATGAGGGGAATGGGTAGAGTGTAAACACAGGGTCTATTTTATCAAGAACTGGAGAGCATAAGTTGAAGGAGAAAGGTGAAAAAAATGTAATAGGAACCTGAGGGACAACTTTTTCACACAGAGGATATGGGTATATGGAGCAAGCAGCCAGGGGAAGTAGTTAAGTTGGGCAAAATAACATAATTTAAAATATATTTGAACAGATACATTGATAGGAAAGGTTTAGAGGGATAGGGACCAAATGTCAGTAAATGGGACTAGATTAGAGGGGGCTTCTTGGTCAACAGGGACAAGTTGGGTCCAATGGATCTGTGCTGCATGACTAAGGTGGTTTGGGTCATACTATTTTATTCCAGAATAGTTCAATCAAATCTGAAAATATTATATGCTGGAAACGGTTAATCAACCATTAATCAACCATCTCCTCTTTCAGAAAACATGAAATGGGAGTTGAATTTGTCTGGTTTAGTTTAGTTTAGCAATACAGCGAAGAAACAGGCCCTTCAGCCCGCCGAGTTCACACCGACCAGCGATCCCCACATGCTTACACATACCAGGGACAAATTATAATTTTACCAAGCCAATTAACCTCTTTGAAGTGTGGGAGGAAACCAGAGCCCCTGAGAAAACCCATGCGGGTCATCGGGAGAAGGTACAAATTCCATTCAGACAGCACCGGTAGTCAGGATCGAACCTGGGTCTCTGGCGCTGTAAGGCAGGAACTACTGCTGCACCACCGTGCCACCTTTGTTAATGCTAAACCTGTGTGAGAGATCAGTTACCTGGTGTACATACCTCTGAACATTCATTCCACTATCTCAGTGGCGGAGGTGATTACTTGTGAGGGATGATATTCAAAGGTTTCAAAGGTCATTTATTGTCACATGTACCGTAGATTGATGTTGCATGTTAACCAATCATACACCAGCCAACATCTCTAACTCCACCCCACTGTAATACTTATACTAATACTATTTCTCAGCACCGACAGTTTGAGCAGCCAGGATGTGTTGATAACTAACCATCCTTCATGCTGTTAAGTTTTAGTACTGATTAACCATATAACCATATAACCATATAACAATTACAGCACGGAGACAGGCCCTCTCGGCCCTTCCAGTCCGTGCCGACCATTTGTTTTCCCCTAGTCCCATCTACCTGCACTCAGTCCATACCCCTCCATTCCCTTCACGTCCATATACCTATCCACTTTACTTTTAAATGTTAAAATCGATTCTGCCTCCACCACCTCTGCTGGAAGCTCATTCCACACAGCCACCACCCTCTGAGTAAAGAAGTTCCCCCTCACGTTACCCCTAAACTTCTGTCCCTTAATTCTCATGTCATGCCCTCTTGTTTGAATCTTCCCTACCCTCAATGGGAAAAGCTACGTCAACTCTTTCTATCCCTTTCATCATTTTAAAGACCTCAATCAAGTCCCCCCTTAACCTTCTGCGCTCCAAAGAATAAAGACCTAACTTGTTCAACCTTTCTCTGTAACATAGTTGCTGGAACCCTGGCAACATTCTAGTAAATCTCCTCTGTACTCTCTCTATTTTGTTGACATCCTTCCTATAACTAGGCGACCAAAATTGTACACCATACTCCAGAATTGGTCTTACCAATGCCTTGTACAATTTTAACATTACTTCCCTACTCCTATATTCAATGCTCTGATTTATAAAGGCCAGCACACCAAAGGCTTTCTTTACCACCCTATCTACATGCGATTCCACCTTCATGGAACTATGCACAGTTATTCCTAGATCCCTCTGTTCCACAGCATTCCTCAATTCCCTACCATTTACCATGTAAAACCATGATTAAAGATGTGTTTGAATCATGTCCTGAGTTTGGAAGTCATTTACATGGCGTCAGAAGCGGGATCCACTCCTCCTGTATAACGTTTTTTTGTTTTACCCTTTTGTGAGTTTTAATTTTGCTTTATGATGGCCTCTGCCTGTCGAAAGCCTGACCCTCTCGTCTTTGATGCGGATATCAGCGAATGCTGGGCCACGTTTGAAATTGATTACCGACACTACATGAACATTGCACACCGAAATGAACCTGATGCTGTCAAGGCCTCTCTCTTACTCAACCTTGCGGGCCCAGATACCCTTCGGCGATCCAGAATATTCTGTTATGCTCCGGCAGTCCTCGATGCCAACGACCAGGTAATAACCACAGCTGAATCTCCTGATGACCCCAATGTTCTGATGCATAAATTTAGCCAGATCTGTGACCTGCCCTCAAATCACATTTTGACCAGGGCTAGGTTTTCCTCTCGCCGTCAACTCCCTGGTGAACGAGTACACTCGTTTATCTCAGACTTAATGTATTTAGCCCAGCGCAGCCGATTCCAAAATATGCCGGTCGATCAGCTGACTGATCAGTTAACAAGGGACATTTTAGTGAATGGCATTACTGACCTAAAGCTCAGATCAGAGCTTCTGAGACGGCCAGATTTGACTCTGGATGAAGGAGCACACGCATGCAGGACAGCGGAATTCATTGACCCTATAGACAGTTCGCATGAAACCAAAACCATCAATCTGACGGGGGTACACAAAAAGCTGGAGAAACTCAGCGGGTGCAGCAGCATCTAAGGAGCGAAGGAGATAGGCGACGTTTCGGGTCGAGACCCTTCTTTAGACTGGTCAGGGATCAGGGAAACGAGAGATATAGACGGTGATGTGGAGAGATAAGTAACAATGAATGAAAGATATGCAAAAAGTATCGATGATAAAGGGAACAAGCCATTGTAAGCTGTTTGTGGTGTGAAAATGAGAAGCTGGTGCGACTGGGGTGGGGGAGGGAGATAGAGATAGAGGGAATGCCAGGGCCCGAGGGCTGAGGGAGAGGTGGGAAGGGGAGGAGACAGCAAGGGTTAACAGAATTAAGAAAATTCAATGTTCAAGCCAAAAGGATGCAGACTCCCCAAGCGGAATATGAGGTGCTGTTCCTCCAGCTTGCGGTGTTGCTCACTCTGGCCGTGGAGGAGGCCCAGGACCGAGAGGTCGGATGCGGAATGGGAGGGGGAGTTGAAGTGCTGAGCCACCGGGAGGTCGGGTTGGTTATTGCGGACCGAGCGGAGGTGTTCGGCGAAGCGATCGCCAAGCCTCCGCTTGGTCTCACCGATATAGATCATCTGGCATCTGGAGCAGCGGATGCAGTAGATGAGGTTGGAGGAGGTGCAGGTGAACCTCTGTCGGACCTGGAAGGACTGCTTGGGTCCCTGAAAGGAGTGGAGGGGGGAGGTAAAGGGACAAGTGTTGCATTTCTTGCGGTTGCAAGGGAAAGTGCCCGGGGAAGGGGTAGAGCGGGAGGGGAGGGAAGAATTGACAAGGGAGTTGCGGAGGGAGCGGTCTTTGCGGAAGGCAGACAGGGGGGGGAATGGGAAGATGTGGCGGGTGGAGGGGTCACGTTGGAGGTGGCGAAACTGGCGGAGGACTATATGTTGTATTTGCCGGCTGGTGGGGTGAAAGGTGAGGACCAGGGGGACTCTGCCCTGTTTGCGAGTGGGGGGAATGGGGAGCGAGGGCAGTGTTGCGGGGTATGGAGGAGACCCTGGTGCGAGCCTCATCAATAGTGGGGGAGGGGAATCCCCGTTCTCTGAAGAATGAGGCCATTTGTGATGACCTGGTGTGGAACACCTCATCCTGGGAGCAGATGCGGCGTAGACGGAGGAATTGGGAATAGGGGATGGAGTCCTTACAGGAAGCAGGGTGGGAGGAAGAGTAGTCCAGGTAGCTGTGGGAGTCAGTTGGTTTTTCACTAGGCAGCGAACCAACAAAGATAACAGGCAATTTATGACCCAAGCCAGTCAGGCGGCTCTTGGTGATCCTCAGAAGAAATGCCCAAATTGCAAATACTCACACAGCAGACAATCTGCTTGCCCCGCTTTTGGTAAATCGTGCAATTACTGTAAAAAGTTAAATCACTTTGCCTCTGTATGTCGGGCAGCAAGTCGGGCCCGTGGGAAGAATTTGCCTAGCTCCAGGTCTAATCTCAACTTCTTGCTACGAGACAGCAACAATCTCACTCCCCAATTCCAGCTCGAACCTGCCCACGAGCAGACTCCAATTAACTCACAAGAGGACCCGACTGTTTACTCATTGCAGCTTGCTGCTGCTAAGAATTATGATCCCACCGTGACAGTAACTGTAAACAATGTTCATTTTGGTGTGATATTAGACACGGGAGCGAAAGTAAATACTATGTCAATCAACCTCTTCAACAAGATAAGAACTAACGAGCCACTGATCAAGGACAAATCCACTCTACATGCGTTTGGAGGGGAGGTTCTGCGGCCTTAGGGCAAAACCAACTTGAAATGTGTACTGAAAAAAACCACGAGGAATTTGACCTTCTATGTCTTGAACTTTAATTCAGTTACTCTGCTTGGCAACCGGGCCTGTCAGGAACTGGGGCTGATCTCCTTTGACAAAACGGTCCACAAGCTGCAAATGTCCCTGGACCCGCTGAGTGAATTCCCTGATGTTTTCGACAACAACCTGGGCAAGTTGTTTACAAGATTATTATTGACCCCGAAGGGACACCCGTCATCCGACCTCCACACCGATTGTCATTTGCCATGACTGACAGGGTTCACTCTGCGCTGAAGGACATGCCTCCACAGGCATAATTGAAGCAGTCAGCGACCCCACCGACTGGGTCTCAACCATGATTACCACAGTCAAGAAGGGAAAAAATGAAATCCGTTTGTGCATCAACTCGAAAGAACTGAATACTGCCATTAAGCGCCCACACCATCCTATGAAGACTGTCGAGGATGTTGCAGCAAAGGTCGGAACGGCCACCTTATTTTCTGTCCTCGATGCAAAGAACTCTTTCTGGCAGATATCGCTGGACAAGGAGTCATCAAACCTCACAACATTTGCCACCCCATTCGACAGATACAAGTTTCTGAGAATGCCATTCGGAATCAACTCTGCCAGTGAAGTCTTCCAAAGAACTATGGAGCTATTATTCGAGGACCTACCTTGTGCCATCATTGTCGACGATATCCTAGTGTATGGCAAAGATGCAACGGAGCACGATCACAATCTCAGACTCATCTTGGATCGCGCATGCAAGATCAACCTCAAGCTTAATCCTGACATGTGCAAGTTCCCGGTTCCAGAGGTTTCCTACGTCGGCTACATCTTCACTCCTAAGGGTCTCAAACCCAATCCGAAGAAGACTACTGCCATCACAGAAATGCCCTCCCCCACAGACGTGAAAGGCCTGCAGCGTTTTCTGGGCACGGTAAACTATCTCGGCAAGTTCATACTGAACCTCAGCGAACTAAGCTCCACACTGCGGGAGCTGACAAAAAAGGACACAACATGGTCATTGTTCCAGCAACATCAGATTGCTTTCGATATCTTAAAGTCCAAACTGAACAGTGCACCGACTAATGTTTTTCGACCTGAAACGTCTGGTGACGATCACCTGCGATGCTTCGAAATTCAGGCTCGGCGCAGCCTGCTTGCAACCATCTGCCGAGGGCACTCTACTACCTGTCTCGTATGCCTCTCGCACCATGACCGACACGGAGCAGCACTACGCGCAAATCGAAAAGGAACTGTTGGACATCGTTTTGCTTGCTCCAAATTCCAAGACTTCATCTTTGGCAACACCTTCACGGTCGAGACAGACCACCAACCACTGGTGACAATCCTGAACAAGCCCATCCACGCCGCGCCAGCTCGCTTGCTGCGTATGATGATGTAGCTGCAGCGGTACGATTTCTCTATTACCTACACTAAGGGTAAGGACATGCACATTGCTGACACTCTCTCCTTTGCACCTCGGGCACCTTGCGAGCAACATCCCTATGAACAGGAACATTTCACGGTTCTCGGTGTCGACTTTGTCTCCAGCAAGCAACTGCGCACCTTGGCCGCGCACACCGCCACAGACGATACGCTTCAAATCCTCTCCTCCATCAAACAGGCCGGCCAGACAGACAATCCAACACGCCCACGAGGTGCAGCCTTTCTTCCTGCTTCGTGATGAACTGGTAGTTCAGGATGGGATTGTCGTCAAGGGTCACAAGGTGGTGATACCCTCATTGCTACAAGACGTATACTTCAAAGCAGCACACAGCGGTCACCCAGGAGCCGACGCCACACTGGCACGCGCCCGTAGCCTGTTCTACTGGCCGTGAATGGCCAGCTACATCCGGGACCACGTAGCCTCCTGCCCCGCTTGCAACAGCCTTGCGCCTCATCAGCAGCGGCAGCCCCTTCTGCAACAACCTCCACCAGCTCTGCCCTGGACGGCAGACATTTTCGAATGGTGCGGGAAGCACTACCTCGTTCTAGTCGACTCCTTTTCTAATTGGTTTGAACTTGACCAACTGACCTCCCTCACATCGGAGATGGTCATCCAGAAGCTGAAAAGACACTTCTATATCTTTGGCGCTCCCGTCAGCCTGAGAACCGACAACGGTCGGCAGTTCACCAGCCACATGTTCAAGCTTTTCGCAGGAACTTCAATGGAATTTCCAGCACGTCACAAGCTGTCCCAAGTATCCACAGAGTAATGGACTCGCTGAACGCGCTGTCAAAAGTGCCAAACACTTGCTGGAGCGAGCACAGATTTCAAAGTCAGACGTTTATCTCGATCTCCTGAATCTCAGAAATGTTGCCAGGGACGGAACCCTGGGATCGCCAGCACAGCGACTGATGTCGAGATTGACGAGGCCTCCGGTACCCATCACACAACAGCAACTGGTTCCTCAGGTGCTGAAGCCGGCCACTATCCAGAAACGTCTACAAGAGAAGCACGATCTTCAGAAACGGTCATACGACAGTTCCAGCAGACCACTCAGGCCTTTACTTATGGGTCAGGTCGTCCGTCTATGAGCTTCAACTGGACATTCTGGGCACTGTGGTCAACCCAACTGATGAGCCACGGTCTTACCTGGTAGACTGTGAGGGAGCAATATAGCAGAGAAGTCGACAACACCTGCTTGCTGTGAGGGAGCCTCGACCATCGCCTGCTGGTCCCTATGCTCCACCGTTCCAGTTCCAGCCGCCTTTTGCAATGTCTCCCACCCGTCCCCGCATGCCTTGCACCCCTCCACGTCCCGCGGTCTCCACTAACCACGGGGCCTCTTCCACCGCATGTTTCACCTTTCGGTCACCACAGGCTTCCATCACGTCATTTTCGCCTCCAGGCTCTCCGTCTCATCTTTCAAGTGAGGGAGGGGAGGGTTTGGTCCGCACGTGCTCGGGCCGTGTTAGTAGACCACCAGACAGATATGGCAAGTATGTTTAATCCCATGGCATGAGTGCCTTTTCACATTTAACCTTTGGGGGGAAGGATGTAGATTGATGTTGCATGTTAACCAATCACACACCAGCCAGCATCACTAACTCCACCCCACTGTAATACTTATACTAATACTATTTCTCAGCACCGACAGTTTGAGCAGCCAGGATGTGTTGATAAACTAACCATCCTTCATGTTGTTAAGTTTTAGTACTGATTAAAGATGTGTTTGAATCATGTACTGAGTTTGGAAGTCATTTACATGTACCAATTAAGGTACAGTGATATTCGAATTACCATACAGCCATACAAAAAAAGGACCAAGGCACACAACTACATGAGTTTGGCCAGGGCAGGAAGGATCTCACCTGGTTTCATCCAGGAATTTGAAAGAACTGAGTGAAATGTAAGCTCTGGATTCCCATCAATCTCTGGCATTTTTCAGGCGTGAAAATGAAAAGCATGCAAAGGTCTTAGTAAACTGATGATGGTCTAATAGCTCGGTGAAATGGTGTGGAGGTAGAGGACTACGTATCAAAGAACTGAAATTCTCTGGCAACAAAGTTGGCTTGGTTCTTGGTTGAAGTGTATTGTCCTTCTTGGCACAATGTACCAGCATAAGCCTGATCAACATAGACACCTGCTGAAATTGGGCAATTTGCTATTTGTCCATGTAAAGACTTGCCAAAAGATTTGCTGCAAATTCCTCAGAGTCAATATCACCAATTCAATTCCAATTCAATCTTTAATTGTCATTGTGCAGTGTACAATACAGAGACAACGAAATGCAGTTGGTATCTCCGAAGGGCGAACTTACGAATAAACAAGTAATACATATACATATGCAGTGGTATCCGTGCAATTTGCTGGTGATTGGATAGTCCGGGGGGGGGTGATGGGTGGAGACAGGCAGTCATTGAGGTGCAGCGTTGAGAAGTGTGACAGCCGCAGGGAAGAAGCTGTTCTTGAGCCTGCTGGTCCGGCAGTGGAGGGACCAGTAGTGTCTCCCGGATGGGAGGAGGGTAAACAGTCTATGGTTGGGTGTGAGCTATCCCTGACGATGCTGTGCGCCCTGCGCAGGCATCGTTTACTATGGACAGACTCAATGGAGGGGAGTGAGGAGCCTGTGATGCGTTGGGCGATCTTCACCACCCTCTGCAGAGCTTTCCGGTCGGCAACAGAGCAGTTACCATACCATACTGTGATGCAGTTGGTAAGGATGCTCTCAATGTCAACAATGTCTCCTGGAAAACCCATATTGAAGCAGTGACCAAGAAGGCACACCAACACCTTTACTTCCTTAGAAGGCTTCGGAAATTTGGCATTTCCCCTACAACTCTCACCAACTTCTACAAATGCAGCATAGAAAGCATTTTATCAGGATGCATCACAGCTTGGTTTGTGAACAGCTACATCCAGGTTGTACGAAATTGCAGCGAATTGAGGAAGCAGCACAGGCCATCACACAAACAACCTCCGTTCTATTGATTCCATTAATACCTCAAGCTGCCTCAGCAAGGCCAGCAGCATATTCAAGGATGAGTCGCACCCTGACCACTTTTTTCTTCTCCCCGCTCCCATCAGGCAAAATGCGCACCACCAGATTCTAGGACGGTTTCTTCCCAGCTGTTATCAGGCAACTGAATCATCCTACCACAACCAGAGAGCAATGATTATCTACCTCTTTGATGTCCCTCAGACTATCCTTGACCGGACTTTGCTGGCTTTACCTTGCGCTAAATGTTATTCCCTTATCATGTATCTATGGGTAAATGGATTGATTGTAATCATGTAATGTCCTTCTGCTGACGGGTTAGCACGCAACAAAAAGCTTTTCACTGTACAGGTGACAAAAACTGAACTGAACTGAACTGACCTTAACTGAACTGAATTCAATCTTCAATCAGCTGCCATACCAGATATAGCCCCTAGGCAACTGTAGGAAATGAGGATTTAGCGGCAATAAGAGAGTGCTTTCAATTATTTCCCTCCAGTCCTCCTCGTTCTCTTTCCTATTAAACCCCTTTCCTTACTTCCATGGGGGGAGGTGGGTTATAGGAGAGAAGACAGAGTGGGGGAGAAATAAATGGGGGGGCATTTATGAGGAGTGGGGAGGGAATTACTCTCTAAACCTTTTGTTTTACACCAGTCATTATCTCTGGACTTTGTCCAACCATCTGCCTATCAAACACCCCCCTTGCCTGTGTTAACCTATGACGCCTTGCTTTGACCTGCTCCTCTATACATCTAGCTTTCTTTCCATCGACCCTGCAATCAGTCTGAGGAAGGGTCCCGACCCGAAACATCACCTATCCATGTTCTCCAGGGATGCCGCCTGGCCCTCTGAATTACTCCAGCATTTTGTGTCTTTCCATCATGAACAACTATCTTGTTAGATTAATTTTGTTCAAGTTACGGAAATTGAGGGAAATTCTGATGATGTATATATGGACTTCCAAAAGGCAAGTGATAAATTTCCATAAGATGGGCTTGTCGTCGAGATTGAAGAGCACAGAATAAAAGGTGATGTAGCACATGGAAACCTGCCATGTCACCAGTAGTGAAAGATTGCTTTTCTGACTGGCGGGAAATTACAAAGCCTTCCCCAGACATCAATACTGACCTCTGAAGAACTCCTCGCATAGGACTTGAATGCACAGGAACAGGGGGATCGTAATAGACCAGGAAGATATGGACAGTCTTCAGCAGTGGGGGGATAAGTAGCAGAAGAAGTTTGATACTGAGAAATATAAAGTGTTACATTTTATTAAGAAGAATGAAAAGAGGCAATGTAAACTGGAGGGCACAGTTCTCAAAGAGATACATGAGCAGGGAAACCTGGGTGGTAGGGGAGGGGGTTGGGTACAATTAACATTGAAATGTCTGGGCTGAAAAATCAGATGAAATCCTGAGATTTATAATTAGAATGCAAGAGCAAGGAAGTCATGATGAATCTTTATAAAATACACATTTTGCCACAACTAGACTAATGTGCCCAGCTCTGTGTGCCACACTTTAGGAAAGATGTGGCGAGGGTGCAGTAAAGATTTACCAAAGCGATTCGAGGTATGGTGAAGACTGGAGAAGTAAGGGTTTTTCTGCTTGAACTAATAGCAAATCATGAGGAATATGTAGAATAGACAGAAACAAACGTTCCCTATTAGTGGCGAGGCCAAAAACTTATGGACATAAAATGAACACATAAGATCCAAAAGAAAAATGAGGAACAATTATTTTACATGGTTAAACAAAATATCAAAAACAAATTATGTGTGATCATATGACCAGGGTTAGAAATTAGGCCAATACAACTGTACATTCGAAAGGGAGATAGGTAAGTATCTGAAGTAAATGAATTTTCAGGATTATGGGAGAGAAAGGGTGAATTGAACTAACTGAATTGCTCCAATGTATACCCAATGGGAAGAATGACCTCATCCTGTTCTGTGACGATCCTGTAACTCTAATGAGATCAGAATTCAATATGTTCTCTCGTTGGTGAGACTGCATTTAGAATATTGTGTTCAGTTTTCGGCACCATGTTATAGGAAAGATGTTGTCAAGCTGGAACCGTACAGATACGATTTACGAGAATGTTGCCAGGGCTAGAGGGTCTGAACTCTAGGGAGAGGTTAAGTAGACTGGGACTCTATTCCCTGGAGTGCAGGAGGATGAGGTGTGATCTTATAGAGGTGTATAAAATCATGAGAGGAATAGATCGGGTAGATGCACTGAGTCTCTTGCCCAGAGTAGGTGAATCGAGGACCAGCAGACATAGGTTTAAGGTGAAGGGGATAAGATTTAATAGGAATCTGAGGGGTAACTTTTTTACACAAAAGGTGGTGGGTGTATGGAACAAGCTGCCAGAGGAGGTAGATGAGGCTAGGACTATCCCAACATTTAAGAAACAGTTAGACATGCACATTGATAGGACAGGTTTGGAGGGATTTGGATCAAATGCGGGCAGGTAGGGCTAGTGTAGTTGGGACATGTTGGCCGTTGTGGGCAAGTTGGGCAGAGGGGCATGTTTCCACTCTGTATCACTCTATGACTCTATGATTTACTTTTTGAGGAGATGATGAAGGTGATCGATGAGGGTAGGGCATTTATTGTTGACCACATGGATTTTAATAAGGTATTTGATAAAGCACCTCATGGTCGGCTAATCCAAAAGATTAAGATGCATGGGATGTACAGTGACTTGATCGTTTGGATTGGATTTAGATGGTCAGAAACTTTTTCCCAGGGTGGAAATGTCAAGGACTAAAGGGCATTGTTTTAAGGGAGAGAAAGTTTAAAGCGATGTGCTGGGCAAGTGTTTTACACAGGGAGCAGTGGTGTCTGAAATGTAACGTCAAGGGTAGTGGTGGGCCAGATACAATCAGGTCATTTATGAACCTTTTAGATAGGCACATGCATGTCATGTGGGGATATAGATCACGTGCAGGCAGAGAAGATTAGTTTAACTTGGCATCATGTTTAGGCATAGACATTGTGGGCCAAAAGGCTTGTTCCTGTGCTGTACTGATCTGTGTTTTATGTTCTATGAAGTGATTTTATAACTACAGTATAGTTTAGTCTAATTTAGGATATAGCATGTGGAGTTATATGCATATTATTCCCAAGACTATTAGCTGGCCTTACTATCATAATCACTTTTATTGTAGGAGCCTGTTGTGCAAGTAATCTTTCCCAATTAATGAGCTGCATCATCTTAAACCTCCTGAATAATTATTCTAATCCTACTCTGGCAGTACTTGGAGTTTTATTGTTTCGATATTTTTCATGATATTTTTTCATTCATAGCGAATGCAGAAAGCCAACAGAGGCATATGGTATGTTGGCCTTCATCAATCGGGGTATTCAGTATAAGAGTGACCAACTTTAAAAAACTGGCTCAGCCACATCTGTGCCTAGTTCTGGTTAACCCATTACAGGAAGCAGAAGTGGTTCACCTGGACACTGCCTGGATTAGACAGTATCAGCTATAAAATGAGGTTAGACAAACTTAGATTGTTTACTTTGGAGTGATGAAGGTTGAGGGGCATTTATAAAACAATCAGAGGCATTGATAGGGTACGCCCTTTTTCCCAGGGTGGAAATATCAAACAGTAGAGAGCATAGCTTTAGAATGAGAGGGGGAATGGAGATGTGCAGGGTAAGTTCACGGGATAAGAAAGATAAGTTGTTTCTCTTGGCTGGAGGAAGGTAACATGGACTTGGGCTGGTATTAGGACCATCATTGTCTTTGATTACATTCTGGGTGCAGTGGGCATAATTTTGAGGGCTGGAGATGTCGCAAAACAAAGAAATGCAGGAAAGAATGCGAAAGGTGGAAGCAGACTATGTGAGCCTGGTAAAATGGGCAGATGATAGTGAATGTTAAGTGTTAAATGATTCATTTTAGGAAGAGGCTTGCTAATGGAAATTAAATAGCACAATTCTACTTCAGTTGCAGAGACAGGGAGACCTGCAAATGAGTAGATTTGAGGCAAATTATGAATATTGTTAAAAAAAACAAGATATAGAATTCTCCTTACTTTATTGGGATGGAAATCAATAAAACTTGTTTGGTCTCAGCTGAAGCACTGAGTTCAATTGAGAGCCACAATTGGAGAACAATATCAATCACTTGATGTTGGTTTAGAAATGTTTTACAAAAAAGATTGATATGGATTCCATTGCATTGGAGAATTCCAATGCAGATGGGAAGACTGCATTCAGTCTACAGACTGCGCTTTCAGCTGCTTGTCACTTCAATTTTCGGTCATAGCCCACTCTGAACTGTTTGCGGGTTTAATTTAGTTTAGTTTAGTTTGGAGATACAGCGCGGAAACTGGTCCTTTGGCCCACCGAGTCCACGCCGACCAGTGATCCCTGCACACTTATGCTATCCGACACACACAAGGGATAACTTACAATTATGCCAAGCCTACAAACCTGTACATCTTTTGGAGATCTTGGAGAAAACCCATGCAGGTCACAGGGAGAATGTACAAACCCCGTACAGACAAGCACCTGTAGTCAGGATCAAACTCGGGCCCCTGGCGCTGCAACATTTTTACCGCAGCGCCACCGTGCACTGTTCCAACAAGGACCTGTGTAAGTAGGATGAACAACACTTCATGTTCTTCATGTTCTTCCTGACTTCAATGATCTAGGGCAGCACATTTTCTTACAATTGGTCATTTCTGCTGTAGATTATCTATTTTAGTCAAGTCAAGTTTATTGACCTATAGAATATAGAACATAGAACAGTACGGCACAAGAAACATTTTTATTTCCGGTTTGCAACATCTGCAGTATTTTGATTTTCATTTAGTAAAACCGAGAGACCAGAGAAGCTTACAGGGAGACTTGATTAAAAAAAACATTCAAATCAGGAAGGTTTTGACAAAGTAAGTCGGGAGAATCCAGTGGCAGAAGAGTCAGTAATAAAAGGTCAAAGGTAAAATAAAACCAGAAAATTCTGGAAACTCAGTAAATTCATCAACACTTGTGGAAAGAGAAACTGCTGACATTTCATGTCCTAAACAACTATCAGATCTGGGAAAGATAGAAAATAGTAAGATTAAATGAGAACTTACCAGTTTGAAGTTTGATCCTTATTTTATGAGGAGTTACGATGGGGGATTACGTGAAGAAGCCCTGCCACTGCACATGCTTGTCATACTTCAAAGCAGCAGCGTGAAAACACAGAAACCCAATAGCCGAAGTAACATAGTAAGGCTTTTAGAAGACTAGAATTACCAGATGATCCTTTAGATTATGAGGGTGGGAGCGGAGGGCACGTAATCCCTCATCGTAAATCCTCATAAAATAAGGATCAAACTTCAAACTGGTAAGTTCTCATTTAATCTTACTATTTTACTTCGGAGTCACGTGAGTGACTACGTGAAGATTTCAAAGCTCTGTGATTTCATGCCGTAGATACAGTTCCATACGACACACTGCCTTGGTTGACACAGGATAACCAAATAATGTATCAAATATTGTTTAAATTATACAATAAATGTCTTAAACAATAAAGGAACAGTAATAACCCCTCTTTCTCAAGGGAAATTACAAAGGAGAACTCAAACAGAACCCAAAACAGCTTGCCCAATCTTTGCATTGCGAGGACAGGTTTGTCATAAACCCTAAATCGTTCCTTAACTGGACTATCCTGCGGTGAGGATTTGGTCTAATGGCATGTCCTGCGCCTTTGCTGCGTACGTTGATGCCGCCCTGGTGGAGTGATTTAAACACATCAGTGTCTACTCCAGCATAATGCAAACCTGTTTCGGTCATCTCGCAATAGCTTGTACTGACACCTTTGTATGAGGTTTTATGTAGCTGATGACCATCGCTGTTTCAGAGCATCTGAGACTCTTGATGACCTTGATATTATTAGGTCAGATGCGTAATTACATATAGTCTTAGATCAATGGATATCTTTTAAGCTTATTTTGGTTCCAACCATCCTTGGCCTGCTCTGTTTGATTAGATCATATGCATAAAACACAATATCATCTACAGAAGAATGCATGCTGTCCAGTCATAACTTTTGCAATATTTGGACCCATAATGCTGCCACTAGCACCATGAACATGACCACTTTGAGCGTTAACTTCCGGAAAGGCAGAGATGTAATTGGAGCCCATTGCCAAAGCAGTGTGAGAACTATGCTCACATCCCAGATTTCTGAATATGTACGTCTGGGAGGGTTTTGTTAAAATACCTCCTATGAATTGGACCACCAATAGATGAGATCCGACAGAGTGTTGTCTGGACACTTGCCCTAAGTAGGAGGACAAAGTACTTCTAGCACTATAAATGGCACTATAGCTTAACTGCTTGTCAAAATGCAATGTAGCCAGGAACTCCAATACATCCGGTATGCCTGCAACTTATGATAAGATATATTTAACTGTAAACAGGACATCTCCCATTTCTTAATATGAGATACATATTGTTTTTTAGTACTATCTCTCCAGACCATCGTAATCACATCGACGGTCCTACTCAATAGTCTGAGTCCCTGAAACAGTCTGGTCAGAAGGTAAAGGGGAACTTTCCTCCTGTCCCAGTGTGAACCAACAAGTTACTGTAATTGGGGTGATCATGAATGCTGTGTCATCCATCTCAAACCAACGGGACCATGCCGTGTGGACCAGTTTAGGACCCACCAAACACCTAAGTGTAGTCATACTCTATTTTGGTGAGACATTGATTGAATGAGGAAGAAATGGGGAAAGCGTAAGAACATACATCCCCAATGTAGCGAGAATGTATCCTCCACTACTGCCCCTAGATTTGGTTCCCATGCCAAATACAGGTACTGGTAATTTAACCCAGATGCAACAGATCTATATCTGGCAATCCATACCGACTAACAATGATTTTGAAACTTTTGGATTCTGAATTCATTTTTTGTTTGTCATGGAATTTACATGACCTGGTGTCTGCAACTTTTGCATTATCTCTACCTGATAGGTAGATATCTGAGACCCAGATGTTCCTTGTAATGCACCAGTGCCAGATGAGGCTAGGCAGACTGTCACAGAATAATGACCTAATTCTACCCATGTGATCGATATGCAACAGCTGTGGTATTAGCAATCTGAAGCTGCACATGCAAATCATGCATTGTTGAGCAGAATTCTTTAGGCCATAGAATGCACCCAGCAATTCTACACTGTTTACCCCATGCCTCTGCAGGGTTAATGCTTCTTTCACATTTTATCTTCCGCCCCAGCCAGACTTGATATCAGTGGCTCCTCATCCTGAAGCTCACATCAGTTTATCAACTAAAGGTTATTGAGTCAGAATGTCTCTAGTACATTGCGAGACATTAGTTACAATTTTGGCTGAAGGCAAAGTACTGTCATGTTAATTAACCAATGATGACCTCAAATAACCAATCATTCTAAATGGTCCTCCCCATCTAAGTTTAATTAGATGGGGAGGACCTAACCTCTCAACAGGTGTGTGGTAGCTGAATATTTATCTTTCAGATGTATGGCTGCCATATAACACCCTGTTTTATCCCAGTTACAATACTGAAATTTTTATTTAAAACCTTTTATACTGGACCTTAAGGGTTAAGTATGTTCCGACCCAGAATTACTCGACACCCACTATCGTCCTTTTGGCTGGGGAATTGGACACAATTGGTAAGGCTGATATGCATCATCCACCTGTATAGTTAGTGGTATTGAACCCCAATACCCAACTATGTGTATTTTGTACGGGTGGATGTACTTCCGAGATACTTATTCAAGATCCCTGGATATTACAATCCAATATTCACTTACTGTTTCTTAATCTGAAAGGATATGGTTTTTGAGGTGGCATCCTGGCCTCAGTTTTTGTCTCATCGTCCAGGTCTTCCCCTGGGTACTAGAGGATCTGCGCAAGGTCGTGAACCGTGGGTTGAGCGTAGGCTGGATAGTTATTCGTAAATATTAAACTGACAAATGGGCATTACACAGCAGGGTCCATATCCTGCTGTGTTTAGATAGTGGCCTTGCCATTTGTCCAAACGCCATAGTTCCTGCTTCAACCAGTATCTTTAGTTAAAAAAAAAAAATTAGGACTTCTGCATCCTTAATTCATGCGCCTTTATGATACGGTCCTTTAGAATGATGCACAGTAAACAGGTGTTTGATATGTGAAGTTTCTTCAATTATGAAGTCCTGGAACTGGTGAGGGCCATTAATTTGCTGGCCAGATTGTCATCCCTGACTTCACCGGTATGGTAAATTGCCAACCACATCCAGCACACCTGGAGCACGGCTCTTGTGCTTTGGTATATGCACATAAGCAGTGACACCAACTTCAGGGTCAGCATCCTACTGCCCTGGCTCTCCCAGCTGATGCTCACGGGGGGTCACACACAGCCCTAAACGAGGTGCTGGTGTGATGGGTCCCCAAACTTCAGGGTCAGCATCCTACTGCCCTGGCTCTCCTGGGTCATGCTTATGGGAGGTCACACACAGCTTTAACGAGGTGCTGCTGTGCTGGGTCCCCATGTCCTGGCTCTCCTGGCTGATGCTCACGGGAGCTCATACACACAGCCCTGTTTACAGGTGCTTGTGGCACGGCTCTCCCGTAGGCCTGCGCTGTGAAAGGTTCGGTGTCAGCAACCCATTGACCCGAACTGGTCTGCCCTTTGCCACAAGGAGACCTTGAGCAGCCCTCTCCTAGGCATTGCTGGCACGGCTCTCCCGTAGGTTGGCATTTTCACACATGAAGCAACCCTATCTCAGGCGCTGCTAGTGCGGCTCTCCGTAGGCCAGCGCTGTGACAGATACAGCATCAGTAGAACACTGACCCGTCCTGGTCTCCTTCTCCAGCAGGGAGACCTTGAGCAACCCTGTCCCAGGCGTTGCCGGAGCCGCCTCTTGTAGAGGCCGGTGCTTTTTGAAGCAGCCCTGTCCTAGGCGCTGCAAGCACGGCTCTCCTGTAGGCCGGCACTTTTACACATGAAGCAGCCCTATCCCAGGCGCTGTTGGCATGGCTCTCCCATAGGCCAGCACTGTGATAGATTTGGCGTCAGGAGCACACTGACCGGTCCTGGTCTGCCCTTCCAGCAGGGAGACCTTGAGCAACCCTGTCCTAGGCGCTGCTGGTGCAGCTTTCCCGTAGGCCGGTGCTTTCACACATGAAGCAGCCCTGTCCTAGGCGCTGCTGGCGTGGCTCTCCCGTAGGCCGGCGCTTTGACACAGGAAACAGCCCTGTTCCAGGTGCTGCTGGCATGGCCTGTCCCATAGGCCCACGCTATTATCGTGGAGTCGCACTAATTTGGTAGTGTAAATTTGTAAATTATTATCGAAGAGGAACCCTTGCAGCCCGACTCACCCGAGTTCCAATAGGGCTGCACAAGTTCTCTCTCCCTCCAATTTTACTCCATGCCTGGGGACAACGTGTCTGTGAGTCGCTGACCGACTGTCAGCGACTCTGGTATTATTTAAACAGCATCCCCGTAGGCTGGAAACCACTGACAGCTTTGTCAGTGGCTGTTATCTGGAAACCCGATCTTTGCCGGCTATCCGCTTCAGCGGTCGGACCGGGGTTCCCCCGCAGCCCATAGCCGGCTTAGGCAAAGGACCTCCTAAAGAAATCTCTGTAAAGAGAGGCTCCTGCTTGAACAAACAATGCTGGTAAGTAAAAACACTTACCTTCTAGGTTGAAACTTACCGCCGGCAGGGGCATTGCCCCACCATTCCGGTGCTTGCCAATGCGCCTGACGTAATGACAAGCATACGCACTGGTGGGGCTTCTTCACGTAGTCACTCATGTGACTCTGAAGTAAAATAACAAACTTGTTTGCTCTGTTTATTTACTTTTACTCTTTTTTCTGTATCTTTTCCTCTCTTTCTCAATTCTGATGAAGGGTCCATACCTGAAACATCACCTGCTACAGATGCTGCCTGACCTCCAGAGTTTATCCAGCATTTTCTATTTTCATATCAGATTTCCAACATTTGCAGTTTTTTTGATTTTCACAAGTTGAAGATAATTGGCCATGAAAGCAAACCATTCATGTGGCAACCCATCTGACATGTTTCCATTATATCTTCCCTTCTCTGCAATTTGATTCATCTCTCCTTCCCAGTTCTCTAACAACAGATCATCAACCTGAAACATTCACATTAGACCTTTATATAGTTTAGGTTAGTTTTCGTTTAGAGATACAATGTGGAAACAGGCCACTCGGCCCGCCAAGTCAGTGCCTACCAGCAATCACCCATGCACTAGTTCTATTCTACACACTAGAGGCAATTTACAGGAGCCAATTAACCTACAAACCTGCACGTCTTTGGAATGTGGAAGGAAACTGGAACACCCAGAGAAAATCCACAAAATGGTTCGAGCATTTTCTATTTTAGAGTCATAGATTCATATTGTTATACAGCAAACTGAACTGAGAACATTTCACAGCTATATCTTGGAGTCCAATAAACCATTTCGGCAGTATTGTTCCACCTGTATTATATGTCCCTATGAAATAAAGGCCTTATAATTTCAAGATATCACAACCCCTTCACAGTCAATTGAGAAAGCTTTGATTTGTAATTACAGTACTTCAAAATGTAGCCCTGTCCCTGCTCATATAATTATTAATAAGCTGTATGGAAAGAGTATTCTGAAATTGCTTTGTGGATTAAGATAGCAGAGAAGTGAATCAAATACAGACAGATTAAATGCTTGGGAAATGAGCCACATAAGGACGAATGGGATTTGATTTAGATAAATGTTGCGCCATGTTTGCTGGCAGTTCCAAAGCAGTGTAAATGCATCAGTTACTGGAACCAATACTGAAAAGGGTTATCAGAGGAAAAGATCTCTGAACACACAACCAATGCAGAGCACCATCTGCCAAAACTAACATCGTGCTGAGATCAATTAATGGAACCAGGGAGAAGTATATTACAGATGCTGGAAATCTGAATTTGTAGAATGTTCGGTAGGTTAGGCAGATTCAAGGGGTGGGGATCATGGGTCTGCAACTGTAACTATTTTTGTTCCACAGGTGACCTCCAACCTGTTGGGTATTTCCAATGTCTTCTTTAGAATCAACAATTCTACAAGAAATTTCCACCCTGCTCATCCCTCCCATCCTGGTCACCATCCCTCCTATCACTCCAATCACTCTGGCTTGCCTTATGAAGAGATGTATGGATAGTTCCTTGAACAGCTTAAGCATCTTGCTCCATTTATGCTCTAATAGCCTTGACTTAGAATTAGCCTGACTGTGACATATAAACATACCATTAGGAATGGAAGAAGCAGTGCATAAGAAAGTGTCCCCTGACCCTACACCATCATTCTGCAGGACTGTGATTGATCCGGCCATGAACTCAATTCCACTTTTCTCCCTATCCCCCATGGTGCTTGAAATATTCTATAGACCAAAATCTTGCATATTGCAACCTTGAATAAATTCTCCTCCCCTCAAGTGGATTGTCACAAAGAATCACATCACTTTTCCTCCTCATCTATGTCAATATTTACCATTGTTATTTTGAGGTATAAAACTAATGAACTTTGTCCGAATCAGTACTGCCTCGCGTATATGAGACCAAACCTGTACGCAATTTCAAAGTCTCAGTACTTGCTGTACTTGTTGTTTCAAGTCAATTTGCTAACACTACCAGATATCTATTTTCGTAATGGGCAGCACGGTGACACAATGGTAGAGTTGCTGCCTAACAGCGCCAGAGTACCAGGTTCAATCCTAATTATGTGTGCTTCTCTGTACAGAGTTTATATATTTTCCCCATTGCCTGCGTGGATTTTCTCCGGGATCTCTGGTTTCCTCCCAAACTCCAAAGACATACAGGTTTGTAGGTTAATTGGCTTGGTTTATTTGTAAATTGTCCCTAGTATGTGCAGGATAGTGTTAGTGTGTGGGGATCGCTGGTCAGCATGGACACAGTGGACCAAGGTGTCTGTTTCCACGCTGTATGTCTAAACTAAACTAAATTAATCTATACTAAACTAAACTAAACTTAAAGATGGACACAAAATACTGGAGTAACTCAGCAGGCAGGGTAGCATCTCTGGAGAAAATAGATGATATTTCGGTTGGAACCCTTCTTCCGAGTCTGACTGTGACATGTAAACATACCATTGGGAATAAAATGAGCAGTGCATAGGAAAGGGCCCCCTGACCCTACACCATCATTCAGAAGGATTGTGGTTGTTCCTATCTTGGCCTCAACTCAATTTTTCTCCTTATTCCCCAAAACGTTTGAGTTTTTTTAAAAACAAAATCATCCATAGAACAACCTTGATTAAGTCTGAAACGTCACTTATTCCTTTTCTCAAGAGATGCTGTCTGACCCACTGAGTTAGTCCATCATTTTGTCCCTATCTTTGTTGCAAACCAGCATTTGCAGTCCTTTCTTACACAACTATTTTCTTAGCTGATTTGCTAATTTTTTTCACTGGTCCTTTGCCTTCCAGACTTAACTAATGTCCTTAAGGTCATCATGCCCGTAGTGCAGGATGGGTGGCAATCAATTTTCAAGATCCACCAGCAGAATTGAAGGAACCTGTCAGATGTTAGTTCAGGACAGAGGGATCTGTAATTATCCATCGGTAAATTATGCAGAGAGATGTTTTATGATCTTCTGAGAAATGCTCAGTTTTAATTTTGCAAAGTATCTTTCCTATTCTTTCCAGGATGTCCCAAAGCAATTTACAGTCATTAAAAATACTTTCTGACTAACAGTCACAGTGGGAATGTAGGAAACACTAGAGTTAACTTGTGCATAGCACGTTCCCACAAACAAGCAGCAATCTGATAATGATCAAATAATATATTTTCAAAAATGATGATTGAAGGGACCATGATTATTTGGGACACAGGGGGAAGATTGCTCTTTTTAAAAAAATATTTTTATGAGAAGCGTAAACACATAATAGCAACACGGTTTTGTTTATCAATTACATTCATACAAAGCTTCTGTTTTTTTTTATAGAATTTTTTAAAAGATAGCACTGAAAAGAAAGATCTATAAACTAATAGAAAGGAACGGATAAAGAGAAAAAAAAAGGAGAGAAAGAAAAAAAAAGAAGAAAATTACCAATAACAGTTTTGGAGGTAGGTCCGTAGATTATAAGACGTAGTTATTCATCCAATCCCGAGCTTGGGTTTCAGTCCAGTTTCTGTGTTGAACCAATTTGCCTCTTTAAAAAATCAATAAATGGAGACCATATTCTAACAAATAATTCTGGTTTGTCAATAAAGACAAACCAAATTTTTTCCAAGTGTAAGGTCTCAGACATTTTTGTAATCCACATTTTAATTGTGGGGGTTGTTGGATTTTTCCAAAATCTTAGTTTAATTTTTTCCCACTAATTATACTGTAAGATAGAAAATGTATGTGATTTGTTGTAAGTTTTATACTTTGTTCTGATATTCCCAATATTATTAATTTTGGATCGGGATCCAATTGAATATTAACAACTTCAGAAATAATTTAAAAAATATCCATCCAAAATTTTATAAATTTTATGCAATTACCAAGGTATGAGTTAAGTTGGCTTCTAGGTATTGACATTTATCACAGATAGGTGAGATATTTGGAAAAAATCTGTTTAACTTTGTTTTGGAGTAATATAATCTATGTAATACTTTAAATTGTATTAAAGAGTGTCTGGCATTTAACATTATGTACATGTTGTAAGCTTTCATCCCATATATCCTTCATTATGGATTGAGCCAATTCATGTTCCCATGCTTGTCTGTGTGGTTCCGTCAACGGGACCTCAGTATCTAACAGGATATTATAAATGTAGGATATTAATTTATCCGTGTTAGGATGTTTATTCAAACATTCATCAAGGATTTCTGGGTCCTTAGTTCTGTATACTTGTGTGTGTGATTTTATATAATCTCTTATGCAAGTATCTAAAAAAAAGATTTTGATGTAGTCCATAATTCTGTTGTAGTTCCTGGAATGAAAGAAGGATACCCTTTCGATAAAGGTGTCCCACTTTTGTAATTCCATAGTTTTTCCATTTTGCAAATCCGTTACCTAACACGGACGGTTTAAATGAGGGGTTATTTAAGATAGGAAGAAAAAGTGATAATTATCCAATTTTAAAGTATTTTTTAATTGTTGCCAGGTTCGCATACCACTATGTATTATTGGGATTCCACTATGTTTTTTAATCAATTTTGTAGGTGTTAGCAAATGCTAAGGACTAGGATTAATCTCATCCAGTTATGATCAGAATGTACTGACAGCCCTGCTGGTCCAGGTTTTACATAATAAGGGGCTTTTTTTTATCAACTGAACAGCACACTTGTTTAGGTGGCTCCAGGCATTCCATTCTCCAGGCCCCCATCCTCTCATCTTTACCATGGACGTCCAGTCACTCTAGACCTCCATCCCCCACCAGGACGGTCTTAAAGCCCTCCGGTTCATCCTCGACCAGAGGAGCAACCCATACCCGTCCACTGACACCCTCCTCCGCCTAGCGGAGTTGGTCCTTACCCTCAATAACTTCTCTTTTGACTCCTCCCATTTCCTCCAAACACAAGGCACACGCATGGGCCCCAGCTACGATTGCCTCTTTGTCGGGTACGTCGAACAATCCTTGTTCTCGGCGTACCAGGGCCCCATCCCCGACATCTACCTCCGTTACATCGACGACTGCTTTGTTGTCACCTCCTGCACCCACACACAACTGACTGACTTCATCCATTTCACCACCAACTTCCATCCGGCATTCAAATACACTTGGACCATTTCCGACATTTCCCTACCATTCCTTGACCTCACCATCTCTATTGCAGGTAATACACTCCTGACCGACATCCACTACAAACCAACTGATTCCCACAGCTACCTGGACTACTCTTCCTCCCACCCTGCTTCCTGTAAGGACTCCATCCCCTATTCCCAATTCCTCCGTCTACGCCGCATCTGCTCCCAGGATGAGGTGTTCCACACCAGGTCATCACAAACGAGTATGACTGCCCTCTCCTAGGACACCTATGCGCAAGTTTGTTTACAAGGGGAGACTGGTGCACGGACAACCACCACACAGTCCTTGACAGATCTGGGTCAGTGACATGGAGTCCTAGACGACCGGGGACCCTTTTCTGCTGCAGCCTTCCCAGCCGTTGTGACGCTCCACTGAAGTCAGCCATCAGCCTCCGCCTGTTCCACCGTTGAGGTCTTGGTTGGATTGCTCTTTATCAGGGACCTCCCCCTCGGCCTTACCACCATGGGTGACTCTACTAGGAGCATAGCTCCAGACAGCATTGCTCTCAGGATCTCAGGACTACACGAGCTTCTCCACCACAACAAGCTGACAATCCATGGCGAAGCCGTATTTCTATTGCATACTTTAGAACCAATGTAGAATGAAAACTCGCTTAACTGACTGATATGAATTGCTAGATGATCATTCCATAGACTCGGCCAGCATGAAGCTCATTTTCATTTCAAAGGATCTAATCAATAGTTGCTGTAATTTGAAGGAATATTAATTTTTATTGCTCTTAACTCTTTAGAATTAATGTGTAAGGCTCATCCTGGAAAATAAATGTAGCCATTCATTAATATTTAGGTCTCTATTGCATTTGAGTTTTCATTAAATAGGTCTTGTGAGGATAAGGATTCTTTGGAGTGGAGGATGCTGATACACCTACACTTATGATAACACCGGCAAAACCATCTCTGCACTTCAAGCATTTATAAGCCCTGTGTCCAGCATGACAAGAAATATGCTGCCCTCATTTCCTCTGTTCTACACACAGACATGAATCCACACAAGGGCACATGCATACATACATGAATGAATGAACAAATGAATGAATGAATACTTTATTGTCACAGTGAAATTCTTTGCATGTCTATCCAAGGTTTGCAAATAGTTGCCACCCAGAGGCCGCTTACAAAGTTACAAAGTATCCCGTGCCAGGTCCCCTTTGTTCTCCCTCCGTCCCTCTCCTCATGGTGGTCCCCCAACGCCGGGTCCTCCATTGTTCCTTCCCCGGCAGTGGCGTCCTCACTTCCACGTGGTTCGTCGGTCAGAGCCATCATCGACCGCCTTGCCGACCTCTCCACTATCGCCGCCGGGTCCTCTCCGGACGCCTCCATGGTGCCAGCCCAGGCCCAACCGCATGGCTCCGTCGACCTAGGGTCCAGCCGCGGGCTCCGACCCGCGAGGCTCCGGCCTTGGCTTCTCCGAGCAATCACAATTGCATGTCTTCATATGCATTCACATGAATATATACAGTGGCTTGCAAAAGTTTTCATACCCCTTGAAATTTTCCACATTTTGTCACGTTACAACAACAAACGTAAATGTATTTTATTGGGATTTTGAGGACCAGAGGACATAGGTTCAAAGTGAAGGGAAAAGATTTAAAAGGAATCCGAGGGGTAACTTTTTCGCACAAAGGGTGGTGGGTGTATGGAACAAGCTGCCAGAGGAGGTAGTTGAGGCAGGGACTATCCCAACATTTAACAAACAATTAGACATGTACATAGATAGGACAGGTTTGGAGGGATATGGATCAAATGCCGGCAGGTGTGACTAGTGTAGCTGGGACATGTTGGCCGATGTTATGCAAGTTGGGCTGAAGGGCCTGTTTCCACACTGTATCACTCTATGATTCCATGACCATACATCCCTTCATGAAGCTGTGGGCTTTGTTTTATTCAGTGTTCCTTCTCAACAAGAGAGAGCACTGCAATTGCATTCTTTAAAAATATTTTTTTCATGGCTGAGTTTCTGGCTGTTCCTAGTCATCATTACCATGTGGGAGGAAAGGCAGCATGGTGACAAGTAACCTATCAACTGCTTAGCAAGAGGGTAACAAAGTGGCACAGCTGGTAGACCTGTTGTCACACATCTCCAGTGATCCTTGTTCAAGCCTGACCTCCAGCACTCTCTGTGTGAAGTTTGCACGTTTTAGTTTTTAGTTTTATTTTGTTTGGAGATACAGTGCAGAAACAGGCCCTCTGCCCACTGACTCCATTCTGACCAGCGATCCCCGCACATTAACTATACTACACTATCCTAGACCAAGGACAATTTACAATTGTACCAAGCTAATTAGTCTACAAAGCTGTAGGTCTTTGGAGTGTGGGTGGAAATCGAAGCACCCGAAGAAAACCAAAGCAGGTCACGGGGAGAACATACAAACTCCATACAGACAGCACCCGTAGTCAGGATTGAACCCAGTTATCTGGTGCTGTAAGGCAGCAACACTGCCACAGCATCACCATGCCACCCCATGAGCAGATGAATTCCCCTTACGGGCTCTGACTTATTTCTTTTTCCCATAGAACTTGGCAGTCACTGGCTTAATTGCCCACCCAAAATTATTCCCAACATGTAGAATTTTGGGATCCAGACTGGCAATACAGAATCATTCATAAAATCAGGAGACATAACTAGTTTAAGGAGGCAGGGCAGCTAAGGTCCAGCACAAGGATATCTCAATCCCAAATAAAAAATAACTACATTTTTGGCATTGCTCAACTTGAGCTGCAGAGGGGAGTCAAGGAGACATTTATTTGAAGATAATGTCTGTGGTGTAGAATGGTGTGAAACTGTAGAAGAAATAGATTCGATTGCAAATTCAACAAGAAAATCTGACAAATATATATTTGAAGAAAAAAATACTGCATTGGGCTTTGGTAAAATAACAATGGAGTGGGAGTAATTAGATGTGATTTTCAAAGGGAAACCACAAGTTAGAGTCATATATTCATAGAGATATCCAGCAAGGAAACAGGCCCTTTGGCTCAACATGCCCACACCGACCAACATGCCCTAGCTACACTCGTTCCACCTGCCTGTGTTTGGCCCATATCCCTCTAAACCTATCCTATCCAATGTACCTGTCGACAAGTTTCTTCAATGTTCCAGTGGTAGTTGCCTCACCTACCTCCTCCGGAAGCTCGTTCCATAAATCCAACCCTTCGTGAAAAATAGTGACCCCTCAGATTCCTATAAAATCTTCCCCCCCTCACCTTCAAACTATTTCCTCAGGTGCTTGATACCTCTCCTCTTGGAAAAAGACTGCATTTACCCAATCTATTCCTCTCATGATTGTTTATACCTCTATAAGATTACTCCTCAATCTCCTGCGTTCCATGGAATAAAGTCCTGGATGGCTAAACCTTTCCCTATAGCTCAGACTCTCAAGTCAACATCCTCATAAAGCTTCTCTGCACTCTTTCCAGCTTGATAATATCTTTCCTATAACAAAACTGAACACAAAACTATAAATGTGGCCAAACCAATATATTTTACAACTGAAACATGACCTCCTAACCTCTGATACTCAAAACTCTGATTGATGAAGGCCAAAGTGCAGCAAGCCTTCTTGATCATCCTATCTAGACATCACTTTCAAGGAACCTGCACTCCTAAATCCCCCTGTTTCACAACACACCCCAGAACCCTGCTATTCACTGTGTAGATCCTACCCAATTCCCCAAAATCCAACACCTCACATTTTTGGTGTTAAATTCCATCAACCATTCATCCGCCCACCTACCCAACCAATCAAGACCCTCCTGCAATTTTTGACAACCATCTTCACTATTTACAATATCACCCACTTTTGTGTCATCTGCAAACTGGGTAATCGTGCCGTGTACATTCTCATTAAAAGCATTGATAGAGATAACAAACAGCATTGGGCCCAGAACCTCATTGTCTGTAATATTGACTGCCCTCAAGACTCTTCCATTGACTGCCCCAAGTTCCTCATGTCTTTCTCCACTATAGAAATAACAGAGAAATACTCAGTGAGGAGCTTACACTTCTCCTGTGGCTCCACAGAGTTTGATTCCAGAGGGGTCCCATTCTATCTCTGGATATCCTGTTTCCCATAATGTATTTATAAAATCTTTTGGGATTATCCCAAATGATATCTGCCAGAGCCATCTCCTGTTCCCATTTTTTCCATCCTGGTTTCCCTTTTTAGCTTGCTCCTCACCTCTCAAAACTCCTCCAGGTACGCACTTGATGCCAACTGCTTGTACCTTCCCCATGCCTCCTTCTTACTCTTGACCAGAGCCTTAATTTCCCTCATCATCTAAGCTTCCTTGTTCACCTGCCTTGGTTAGATGGGCTGCATGACCTCTGTCTGTGTGGTATGATCCCCGATTCTTCACCCATTTCACAGGGTTCATGCACAGGTTGGAATTCATTAAGGGAGCTGATGATCATCATAATAGGTGCAATCGTGTCAGGCAAGCTCAACCTTTAACACATCCTGCACTTCCTTGATCATAAAACCCAGTAACACCACAACATCCGTGTCTCAGCATCGGACCCACATTCATTCCACGAACATTGAAAATGAAACAGCTTTGCAAATTATCCAATAAAGTTTGTAACCATAAATATTCACCTACCTTTTCCTGTCTTGTCTGACTTTTCCCAGTTCTGTTGAATCATCTCTATTAAACTCCTCGTAGGTGCTGCCTGAATCTTTCCAGCATTTTTTGTTTGATATCTAAGGTATTGACTGTGAATCAATATGATTTTTATTCCTCCCATGCTAACAATCTACTTAAGAACTAGAGAACCAAATAACATAAACAATTTATCCCGTGGGGCCAATTTACTAAAACGTTAATGTAAATGTTAAATACCAGGAAAAATGTATTCTGCTGTGGCTACTGGTGTGTAGATTTGATGAGTGATTTGAATTGTATACCATGTTAGTCTGGCTTCACCGCCATGCCTCTGATTCTTATCACTACTTTACAAGTTTCTGTATTCTTTGTGCATAGGATTGTGCCCAGTGAACCTTCCAGCGAGTATTATGTTTTGCTGTACTGAGATGTGGAGGAAAGTCCTTCTCTCAGTCCTGATACTTCTGGGCCCATTTATTCCCCATGGATCTGAATGCTGCATCATTAATAATATTAAACGCTGAAATGGAGAGAGTTTTCAACTGCCCGTGAGTCGGAAGTTATGGGGATTGGACAGGAAACCAGAACTAACAACGAGGAGCATATAGAGTGGATAGTGGGAAACTACTCCCTCCAGCAGAGCAGATGTGAGGGAGAATATTTTCACCAGGAGAGGGATGGTATCTGGAGCACACTCCCTAGGTGAATGGTGGGGACAGCAATTCTCACAGCATTTAGCAAGTAACTGGACAAGCACTTGAATCCTCAATGCATAAAAGTCTGCAGATCAAGTGCCAGTATATCAGATGAGTACAGATGGGTGGCGCAGCGGTAGAGTTGCTGCCTTACAGCACAAGACCCTGGCTCAATCCTCACATTTTACAGAGTTTGTATGTTCTCCCTGTGACAATGTGGGTTTGTTCCATGTGCTCCAGTTTTAACCAACATTCCAAAGACGTACACAATTGTACATTGATTGGATTCAGTAAATGTTATAAATTGTCCCTAGTGTGATAGTGCAAGTGTACGGGGAGATGGTTGGTCGGTGCGGACTCGGTGAGCTGAAAGGCCTGTTTCTGCACTGTTTCTCTAAATTAAACTTGATGGTTGGCATGAACAGGATGAGTTGAAGGTGTATGCAGTATGTGTCTAAGACTCCATGATTAAATGAGCCAGTTTTATATAGCAGAGCAGTATCTATGCACCCCATGAGATATACCAGCTCCGATTTCTTATATTTTCGCATCAGAGGATACCCAATTTGTACAGATGTCACTTAAGTGCAGCGTTGCCAGTGCTTTCAGATTGCACTGGAGTCTGTAAACTAAAAGGATAATCTCTTGGATACTGCTACCAGCTACAAGAACAAAATGTGTGCTTAAAGTGAAAGGGACTGCTGTTTAGGGAGTGCATTATGTTGTACAATGCAATTCAGTTTAAGTGAAAAATGAAGTTAATGGAGCTCATCAATTTATTGTACACCCTACGGTCCATGCTTTTCCTGTCAGCTTCACAGTGCATCCTGTTACAGTAATACAAGAAGGAGGTTAAAGTGGTGTGCAACTCTCAACTGGAACATTATTGATCAGAATTCAATGCCAGCATATTCCAGTAAGGAGGAGGGATAAGGATGGGAAGATAAAGGAAACCTTGGATGATCAAAGATATTGTAAATTTGGTCAAAAGGAAAGTGGAAGCACATGCAAAGTTTGAGGATGAAATCAGACAGGGCCTTTGAGGAATATGAAGTGAGCAAGAAATATCTCAAATGAGCAATTAGAAGGTCCAAAAGGTGCCAATGCATTTTATTGGTAGGCAGATTAAAGAAAATCCCAAGGCTTTTTGTGCCTACATTAAAAAGAAGAAGGAAACCTGGGGGAAAGTAGGACCGCTCATGGATACGGGAGGACATGTATGCTTGAATTTAGGGGATGTAGATAAGGTGCTGAATAAGTACTTTGCACTTGCATTCACCAACTGGAAGGGCATGGAGGACACTGAGATCTGTGTGAATACTAATATGCTAAGGCAGTCAGTTTGAGATTAAGAAGGAAGTGATGTTGGGGCTCTTGAAGAGCATTAAGATAGATAAATCTCCAGGGCTTGATAGAATCTATCCCAGGTTATTGAGAGAGGCAGGAGAGGAGATTGCAGGGGCCTTGACAAAGCGTTTTGTATCTTCTCTAAACATAGGCATGTCCTGGAGGACAAAGGAGAAGCCAAGCTGTTCCTTTGTTTAAAAAGGGAAGTAAGAATTATCCAGTAAATTGTTGACCAGTGAGCCTCACTTCATTGGTGGGGATGCTATTGAAGCGGGTGTTTAAGGACAGGATTTACTCACATTTGGAAGAGAGATGAGCTAATTAGAATCAGTCGGCCTGACTTTGTCTGTGGTAGGTCATGTCTTATGAACTATTTGAGTTTTTTGAGAAGGTGATGAAAACGATCAATAAGGGTTGGGCAGTAGATGATGAATCTTCATTGATTTAACAAGGCATTTGATTAAAGTGCCTCATGTTTGCATTCAGAACTGGCTTACTCATAGAAGACAGAAGATATTAGAAACATAGAAACATAGAAAATAGGTGCAGGAGTAGGCCATTCGGCCATTCGAGCCTGGACCGCCATTCAATATGATCATGGCTGATCATCCAACTCAGTATCCTGTATCTGCCTTCTCTCCATACCCCCTGATCCCAAGGGCCACATCTAACTCCCTCTTAAATATAGCCAATGAACTGGCCTCAACTACCTTCTGTGGCAGAGAATTCTAGAGACTCACCACTCTCTGTGTGAAAAATGTTTTCCTCATCTCGGTCCTAAAGGAATTCCCCCTTTTCCTTAGACTATGACCCCTTGTTCTGGACCTCCCCAACATTGGGAACAATCTTCCTGCATCTAGCCTATCCAACCCCTTAAGAATTTTGTAAGTTTCTGTAAGATCCCCCCTCAGTCTTCTAAATTCTAGCGAGTACAAGCCAAGTCTATCCAGTCTTTCCTCATATGAAAGTCCTGACATCCCACGAATCAGTCTGGTGAACCTTCTCTATGGCAATAATGTCTTTTCTCAGATTTGGAGACCAAAACTGTATGCAATACTCCAGGTGTGGTCTCACCAAAACCCTGTACAACTGCAGTAGAACCTCCCTGTTCCTATACTCAAATCCTTTCGCTATGAATGCTAACATACCATTTGTTTTCTTCACTGCCTGCTGCACCTGCCTGCCTACTTTCAATGATTGGTGTACCATGACACCCAGGTCTCGTTGCATCTCCCCTTTTCCTAATTTGCCACCATTAAGATAATAGTCTACCCTCCTGTTTTTGCCACCAAAGTGCATAACATCACATTTATCCACATTATATTGCATCTGCCATGCATTTGCCCATCACCCAGCCTATCCAAGTCCTCTTGCAGCCTCCTAGCATCCTCCTCACACCTAACACTACCCCCCAGCTTAGTGTCATCCGCAAACTTGGAGATGTTGCATTCAATTCCCTCGTCCAAATCATTAATATATATTGTAAATAGCTGAGGTCCCAGCACTGAGCCTTGCGGTACACCACTAGTCACTGCCTGCCATTCTGAAAAGGACCCGTTTACTCCTACCCTTTACTTCCTGTCTGCCAGCCAGTTCTCTATCCACATCAATACTGAACCACCAATACCGTTTGTAGTTTGTATACTAATCTCTTATGCGGGACCTTGTCAAAGGCCTTCTGAAAGTCTAGATATAACACATCCACTAGTTCTCCCTTATCCACTCTGCTAGTTACATCCTCGAAAAATTCTATAAGATTTGTCAGACATGATTTACCTTTCCTAAATCCATGCTGACTTTGTCTAATGATTTCACCACTTTCCAAATGTACTGCTATCCCATCTTTAATAACTGACTCTAGCAGTTTCCCCACTACCGATGTTAGACTAACTGGTCTGTAATTCCCCGTTTTCTCTCTCCCTCCTTTTTTTTAAAAGTGGGGTTACATTAGCTACCCTACAATCCTCAGGAACAACTCCAGAATCTAAGGAATTTTGAAAAATTATCACTAATGCATCCACTATTTCTGTGGCTACTTCCTTGAGTACTCTGGGATGCAGACTATCTGGCCCTGGGGATTTATCGGCCTTTAATCCATTCAATTTACCCAACACCACTTCTCGGCTAACCTGGATTTCACTCAGTTCCTCCACCTTATTTGACCCCCGGTCCTCTGTTATTTCCGGCAGATTATTTATGTCTTCCTTAGTGAAGACAGAACCAAAGTAGTTATTCAATTGGTGTGCCATGTCCTTGTTCCCCATGATCAATTCACCTGTTTCTGACTGCAAGGGACCTACATTTGTTTTAATTAATCTCTTTCTCTTCACATATCTATAAAAACTTTTGCAGTCAGTTATTATGTTCCCTGCCAGTTTTCTTTCATAATCTATTTTCTCTTTCTTAATTAAGCCCTTTGTCCTCCTCTGCTGAATTCTGAATTTCTCCCAGTCCTCTGGTAGGCTGCTTTTTTTGGCTAATTTGTATGCTTCATCTTTTGTTTTTATACTATCCCTGATTTCCCTTGTTACCTATGGATGCACTACCAGCCCCGATTTATTGTTTTGCAAAACTGGGATGAACCATTGTTGTAGTTCATCCATGCAGTCTTTAAATACCTTCCATTGCACATCCACTGTCAACCCTTTAAGAATCACTTGTCAGTCTATCTTGGCCAATTCACTTCTCATACCTTCAAAGTTACCTTTGTTTAAGTGCAGAACCCTTGTTTCTGACTTAATTATGTCACTCTCCATCCTAATGAAGAACACAACCATATTATGGTCACTCTTGCCCAAGGGGCCCCGCACAACAAGACTGCTAACTAACCCTTCCTCATTACTCAATACCCAGTCTAGAATAGCCTGCTCTCTCATTGGTTCCTCTACATGTTGGTTTAGAAAACTATCCCGCATACATTCCAATAAATTCTCTTCTTCAGCACCCCTGCCAATTTGATTCACCCAATCTATATGTAGATTGAAGTCACCCATTATAACTGTTTTACCCTTGTTGCACGTATTTCTTATTTCCTGTTTGATGCCATCCCCAACTCCACTATTACTGTTATGTGGCCTGTACACAACTCCCACTAGCGCTTTCTGCCCCTTAGATTTTCGCAGCTCTACCCATATCGATTCCACATCCTCCAAGCTAATGTCCTTCCTTTCTATTGCATTAATCTCCTCTCTCACCAGCAACGCTACCCCACCTCCCTTTCCTTTCTGTCTATCCCTCCTGAATATTGAATATCCTTGGATGTTCAACTCCCAGCCTTGGTCCCCCTGGAGCCATGTCTCCGTGATCCCAACTATAGCATCGTCATTAATAGCTATCTGCATATTCAACTCGTCCACCTTATTACAAATGCTCCTTGCATTGAGACACAAAGCCTTCAGGCTTGTTTTTACAACACTCTTACTCCTTATACAATTATGTTTACAAGTGGTCCCTTTTGATTTTTACCCACCACCTCTTATTCTCTGTGTATTATTTTTTTTCTTTTTCCCCCCCTACATGTTGGGTCTGAGTGCTTCCCTTCTCTGCCTCCTGCCTCAGACCCTGTCTACTGGCTTTCTCTATTTGAGTCCCTCCCCCCAACCGTTCTAGTTTAAAGTCCCCCTGGAAGCCTTTGCAAATTTCCCTGCCAGGATACTGGTCCCCCTCGGGTTCAGGTGCAACCCGTCATTTTTATACAGGTCTCTCCTTCCCCAAAAGAGGTTCCATTGATCCAGAAACTTGAATCCCTGCCCTCTGCACCAGTCCTTCAGCCAGGCATTTATCCTCCACCTTGCTCCATTCCTACTCTCACTGTCGCGTGGCACAGGAAGTAATCCTGAGATTGTTATGTTTGTGGTTCTTTTCCTTAACTCTCTTCCTAACTCCCTAAATTCTCCTTTCAGGATCTCTCCTCTTTTTTTACCTATGTCATTGGTACCAATATGTACCACTACCTCAGGCTCCTCTCCCTCCCTTTTCAAGATATCTTGGACACGTTCAGACACATCCCGGACCCTGGCACCAGGGAGGCAAACTACCATCCTGGTCTATGGACTGCGTCCACAGAATCGCCAATCTGATTCCCCTAACTATAGAGTCCCCTATTACTAATGCCCTCCTCTTCTTTTCCTTACCCTTCTGAGCAACAGGGCCCGTGTCTGTACCGCAGGCCAGGTCACTGTTGCTACCCCCAGGTAGGCTGTCCTTCCGAACAGTACTCAAACAGGAGTACTTATTTCCAAGGTGTACAGCCACTGGTGTACTCACTTGCGCCCGCCTCTGCCCCTTGCCTCTCCTAACCGTGACCCACTTGTCTGCCTCCAGTGGTTTTGGAGAGACTACCCCCCTGTAACTCCTCTCTATGACCTCCTCACTCTCCCTGACCAGACGGAGGTCATCAAGCTGCTGCTCCAGGTTCCTTACACAGTCCTTTAGGAGCCTCATCTCGACATACCTGGCGCAGATGTGGACTTCTGGAGGGCTACCCGACTCCATTACCTCAGAATATTATTCTGTCTGGTGGTCTGTGACCAGTGGAGTTCTGCAATGATTTGTGCTGAGACCCCTGTTGTTTATGTTTTTCTGTATATATGTGACTTGGAAGTAAATGTAGTGGATTGATTAGTAAGTTTGCAGACAACACCAAAATTGGTGGTGATGCGGATAGTGAGGAAGGTTGTCAAAACTAGACAACAGGATATAGATGACCTATTGAAATAGGTAGGGAAAGGCAGTTTGGAATTTAATCCAGGCAAATGTGAGATATTGCATGTGAGGTTGAACGTAATGGAATAGAGTAAATGGTAACCGCATTAATGTGCAGAAGTATCTTGGGGTCCAAGTACATAACTCCCTGGAAATGGCAACACGAGTACATAGAGTGGTGACAAAGCTGTATAGAAACATAGAAACATAGAAAATAGGTGCAGGAGTAGGCCATTCGGTCCTTCGAGCCTGCACCGCCATTCAATATGATCATGGCTGATCATCCAACTCAGTATCCTGTACCTGCCTTCTCTCCATACCCCCTGATCCCTTTAGCCACAAGGGCCACATCTAACTCCCTCTTAAATATAGCCAATGAACTGGCCTCAACTACCTTCTGTGGCAGAGATGCTTATGGTATGCTTGCCTTCTTAGGTCAGAGAGTATAAGAGTATAAGAATGAGGAAATCATGTTGCAGCTTTATAGGATTTTAGTTATGCCACATTTGGAGTATTGTGTGCAGTTCTGTTTGCCCCATTACTGGAAGGATGGAAAGGACTTTGGTGAATGTGGAGAGGAGGTTTACCATATCCTGTCTGGATTAGATTATATCAGCTAAATGGAAAGGTTGGGCAAACTTGTATTGTTTTGCATGGAGTGTTGGAAGCTGAGGGGAGACCTGACAGAAGTATATACAATTGTGAGAGGCACACATCGGTTGGAGAATCAGAACATTTTTCCCAGGGTGGAAATGTCAAAGACTAGAGGGTATAACATTTAAGTTCAAAGGAGCAAACCTGAAATGAGATATGATATGTAGACATTTTTTATACAGAGAGTGGTGAGTGCCTGGAAAACACTGCCAGAAGGGTAGTGGAGGAAAGTATAATAGGGGTATTTAAGAGGCTTTTAAATAGGCACATAGATATGCAGGGAATGGAGGGATATGGATCATGTGCAGGCAGAAGGGATTAGTTGAACTTGGCAACATGTTCGGGCTTGAGCATTGTGGGCCAAAGGGCCTGTTCCTGTGCAGTCCTGATCTATGTTCTACGTCGACCATCGCTAAGGTTTCTAATCTTACTTTCATGGATTACACTGCTCCTGAAGAAGAAGCAATCCTGGCGCTTGTGGACCTGCCTCAATGTTACTTAAAGAGGACTTGCCAGAACAGTTCCCACACAGACACGGAATAGTCACAAAAGTAACTCGGTTGTGTTACTCCAGCACTTTGTATCTATCTTTGGTATAAACCAACATCTACAGTTCATTCCAGGCACCCAGATTCACCCAGATTCATAAATTCATGTTCATAAGTGATAGGAGAAGTATTAGGCCATTTGGCCCATCAAGTCTACTCCGCCATTCAATCATGGCTGATCTATCTCTCCCTCCTAACTGCATTCTCCTGCCTTCTCCCCATAACCCCTGACACCCATACTAATCAAGAGTCTATCTGTCTGTCTGTCTGTCTGTCTGTCTATCTATCTATCTATCTATCCCTTTCTCGGAGTCTTCCACAAGTAGCTACAGTCACTCTTCCTACCAAGCACATGGTCTTCGCCCAACCACACTATTTGGAAGATCTGATGCCTCCTCAACTACCATCATCTGCCATCCCCAGCTACCCATTTTGTCACCGGCAAATGACTGCCCTGCTCTCAGAACTGTTGAATACTGTAGAATTTCTTGGATGCGGCTCGTGAAGGGAACATACTTGATGGCCATCTGACCTGGTGAATTTTGCTTGCAATGGAAAACCATTTTTCAAATGATTCTTATAGCAGGCAAAGTTGACAGAGCAAACTGGACTCTGGAGATTATTATACATCATGTATCATCAGTCAGAGCCAAGGCAGTAATTAATGGTCTGCCCAAGATATTGCCAGCGGCAATGCAGACAAAATCACACTGGGGGCAGCCAAGGCAAAGACATGTATCCTTATGGCTACCAACACTCCATGAAATTAAATAGCACACCGTTTTTGAAATTCTACACCTTTTTGGCCATTCACTGTTCTCTTAGATTAAAGTGTCACATCTGTTGCCTTGAGTAATATTAACCCCTGACACTAGCTCCATTTGGTTGCTGAAGGAAATCTGGAACCAGTTTCTTGGCCATGGAACTAATTCGCCTCCAGGACAGAACTGCTGTGAGGCACAGGGCCAGTCAAGATGGTTAAAGCCTGCTCACGCTCACATGGCAACCATGTGCATAAAGGGGGAACAGGTTTGAAAGGTTCCAGAGTGTAAGTGGTGATCAGTGATTAAATATCAATTGTAATTCAATAAGGGAGCAGGGGAGCTAAAAGATGGAAGCAAAGGAAGATAAAAAGACCAAAAATAAATTGAAACCATCTATTAATTATTAACTTAAAAGACAAGGATGCCAGTTTAGTCCTGCTCTGCCTAAGGCATTCCACAGACAATAAACACAAAATGCTGGAATAACTCAGCGGGACAAGCAGCATTTCTGGAGAGAAGGAATGGGTGACCTTTTGGGTTGAGACCCTTCTTTGGGTCTGAAGAAGGGCCGCAACCTGCAATGTGCTGCCTGTCCTGCTGAGTTACCTCCAGCTTTTTGTGTCTATCTTCAATTTAAATCAGCATCTGCAGTTCCTTCCTACACATTCCAGAGACAATATCTGAAGGAAGTAAAAGATTGGATTTAATTCAGTCCCCTGCATTGCATCCGAATATACTGCACCATTTAGCATTTCGCCTAACGCTGCCAGGATATAGGTCTCCAGGAATGTAAGAATTCTGGAACCATCTGACTCAAATGTAAAGACTCTACCAGCTGATCCAGAGATGCCAATACACACAGCTCATTGAAGGAACGTTTAGTAACATTTCCAGAGTTGCATTAATACATATGTGCATATTCATGGCCTGATCAAACCACCATATTCCAGTATGATTATCATCATAAAGGTTATGTATAAATAACAGTAATATTATTAGTACATGGGGAATGGTTAAGAATTCTTGCTAGTTGATAGTGCATCCACCATTGCAGTTTTAGGCCCACTTTATTTACTACGATTAATGGCTCTCGTTAGGCAACGTTGTTTGACCTGAAGTTACTGCCTGTACAAGGTATATATGTAAATGATCTGGACATAAATGTAGAAAGGTTGGTGAGTAGGTTTGCTGATGACACCAAAATTGGAGGAGTTGCAGGCAGTGAGAAAGGCTATCAGAAGATACAGCAGAGTATAGCTCAGCTATTCTTTTCCATTTCTGATGAAAGGAAGTTCACCTGAAATGTTACGTACTTCTTTCTCGACACTTGATACCTGGCCTACTAAGTGCTCCCTGTTTTTAATTTTGGATTTCAATCATCCGCTATGTTTAACTGCTGCAAGTTATTGACAAGTAATATAATGCCTTTGATGAAGTGTTAGACTGAAAAATAATAGTTACTTGAAGGCAATACACAAAGATACTCACGTCATTTTGCAGATGGATTTTGTTCAGGATAATTCATTTGAATACAATTCTTCGTAACTGTTTATGGCTCGAGGGTTAGAATATTTATCTGAGTTGAGAGAGTCAACATGGAAACAGGCCCTTTGGCCCATCAAGTTCACGTTTTGTGCCGAGACCATTCTTCAGACCTGAAGACTGAGTCTGAAGAGTCTCGACCCGAAACGTTACCCATTCCTTCTCTCCAGAAATGCTGCCTGTTTTGTGCGTGAGAGCTTGTGTGCGTTCGGTAATAAATAAAACATATATCTTGTTGTCAAGAGGGGGGGGGGGGGAGGTGGGAGGGAAGTGGATGAGATAAAATTGTTCGTTGTCATGCAGACTTGTCATTGACCCACCAGGGAATGTTCAAAGCGATTTATTCTGGCCTGAGCCATCTGTCCCCACGGCCGGGGTGGGGGTGAATCACCCGGTGTCGGTGTCAGGGTCCGGGGGTTGGAGGGGGGGGGATGGAGCAATCACCCTGGTGTGGGGGTTGGGGTCCGATGGCGGTGCATAGCAGTGGTGCATGACTCTGGAGACGGTGGAGACGGAGGAGAGAGAGAAGGAGGAGAGAGAGAGAAGGGGGAGAGAGAGAAAGGGAGAGAAAGAGAGAAGGGGAGAGAGAGAGAAGGGGGAGAGAGAGAAGGGAGAGAGAGAGAAGGGAGAGAGAGACAGAGAGAGAGAAGGGAGAGAGAGGGGGGAGAGAGAGAAGGGAGAGAGAAGGGGAGAGAGAGAGAGAAGAGGGGAGAGAGAAGGAAGAGACGGGAGCATGGGAGTCATTTTCCCACACAAGCCATAGGTGACTGGGCAATCTGAACCCAAGCACCAAGTTGAAAGCGGCCGAAGGTGCGCATCCCTCAGGACAGCCCCCACTCTCCCACGGCCACCCTCCGCGGGCTGTGGGTCGGGTGGAGCAGAGGTGTGGGACAATGTTCATCCCTCCACAGTGGTGTGATGGACGTGGGGGTCTGGGCCAATCGCTGACAAATCCCGCCTGGCAACGTCATGTCCGTTATTGGAATTTTCTTTTGAGCAGCAGTCGGTTCATTGGCTTGTAGGCGACGCTGCCTTTCGGGTAAGTGGCATTTCGACAGAGTGGCTATTCGGTGAGTTTGCTTTTAGGTGATGCAGCTTTTCGGTTAGTTGGCTTTTAGGCATCCCATCCTTTCGGTTAGTTGGCATTTTGTCTTCGTACTCTTTCTTTTTTTTTGACATTTTGGCCTCATTTCCATTTGGGTCTTTGGCTTCGACTTCTTTGCTTCAGCTTCTCGTCCGTCGGCACCACGTCCAGGTACCGTCTGCACCATTCATTAACCACCCATTCACACTAATCCTGCAGAAATCTCACTTTTTATCCTTCCCACATTCTCGTCAACTACTTTCAGACTACACACTAGGGGCAATGTAAAGTGACCAATTAACCTACCAACCTGCACATCTTTGGAATGTGGGAGGAAACCAGAGCAATCTGAGGAAACTCACAGACACAGAGAGAATGTGGAAACATCACACAATCACACCACAGTTCAGTGTTGAATTCAGTTCACTGGAGCTGTGAAGCAGCAGATCCACTAGCTGTGTCACTGTACTGCCCCATTGCCTCACAACTTTCTTCACACTGTCTCCTTGCAGCAGTGGTCTTCATGCACTCACCTCATTGGGTTACATGGCCAGCTGATGAGCTGCCAATGACTACCCCAAGCTCACGTATATCGCACAGGGACTGTAGCAATCCACTCAGCCACCCCAGGGGCCACCGACTGGCTATCAAACATCAATATTCTTCTTTAAATAACTGGTCCTTTCTCTGCCATCCCTTGCATTGGTTCCATGAAAGAAGATGCAAACTGACAGACTGATTTGAGTGTCACCATTCCTTCAATATTTTCATGTACAAGTAACATGAACAACAGTACTTTGACTTTTAGTCTAATTCTGTTCCTAAACAGAGGCCTTGCCATGAATGCCCAGCCGAAAAAAACCCAATATCTATTCCTTTGGTCACACTGGCACAGATTCGTACAGAACTGACATGCCTTTTGCACTTAATGTCCTTCAGGTGTTGTAGACACGGTTGAACACAATTTAATTGAAAAAGATCAAAGTAACAATACAGATGCAGGCAGCCATCACTTTATGAATCCATAAAAGGTAAAGTGTAGCACACAGCTCAGACTTTTAAAGAAACCACCTGGATATCGCTTTTCTTAATAGATTAAATATGTTAAGAAGTGCCTGGTGTCAATTTAACAATTATAGTTTTGAATTCTAGCCTCAACCATCAAAAGGGAAATCTTCCTTTTATGAAACAATTTGTTCCATCACACAAGCCACAGCATGGAATCGTGTGTTACTTCAGGCCATTGCTCTTGATTTTAAAAGAAACACTTTAGACCTTAGCACCATAACATCAGCAGCATGTTACCCCAACATTCTGCATCTGTCAAACCATTTGTCATGCACAAACATCCTGTGGCATTTGAGCAGCACTTGTTTGTACAGATAATAAATCAATAAGCAATTAGAAAGTTGTTTTGAAAATCTCAGGTTGCATCCAAATTCCCCTTTACTACAAGGGATGCTCTGTTACAGGTGCACAAGATGTTGGTGAGGCTGCACTTGGACTATTGTGTTCAGTTTAGATCACCCTACTGTAGGGAAATTGCCATCAAAGCTGAAAAAAGAGCAGAGAAGATTTACAAGAATGGTGTGGACTTGAAGGCGAGAGCAACAGGGAGAGAAAGCACAGGTAAGGACTTCTTTCCTTGGAACACAGAAAGTTGAGGGATAATGTTGCAAGGGTGTATAAAATCATGAAGGCTATAGAAACAGTGAATGCATAGGGTCTTATTCCCAGGGTAGGTGAATCAAGAATTAGAGGGAATACATTTAAGATAAGAGGAGCAAGATTTAACACACAAGTGATGGGTATATGGAACAGGCTGTCAGAGAAAGTAGTTGAGAGAGCCACAACAGCAACATTTAAAAGGCATTTGGACAGGTACTTGGATTAATTTTGGACAAATTAATGGAAGATATGCATAAGTCAAGGATAATCAAGGAAATGTGAAGCCCACGATGGTCTATTGTTGGCTGTGGGATAGGTGATAATGAGTTAATAGAGACAATGGAACTCAACAGGCCAACAGTAAAACTATTATAATAACTAGGGGAGGGACGAAGAGGATGCAAGGGTTACAATAGGGAAATCAATATGCATATCGCTGGGTTGTAAGCTGCCCAAGCAAAGTATGAGGTGCCGTTCCTCCAATTTACTTTTGGCTTCACTCTGACAATGGAGGAGGCCCAGGTCAGAGAGGTCAGTATGGGAATGGGAAGGGGTGTTAAAGTGTTTGGCAATGTGTATTGGAAATTGTTTCTCACCAATTTGGATTTTTGAAGTGACCAAGAAGGTTGACAAGAGTAGTACAGTAGATATTATCTGCATAGGGTGTAGTAAGATCTTTGACAAGGTACTGCATGGTAGGCTGATCTGGAAAGTTAGATCACTTGGAATCCTGAGCAAGCTAACCAGTTGCAGAGCAGCAGACACTTCCAGGAGGCCGTGGAGAAGCCGGTGGGCGGGTCCCCGCGGCCGGGCTCAGGGTTGGCCCGCAGAGCCATCAGGAGAGGACCCGTTGGCAGTTGAGGTTGGGCCAGCGTCGAGGTCAAAGTCAGGCCAGTGGTCGAGGTTGAGGGCGGGTGCTGCAGTTGAGCACTTGAGGATGGGTCGGCAAAGGATGCCAGAGCGTGGACGGGGCCACATGGGCGCTGGAGGTCAGATGTGCCGCCGAGAACAAAGGGGGACTTGGCGTGGTGGGATCCCCAGGAACAAATGGGGACCTGGCATGGTGGTACCCCCAAGAACAAACGGGGACCTGGTGTGGTGTACCGCCAAGAGGAAAGGGGGACCTTTGGGGACTAAATAGAATACTTTGTCGGTGCCCTCTATGTAACAACTCTTTACATACCTTGTGTATGCAAAACAAAGAATCTCACTGTGGCATATCACATAGAAAATAAGTGCAGCAGTACGACATTCGGCCCTTCGAGCCAGCACCGCCATTCAATATGATCATGGCTGATCATTTAAAATCAGTACCCCGTTCCTGCTTTTTCCCCATATACCTTGATTCCGTTAGCTCTAAGAGCTATATCTTGAATACGTGATAATAAAATATCATTTATTAATTCATTCATTCAATTGGATACAATATTGGACAGAGGTAGATTACAGAGTGGTGTTTGAGGGTTGTTTTCTGACTCAAAGCCTTTAATAAGTGGTTTGTAATGGGATCAGTGCTGGGTCTATTGTTCGTTATTTGTGAAGGACACTCAAATTGTGGGTATAGTGGACAGTGAAGGGTATTGAGTACAGGAGTTGAAACTTCACCTTGCAGCTGCAAATGACATTGGTAAAGCCAGATGTTGAGTATTGTGTACAGTTCTGATCATCTTTGTTATAGGAAGGACGTAATTAAATTGGAAAAGATGTGATTAAGATTCACTGGATCTGGATGTGTTTGAATGATGAGGAGAGATTGGATCAGCTGGGTTTAGTTTCCATGGAGCATAGGAGACTGAGGCATGACCTTACCGAGCTTTATAAAATTATGACGAGCTTAGATATAGTGAATATCTATAGTCTTTTTACCAGGTTAAGGGAGCCTAAAACTTGATAGCATAGGTTTAAGGTGAGGGGAGAAAAATCTAAGAGGGATTGGATGACCGTGTTTTTCACACATAGGGTGGTGCATACATGTTATGAACTTCCAAATTAAGTGGTAGAGGTGGGTACAATTACAAATTTTAAAATACATTTGGACTGATACATGGATAGGAACGGTTTGAAGGGAAATGCCCAGGCGTAGGCAAGTTAGGCTTGTTTGATTAGGCAACTTAGTCAGCAGGGACAACATGAGTTGAAAAGTCTGTTTCTGTGTGCAATGACTTTGGAAGTTAATTCTGTTTCTCTCTCATAGAGTCATAGAATCATGCTGCATAGAAATAGGCCCTTTGGTCCAAGTTACCCATGCTGACCAATATGTCACGTCTATGCAAGTCCCACCTGCCCATGTTAGGCTCATATCCCTCAAAACCTTTCTGATCCTTGTACCTGTTCAAATCTCCTTACATACTGTTACAGTACAACCTTGCCCAGGTCCTGCAGCTCCACATCAAGGTGACTGCTTTGCTCCGAAGGGCCCTATTCTCTCTCTAGTTACCCTCTTTCATTAAACGTACTTATTAAATCTCTTAGGATTTTCCTTAATAAAGATGCCGATCGACCTACAGTATATTTCCAGTATCTCCTGTTTTAAAACAAATCTCACAGTAAGCAGTCTTGGTAGCAGCAAAATCTATTTTTGCAAGAAGGGGAGCTCACAATGAATCGGCAACCTCTGATAGTGGCAGAATTATCTCTCCTGTAAAAATCAGTGAGCGTAGGATAGTTATGCAGTATAAAAATGCTCATAGAATTGAGTCCAAGCACCTACAGCAGAGAGTCCTCCAGCTGTAATTGACGTAGAGATGTACCAGGTATCTCCATTGTGGCTCGGAATGCGGTGTTGCTTCATATATCTAAAAATGCACAGTAATATTGAAAACATTTAGGTGAGATTATAAATTTGTGTCAAATGAACGAACGCATTCTAGAGAGGGCAGTGTGTATCTGTGAATGGTGTTGTGGAGATGAATGTGGGCTGCAGCTGTAATTCTTTACACTGATCTTGGCCCCTTTACTCTTGCCAGAAAGAATAGTCAGTTGGAGAGACTCAAATGAACATTTACACTTGGTAGCATATTGAGAATACTTTTGAACTAATAATCTAAAGACCTGCAGTAATGCTAAGTGATGTGAATTCAAATCTCATCAGTGCAACTGGGGAATTTAAATTCAGTTAATTAAATACAATTTGGAATTAACTAAGGTTGAAATGTTAATTATAAAAAAACCCATCTGGAAGAGAATTTTCATATTTATCCAGTATAGCCTGTGTATGGCTTCAGATGAACAGATTTTTAACTGGCCTCTGAACTGGTCTCCAGAACATCCACTTAAAATGCTATTTGGGATGCACAATAAATAATGGCCTCCTTGGCAATGGCCAAGCCCATGAACGGATAAACACTTTCTGATGCAGGTCTATTGTTTTACTTCGGAGTCACGTGAGTGATTCCGTGAAGAACCCCGCCAGTTCGCATGTGCGTCATTACGTCAGCACATTGGTGCAAGCACTGGACTGGCAGGGCATCGCTCCTGCCGGCGGTAAGTTTAAACCTAGAAAGTAAGTGTCTTTTACTTACCAGGGTTTCTTGTTCGAGCAGGAGCCTCTCTTCACAGAGGTTTCCTGCCAGATTTATGTGGAGTCCAATGAGTGAGCCGGCTATGGGCTGTGGGGAAACCCTGGTTCCGACCACAGAAGCGGATAGCCGGTAAAGATCAGGTTTCGCGATAACAGCTGCTGACAAGGCAGTCAGTGGCTTCCAGTCTGCTGGGATGCCGTGGAGTGGCAAAGCGAGTAACGCAAGAGTCGCTGACAGTGCGGTCAGCGACTCACAGACACATTGGTCCCCAGGCATGGTGTGAAATTGGAGGGGGAGAGAACTCGTTCAGCCCTATTGGACTCGGGTGAGTCGGGCTGCAAGGGTTCCTCTCTGATGATAAGGGTATTTTTGCATGCATGCTGTAGTACTTTTAACACTTCATAGGTGAAGTTCCACACTACAAAATTAAATTAGTGAGACTACACTGTAATAGCATGGGCCTATGGGACAGGCTGCGCCAGCAGCGCCTGGGACAGGGCTGCTTCATGTGTGAAAGCGCCGGCTGATGGGAGAGCCGCGCCAGCAGCGCCTGGCAAAGGGCTGCCTCATATGTGAAAGCGCCAGGATATGGGGGAGCCGCGCCAGCAGCGCCTCGGACAGGGCAGCTTCCTGTATGATAGCGCCGGCCTCTACGAGAGGCTGCGCCGGCAGCGCCTGCGACAGGGTTGCTCAAGGTCTCCCTGTTGGAGGGGGAGACCAGGATGGGTCAGTATACTGCTGACGCCGAATCTGTCACAGCGCTGGCCTACGGGAGAGCCGCGCCAGCAGCACCTGTTGACAGGGCTGCTTCATGTGTGACAGCGCCGCGCCTGGGAAAGGGCTGCGTTAGGTCTCCCTGTTGAGGGAGGCCAGGTCGGGTCAGTGTACTGCTGATACCGAATCTGTCACAGCGCTGGCCTACGGGAGAGCCCGCGCCAGCAGCACCCGTTGACAGGGCTGCTTTATGTGTGACAGCGCCAGCCTGTGGAACAGGCCGCGCCAGCAGTGCCTGGGACAGGGCTGCTTCATGTCTTCCTCTTGGAGGAAGAGAGCATGCCGGGTCAGTGTCCTGCTGACGCCGAGTCTCAGGGTATGGCCGTGGAGCATACCCCAAGGGATGAAGGGCACGTGTCAGAGGTACCCTTTCCTGACAACAAAGTTGCTATCCCAACAGAATGTTCCATCCTGGTACAGGTCCAAGGGGGCCGTATCAGCGCAGGTATCCTGGGGCCTGCGGCAGTGCCAGTTTAGGGCTGCCTACGAATCGCCCTCTCTGAGAAGGGGAGTGTGGAAGGTCAAGTTACTCCAAGTTCTAAAGATGTCGGTGGAACATACTGGAGCACATGCATGCCGGCAGTGAACAGCGCTAACAGGGGGATATGAGAGCCAGCCGCCAAATCTTCTATTCAGGTAAGGCCTATTCAACAGGGAAAAACCTGGCAGACATGTCAATCAAGGCCAACAGCAGGCAAAGGTTCATCGTTTCAGAACGCACCCTAGGCGCTCATCGGCAGTAAGCGGTTCACTGAAGCTGGAGGCAGCATGACAGCTGGGCAGATGTTCCACGCACCCTACCAGCCCTACTCAACAAGGTGGGTCTGGTACTTCTTAAACATGGGTAAGTGGACCATTCACAAGTTGTAATATTTACACTTGTTTGTACAACACAAAGAATTGTCTTTTAACACAGGCTTGGAAATTGGGCCAAAGTTATTGTGCAACCCATGGGACGATGGCAGGAGTGGCCTGTTCATTATGAAAAATGGAGAGAGTCGGGTAACTCGCATATGAACTTTCCGAATAGGAAACTTCTTACTGACTAACAACGGATGCATGAGGGTCTCAAAGATCCATTCTATGCAGTTCCCATTACAGCGGTTATCAAAAGGCAATGATAACTGTACTAATAACAGTAAAACATTGCTAAATGGGATAAACTATTTGTTGGTCATTGGGATTTACCTTTAACTATGTATTAGCCTATGACTCTGCCCTGTGGCAAGAATTGGAGTTAATAGCAACCTGTTATAAAACTGACTTCTATTTATCAAGAGTAATTGGCAATATGGTAGCTGTATTTCAGCTGTGCAAGTCGGGAACTGACATCGTGCAAAGTAGCGACCTCTCAAAGGACATGTACATCATTGTTAACAACCTTATGCTATTGCCAGCTGAAGCTACCTAAGTCACAATGATGAACAAACACTATTCAGCATTGCTCCAGTAGTTTGGGCAGTCGAATTTCAGTTATTTACAAACTGATGCTAACAGCTCTAAGGTGGGAAGTTGCGAATTTCATCTCTAGTTGGAGGTGGAGGAGATTTGCATGAGTTGCCAATTCTTCAGTTGTTGATATCAACTAAATATATACACTAGATGCACCCCATGGGTAAAGGACTATTCAGCGAATATACATAGTCTACATGCTCAACTTCAAGTAGCTACACTACGGTGGTGGCATATGTTAGTCACATGGCAATCAAGTAAAAGTATCCTGTAATAATTTACCTAATCTCTATTGCCACCGGTATATCATCAAGTTCAGATCAATGACAACACAGAATAGGTATTGGAACTCAAAATATATGAGAGTATGGTTCAATGCTACATTGAATATCGACATGTAGGTTTCATGTTTATTCACTGATTGCAAAAATATGTGGCAGAACAGTGTGGAGAAATACATTCTCGCTACAAAAAGGAGGAAAGTTTTTTATGTTTTCCTCCATTTTGCTTCATTAGTCGGGTCTTGACATAAGTCAGCAAGATCTCGCTTTAGGTTTTCGTACTGTCTGACTGGCTAAGCAGCCATGTTGCCTGCTTTCGTCAGGCATAATAATACAACCGTATACAGTTATTCTAAAAAACGAAAACTTTGCTGGTTCAAACTGTGGTTCAGGAAACTGGCCTCTGCATAATAAAATAATTATTGACTTACACATTCTGAATGGACTGCCTTACGGCTCAGGTTGTCACATCAATTCATGGATGTGCTCACTGCAGAGTGCAGGGAGAGCACCAAAAAAGCAGTACATTCCTATTGACGGGATCGGAAGCGGTTGTTGAATGTTAATGTACATTTAATACAGTACAGATGAGTGACATTTTCCAGTTCATCCTTAAATGGTCTTTGACAATAATTCAGTTATAGAGCCACTACAGCTGCAGCAAACGGGAATCACTCTGTCATGTTCAAACCTGGATATGGAGTTGTAAAAAGAGATCTTGACACAAATTCTCCCACTACAAGTATATGCAGTTTGGATATTGAAAATGTGTTAAAAATACTTCACCAGGGGGTTCCAGCTATATCCTTAGTCGAGGGCAAAACATTGCAAACGCTGCGGCTAGATTGGATGGAATTGGCTGCAGGTGCCATTACATTTTACATTTCTGATCTGCACAAGCAGAGCAAACCAGGGGTGGCTGGATTTAAGATCATATTTCAGCATACCCCACGGACTCACATCTATGTGTGAGGGCAGGCTTGCTATATTATATCAAGGCCACCAGAATCCTAAGAAGTGTGGAATCAGCATTGTTTATTAAGCAACAAACAACCACACAAGGAAAGGTTGGTTCAGACTATTTCAAGGTGGCTGCAGCAAGTTCAGGTTTATGCAGCTATTAACATTGACAATTTTACATCTCATTCCACCAGGGCGGCATTAACGTTAACGGCCAAGGCAATGGACGTTCCCAACGACCATATCCTCACGACCGCAGGATGATCCACTGAATTAAATTTATTTTAAATTTTTTACCATAGGCCGGTTACTGACCCGGGCTATTTGTCCATTCAGTTTTGTGTCCACTTTAGCCTCCCCTGAGATAGAGGGGTTGCTATTGATTTCTGTATTAACGTAAACCATTAATACATTTGAATCAATGTCATGGTTAATGCATTGTTGATTAATCACTCATCCTGAGTCAATTGATGCAGTGAGATGCCGGGATTTGGATCTGCGGCATGAAATCACAGAGCGTTGAACCCTTCACCGAATCACTCACGTGACTCCGAAGGGAAATAGTAAGATTAAATGAGCTTACCAGTTTGAAGTTTGATCTTTATTTTATGAGGAGTTACGTTGGTGATTGGTGATTTTATGAGGAGTTACGTTGGGCCCTCCACGCCCAACCCTCTCTCACAAAGGTAATTTGGTAGTTCTCAAGTTGCTGATCTTACTATGTTAACTTCGATTATCGTTATCTGTGATTTCATACCGCTGCTTTGAAGATTGACGCGCATGCGAACTGGCGGGGTTCTTCACATAATCACCAACGTAATTCCTCATAAAATAAAGATCAAACTTCAAACTGGTAAGTTCTCTTTTAATCTTACTATTCTAACTAATATCGAGGCTGGTCAGCAATAAGATGAGGCTTGTTGGGTTAATGTTTTGTCTTGGTTACGTGTGCACTCTAGGACTCATTGCTGAAATGTTGTCTGGTTTGAATTTATTTGAGGATGTCCAATCGTTGATGAATGGCACTTTTATCACATGTCTAAGGTCAAATTTCCAACTGACAATGTCTGAGCTTTGTCCAATGATAGAAATTATTAGCATCACAAAAATAGGAAAGTAATTTGTGCATGGGCTGAGCACATCATCATCTCAACTCAAGCTTTGTAACCTTTAATCAGTAAAATAATGATGTTCTTCAAAGACATGTTTATTTATGCCTTTCCTGACTATTGAAGGAACTGAGCTTAAGAATAGTAACGTGCCCACTGTTGGTTCTATAACACCAACCTCAGAATGACAGACTGATTTGCTGTTTACGCTGTGTAGCTTTGTTTCAAGTTGTCTGGCATTCATGACCTCTTACATTCTATATAAGTGTGATCTGCAATTGTAAATATGGTCAGCCTTCTTTAACTGATTGAACAATGGAAATGTCCATGAAAATCAAGAGAATTGCTATTGCTGGAAGGCAGAAATAGAAACATAAAATACTAGAAACTGTCAGGAGGTGGAAAGGGAAACACAGCTAACCTTTCAGCTAAATACCTAGAGCTGACAAATATAGAAAACTGATTACTTTTAAGTCATCGAAGGATCCAGCTTTGGGATTGCTGCAAACTACTGTGACCTGTACTCTTTCTGTTCTGCCAGAGTTTTTTCCCATTGATCCATGATCTACCGGTGACGGTGAAGCGGTGGCAGCAGCAGCAGCGGAGAAGCCTCACCGTGGTGGGGCCTCGGCATCGATAAAGCCTCGGCGGAAGCAGTGAAACTTCACCGTATCGACCAGATGTCGGCGGTTGAGGAGGGCGCTGGGGAGCCACTGTGAAGGAGGGGGAAGAACAATGGTGGACCCAGCATGGGGAGAGAACAAAGGTGGAGTTGGCATGCTTTGTAATTTTGTCAGTGCCGTTATTTGTATACCTTGGGTATGCAAGCAAAGAATTTCACTGTACTTTGTCACAAGTGACAATAAAGTATTTCATTCCATAGCCTAGTTTCTGGGAACAATGTCTGCTATGGGGTGTGTATGGGGTTGTGTATATACTGCAGTTCAGTCAGCACCAATGGGGCTGAACTGGAGATGATTAAGATCTTCAATTACCTGTGTGTAAATATCACCAATAGTTTATCCTGGTCCAACCATATTGACACAATGACCAAGAAATCATACTATTGCCTCAACTTCCTCAGAAGACTAAAGGGCCTGTCCCACATGCAATTTTTTTCAGCGAATTGCCAGCACCCGGCATAGTCCCAGCAGGTTGCCAAAAATTATCAAAATGTTGAAAATCCAGCGGCAACCAGAAAAAGGTACGACTCTTTTGGCGACTTCTCATAACCATGCAGGCGTCACCCCGCGACATGTCGTGGTGGTAGCCTAGTTCATCACTCAAACCAACGCCTCCTACTTCACTCCATCAACACCATGCTGCCTTGGAAAAGCAGCTAACATAATCAAGGACCATTTATAGCCCAGTCATTCCTCCTTCTCCCGTCTCCCCACCAGGCAGAAGATATAAAAGCTTGAAAGCATATACCACCAGATTCAGAAACAGCAATGTTTTATCAGCATTTTCTCCAGAGCCATAACACTGTAATGTTGTAGCACAAAATTCTGCATTCTGGTTATTTTTAATGTCCAAATGAATCTATTCTGTACTCCCTCTATTGCTCCCCCATCTTTTTTGTAGTGTGCTGACCAAAACTGTACACAATACCCCAAATGCTTTTTAATTAATATGTTGTACAGTGGACTCATCAGCTATGTCTTGTGGGTCCATTGATTTCTTGTAGATTTGTGGTGCCAATGAAGCCAATGTCCAAAAAAGCCCCACCCACCAAGCAAATGCTGACACTTGCAAAATTTATATACTGAACTGTCGGGGGCAGAATAGGAATGGGTAAACACCCAGTTAATTATCTGAAAAACAACAAGGATCTTTCCTGGTACCTCAGCCAATTATTTTGTGAGGACCCACACCACTTCTTCAGGACCGGCTACTTTTGTACAATCATCATGTTCTTGAACTGACCTACACAATCCTAATCTTATCTCAGCAACATTAAAGATCAATTCTTGCATTACCATAGACTTGTTTCCCATTTGTGCTTTCCATTAATATCTTATTGCTTTTAGTTCTTCTCATTAACTTGTATAATTGATGCATTATTTATGTTTCACATGTTGTCTGAGACCGTGTGCATGTGATGCTGGTGCAAGCACGATTTTATTGTAGCCCCTCCTCCCTGTAATTATATATATTGCAATGTCTATCTATGATTTGTACACACGTTGAAGAACTACCACTGTGGTGGGGCTAGAGTCACGTATTGACCAGACCAGAGAGAAAGGGCAGCTTTTCTTACTTGAAAGTCATCAGGGAAACATATGATTGTTTTTACAACAATGAATTGTTTCACAGTCAGTCTTACAAATAGAGACTTTCTTTTAAATTCCCCAGCTGCCACAGCAGGATTTGAACTCATATGCCCGAATCAATAGCCCAGACTGCAGGATATTACTCCATGTACTTTATTCAGTATACTGCCATATCCCAGGGTGGTCTGCTCCCTTAAATAGTATACTCACGATGCAGGAAATGGGACTGGCTTAGATGGGCTGGCAGGAACGAGTTGAGACGAAGGGCTTGATTCCGTGCTGTATGACTGACTATTGTGACTATATCAGAAATATAGAGGACCAGACATGAGCAAGACCATTTAGGTGAACCATCAATATTGTTATTGTGAATGCTAGTAATCTCAAAGGTGAACAGAAATGTTGGAAATACTCTTCTGGTCAGACAGCATCTGTGGAGAGCGAAAAGCAAATTGTTCTACACTTAAAACCCAATAATTCTGAATGGAATTCCTGTCCCCCACTTAGGTTCATGGCTATCTTAGAATATCTATGCTGTGCTACAGAATATTTTCATGGATATTTTTGTGGCACAGTAGTTAGTGTTGTCTCATAATTCTAGTGACAGTTTCGACCCAGACTTCAGTTGATGACTATTCAGACTTTATATCTTCTCTGATTCTGCTCATGTTTCCTCTGGGCATCCCCCAAGATATGGTGGTAAGTTAAATATCTGTTGTAAATTAACCCTTCAAAGCAAGTTAATGCAAAAAGGAGTTGATGGGCGTGTGAGGAGAGGGATTGGGAAGAATAGAATTGCTCTCCTGTGACTTGGCATGGAATCAGTGGAGAGTTACCTCCTTCTGAATCATTATGAGCAAGGGAGGGTCATAGGCTTGGCTGCAAAATCTACCTGCTAGCAGCAAGTCAATGGGAAGAAATGGCAGGGGGAGAATGCAAATATAAGATTGTACTTCATTTAATCAAAGTCAGTCAAATATTTTAAATTCTGTTCTGGCTTTTTTTTTAATGCAAAAATGCTTTTAACAATATTTTATTAGTAACTGTACTGTTTATGAGTTGCTGTACGTTGTTGATACACCAAAAGCTGTTCTGCAGCACAGCAAATTATTTAGTTGTTGAACCGGCATCATGGCAGCAAAGACGAGACTACTGTGCTGAAAATGGGGCAACAACGCATGGACTACAGCACCCATTCACACACAATGTGAGAATAATTTGAAGACTGCACCCCACTAGTTGATACTAATAGAGTGTAGATGATGTGTGTACATCTTTAATTGATAGTAACGATGTCCATGCTAACCACTCCCCCACCAGTTAGTATAATTGTAACCCACACGTCCCTAGCTCGCTCTCTAGTGATCGTGACAGACCACGTACAGCCAGGGCTATATATAATGTATGCTAAATAAAGTAGTGAAGACTTAAAGGTGTCTGCATACCTTCTCTACATGGCGTCAGAAGTGCTTCTTTCTGCGTCTCCGGTCTATCGCGTTTTATTTTCTTAGTCCCAGTATCCCCTCCCTGTGCCGTGATAGCTTCTGCCTGTCGTAAACCTGACATCCTAGTCTTTGATGCAGACATCACTCATCGCTGGAGTGTGTTCTGACGGGACTTTGAGCATTATGTTGCCATCGCCCACCCTGCTGTGGCCCCCGCTGTCAAGGCTTCCCTGCTGCTTAACCTGACTGGTCTTGAAGCGCTCGAGCGTTCAGAGTCGTTCATCTATGGACAGGGTGAGAGTATCCAGGACCCTGATTGCCTGCTTGCTAAATTTACGGCGATGTGTGACCTTCCCACTAACCACATCTTAGAGCGTTTCAAACTGTTCTCCAGACGCCAGAACCCTGGGGAATCTATTGACAATGTTGTGGCAGCGCTGCGCCAACTGGCTCGCCGATGTAACCTGCATGTTCTGACCCCTGATACTTTGACCCGTGACATCTTGGTCTTTGGTCTACGGGATGATAAGCTGTGCTCTGAGCTGCTGCGTAAGCCTGATCTGACATTCGATGCGGCGCTGCATGCCTCTCGTTTAGCTGAGGCTGTCTCCTCCGCTGTGCCTGACCCTGTGGTCCACACAGCCAGTCTCGCTAGTCCCCAGTACAATGCTCCCCGGGTCAGAGGGTAAGACCACTGCAGGGCATCAGACCGCCTCAACGATGTCCAAATTGTAACTTTGTCTCACACCGTTTTAATGTGTGCCCGGCGTTGGGGAAAACCTGTAATTTCTGCAACAAGCCCAACCACTTCTCGGCTGCATGCCGTTCCCGTGGGAACCCTGCACAGCCACAGCAGAGACCATCTCGCTACCTGACACGTGATGATTCAGCGTCTGGTTCCCATCTCCAGCACGATGATCTTCCCCCGTCTGACCCTGACTCTTCTCAGAGCGAGCTGAGTGTGTTTTCCTTGCGAGATGCAGCTGCTCTGATATCGGACCCGACCGTCCGAGTCACGGTGAATGGCATGGCCTTCTCTGCTAAGGTCGATACGGGGGCTGCTGCCAATGTTATGTCAACAAGCCTGTTCAGGAAGATAACAAATAATGAGCCCGTTTCCACAGACAGTGCTGTTTTGCGTGCTTATGGGGGTGGCGTACTTGTTCCTGTGGGGAGGGCCACTCTCCACTGCAAGGTGTTGAAGACCACTCGGCCCCTCTCTTCCTGCTAGATGGTAAATGTGACCCCCTGCTTGGCGTGGAGGCCTGCCAGGACCTTGGATTGGTGAGCTTCCACAGTGATGTCCACCTGGTAGAGGCACCCCTGAACCCGCTGGCCGAATTCCCGGACCGGTTTGACTCGAAGCTGGGGAAGTTGCACTGCAGCTACAGGATTGCCCTCAATCCCGACATCACGCCGGTCGTCCGTCCCCCGCACCATGTGTCCTTTGCCATGAGGGGCAAGGTCGAGTCGGCTCTTCGCGAGATGGTGGCCACGGGCATCCTGAAGCCTGTAACGGACGCCACCCGGTGGGTTTCTACTATGGTTGTCGCTGCGAAGAAAGACAAGAGCGAAATACGAATCTGCATCAACCCTAAGGACTTGAACTTGGCCATCAGGCGCACGCACTAACCCATGCGGACGGTGGAGGATGTTGCTGCACAGGTCGGCCCTGCCACCGTGTTCTCGGTTCTTGATGCCAAGAGTTCGTTCTGGCAGATACCTCTAGACGAGCGATCCTCGCACCTGACGACCTTCAGCACGCCCTTCGGCAGGTATCGCTTCCTCCGCATGCCGTTTGGGATCAACTCTGCTAGCGAGGTGTTCCAAAGGACCATTGAACAACTGTTTGCTGGAGTTCCGTGTGCCATCATTGTCGACGACATCCTGGTTTATGGGAAGAATGTCGCTGAGCATGACCACCACCTTCGCTAGGTGTTGCAGCGGGCCCGGGAGGTCAACCTGAAGCTCAACCCGAAGAAGTGCCGATTCCTGGTCCCTGAGGTCACCTACGTGGGGCATGTTTTCACGGCATCGGGGCTGAAGCCCGACCCGCAGAAGACGGCCGCAATATCCGAGATGCCTGCACCTGCTGACATGCCTGGCCTGCAGCGCCTCTTGGGCATGGTCAACTACCTGGGAAAGTTCATCCCCGACCTGAGCGAACTGAATGCCCCTCTGCGGGATCTGGTGAAAAAGGACACTGCCTGGGCCTGGTTCCCGCAACACCAGCGAGCTTTTGACACCCTCAAATCTAAGCTGATCAGCACGCCAAAGCTGAGGTACTTCGACCTCCAGCGCCCTATCGTTCTCACGTGTGATGCATCTAAGTTTGGCCTTGGGGCCGCCTGCCTGCAGATCCATGACGGGGTGCAACTGCCTGTGTCCTACGCATCCCGCACAATGACGACCGCGGAACAAAACTATGCCCAGATTGAGAAAGAACTGCTGGCGGTTGTCTTTGCCTGCTCCAAATTCAAAGACTATATCCTGGGCAACTGCTTCACTGTCGAGATGGACCACCAGCCTCTGGTCACCATCCTCAACAAGCCGATACACATGGCCTCCTCCTGGCTCCAGCGCATGATGCTCCAGCTACAACGCTTCACTTTCACAGTGCTTTATCGCAAGGGCAAGGACATGTTTGTTGCTGACACGCTGTTTCGGGCGCCTCTCTCATCCACAACCCAACATCCGTACGAGACGTCCGATCTGATAGTCCTAAACGTTAACTTTGTGCCCTCCGGTCAGTTGAAGTCCCTGGCCAAGCACACGGCAGCAGACGCTTCGCTACAGCAGCTGGCCGCGATCATCAAGCAGGGTTGGCCAGACCGCCGTTCTTCCCTGCCGGCCGCAGCGGTGCCTTACTTCTTGGTTCGTGACGAGTTGGTGCTGCGTGATGGTGTGATTGTGAAGGGGCACAAGGTGGTGGTGCCCGAAGCACTACGAGAGCAATACTTCAAAACCGCTCATTGTGGCTATCCCGGGGCCGAGGCGAACCTTTCCATCGCTCAGAGCTAGTTTTTCTGGCCCGACATACCTCACTACTTCCGGGATAGGGTCTCCGCGTGCCCTACCTGCAACTGCCTCGCTCCACAGCAACAGCGGCAGCCGCTCCTGCAGCAGCCAGCTGCTGACCTGCCATGGTCTGCGCTAGCAACCGACATCTTCGAGTGGCACGGAAAGCACTTCCTGGTGCTTGTCGACTCTTACTCCAGCTGGTTTGAAGTTGACCAGCTCCACTCCCTCTCTTCCTCCGCGGTCATCGAGAAGTTGCGCCGCCACTTTGCCACCTTCGGGTCTCCGGTCAGCCTGCAGTCGGACAACGGCAGCCAGTTCACCAGTGCCGAGTTCTGCGCTTTTTCTGAACGATGGAACTTTCATCATTACACCAGCAGCCCGGAATACCCGCAGAGCAATGGACTGGCCGAGAGCGCGGTCCGCAGTGCTAAAGCATTGTTGGAACGTTGCCGCCTATCCCGCTCCGACATCTACCTGGCCCTGCTGAACCTCCGCAACATCTCCCCCGACCATGCCCTGGGCTCCCCGGCTCAGCGACTCATGTCCCGTATCATGAGGCCCACGGTCCCAGTGTCTCAGCAGTCCCTGTCCCCTTCCGTCTTTAAACCTGCCTTGGTCCGGAAACGCATTGCCAAAAAATACAGTATCCAGAAGCGTTCCCACGACAGGTCCTGCCGTGTCCTCCGCCCTCTTCTCCCCGGCCAGGTCGTCCGTATGTGGTCCTCTTCTGGCCGTTCCAAGCTGGCCGTGGTCGTCGGTTCTGCTGGTTCCCCTCGTTCGTACCTTGTCAACCATGACGGAAGGGTGTACCGCCGGTCCCGCCAGCATCTCCGGCTCGTGAACAAGCCTCTCCCTCCCCCGGCGGCTCCGTATGCCCCCCCGCTGCCACTGTCGCGGCCCTGTGCTTTGCCCATTCCTCTGGGGCCGACCTCCCCTCGTCCTCCTCCTGAATGCCTCCCGGCTGCAGTCCCGCTTTCTCCGGCTTCCTCGCCCTTCTCTTCGCCATCCCCCCCGATGCCTTCGTCGCCAAGGGGTTCTCCTGTCCGTAGCTCCCACCATGCCGCTGCATCCCCGCTTGTTCCCGTCGGGGAAGGAGGTGATGGCGAGGTGCGGACCCGGTCTGGTCACCTGATCAGGCCGCCGGTCCGTTACGGCGATTATGTGTGATCCTGTATTCCTGTGCTTTACTGTTTGCATTCACCCTAGCGCATGAGATGTGGTCGCCCTGTCACTCACTGTTTGTTTTGGTAGAGGAAGGATGTAGATGATGTGTGTACACCTTTAATTGATAGTAACGATGTCCATGCTAACCACTCCCCCACCAGTTAGTATAATTGTAACCCACATGCCCCTAGCTCGCTCTCTAGTGATCGTAACAGACCACGTACAGCCAGGGCTATATATAATGTATGCTAAATAAAGTAGTGAAGACTTTAAGGTGTCTGCATACCTTCTCTACACAGAGTAGCATTGATTTAGTTTAGTTTAGTTTGTCACATGTAGCTAGGTCCAGTGAAAAGCTTTTGTTGCATGCTAACCAGTCAGCGAAAAGATAATACATGATTACAATCGAGGCATTCACAGTGTACAGATACATAATAAGGGAATAACGTTTAGTTCAAGATAAAGTCTGATCAAAGATAGTCCAAGTGTCTCCAGTAAGGTTGATAGTAGTTCAGGACTGCTCTCTAGTTATGGTAGGATGGTTCAGTTGCCTGATAACAGCTGGGAAGAAACTGTCCCGGAATCTGGTGGTGTGCATTTTCACACTTCTATACCTTTTGCCCAATGGTAGAGGGGAGAAGAGGAAGTGGTAGAGTGTGCCTCATCCTTGATTATGCTGGTGGCCTTGCTGAGGCAGCATGAGGTATAAATGGAGTCAATTGAAGGGAGGTTAGTTTGTGTGATGGTCTGGACTACGTCCATGCACAATTCTCTGCAATTCTTTTGCGGTCTTGGATGGCACTGCTCCCAAACCATTTTTTGATGCATTCCAATAAAATGCTTAGACAATGGTAATACATGTCTAGTTTTGACCTTCTCTGATCGGATTTGAATTCTCTTGGTTACTCATCAGATTTACATCTGTCTTTGAGTCCACTCTGTTCTGATCTTCCATCATTAAGTACATACCCATGCAACATTGACGGCGGGTACATGGAATGAGTTACCAGAGAAGGTAGTTGAGGCAGGGACTATCACAGCAAATCAAAGACACTTGGATAGGTACATGGATGGGAAAGGTTTAGAGGGATCTGAGCTAAAGATGGACATAATGTTCACAAAGACACAAATTCTATTTGCGGCTGAAAACTTTGTAGTGTTTGTTTGGATGTGAAGTCATCCTTCTCGTAACGGGACCATCAGTATCGCAAACATTTCCCTTACCTAATGGAAGTGTCTGGAGTGGAAAAGAAAACTGAATTGCCCCTTACACCGAGCATTGAATACATAGTTAATTACATTCAATGATAGTTGCCCATTTGCCACTGCTCCAACACTGATTTTTCTTAAACAAACTCATCTCAATTCCAAAACATTACTGAGAAATATCTGCAGTTTAGTGCATGCTTTGCTAATCTTGCCAAACAGATCTGGCCATAATCAGCCAAGCTGATGGGAAACGAGAGGAGCAAAAAATCCAATCATGTGAAGTTGGGTTGTTCAAAGCTAGTCTATAGAAGAGCTTCACATGCAATCTCTGGTTGATTGCCAAGTCTGTTGGACTTACTGAAGCCACTAGTAAGGTATGGACTGCTATAGTGGGGTGGGGGTGGTTAGAAATCAAGATTGCTGTTCCTGTAACTTGGGGAGTCGAGTTGATGAGCTGAATGGCCCAATTTTGCTCCTTTCACTAATGAATTTAAGTAACCCACTGATTACAGATCAGTTCTTTCTCATCTACCCCATTTTTAATGTGGCGGGATACATGATGGGCCATAATCTGCAGGACTGTGACAAAGAACCAGGAAATGGGATTTAGAAAAATCCAACTTTGAGCAAAATAGCCTTCACCTCCTTAAATTTCAATGATTCCATCCCATTCATTCAGCATTCTTCAGGGTGTTACTGTAATGCAGTGAATAACCCATATATTCTCAATGTTCATTATGTACCCTCTCAGGATCAATGGCAGATGCAGTGCCCTGCTACTAACAGTAGATACCGATTCCAGAATAAAAATATGCTTCTTATCACTAACCATGTGTCTCAACTTCAAGTGATAAAGTTAGATTAGTTCCCATTTGAGAGACTCGAGGCCCTTTTAGGGTTGGTCGCCAATTCAGTTCCAACTAGTAGTGGATTACATGTAGTTTTATGCAGACAGATGATAATGATCCCAAGAAGCTGTTCCAGATATGCTGACTGACACGATGCTAATAATAACATTGCTTGGGCCCGACGGAAGCTGCTTAACAGGTCCAAGATACAGTACATGTGGAACAAATCAGAAAAGGCAGCAAAAATAGAACCAACAGCTAAGCGACTCAGACTTACTGACATCTCATCTGCATCACACATTCTTTGCCTTTGTAAAGCCCTTTTCTGAAATCACTTGGCCCTGAAATTTATTATTTCATTTAGTATTCTAGGAATGCTTGTTAAAACTTCTACCAAATAAATTATAGAAAATTATTCCTCTCAACAGAAAGGATGACTGGGAATGATAGCAGTAACCTTAAACCTTCTTATGTACTGCAGCTCTAACTACACCCAAGGCACTTGATACAATCCAGCATAAAGCAGCCTGTTTAACTAGCATCTCTTCCACCATCCCACACACTACTCCTCTATCATTGATACACTATTGCTTCAGTGTGTATCATCTACAAAGTGCATGGCGGTTTAGTTTAGCGATACAGCATGGAAACAGACCCTTTGGCCCACCGCGTCTGCACTGACCAGCAATCTCCACACATTAACACTATCCTACACTAGGGACATTTTTAAATATTTGTACCAAGCCAATTAAACAACAAACCTGTATGTCTTTGGAGTGTGGGGGGAAACTGAAGTTCTCGGAAAAACACACACAGGTCATGGGGAGAACGTACAAACTCCATTCAGACCAGCACCCGTAGCCAGGATCAAACCTGGGTCTCTGCCATTGTAAATGTTACCGTTGAGCCCAAGTTAGTTAAAGCCCTGTCCCACTGTACGAGTTCATTCAAGAGTTCTCCCCGAGTTTGCCCTGATTCGAACTCAGAGATTTACAGTAATGGCTGCTCGTAAGTACTCGGGGCTCTCATGGACATTTTTCAACATGTTGAAAAATCTTCACGTCTTCCTGAGCTTACCTGCCGTTAGCGAGTCTGCCCGAGTACCTGCCATTAGCGTTACATCCCCGAGCTGTGACATACCTGCTATGTTCATTCTTCTAGTTTGATTTTTTTTTTTAACTCGGGAGAGCACTTGGATGCACTCGTACAGTGGGACAGGACCATTAGGCAGATAGACTACTCTCAAATTCTATCATCAAAATGGACACGAGCAGCAAGAGTGAGGGGATACAAGTCTCGATATGTCTCTTCCAAGTCATGTAATATCGTGAGATAGGTATATTACTGATCCTTTATTGGGTATACATTTAGGAACTCCCTACCTAAAAGCACTGTGGCAAATCCCTATTCAGAATGATTGCATTAATTCAAGAGGCCAATCCACTGCCAACCTCTCAAGGGCATTTATGATTGACCAGTGATGGTGACTACCATTGATATCCCATAAAAACATCTCTAAAATAATGATCATCTCATGGGCATTGGCTGCATCAACACTGATTCTAGTCCTTGGAAGAATGGCATTGTCCATGCACCCAAGGAGAAAAACCAATGTGTATTCAAAATACAGAGACTGGGAGGGAGAGGAAAGAAGTAATGCATTTAAAAAGCAATGCAAATCTCTAGAAGCAGGCTAAAATATTTAACAACATATGATGCTGCTCATTTAATTTAATGAATGCTCCTGAAATATTTGCAGAATGGCTTTGCTGACAATTAAGAGTGAAACTGTTCTGTAATACTTCGTCTGATGTAAAGGTCAAGGGGCTGTTATGAAGATGACTGATGTCTTAATTAAAAGTTGTTAAAGGCTCTGGCTAATATTTCACCTTTATTATGCAGCTGTGACATTTATAATGGACTGTGACAGAATCAATACTTCACATATGTAAAGATCTGATTGATACCAGGATGGCTTTGGTCTCAGCTAAATACAAAAATAAAATTGTTATAACATGTACAATAAAAGCCGTTGGTGATTTTTAATACACATGTAAGGTTAAAGCTATTTTTTCAAAAAAAAGTTGCATGTTTTGAACCAGTGATTGATAAAAATAAGTGCCACTGAGGAGATTACCCAAAGTAATCTTTTGCTTCTCTGAAACCACAGTGGGGTCTAAGTTGGTTTGAAATAAAGAATGAGAGAACATTTAATTGAGGCACACACAGTTTTGACACGACAAACAGAAAGGACATTTTCAATTATCTATTATCGGCACATTATCTGCAGCTACATCATTTTTTCCTTAAATCTGTGATTAAGGAACAAAATATTCTTCACGATAATTCTCAACACTTCTGCCCTGCAAGAATGCGTTCTCGGCTCCTCATTATACTCCCTATACATTCATACTTTGCTCTAACTCCATTTACAAGATTGCAGATGACCCTGCCTAGTTAGAGTACAGGAAGGGGATATAGAACTTGGTAACATGGTGTCAAAACAACAACCTCTACTCCAGTGGTTCTCAACCTTGTTTGCCCCATGCACCCCTTTCACCATATGTCAGAATGTCATTCCCCCCCTCCTTTCCAAGATGGAATGCACTTTGAGGCAGACAAAGTAATACGCATATAAGCTCAAAGGCAATAAAAAGATCAACATTATAACAGTTTGAGTTTGCTAATCTGTGGTCCCAATTCCCCCCTGAAAACCTGAAATCCCCTCCTGGGGGGGAATTCCCCCCTGGTTGAGAACCCCTGCTCTACTCAGTCAACAAGACAAGGGAGCTAGTTATTAGCTTCAGGAAGCGAGGTGGTGTACCTGCCTCAGACAGCATCAATGGTGCTGAAGTCTTGCTGGTCGAGAATATCAGGTTCCAAAGATTAAATATCACCAACAATTTGTCTCGGTCCAATCAAATTAAAGGTTCAAAGGTTATTTATTGGTCATATACACCAATTGGTGTAGTGAAATGCTTCTTGCCAATGCAGCAAATAAAATACAGACCTAACAATAATAAAGAGATTTAAACATTAAAAAATCCCCCCACAATGGTTCCCACTGTGAGGGAAGGCACAATGTCCAGTCCCCATCCCATGTCCTCCCATAGTCGGGCCTATTGAGGCCTCCGCAGTCGCCTTCACGGAGGCCCGATATTCCAGGCCATTCCCACCGGATGATGGTGCTCCGGCGTTGGGAGAATCCTCTCAGCGGCTTGGGACACCTGGAACAGCCGCTACCTTACTGGAGACCGCGTCTTCCAAAATCAACAAGGGCTCCACCACTGGTGATCTCGGCGAGAGATCCCAGGCTCCCGATGTAAAGTTCAGCAGCACAATGTTTTTCTCGGCGGTCTCAGCATTCCGGTGCTCCAACGCAGCGACCGAGGCAAGGTATTGCCTGCTCTGCGATAGCGCTCCAGTGCTGTGCCGCCGAAGCCGAGGTTCTGGTCCCCTCAGGAAATGCCGCAACAGGCCCCGCTGGTAGGCCGCGAGGATGGGTCGAAAGTGCAGCCCGGAGAAAAGCTCCCTCTCCGACCAGGTAGGGATCCTAGAAAGCAGTTTCCCCCTCCCCCCCCCCCCACATAGAAAAGACTAGAACTCCAAAAACAAAACACTACAACTCACTAAAAATTAAAAAGAGTGAAAAACAAACAGCTGCAGGCTGGGCAGCCATATCATACAGGACGGCGCCCCCAGTGTAAGACTATAGCCAAGTTAAAACACCAGTGCCTCCACTTCCTCAGAAGGCTGAAGAAGTTTGACATGTCCCCAACGACTCTTATCAACTTCGATAGATGTACAGTAGAAAGTATCTTACTGAGATGTTAAAATGGATCAGAGGTTTATGTTTAACTTTGTTATTGTCATGTGTCCACCAGCTCTTCAGGCAGACAGAATCAAGGGATATGGGGAGAAAACAGGAATGGGGTACTGATTTTGGATAATCTGCCATGATCATAGTTAAAGGCAGTGCTGGTTTGAAGGGCCAAATGGCCTTCTCCTGCACCTATTTTCTATGTGTCTATGTGTACCAAATGACAGTGAAAAACTGTTTTGCATGCAATCCAAACAGACGAAATACGCCACAAACTCAAGTACAATAAACAGAGCAATGGTGCAGAATATAGTTCTCAGTGTAATTTAGCCATCAGTTCAATAGACAAAATCCAATGTCCACATTGGGGTAGAGGTGAATCGGACAGTGCTCTAGCTTATGGCAAGAATGTTCAGAAGCTTGATAACAGAGGTAAAGATGCTGTTCCTGAGTTTCTGTACCTTCTGCCAGTTGCGAGCAGGGAAAAAAGGGAATAACGAGGGTGGGAAAAGTCTTGGATTATGTTGGCTGCTTTTTGGAAGCAGCATAAAGTGTAGATGGAGTCGGTGGGGGGAAGTCTGGTCAGTGTAATGGACTCGGCTACATCCACAACTCTCTGTAATTTCTTGTGCTGCTGGGCCGAGCTGTTCCCAAACTGATGCAAACCGACGGCATGCTTTCCAAAGTGCATCTGCACAGGTTTATAAGAGTCATTAGAGACGTGCCAAATTTCCTCAGTCTATTCAGGAAGTAGAGCCGTTGGTGTGCCTGCATGACTGTCACATCAATGTGGGTGGTCCACGACAGTTCATTGGTAATATATGTCAAGGAACTGCCAATGGGATTGTGGCATTGAAGGCAGAGATATAGCCCATAAATAGCAGTCTAACATAGGACCCCTTGTTGTCTGGGTGTTCCAGAAATTAGTTCAGGCCAGGGAGATGGTGGATACTGTGGATCTGCTGTGATGGTAGACAAACTGTGGTGCATCGAGGCTGCCTGGGAAGCTGAATTTAATGTGCAATATCACCAATCTCTCGAAGCATGTTGGTGGATAAAGGGTCTTACCTTCCGTGCCCTCAATGTTGGCTAAAGGTGGCACCCACTGGGGCACGAAGGTTGAAGGTGGCCAGGTAACAGAGGTGACAATATTTCGCTGGCAATCCAGATGAAAGATGGAGGTATTGTCTGCAAAGGGCCTTTATGACCAGCTATTGCTGGAACTTTGAAAATGGTGCCAAAACCTGTTGACTTTTACATATGGGCTCCGTGGGCTGTTCCTGTACATTCTATATTTAATTGGGGATTGTATTTATGTATAGCAATAATCTTACTGATCTGTATGCAAGAGAAGAATATCACTGCAGCTTAGTACACATGATATTGAAAAGAACCATTGAAATGGATTATAAAGACATTTTCTTCATCATCTTTCTCATGCTTTCCTCATCTTCCTGTTCCTCTTGTTTCTGCCGCTCTTCATCCAGTACCCCCTGGCCCACAGACTCTGGGAATCTTGCCCCTCTTCCTCCGGCACCACCTGTTGACTTCAGACAGCGAGGCTGTGCAATGTACGACATACAATAGTGAAGTCTCCAAGTCTCTGCTGCTGGACGCTGCAGGGCCCCTCCCTCTGGTGCATGGAACAGAATCCCAACAGAGACCGCCAAGATAATGGCGGTCTCCATCATGTTCCATGAGATTCTTGTTCACTCACTGTCGCAGCACTCAGCTGCTGTTAGGGGTTCAACGTGGTGTAAGCAGGAAGGGAAATAGAAGGTAGCATGCTTCCCCTGATCCATTTGAATGGGGAGCTCTGGCAATGAAATATATCCGACAATCCCTGAACTTGAAGGCGTCACTTGTGCTTCCTCGAAACACGGCACTCATGTAATCCACGACAAAGCAGTGTTTATCCCATTGAGGAAATGTGTCCAATTCTTAACAGGATCCCTCATTTAATGAGGTCTTAATGCATTGATAGAACATAGCAATGGTCAAAACCCAGTGCCCTTGATGTCCACAGCACTTGGCTGGAATCAAAGGACATTAAATCACTTAACCTGAATTTAACCTGACCCATCCAATGTTGCAGTGATCTGCAAATTGAAAGATATACCAGAGATACCTGGCCGCTCATACATAGAAAATAGGTGCAGGAGGAAGCCATTCAGCCCTTTGAGCCAGCACCGCCATTCATTGTGATCATGGCTGATCGTTCACTGTTCAGCATGGTTCAGCACCGCCATTCATTGTGATCATGGCTGATCGTTTCCCCAATCAATAACCGGTGCCTGCCTTCTCCCCATATCCCTTGATTCCACTAGCCCCTAGAGCTCTATTTAACTCTCTCTTAAATCCATCCAGTGATTTGGCCTCCACTGCCCTCTGAGGCAGGGAATTCCACAAATTCACAACTATCTGGGTGAAAATGTTTTTTTCTCACCTCAGTCTTCAATGGCCTCCACTTTATTCTAAGACTGTGGCCCCAGTTCTGGACTCATCCAACATTGGGAACATTTTTCCTGCATTTTGCTTGTACAGTCCTTTTATAATTGTATATGTTTCTAGGGTGGTTATCTCTGGATTGCTTCCAGTACCACGTGCTAGTGAGGACAGGAACATGGAGATGGGGGATCTGAATGTGTGGCTGAGGGGCTGGTGCAGGGAGCAAGGATTTAGATTTATAGACCACTGGAATCTCTTCTGGGGTAGGGTACAAAAGGGATGGGTTGCACCTTAACTGGAGGGAGACCGACATTCTGGCAGGCAGGTTTGCGAGGACTACATGTGTGGGTTTAAAGTAAATAGTGGGGGGTAGGGATTGACAAATTGGGAGTATAAAGATGGAGTTGAAGGGAAAGTGGCTACAGGAAAAAATTACAAAAGATTCTTGAAGTAATAGGAAGGAAAGCTTGAGAATGGACAAGAGAGTAAGGTCAGGGCCAATTGCGAGCGGGGCGAGGGGGGAAGTGAATACGGAGGTCAAAGTACTGCATATGAATGCGTGAGGTATAAGAAATAAAGTGGACGAGCTTGAGGCTCAGCCAGAAACTATCAAGTATGATGTTGTGGGAATTACTGAGACATGGCTGCAAGAGGGCCAGGGAAGGGAACTGAATATTCAAGGGTATACCTATCGAAAAGACAGACAGGTGGGCAGAGGGGGTGGGGTTGCCCTGTTGGTGAGGAACGAAATTCAGTCCCTTGCAAGGGGTGACATTGAAACAGGAGATGCGGAGTCAGTATAGATAGACCTAAGGAATTGTAAGGGTAAAAAGACCCTAATGGGACTAATCTACAGGCCCCCAAACAGTAGCCTGGACATAGGGCGCAAGTTGAATCAGGAGTTAAAATTGGCACGTAGTAAAAGTAATGCTATGGTTGTTATGGGAGATTTCAACATGCAGGTAGACTGGGAAAATCAGGTTGGCACTGGACCCCAAGAAAGGGACTTTGTAGAGTGCCTTTGTGATGGATTCTTCGAACAGCTTGTATTGGAGCCTACCAGGAGAAGGCAATTCTGGATATAGTGTTATGTAATGAACCAGATTTGATAAAGGACCTCGAGGTTAATGAGCCATTAGGAGGCAGTGACCATAACATGGTCAGGTTTAATCTACAATTGGAGAGGGAGAAGAGTAGCTCGGAGGTGTCAGTGTTGCAGTTGAACAAAAGGGGCCTATGGGGTCATGAGGGAGGAGCTGGCCAAAGTGGACTGGAAAGATACACTAGCAGGGATGACAGTGGAACAAAAATGGCTGGTGCTTCTAGGAATATACAGAAGGTGCAGGATCAGTTCATTCCAAGGAGGAAGAAAGATTCCAAGGAGAGAAAGGGGCGACCATGGCTGACAAGGGACATCAATGACAGTATAAAAATTAAAGCGAAGAAGTACAACGTAGCAATGATGAGCAGGAAGCAAGAGGATTGGGTAATGTTTAAAGAACAGAAGATAACCAAAAAGACAATATGGGGAGAAAAGATGAGGTACGAAGGTAAGCTAGCCAAGAATATAAAGCAGGATAGTAAAAGCTTATTTTGGTATGTGAAGAGGAAAAAATTAGTTAAGGTCAAATTTGGACCCTTGAAGACCAAAAAAGGTGAACTTATTATGGGGAACAAGGAAATGGCAGATGAGTTGAACAGGTACTTTGGATCTGTCTTCACTAAGGAGGACACAAACAACCTTCCTGATATAGTAGTGGCCAGAGGATCTGGGGTGATGGAGGAACTGAAGGAAATCCACATTAGGCAGGAAATGGTGTTGGATAGACTGATGGGACTGAAGGCTGATAAATCCCCAGGGCCTGATTGCCTGCATCCCAGGGTACTTAAGGAAGTGGCTCTAGAAATCATGGATGCATTGGTGATAATTTTCCAATGTTCTAGACACTCAGGATCAGTTCCTGTGGATTGGAGGGTAACTAATGTTGTCCCACTTTTTAAGAAAGGTGGTCGAGAGAAAACGGGTAATTATAGACCAGTTAGCCTGACATTGGTGATGGGAAAGATGCTGGAGTCAATTATAAAAGATGAGATAGCCGCACATTTGGATAGCAGTAACAGGATCTGTCCGAGTCAGCATGGATTTATGAAGGGGAAATCATGTTTGACTAATCTTCTGGAAATTTTTGAAGATGTAACTAGGAAAATGGTCAAGGGAGAGCCAGTGGATGTAGTGTACCTGGACTTTCAGAAAGCATTTGATAAGGTCCCACATAGGAGATTAGTGGGCAAAATTAGGGCACGTGGTATTGGGGGTAGAGTGCTGACATGGATAGAGAAGTGGTTGGCAGACAGGAAATAAAGAGGAGGGATTAACAGGTCCCTTTCAGAATGGCAGGCAGTGACTAGTGGGGTACCGCAAGGCTCAGTGCTGGGACCGCAGCTATTTACAATGTACATCAATGATTTGGATGAAGGGATTCAAAGTAACATTAGCAAATGTACAGATGACACAAAACGATGGCAGTGTGAACTGTGAGGAGATTTCTATGAGAATGCAGGGTGACTTGGACAGGTTGGGGGAGTGAGCAGATGCATGTCAGATGAAGTTTAATGCGGGTAAATGTGAGGTTATCCACTTTCGTAGCAAAAACAGGAAGGCAGATTACTATCTAAATGGCGTCAAGTTGGGAAAAGGGAAAGTACAACGGGATCTGGGGGTCCTTGTACATCAATCTATGAAAATAAGCATGCAAGTACAGCAGGCAGTGAAGAAAGCAAATGGCATGTTGGCCTTTATAACAAGAGGAATCTAATATAGGAGACACAATACTCCAGATGTGGTCTTACCAGACCCCTATAAAACTGCAGAAGAACCTCTTTACTTCTATACTGAAATCCTCTTGTTATGAAGGCCAACATTCCATTAGCTTTCTTCACTGCCTGCTGTACCTGTACGCCAACTTTCAGTGACTGGTGTACAAGGACACCCAGGTCTCACTGTACCTCCCCCTTACCTAACCTCATTGAGATAATAATCTGCCCCCTTGTTTTTTTGCCATCAAAGTGGATAACCTCACATTTATCTATATTATTCTTCATCTGTCACACATCTGCCCACTCACTCAACCTGTCCAGGTCATCCTGCAACCTCGTAACATCCTCTTCACAGTTCACACTGCCACCCAGCTTTGTGTCATCCGCAATCTTGCTAGTGTTGCTCCTAATTCCCTCTTCCAAATCATTAATATATGTTAAACAGTTGCTGCCCCAACACCGAGCCTTGCGGCACTCCACTCGACACTGCTTGCCATTCTGAAAAGGACCCGTTCACTCATACTCTTTGCTTCCTGTCAGCCAACCAATTTTCTATCCACGTCAACACCCTACCCCCAATAATATGTGCTCTAATTTTAGTCACCAGTCTCCCGTGCAGGACCTTATCAAAGGCTTTCTGAAGGTCTAGATACACTAAATCCACTGGCTCCCCTTCATCCATTTTACTTGACACATCCTCAAAAAATTCCAGAAGATTAGTCAAGCATGATTTTTCTTTCATAAATCCATGCTGGCGTGGACTAATCCTTTTACTGCTATCCAAATGCCCCATTATAACCTCTTTAATAATTGACTCCAGCGTCTTTCCCACCACCGAAGTCAGGCTAACTAGTTTGTAATTCCCCGTTTTCTCTCTCGTTCCTTTATGGAAAAGTGGGATAACATTAGCTATCCTCCAATCCACAGGAACTGATCCTGAATCTATTGAGTATTGGAAAATGATCACCAATGCATCCGCTATTTCTAGAGCCACCTCCCCGAGGAGCCTGGGATGCAGACCATGAGGCCCAGGGGATTTATCATCCTTCAGTCCCCTTAGCCTACCCAATACTATTTCTCGCCGAATGAAAATTTCTTTCAGTTCCTCTACCCCTTTAGATCCTCTGTCCTCCAGTACTTCTGGGAGATTGTTTGTGTCTTCCTTAGTGAAGACAGATCTGAAGTATCTGGTCAACTCTTCTGCCATTTCCTTATTCCCCATAATATTTGTACCCGTGTCTGCCTTCACGGGACCCACATTTGACTTTGCTATTATTTTTCCCTTAACATATCTAGAGAAACATGTCCTTTATATTCCTGGCCAGCTTCCCCTTGTACTTCCTCTTTTCAGTCCGTATTGCCCGTTTTGTTTCCTTCTTTTGTCCTATGAATGTTTCCCAATCCTCTGGCTTCCATCTACTCTTTGCTGTGTTATACATCTTTTCTTTTAGTTTTATTCTATCTCTAACTTCTCTTGTCAGCCACAGTAGCCTCCTACTCCCCTTAGAATCTTTTTTCCTTTTTCAAATGAAATGATCCTGCGTCTTCCGGATTATGCCCAGAAATTCCTGCCATTGCTGTTCCACCGTCATTCCTACTAGGATCCCTTTCCAGTCTACCTTGGCCAGCTCCTCCCTCATGCCTTCATAGACCCCTTTGTTCAACTGCATTACTGACACTTACAGTTTAACCTTCTCCTTCTCAAATTGCAGATTAAAACTAATTATATTATGATCACTACCTCCAAGCGGTTCCTTTATCTCTAGTTCTCTTATCAAATCTGGTTCATTGGACAACACTAAATCCAGAATTGCCTTTTTTTTGGACAGCTCCATTACAAGCTGCTCTAAGAATCCATCTCGGAGGCTCTCTACAAACTCTTTCTTGGGGTCCTGAACCAACCTGATTTTCCCAGTCTACCTGCATCGTAGAAACATGGAAACATCAAAATTAGGTGCAGGAGTAGGCCACTCGGCCCTTCTAGCCTGCACCGCCATTCAATATGATCATGGCTGATCATCTAACTCAGTATCCCGTACCTGCCTTCTCTCCATACCCCCTGATCCCCTTAGCCACATCTAACTCCCTCTTAAATATAGCCAATGAACTGGCCTCAACTACCCTCTGTGGCAGAGAGTTCCAGAGACTCACCACTGTGTGTGAAAAAAGTATTTCTCATCTCGGTCTTAAAGGATTTCCCCCTTATCCTTAAGCTGTGACCCCTTGTCCTGGACTTCCCCAACATCGGCAACAATCTTCCTGTATCTAGCCTGACCAACCCCTTAAGAATTTTGTAAGTTTCTATAAGATCCCCTCTCAATCCCCTATATACTAGAGAGTATAAACTGAGTCTATCCAATCTTTCTCCATAAGACAGTCCTGACATCCCAGGAATCAGTCTGGTGAACCTTCTCTGCACTCCCTCTATGGCAATAATGTCCTTCCTTAGATTTGGAGACCAGAACTGTACGCAATACTCCAGGTGTGGTCTCACCAAGACCCTATACAACTGAAGTAGAACCTCCCTGCTCCTAAACTCAAATCCTTTTGCTATGAAAGCTAACATACCATTCGCTTTCTTCACTGCCTGCTGCACCTGCATGCCTACTTTCTATGACTGGTGTACCATGACACCCAGGTCTCGCTGCATCTCCCCTTTTCCTAATCGGCCACCATCACCACAGTGATGGTGGCCGATTAGGATATTGAAATCCCCCATCACCACAGTGGCATTACCTTTGTTGCATGCTAGTTTTAACTCCTGCTGCAACTTACACCCTACATCCGGACTACTATTTGGGGGTCGTAGATAACACCAATTAGTGTCTTCTTGCCTTTGCAATTCCTCAACTCAATCCACAGTGACTCTCCTCATCAGCCCTACGTCTTCCCTCGCAAGGGTTTGAATTCCATCCCTCACCAGCAGAGCTAGCCCCCCCTCCTCTGCCCACCTGCCTGTCCTTTCTATAGGATGTATAACCCTGAATATTAAGTTCCCATGCCTGATCCTCCTGCAACCATGCCTCAGTAATCCCCACAATGTCATATCTACCAATCTCTAACTGAGCCTCAAGCTCATCTACTTTACGCATTCATATACAATATTTTTAATTCCTTACGCATCTCACATTGATCCCCATTACACTTGGCCATACTCTCCTATCGCTATGTGAGCTTTATTTCCTGTTAATTCTGGGGTCATTAATTATCCCTTTACATCCTTTCCCTTTAACTCCATCCTTGACTATCCCATTTGACACCGCCCCCTTATTTAGTTTAAAATCACCTGTGTGGCAGTGGCAAACCTGCTTGCCTGAATGCCGGTCTCACACCTGTTAAGTTGCAATCCGTCTGTTTTATACAGTTCCCCCTTACTCCAAAACAGATCGCAGTGGTCTTAGAATCTAAATCCCTGCCCCAGTTCCTCAGCCACACATTCAGGTCCTGTATCTCCCTGTTCCTGCTCTCGCCAGCACGAGGAACTGGAAGCAAACTGGAGATAACCACCGTGGAGTTCCTGCTTTTCAGCACTTTTCCGTGCTCTCTAAAGTCACGCTTCAGAATATTCATCCCCTTCTTTCCGACATCGTTTGTGCCAACATGCACTACTACTTCCGGCTGTTCGCCGTGGCCCTGGAGGATTTCCTGCACTCTGTCCGTGACATCATGGATACTGGTACCAGGGAGGAAGCACACCATCCTTGAATCCCGTCTTTTGCCACAGAAACCCCTGTCCGTAACTCTCACCATGGAGTCTCCAACTACCATGGCGTTGCCTGACGTCGGCCTCTTTGGTTTTGGCTCAACAACACTTTTTGCTTCTCAAGCCAGTGCGCCATTCAGTATGTTAACGTCTTCTGTCCCGACAGCTTCTAAGTGGGTGAACCTGTTCTCAAGAGGTACAACACCCGGGGACCTTTGCATTCCATGTTTCCTTCCCTTTCTCACAGTCACCCACCTTCTCTCTTCCAGTACCTTAGGTGTAACAATCTTACTGTAGGACTTGTCGAGGAACGACTCAGTTTCTCAGATGAACCCACTTGCTTCTCCAGCCCCCCAACACGGTCCTTCAGGAGCTGTACCTGGATGCACTTCTCATACTTGTAGCAGCCAGAGGCACCAGCGGTGTCCTTGACCTCCCACACACTGCAAGCATCACACTGAATCAGCTTGCTTGACATCTCCTTCTTTCCTTTCTCCCTCTCTAGCATTTGGTGTGGCGTCCTCCCTCTGCCTCCTCGCCAAAGACTTGCAGCAAAAGACTCGCACCATTCTCACAGGGCACTTCCCTCAAAAGGGCCGCACCCAGACAGGACCGCACCCCTTAAGCAAGTCTTGCTTATATCAGATGCTAAATTGCCTAATTGTCCAATTTACCAATCTTCAAAACTAATTGTTCAGCCAATCCCCACACTCACTCCTAACCTTCCTTCCTCTGATGAGCTTGGAAGTATGTGCTTTGTCCGACCTGCACTCAAAGACTGTTAAAGTGCTGTTTGCCCTCTTTTTAAACCTGCACTCAAGACTCACCAAGTCCAGCCAACGGTCATTCTCACTGCTGCTTTGTCCGTTCTCCTCTCCGAAGACTCTCGATCCAAAGACTCAAACTTTACTCACAAGGCCTCTCCCTCACTGCCACTCTCTTAGAGCAGCATTGCTTATATTGACTGATAAATTGCCTAATTTACCAATCTACAAATCAAATTCCTCAGTTTTAAACTGTTTTTCCCCTGTGACTTATTCACCTTTCCCACGGGTTTCAGCCAACCAGTTCTTCTCCCTGCTTCTCTTTGTTGCTGCTTGTCCAAGAGCCACGTAAACTCTGGGCTAACTGGCTGCTCTTTGGTGCTATTTTTAAACTCCTTGAAGGATCCTGTGACAAGGAAGTTCTGAGTCAAAAGCAGCAACACAGAGAGCAGTCCAAGCACAAGAGTGTGACTAGAGGTACAGAAACAGCACTTTGGTCAACTCATTCAGATTGATCAAGATTCCAATTGAGGCTAGTCACATTTGCCCAGGCCTGGCCCATATCCCTTTAAACCTTTCCTATCCATGTATGTGTCCAAATGTGCTTTAAATATATCTGCCTCAACTACTTTATCTGGCAGATCATTCCATGTACACACCACCCTCTGTGTAAAACAGTTGCTACTCAGGTTCCTATTAAATTTGTTCCTTCTCATCTTAAACCTATGTCCTCTAGTTCTTGATTCTCCTGCCTTGGGAAAAAGTATTTGTATTCACCCTAATGTTGCCCCTCTTGATTTTATACGTCTCTATATGATCACCCCCTAAACCTCCAAAGAATATAGTAATAGCCCACCCAACCTCTCCCTATAGCACAAGCCTTTGAATCCTGGCAACATCCTCACAAATCTTCTTGGTATTCTTTCCAGCTTAATGGCAACTTTCTGCTAGCCGGGTGAATAAAATTGAACACAATACTCAAAGTGCAGCTTTATAAACATCTTGTGCAATTTCAGGGAACTATGTACTTGTACTGCTAGATCCTTCAGCTCTACAAGACTCCACATGATCCTACCATTTACTGTGAAAGTCCTCCCATGGATGGTCTTCCAAAATGCAGCAACTCACACTTACCTGAATTAAACCATTAACTATTCTTCAGCCCATGTATCCAGCTGATCAAGATCCAGCTATGATACAGATGTCAGGGAAAGTTTTGTCCCAGCTGTTATCAGGCAACTGAATCTTCCTATCATGACCAGAGACCAGTTCTGAACTATTATCTACCTCATTGGTGACCCTCGGAATATCCTTGATTGGACTTTGCTGGCTTTACCTTGCACTGAATGTTATTCTCTTATCATGTATCTATACACTGTGAATGGCATGTATTGACTTTCCGCTGACTGGATAGCACGCAACAAAAGCTTTTCACTGTTCCTCAGTACACGTGACAATAAACTAAACTAAAGTATCATCAATTATTGACTACCATCTTTACTGAATAGGATTCCAATATTTTGGTGTCATCTGTAACTTACCAATCATGCCTTACACATCCTCATCCAAAGCATTGATATAAGTGACAAACATCAATGGGCCCAGCACCAATCCCTGAGGCAAACCACTCATCACAAACCTGCAGTCTAAATTTCAACCTTCCACCACCACCCTCTGCTTCCTATCATTAAGCCAATTCTGCATCCTGCTCTCCTCTATCCATGCAATCTAACCTCCCAGAGCAGTCTATAGGGCTGAACCTTAGCAAAGGCCTTGCTGAAGTCCATACAGAATTTAACTTTCAAGTTGCCCTCATCAACCTTCTTGGATGCTTAAAAAAACTCAGTCAATTTCATGAGACAAGAACTCTCACGTGAAAAACAATGCTGAATATCCCTTGAACCATTGAACAGATCTCTCAGTTACAGCCACGGGGGAATGTCTTGCTATTGATGTCCGCATGCTATGGAGTAACAAATGGAAAGCAAAACTTCAGACCAAGAAAGTCCAGGAGAGTTTGGCCCACCACTCATGTGCTAGACGCAATCACAATGCTTGTCTCAAGCAAAATAGGCACTTGGACGTAGGTCATAAGGTCATAAGTGATAGGAGCAGAATTAGGCCATACGGCCCATCAAGTTTACTCTGTGATTCAATCATGGCTGATTTATCGCTCCCTCCTAACCACATTCTCATGCCTTCTCTCCATAACCCTTGACACCCGTACTAATCAAGAATCTCTATCTGTGCCTTAAAAATATCCATTGACTTGGCCTCCACAGCCTTCTGTGGCAAAAAATTCCACAGATTCTCCATGCTTGATAGGCATTTGACATTGGAGATTGACGAATAAGTTTAGCTGAAGAGCCTATGTGGCATTAAGCCTGAAGTCTCATAGATAGCTGACTATTCAGTTCCCATCTCACACCTAATGCCCAATGCTGTTTGTCGGTGTGTATTCATGGCTCTAAGGAAACCTTTTTGTCAAAATGATCCTGATTAAACTTTAACTCTTTTACAGCCCTGCTTACTTTCGTGAATGATAGATGTAAGCCAGTTTTTGTGCTTTATGTGTGCAGATTTAATAGTAAGATTAAATGAGAAAACTTACCAGTTTGAAGTTTGATTTTTATTTTGTGAGGAGTTACGATGAGCGATTACGTGAAGAAGGCTGTCAGTCCGCTTGCTTGTCAATCTTCAAAGCAGCGGTGTGAAATCACAGATAAGAGTAGTTGACCTGAACATAGTAAGATTTGGAGAGAACTAGAACTACCAGATGACCTTTATAATATGAGGGTTGGGAGTGGTGGGCACGTAATCGCTCATCGTAACTCCTCATAAAATAAAGATCAAACTTCAAACTGGTAAGATCTCATTTAAACTTACTATTTTACTTCGGAGTCACGTGAGTGACTATGGGAAGATTTCAAAGCTCTGTGATTTCACGCCGGATACAAGTCCAAGCGTCACACACTGAATTGATTGACGATGGATGAGTGAAAAAGATTAATGCATTCAGACATGACATAGTCAGTTAATAATGCTGATGCTTTAATCATCAAAAGAAAATAATAGTAACCCGTCCCATCCTGAGGGGAAACTATAGAACAGAATCTAAAATGGTACTAGCAAACATCCCCAGTCCGGCAATTGGTTTGTTGTAAAACCTGTGGAACGTCTGTTCATTGGACCATCCTGCAGCCGCTAGGATGTGGTCAAGAGGGACCTCCATTGCCCTCGCTGCCGATGTAGATGCAGCCCTGGTGGAGTGAGATTTAAAAGTGTCAGTCTCCACTCCTGCACCTGCCAGAACCTCTTTTAACCATCTAGAAATGGTTTGCACTGATACCTTGTGAAAAGGTTTCTTGTAACTGATCAGTACAGATAACCCGGAGCCTCTGAGGCTCTTAGTGCACTTTATGTATTGTTGAATGTGTGATACTACACATAGCCGCGGATCCATGGGGTATGCCAGGAACACTAGCTTGAGCCATGACGCCCCCCGTCTGCTCTGTTTGATCAAATCATAAATGATGAAGGTTATATTATTTACATAAGTAGTCATGTTGTCCAGTCATGACTTGTGTAACGTCTGAACCCGTTGTGCTGTGACCAGCGCCATTAGCATGACCATCCCGAGGGTGAGTTTTGATAAAGGCAGGGACGAAGCTGGTGCCCACTGGCGAAGCAGTGTAAGCACCACACTCACATCCCAAATCTCCGTGTACCGGGGCCTGGGTGGTATATAATTAAAAATGCCCTTCATGAACCTCGTTATTAAGGGGTGAGTCCCTACTGATTGGTGACCCAATCCCAGCACTAAGTAAGATGATTATGCGCTTCTGGCACTATTAATGGCACTGTAGCTCAATTTCTGGTCATAGAATAGGGTAGATAGAAACTCCAGGACATCCGTGAATCGTGCTGTTTCATACGTGATGTTTGAGATAGAACAGTACATCTCCCACTTCTTGATGTGAGAGATGTACTGTTTTTGTGTACTGTCCTACCAGGCTGCTGTTATTACATCCACTGTTCGTTCTGACAGTCTGAGACCCAGGTATGGTCTCCTCAGAATCTGCAAAACAATAAATTGATTCTGTGATGTAGTGGATGGTTACTCCCCGTTACTGGGTGAACCAGCAGTTTCCTGCTTTTGGGGACAGCCATAAAAGGCTGTGTTATCATTCCCTGGACTAGTGGGAACCAAGACTGTGTTGGCCAGTCAGGTACTACTAAAACGCCTGTGGCGTTGTCTTGCTTGATTTTTGCCAAGCACCGACTGATGAGGCAAAATGGGGGTAAAGCATTTAAAAACATTCCTCCCCAATGTAGTGAGAACGCATCTACTGCCTCTGCCCCTGGGTCTGGTTCCCATGACACATATTTGGGTAACTGGTGATTTAGTCTGGATGGGAACAAATCAATATCCGGAACGCCATACTGGGCGACAATGTCGTTAAACACTTCATGATTCAACATCTATTCTGTATTGTCATTGAATTTTTGCGATCTAGTGTCCACCACCATGTTGTATCTACCTGGTAGGTAGATAGCTGAGACCCAAATGTTCCTCGTAATACACCAGTGCCTGATAAGGTTTGCCAATTTGTCACAAGATACAGACTTAATACCACCCATGTGATTGACATATGCTACCGCTGTAGTGTTGGCAATCTGAAGTTGAACATGCACATGTTGAATATTGCTGCAATAAGCCTTCAGCCCATAGAGTGCTCCCAACAATTTTAAGTACTTAATCCCGTGTTGCTAGAGAATTGATGACTTCTGCACATTCCATCTACCGCTGCAGCTAGAGATGGTATTTGTTGCTCCCCGTCCTAGGGCGCTTGCATCAGTTTGTAAGATAACCGATGGTGTATCGACTAAAATGTTTTTGGAGCAATGACGAATATTCATTACCCACCATTGTAATTCAGCAATGGCCTCTGCTGGCAATCGCATAGGTCTACCGGATTGGCCTGCATGGAATTTGAGTGGCTGCTCCTTGGCACGTTGTAAATTTTGATGGTGCAAAGGCCCGAAACGCACAGCTGGAAAGGCAGTCACTAGTTTGCCAATTACACTAGCTACTTGTCTAATTGAATGCTGCTGTTTAACAATTAGATTGTTACAGGCTTCTATTAACTCTAATTGCTTGCCCTTAGGCAGAGTCACAGACATGTGAATTGAGTTAATTGTAAATCCCAGGTAATCAATTACCCTGGCAGGTATCAATGTTGACTTAACTGGATGGATGAGGAACCCCAATCTCTCAAACATGAGTTTGGTGGCTGAAACAGATGATTCAGCAAATTTCTTGGTGTCCCCTAAAATTAGAATGTCATCCAAATATGCCATGACAATGTGATGCTCGTAGTAGCCCCAGAACTGTTTTTTGTAGTTTGGTAAATAGTCTGGGAGCTGAGGTCAGCCCATTAGGCAATACTTTGAACTGCCACAATTTTCCATCCAGTTAAATTTCAAATATTTCCTCTGAATGGGTACCGAGTAGTATGCATCTTTAAGGTCAATGCATGCCATACAACCTCCTTTAGAAACCAGTTGTATGGCAGTACCAAAGTTATCCATTTTGAAATGTTTATACTGCACAAAGGTATTAAGTTCAATTAAGTCTAGGATGATACAACATCTTCCATCATTGGTGAATTTCTGGCACCAAGTCTGCTGTCGTCGGCTTCACCGCCAGCGACACGGAAGACGATATGGACAGCCGCCCGTGGTCTTGGACGGACACCCGCGGTCTTCGGTAGCCGGTTTTACCGAAGACCGTCTCTTCACCTTCGACATTTCCAAGGTTCAAACTTGACTGAAAGCAAGAATTATAGAACCAGCCAAAACGACCTCAGAGAAGTTTAAAAAATCACTTACCTGAGGTGTTTAAACTTACCACTGGAAGGAGCAACGCACCTGCCAGTCAGTCATTGGCACATGCTTTAGACGTAATGACGCGCATGTGGACTGACGGCCTTCTTCACATAGTCACTTCACGATTACTCACGATAAGCGATTACGTGAAGAAAGCCGTCAGCCTGCATGCGTGTCAACCTTCAAAGCAACGGTGTGAAATCACAGAATAACAGTAGTTGAAATTACTATATAGTAAGATACGAGAGACTAGAAATACCAGCTGATCTTTTATGAGGGTTGGGAGCGGTGGGCACGTAATCGCTCATCATAACTCCTCATAATATAAAGATCAAACTTCAAGCTGGTGAGTTCTCGTTTAATCTTACTATTTTACTTCGGAGTCACGTGAGTAACTATGTGAAGACTTCGAAGCTCTGTGATATCATGCCGTGGACGCAAGCCCAAGCCACACACTGTATTGGGTGACAAAGGATGTGAGAAAAATGCAATCAGACATGACACATTTTTAAAACATGCTGATGCTTTTAATGGACAAATTATAATAACAGTAGATCCTCTCATCCAGGGAAACTACATAACAGAACTTAAAACGGTGTTGGCAAAAGCCCCTGGTCTGGCGACAGGTTTATGATACAACGTCTGAAATGTGTGTTCTCTAGGCCATGGTGCAGTCGCTAGGATCTGGTCTAGCAGGACGTCCATAGTCCTCGCTGCTGATGTGGATGCAGCCCTGGTGGAGTGAGATTTAAAATATTCAGTATTTACTCCTGCATATGTCAGAACCTGTTTTACCACCTCTAAATGGTCTGAACTGAGACCTTTTTGTGAGGTTTCTTAAAACTAACAAATACTGCTAGTTCCGAGCCCCTGAGGCTCTTAGTGACCTTTATACATAGCTGGAGGTGTGTTACCACACATAGCCGGAGGTCCAAGGGTTAAGCCACAAAATGAAGCTATTGGCAGACATGGCCATCCTATCATAGAAACATAGAAACATAGAAATTAGGTGCAGGAGTAGGCCATTCAGCCCTTCGAGCCTGCACCGCCATTCAATATGATCATGGCTGATCATCCAACTCAGTATCCCGTACCTGCCTTCTCTCCATACCCTCTGATCCCCTTAGCCACAAGGGCCACATCCAACTCACTCTTAAATATAGCCAATGAACTGGTGGCAGAGAGTTCCAGAGCTGTGTGAAAAAAGTCTTTCTCATCTCGGTCTTAAAGGTAAGCTGTGAGGTCGGGAAACAATCTTCCTGCATCTAGCCTGTCCAACCCCTTAAGAATTTTGTAAGTTTCTATAAGATCCCCTCTTAATCTCCTAAATTCCAGAGAGTATAAACTGAGTCTATCCAGTCTTTCTCATAAGCAGGTCACCTTCTCTGCACTCCCTCTATGGCAATAATGTCCTATCCTGTTGAAGTTTGTGTAACGACTGTGCCCGTTGAGCTGACACCAGCGCCATTAGCATCACTACTTTGTATGTGAGTTGGACCAGGGACAGGGATGTTGCCGGTACCCACCGGCGCAGCAGAGTTAACACTGTGCCTACATCCCATATTTCCGTATATCTGGGCCTGGGAGGGTTCGTGTTGAAGATGCCCTTCATGAGCCTGGACACTAGAGGGTGAGACCCAACAGGGATAGTGCACTTCTGGCACAATTGATAGCATTATAACTCAGCTTCTCATCAAAGAATAGATTTGAGGGAAACTCTAACATATCGGTTATCTGTGCTGAGTCATGTGATATATTGGCTTGTAAACAGTATACTTCCCACTTCCTAATGTAGGAGATGTATTGTTTCTTCGTACTGTCTCTCCAGCCTGCAGCGAGTACATCCATCGTGCGATCAGACAATCCTAGCCCCAGGAAAGGTCTTCTCAGAGTCTGTGAAGCAATAAATTAATTTGGTTATGGAGAGGATGTTTTCCTCCCCCCCCCCCCACCCCCCCCCCCCCCCCCGATCAGGGCGGACGGCCATAAAGGATGATCATCCCCAGTGAGATATGCGAATCACGGTTATGTAGGCCTGTGGCAGAGTCTAGCTTGATCTTCAGCAGACATAGACTTATGAGGCAGAGTGGGGGAAATGCATAAAGCACATCCCTCCCCACTGTAGCGGGAATACATCCACCGCCACTGCCTATTGGCCTTGTTCTTATGCAACACACTTTGGTGACTGGTGATTGGTCTGTCTGCATATCGGTCGATAAAGTCATAAAACATGATATGATTACATCCGTTCTGTGTCCGCCACCATATTAAGCCTACCTGGCAGGTAGGTAGCTGATATTCCAATATTCCTTGCAATCCACCACTGATCTGGTGTTGAGATTTTAAAGTTGAACATGCAGATGATGCATATTCCCGCAATAAGCCTTAACCCATAGAGTGCACCCATCAACTCCGAATGGTTAGTACTTGACCATAGACGAACTGATGACTCGTGCATATTTCCTTTGCCACCACAACAGTCTTGATACCTTTGTGGGAATTGTGGGCATAATTACTGGGGTAATGCCAAATACGGAACGTCCACCAAGTAACTCAAAATGGCTTCCGCTGGTAAATGCATAGGTCTATAACAGGACCTGCAATGGGTATTTTGGTGTCTGCACTTCACGCATAAATTTAGATAATGCAAAGGCTCAAGCTTTGCTGCTGGAAAGTAGCCTCTAATTTGCCAATAATGTGGGCTACTTAAATAGAAGGTTGTTGTAATTGATAAAATAAGTACAACTTCTATGATCCACCTCTGTTGCCCGAGGGCAAAGTTACCAACAAGGGAATGTGTTAATGGTAAGTCCCAACTCATCATAATCCTGGATGGTATGAATTTAAATTTAATGGATGGGTAAGGGAACCCCAATCTCTGACGAGAGTCTGGTGGCTGAGTATAGGTAATTTCGCAGAGTAGCCTATATGGACAGTCGATACTGCACAACAGTTTAGGTTGTCAAGAATGGTTTGATTATTCATTACTGAATTTGGCTTGAATATCCAAAACTCTCGATGCATAAATGGACCGGGTGTATGCCATGAGGGTGGAAACTTAGCCAGACTAGAATTTTAATTTGGAATTGACGTAAATACTGCACACCGGATAAGTTGTGCAGTATAAATTAATCTGATGTTAATTCACAAACCAACGTAAATTCTCCCCAACTAGTGAGTGATGCACACCCTGCATGTTCTAAAAAGAACCAGATCCACCTACCTTCATGGTTACTGGTGGCTTTGTGTTGTGTATCTCCGCCCCCGAGGTTTGGGGGTACAGCTGCTGGAGTGTGCGAGGTGCGCATTTTGGAGGAGGGCCGGGCTTGGCTATGCCCTAAAAAAGACTGTTGTCCATAATGTTCGGCCTTCATACTGGTACCAGCTTCAGGAAAACGATTGCTGCTGGTAGAGGCGTTGGGGTGTTGCCGCCGGAAGGCCGAAGTTCTGCTTGATGATGGAGCCCGGATTAGCCCCACGACTTTCACCTCGTCATCCAGATCTTTGACCTGTTTGGGTAGATCTTCTCCAAACAGGTAGTTTGGTGGCTGCACGTTACTGGCTTTACGCAACCCTGCAAACTTCGGATTCAGGGTGGGGCGGGTGGCATTCTTGCGGTAACAATTTATCTCAAAGTGCGCGTTGCATAATAGTGCCAGCGCATCTTGTTGGCTATCCAACAAAGGGACTCCGTCCACTGATCTGGCAAAGGCTGAGATGCCTGAAGCCAGCAGGCTCAGAATTTTCTGGAGTTCCTGGTTCCTGATGCCTTCCCCGATGTGGTCCCATATTGAGCTGTTTACAGCCGGCTCACTTAAAGACGGACAGTAGCTAGGCGTGTGGTGCCTCATGGTTGTATCCACCATCACTTGCTCTCGGAGCTGATATGAAATCAAGTAGTTGATATTGGCTGCCAATTCTGCCTCGAGTGGCTCCCCAATTTGTGATGGCATCACAAATGTTGATGCTATGACGGGTATATCTGCTTCTCACAATCAGTGCATCATAGTATGTTCCTCAGACATACTGCCAAACTCTGAACCAGCCCAAAACTGGCCTCAGAGCGGGAGACATCATGCAGCCCTGCACTGGAGACCCGCGCTGGTATAACTCCGATCTGAGGAGTATGTCATGGTGGAGCATCCTCTCCATGAGTTGCTCCATGCATGACAGGCGTCCGGCGACACTATCCGTAGTGGGAGGTGCACCCTCCTGGCCTGACTCATCCGAGTCTATAGGCCTCACAGACTTTTGCTTGGCTTTTCCCCTTTTTGGGGTAGCCCCTGTGCTCTGCAGTCACCAAGTCTGAAGTTGCTGGAATTATCATCAGCGACTTTGGTGGTAAACTTGACGGCCGCCCTCTACCCGCAGTCTCGCGGTCTTCTCTAGTGGATCTCCCCGCGGCCCGTCTCACCTTTACTTTCTTGTCCATTTCCCTGTTCAAAGCTTGAAGCGATTCTGCAAACAAGGTTTGAACGAATATACAACCTCAGAATAAGTCCAAAAACTTACTTGCGGGTCTTTTAAACGTACCGCTGGAGGAGCGACGCGCCTACCAGCCAGTCGTGGTGCCATGCACTAGACCGTAATGATGCACATGCGGGCCGACGGCCTTCTTCACGTAGTCACTCACGTGACTCCGAATTAAAATTTGTTGTGTTGAGGTACATTTTTGACTTAATAGGCCCACTGAAGAAATGTTGCAACTTTTTAGAAATCTGGGAGTGAAAGCAACAAAACAGTGTATGCTTCCAATTATATCTGTAAGTACTTCGAAATGAGCGGAGGCTGAAATACACATATAAACTTCAATTACTATCTTATTTGTCCATTGCATGAATCCACCACTTCCTATTGCCCCAGCAAAACAGTCTGGCTTATTTATGTGGGCTTTAGTCATTGCCTGTCAATGCACATTTAAGTTACGAGGCTGTCAGCAGGTAGCTTGTTAGCCTCGGTTGAGCAAAGCTGAATTCTAGGGAGCGAACATGAACGTTTATGCAGAAGGCAACATTTGGAAGTCTAATATACGAGGAGAGGCACCAGATATTTAAAAGCAAAGAGGCATGGTGACAGGAATATCTGGCAGTAAACCCACTACAAATCCAGATGAAGAAAGACTTGCATTGATGCAGTGCCCTTGACACCCTCAGGGTATTGCAGAGGGCTTTGCAGCTAATTAAGTATTTTAGTACTTGACTTTGTAATGCTTTTGGCTACAAATTTACACATTCTACAAATAACAACATGATCCTTATTTTAGTGGTGTTGTCGAGGGATACATTTTGGCCAATATGCTGAGAACTGCCTCTTCCCCTCTGTTATTGGGCTTCTGAATGGTCCTTCAGCTAGGGAACAGTACAATTGTTCTCTGCCTCTTTGCAGACATTGAACTTTGTCTCTGGAACTGTTATGCCCCAAAGCTGAGAACTATATTTTGCCCACTGTACCTTCCCCTTCTCATTACTACCTATTGCACTTGAGCTTGACTTGACTGTATTTATGTGCAGCATTATCTGATTTGATTAGATAGCATGCAAAACCAAGGATTTCATTCTATCCCAGTACACGTGACAATAATAAACTTAAATCTAAACCTGAGATAGACACAAAAAGCTGGAGAAACTCAGTGAGACAGGCAGCATCTCTGGAGAGAAGGAATGGGTGACGTTTCGGGTTGAAACTCTACTTCAGACTGGTTAGGGAAAAGGGAAACGAGAGATAGAGATGGTGATATGTAGAGATAAAGAACAATGAGTGAAATATATGCAAAAAAGTTATGATGATAAACGAAACAGGCCGTTGTAAGTTGTTTGTAGGGTGAAAATGAGAAGCTAGTGTGACTTGGGTGGGGGAGGGATAGAGAGAGAGGGAATGCCGGGGCTACCTGAAGTGAGAGAAATCAATATTCATAGCACTGGGCCGTAAACTGCACGTGAAATATGAGATGCTGTTCCTCCAATATGTGTTTAGCTTCACACTGACAATGGAGGAGACCAAGGACAGAAAGGTCTGTGTAGGAATAGGAAGGAGAATTAAAGTGTCCAGCAACTGGGAGATCAGGTTTGTTCAAGTGGGCTGAGCGAAGGTGTTCTGCGAAACGATCGCCCAGTCTGCGTTTGGTCTAGCCGATGTATAATCGTCCACATCTTGAACAACAGATACAGTAGATGTGATTGTAGGAGGTGCAAGTGAACCTCTGCCATACCTGAGTTAACCGGGGAAAACCTAAACCTGTGTAGGAAAGAAAACCTAAACCTGCTCTTCTTTGAAATAATGCGATGAGTTTCAAGATGTTTGTTGTCAGGTCTGAAAGATGAAGGCACTGACACTATAGTGAGGAGTCTCTGGGCTAGCTGCAGACCCATGTTGTAATGCTCTGATGTATCAGTAATGAGGAAGTCGATAGGAAAAGGGAAAAGAAGTAGGCCATCCTGTCCCTCAAAGCTTCTTAATGAGATCACAACCTCCACAATCCTCTTTTCCGCTCCAATCCACTTATCCCAAACTTTTTCCTGTGTGCCAGTTACGATATCAATCACCTTCTTCAACATATCCACATCCTCTGGGATAGAAAAATACAAAGATTTGCAATCCACTGAATGAAGACAATTCTCCTCATCCAAGCACCAAAAGGCTGATCCTTTGCACTAAATGGGGAAGATCGAAAAAGTAGCTGTCAACACTGGAAATGTGAAATAAAGAGAGAAATGCCGGTCATTCTGATGTACGGTAAGCATTGCCTCCTTTAATTTGTGTGACCGCAGGATTCCCAGAAACATTCAGATATGGGGAAGCAAATGAAGAGGCCAAACCCTGATAGCCTTCGGACAACTTGAGTGCCAGACATCTTTTCACTTATTGCAAATATCCCAAATGCCCAATTACATCCAGAAACATAGAAAATACTAACATAATTAAATAAGATTCCCTTAAAAGCCCATTCAACAGATATATATTATTGATATGAATGAAGGTAAAGTAAACTTAACCCTCAGACCCTCAATTTTTAATGAAGGTCTGTGAGCCTATAGGAATAAATGTCTGAAGAAGGATCTCGACCGGAAACGTCACCCATTCCTTCCATCTAGAGATGCTGCCTGTCCCGCTGAGTTACTCCAGCATTTTCAGAAATAAATAGGGCTGTGTTAGGTGTGAAATTGATGTCTGGAAAGAATGCTGAGGACCCAGGTACGAAGTGCATCCAGTCTTTTGGCTTGAGTAGCAATGGTATATCTGTGGACTGAATGATGAGTCCATGGAATAAGCAGGAAGACTGGCCAGATATCTAACATGTTCTTTCTTTGGTGTTTGTACTGAGTTGTTATTGTCACGTGTATTGAGATACAGTGAAAATCTTTGCATGCTATCCAGTAAAATCATACTAAACACGAATACAATAAAGTAATTACACAAATACGACTGATTCTGCACAGTGAAAACCACCAGTGTGCAGAGCAGCGTGTTAGAGCATTACAACAGCTGTGACAGCACCCACTCCCTTGGATGCTGCTCTGAACACTATCTCTGGCAGACAGGCTCAGAGAGGCCATTTCCCATCATCATTGGTTGGCCACTGATGGAGGAGGAGGGGAGGAAGAGGGGCGGAAGAGGGGAGGGAGGGGAAGGAGGGGAGGGAGGGGAGGGAGGGAAGAAGAGGAAGTGGGGCACCTCCCTGCTAGCTGTGTTCCTGTCATAGGTTTGAGGAAGACTGAGCCACTGGGCCAAACCAGTGCCACTGTGTGGTCAAGACTGCACTGCTGGGGAGAATCCCTAGGCAGCCAGTGCCTCTCCTGAGGCTAAGACTGAATGGCTGGGCAGGCCTGAGATACCAGAACCTCACCCTATCCACAAACAATGAGGGCCAGTGCCCACACAGAGGCAAAGGCTGAGCTGCCAGGATAATCCAGAGATTGGCAGCACTGCCTCTTCAAACCCCAAATCTGAACCACCAAGATAAACATGAGACTGCCAGCACCTTCTCTCCAGGCAAGGCCTCTCCAAGCCCTAAGATCTCATGCCTCCTCCTTTGAGATGCTGGGGCAAGCCCAAGATAATCGGTGCCACCACATGTGCCCTGATGGTGAGGGACAGCACCTCCTGGACTTTCTTACCACTGTAAATAAAATGTATCACGTGAGTTCACTCTACTGCAAGTGGTGGTGTGGTCACTGCTGAACCCAGCAGCATCCCCAAAGCTGCACAGTACAGCAGTTGCCGAGAAAGTGTTGATAAAAAGAAAGGATGGGCTGTAATGAGGTGGTTTTGATTTTTTTCCATGCATAGGCGCGCGCACACACACACACACACACACTGCAGATGCTGGTTTACAATAAAAGACACAATGTGCTGGAGTAACTCAGTTACTCAGTAAAGGCAGCATCTCTGGAGGGTTATTTTCTTGCCTCTCTTCCCAATGCCCCTACTGGGCTGCACATCCATTTATCTCACTATCTCATCTGGCTTTATCCACCACCACCACTCTCCCCTATCCCCTTCCACCCATGTCTTCTCCACTGGTTTCACAATTTGTGTCTCTTCTCTTATCTCACAACATTTAACTTTTGTTCACCCTTTTGCCAATGATCTTCCCTCACCTATATCCACCTATCACTTGCCTGACTTTTTCTTGCCCCCACCTCTCTTCCAGCTTTTTCCCCTCTTATTGCAATCAGTCTGCAGAACGGTCCAAATATTGAAACATTGCCTATCCATGTCCTCCAGAGATGTTGTCTGACCTGCTGAGTTACTCCAGCACTTTGTGTTTTTCACTATTGGTGCTGATATTAGCATTAGTTTATTATTGTTATGTGTAACAAGGTACCAAGTGAAAATGTTTCAAGCTCGAGGGCACTCGCCTGGAAAACCTCGAGCTGGATCAACCGTCAGCGATGAAACCGCAAACTGGATCGACCGACCGCACACACACACATAAAGCACATCGCAAAGGCGGGGGCCAGGGAAAGCGGGGGAGCGCTGTCTGAAATTCACACCCGCGATGAAGAGGAAGGTAAAAGATGGCTGCACAGTGTACAGTAAGTCCTTTAGAGAGTGCGTGGGGGGGGGGGGGGGTGGGGAGAGAGAATGGGAGAGAGGGGGAGAGAGAGGGAGAGAGATGGGGAGAGAAGGGGAGAGAAGGGGTAAAAAGGGGAGAGAAGGAGGGGTGATGGGGGGAGAAGGAGTGGTGACACTTTTAAGAAATCAGACAACGTTCAATAAAGTTTAGCGCGCATTTAACCTACCGGTCAGTTTTCCTTTGTCCTATATATATATATGTATATGTAGGCATACATGTGTGCGCACACACACACACACACACACACACACACACACACACACACACACACACACACACACACACACTGCAAAGACGGGGGCCAGGGAAAGCGGGGGAGCTCTGAAATTCTAAAATTCACACCTGCAATGCAGAGGACTGTAAAAGATGGCCGCACAGTGTACGGTAAGTCCTTTAGAGAGCGCGGAGGGGGAGAGAATAGGAGAGAAGGGGAGAGAGGGGGAGAGAACGAGAGAGAAGGGGAGAGAAGGGGAGAAAAGGGGTGGAGAATGGGGGGAGAAGGAGTGGAGACACTTTTAAGAAGTCAGACAACGTTTAATAAAGTTTAGCGGGCATTTTACCTTTCGGTCGGCTTTCCTTGGTCCTGAAAACTCCAATGAACCAATTAAAATGCCCGGTCAATGAAGGAGATTGCCTAAGTCTGCCCTCGACTGTCTTTAACTAAATAGCGATCCCACTCCACTGCACTACGAGTTAAAAAGAACCATGCCGACCAATTTCAACATGCTGAAAATTTTTCTGCGACCTAGCTGAGGCCGCGAGTCTGCGGGAACTTCCCTCGAGAATGAAGGAGAGTTCCAGTGACCTCATAGGACCTCCAAGGACCACGTGTCAAGTTTGAGTACGAAGGCAAACTCTTCTAAACTCGCAGATTAGGTCGCCGCAGTGGGACAGCCCCTTCAATCACTTAATTTATTAGCTCCTCCTTCTTGCTCCACTCCACCATTCTTTGGATTGTCCATAAAAGAGATCAATACTTCTCATTTGCACAAATGGGTTTATATATCAGTGTGGAGACAATTATTTAGACAATCGGCAACCATATCACCCACAGGGAAATAACAACCATTAGGCAGCAGTGGAGAAATGAGCTAAAAAGTGCTGAGTCATTAGCAGTCGTCCGTGAAAGGCGTAATGTGCTGCTGAACTAATTTAGGTGATTAAAATCCATTCTGGCCAAAGAGTTGCTGGGTAATCAACTGCAAATGATCTTTTGATAGACTTAATGTAATGATGTCATGATCATTAATCACACAGTGTGAATACCATTACACAACAAAGGCCAAGAAGATAAGCCAAAGACATCACAAATGAAAACAATTACATTTGATTTCTTCACACAAGTTACAGGTGCACTGATTAATTATGTGGATACATTCCTGATCTCAGAGTTGGATGGCTCTTGAATGCCATAGTTTATTATACTGTCTTCAACATTTACTTTGCTAACTACCTGGAGAATCTCTCGCTGTGGTTCAACATGGCTCAGACGGCAGCACTATTACAGACAGTTGTGGATTTGCAATCCTATTTGAGAGACTTGCCGTGGGTGCCAAACAAATCAACAGGAAGTCTGGCTCCATCATAGGAGTGGAGTTGGATTCATTGGACGCAGGGCCGGATTTAGATGAAGAGAGGCCCTAAGCTATTTCACTTGTGAGGTCCCCCCTCCCAATCCCCCACCCCCACGACTAGAGGACCATGACTACCTGACAGTGACAGTGACACTTTTAGATCCTACTGTATGTTGTCATTAAACAGGTGGTTTTTAAATACATATTGGATTCACCGCGGAGCGGGCGATGCTTTACCTGGATCGTCGTTTGAAGCTCTGGAGTGTTGGGTCTGCTGCTTCAACAACATGGAGCTGTGGTTTGCGGAGCTCCCAGCCTCGGGCCACGCTGATTTCAACATCGCAGAGCCCTGGGATCCCTTTGCCGAGGGCCGCCAGCGTGAATCTCCGCCCAGCTCAGCCTGTGGACTTTGGGAGCCGCGGTCTCTGGTAGGAAGTGGCTGATTCGGAAGTCCAAGCCACTGAGAACGTTCTCCCGTTCCGACGTCGGATGGTGACCCCAAATTTCATTGTACCAATTGGTGCATGTGACAATAAGTGTCTCTTGAATTGAATGTGGAATATTAAGAAATAAAGAATCTACAAATACACTAAGAGCAAAAATGTTTTTTTCTCGCCTTCTTCATAGCAAAATCATCCAGAAGTTCACCAAGATCTGTTTGCCTAAGTTTGTCACTCTCAATGCACAGAATGCTCAGTGCAGACAACCTCTCTTGAGACATTGTGGACCTTAATTCATTTTTAATTCTTTTGAGTCTTGAAAAAGACCTCTCTCCCGAGCAGTTAGTGACCATTAAGTTAAGAAACAGCCGCAAGATTGCTTCCACATTAGGGAAGGCCATCTGAATTGTTTCCTTGTATATTATTTGACAACGGTCTGTATGAGACAGAGAGTGCTCTTCTGTATGCCTATGGCTTTGTCTCACGTATGAGTGAAAGTGCAAAAATTCATCAGTAAGTTCCATGGAATCATGGAAAACTTTATTGTCATTCAGACCTTGCGGTCTGAACGAAATTACGTTGCCTGCAGTCATACATATAGTAAATAACAAAACACACAATAAACACATATTTAACATCCACCACAGTGAGTTCACCAGACACCTCACTGTGATGGAAGGCAAAAATCTTGTCTTTGTCTCTTCCCTTCTTGTTCTTCCTCTTCCTCTGCGCTGAGGCAACCCGGGCCTCCGATGTTGTGACCGCACCGGGTGATGTAAATAAGTCCCACGGGTGAACCGCACTCCGCGAGCGGGCCGGGGTGGTCGAAGCTGCCGAAGCTACCGCCCTCCAGTCCAGCGGACACAGCTGTTGCCGTTGGAGCTCCGGAAAAACAGGTCACCAACCTGTGACCTGCGAGCTCCCGACGATGTCGTCCACTGGGCCCGCGGTCGAACCTCTGAAGTCGCTGCCGCCACCACCACCACCGGAAAGCCGCCACAGCTCCGAGTCGGGCCGCCGGAACGCCTGAACCCGCCACAGCCCCGAAGTCGGCCAGCCCCGTGCTGGTAAGTCCTGGCTGGCTCTGCCTCCGGAGCCTCGGGTCGGTCGCAGTTGGAGGCTGTCAGCTCCGCCATTAGGCCTCAGCGCAGACGGAGACGGAGACGGGGTATACGACAAGAAAAGTTGCGTTCCCCCCAAAAGGAAGAGACTAAGAACGTTTCTCCCACCCCTCCCACACACATACACTACATAATAACTCAAATTAACACTAAAACAAGACAAGAAAACAACAACATAAAAAAAGAAAAACAGGTCAACATCTTCTGGGTATGCTTCCATCAACAGTTCAACACCTTGCTGAATGTTTTGCTTAGATGCGGTCATATTAGCAAGAAAGGGAAACTGTTGTGCAACTTCACTGTACACAGTACCTCTTCTTTTTAAATAGGTTTCAAGTGCATCTAGTATAGGAATAAAGAATTTTATCCTAAACTTATCTCTTGATGAGAGTTTATCTATAGCATCATAACAAGAGGATTTCAGTATAGTAGTAAAGAGGTTATTGATAGGGGACGATCAGCCATGATCACAATGAATGGTGGTGTTGGCTCGAAGGGCCGAATGGCCTCCCCCTGCACCTATTTTCAATGCTTCTATGTTTCTATAACCAGGTGCACCTCCATCATTTCCTTGCCATTTCCTTACTCTGGGAGAGATTGCTTCCGCCATCTTGCTTCCGCTTAAAGATAGGATCTTTGCTTCCGCCTCCGCTCTCGAATCCAAAGAATCTTTGCTTTGTCCATGGCGTCCACGCCTACCAGTCCTGCATTCTGCTCTGCGGTAAATTGCTCCAATCAGCAATGTAGGCGACCCGACTTGTCTTTCTCCAGGTTCCCCGTTAAGGAGGAAAGGTAAGAAAATATTTATTACTTCTGTGGCATATTGAAAATGTTATTTAGCCTGTTCAATCTCTCACTGTAGTTAGATCATTGAGCTCAGTCAGTCGAGTCCTCATGGCAACATTCTTGTAAAAATCTTCTCCTCAAGAGCATTTTCTTTCTACCTCCCTGTTATTTAATGCAGAATTAGAACATATTGACTCTGTTTTGTACTGAGAATTTTATGAAATCTGCCCGAACTTTCACTGTAGTTCAGATCTTAGAGCTGGGTGCTTCCCTTTGTCTCAGATACAGTCGAGACCTCATGGCAACATCCTTGTACTGAGAATGTTATTAAGTCTGCCCGAACTCTCGCTATAGTTCAGATCTTAGAGCTGGGTGCTCCCCTTGGTCTCGTATACAGTCGAGGCCTCAATAGACAATAGGTGCAGGAGAAGGCCATTTGGCCCTTCGAGCCAGCACCGCCATTCAATGTGATCATGGCTGATCATCCACAATCAGTATCCCGTTCCTGCCTTCTCCTCTTATGCCCTGACTACGCTATTTTTAAGAGCACTATCTATCTGTCTCTTGAAAGCATCCAGAGAACTGCCTCCACCGCTCTCTGAGGCAGAGAATTCCACAGACTCACCACTCTCTGTGAGAAAAAGTGTTCTAAATGGCTTATTCCTTATTCTTGAACTGTGGCCCTGGTTCTGGACTCCCCCAACATTAGGAACATGTTTCCTGCCTCTAGTGTGTCCAAGCCCTTAACAATCTTATATGTTTCAATAAGATATCCTCTCATCCTTCTAAACTCCATAGTGTACAAGCCCAGATGCTCCATTACCTGCATGCTTACTTTCTTGGACTGATGCACAAGGAACCTCAGATCCTGTTGTACTTCCTCTTTTGCCAACTTAACGCCATTTAGATAGTGCTGGAATAGGTGCAGGAGTACTAGTTGCCTCATGGCAACATCCTTGTAAAAATCTTCTCAAGTGCATTTTCTTTCTACCTCTCTGTTATTTAATGCAGAATAAGAACATATTGACTGCATGATATTTTCTGTAATTTCAGATGTCGACAGTGTGTCCAGAATACTCGCCAACATGATCTCCTACACCGAACTGAGGAGTATTTGTCAAATAACTGCCGTCTTATGTACATTGTGTGAAATTGTGATTTGTTAGCTGCGCAAAACAATGCAAATGGCAATTTATTTATTATTGTATCTACGTTGGACATTTGCTCTTTGGTGTAAGCAGGGCTGGGGCTACCATTGTGTTACATATGTTGAATTGTACATCACTTTCACTGGTTAGCTGATATGCTGAACACTGCAACCCTGTATATCTCGCGCACAGAATAATGTGAATTATATAAATCTTACTATGCATGTCAGAAATAAAGTGTTAACCATGTTAATGGATTTCTATTATGAATTATTTAAAATTGAGTGGGTTGGTGCAATATTGGTGCCATATGCTGCTAATGTGTCGTTATCAGATATTCAATGTTAAAAAGAGAAATAAATCACAATAAAAGCGAAAAGATGTTCCTTCCACAGCGTGCGGGGAGTCTGGCCCGGCTCAGCACAGCCGAGACACCAAAGTGAAGTTGCGGGGAGGTTTACAATGTTTTTTTATTTAATGTTGCCCCTTGTCTAGTCTGAAATAAAGTTCATCATTGGATATAAAAATCGGAAGAAATGTAAATGTGTGTGTTATATTATTATATACATCTATATCACATTCATGTACAGTATGTGTGTTCTTTCCAGCACAATCTAATCAGTTGTATGTACGCTGAATAAAACCATCCTTAAGTTATACATCATTTGTAAATCTTGCTTAAACAAATTTAATTTTGTGAAATACTTAATTTAGATAAGCCCACCATTATAGACATATCTCATTCCACTCTCTGGCTATTGGGAAGACCAGATCCATTTTATTGTTGAGAAACAACTCCATAGACACAAAAACATTAAGTAACATTCCAGGGCTAGAGCAACTGGAATCTTCATATTGCTATTATTTTCCCAAATACTGCAGTTGTGAACAGTGTGATTAGATGAATGAATTTTAGAGTACAAGTGTAATACAAAATCAACTCAAACACAGCTTATGAGCCATTAAAAAGAAATGATTTAAAAAACATTAAAAAAAAGAAAATTACCAGAGTCAAATTTTATTCTTTAACAAGAATTAACAGAATTATGAACTAACATAATTATGAATCTGACCCTATATCACACACACAAGCTGTTCCCCCGCAACGTTGATTACACTGCGAGTCGGGTCGGGTCGGGTCGGTTCCGGTTACTGAAATGGATGAAAAAAAATGCCCACATTCCACTCCGTTGCGTACTACACGTCAGCCCATTGCATTTCGCAGGAGTGGCCTATCTTGCTTCGCTATAGGATCTTTGCCGTAAACTAACTACATTATGAAATTTGCAATCAATTTCCCAGGAACATTTTTTTTAGTGGTATTTCTTTTCTCTCTCCGCTTTGTAAAATATTAAAACGTTATTTTGAATAATACGAAAATATTATACCAGATTTTACACTATTCCTTCATAACGGATAGGCAATTTAAGACACATAGAGGTCCACTTCAGTGGACTCAACATAACTGAAGGCTCAACTTTACTACTAATCAGAGGTATAAAATGCTTAGCTCCCAATCTTTTTGTCATTTTCATATCTGCCCTTCTGTTCTTTGCCTTCCCAATATACATGGAAGAAGTGTATCATCACACCAGAAGTGATGGAAATCTCTTCAATCTAGCAAAGTAGAAAGCTGAAGAATGAAGGTGAGAAGGCAGGAAAATTGTGGACTTTGGAAGGGGAAGGATAGGGACCCACAATCCTGTCTATATCAACCGGACGATGGTGGAAAGGGTCAAAAACTTCAAATTCCTGGGCGTGCATATTTCTGAAGATCTTTCCTGGTCCCAGCACACTGATGCAATTAAAAAGAAGGCACAGCAGCGCCTCTACTTCCTGAGAAGATTACGGAGAGTCGGTATGTCAAGGAGGATTCTTTCGAATTTCTACAGGTGAACAGTAGAGAGCATACTGACTGGTTGCATCGTAGCCTGGTTTGGCAACTTGAACGTCCAGGAGCGGAAAAGACTGCAGAAAGTTGTGACCACTGCCCAGTCCATCACCGGCTCTGACCTCCCCACCACCAAAGAGATCTATCGCAGTCACTGCCACAAATCGACTGCCAACATCATCAAAGACCCACACCATCCTGATCACACACTCATTTCACCTTGCTATCGGGAAGAAGGTACAGGAGCCTGAAATCTGTAACATCCAGGTTCAGGAACAGCTTCTTGCACACATTCATCAGGCTATTAAACACAATATCAAATAAGCCCTGAACAGTAACAGTCGATTATTATTATTGAACTATGTTTATTTATTGTGTATATATGATCTATGGTCTATAAACACATTGAACTTTTATCTTCTGTTATGTATTATGTTTACATATTCTGTTGTGCTGCATTATGCTTCATTGTCCTATTTGGGACACATGGCAATAAACTCTCTTGACTGGAATTCAGCGGCTGATAGAGAGACTGTCTCATGTTTCCAAAAAATACTCTGACAATCACCATTAAGACGACTGTTGTCATGCGTCAGGACACTCCACTCCCCCTTGAAATCACCCGAAACATTACTCTGCTGAAAACGATAAACAAATTCACCTACCTAGGATTTATTGTGACTGATAACATCTCTCTGGATGAGGAAATCATTTGACTTATAGGATAGGCAGCGACCACCTTCTGGAGACTAACCAAGTGGGCATGGAAGAACAGGAAACTCACAATCACGACCATGATAACTGTCTACAAATTGTGCATCTTGAACATGTTACGGTACAGTAATGAAGTTTGGACAACTTATCTAGATCAAGAAAGTTGTAATTTCCATTGTTTTCATCACATCTTGGGGGTTTCTTGGAAGGACAAAATCACCAATGAATCTGTCCTCTCCCTGACCAACATGACTAGCATCCCTGCGATTATCAAGCAGAATAGTAAGATTAAACGAGAACTTACCGGTTTGAAGTTTGATCCTTATTTTATGAGGAGTTACGATGAGGGATTTCGTGAAGACTCTGCCAGCACGCATGCGCGACATTCTTCAAAGCAGCGGTGTGAAATCACAGATAGTAGAATTGACTGGAGATAGTAAGATTAAGATAAACTAATATACCAGTTGACCTTATGATAGAGGGTTGGGAGCAGAGGGCACAAAATCCCTCATCGTAACTCCTCATAAAATAAGGATCAAACTTCAAACCAGTAAGTTCCCGTTTAATCTTACTATTTTACTTCGGAGTCACGTGAATGACTTTGTGAAGATTTCAAAGCTCTGTGATTTCAAGCCCTGGAACCACGTCCATGCTCACACACTGCCGTAATAACTGATGGAGGAAGTATGTTAATGTATTTCAGACTTGAAACAGAGTTGAAAAATAATAATGTATTTATTAACAAACAAACCAAAAACCCCTGACTTTGGGAAACGTTCAGGTAACAGAACTTAAAACAGTGTCTGCAAACGTTGCGGGCGTGGCCACAGGTTTATTGTAAAACCGCTGATATGTGCCCTCATTGGCCCAACCCACTGTTGCGAGGACATGGTCCATGGAAATCTCCATGGTCCTGCCGCTGATATGGATGCAGCCCTGGTAGAATGAGATTAAAAATGTCAGTGTCTACCCCTGCTGCACCCAACACCACCCTGAGCCACCTGGAAATAGTCTGCACAGTTACCCTGTAGTGAGGGCGTTTAAAACTGATAAAAAAGACCTACTTCCATACCCCTGATATTCTTAGTGACATCTATGTAATGTTGGAGGTGGATGGCTATACACAGGCATTCATCAATATGATATGCCAGGAATTCCAATTTAAGACCGTTTTTTCCAGGTCTATGGTGTTTTAGTAACTCATCGATAAAGAAGGTTACCTTGGTGGGGGTCGAGACCATTCTGTCCAATTTCAATTTGTGGAGGGTCTGGACCCGTTGTGCCATGATAAGTGCCATCAGCATCACCACTTTGTAGGTGAGCTTTGCCAGTGGGAAATTCAAAACTGGTGCCCAACTCCTGAGTTGGGACAACACCACCCCAATGTCCCAGGTCAGAGTGTATCGCAGCCTGGGAGGGTTGGAATTAAAAATACCCCTCATTAGTTTCGATACCAATGGATGGGATCCCACTCCAAGTCTGAGGTAGGATGATAATGCATTCCTTGCACTGTTGATGGCCCTCATCGTAGTGAAGGCCCGCGAGGAATTCCAGCACATCTGTGATGGTGGCAGAGTTGTAGTTTGTATCAGTCCTGGAACAGAACAGCTGCCATTTCCTTAAATGGGTAAGGTATTGCTTCCTAGTGGATTCTCTGCACGACGCCATGATGATGTCCATGGTCCTGTTCGACAGCCCGAACTCCAGTAATGGATTCTTCAGAACCTGCAAGCCAACAAGTTCAAATGACCATGGCACGGATGACTCTCCCCTGTTATGGGATGTGTTAGGAGGTTTGGGCATTTGGGAACCGGAAAACATGGTTCCTTCACCATGTCGAGGTCCACTGGGAACCATGGCTGAGTAGGCCAGTCGGATATCATCAGTATTCCTGATGCAGAATCTAACTGGATTTTCCGCAATACCTGACTGATGAGGCAGAAAGGGGGAAATGCATAGAAGAACAAGTTCCCCCAATGTAGCGAGAAAGCGTCCATGGCTACTGCCCCAGGGTCTGGTTACCAAGAGACATATGTTGGCATCTGATGGTTCAGTCTGGACACAAAAAAGTCAATATCTGGTGTTCCATACTGAGCTATAATGTCAGAAAATATTTGGTGGTTCAACATCCACTCGGTGTTGTCATTGAATATCCGTGACCTGGTGTCCGCCACTGTATTTAGCTTACCCAGAAGGTATGTAGCTGAAATCCAAATGTTTCTTTCAATGCACCAGTGCCAAATTGTGTTTGCCAATTCATCACAAGATATCGACTTGATACCACCCATATGGTTTAAAGATGCCACCACTGTGGTATTGTCTACTTGTAGATGGATATGCGTATGATGCATATTTGCACAGTAGGCCCGTAGTCCGTGAAATGCTCCCAGCATTTCCAAAGAGTTTATACTTCGTGATTGAAGCAATGTAGATTCATGCAAATCCCATCTACTGCCACAACTGGAGGTGGTGTCGGTAGCTCCCCAGCCGTGGGTGCTGGCGTCAGTTTGCAACACGACTGAATGGTTTGTAACTACTATCGGATTAAAACAATGTTGAATGCTGCTAATCCACCATTGTAGCTCATTTTTTGCTTTGGTTGGTAGCTGCATAGGTCTGTCAAAGTGCCCAGCATGAATTTTTAGTGCTGAGATTTTTGCTCTTTGCAAATTTTGATAATGCAGCAGTGTATATCGTGCAGCTGGAAATGTAGCTACAACTTTCCCAATTACCTTAGCAGCATGTCGAATAGTCGTTTTCTTTGGCGCAAGCAAGGCTATTACATGCCATTACTATATCTGCCGCTTTGTTATTTGGTAAAGTGATAGTCATGCGATTCGTGTTAATCATGAACCCCAGATAGTCCATTATGACAGAAGTTGTTAACTTTAATTTGTCTAGATGTATGACAAACCCCAGCTTTTGGAATAATGACTTGGTGGCTGTCACAGCTAATTTAGCCAATTCCAAGGTTTTCCCCACAATCAGGATATGTCATCAAGATAGGCCATGACTATGTGGTTTTGTCTTCGTAGAGACACCAATGCTGGTTTCAATATTTTGGTAAATAACCTGGGGGCTGTTGTTAGTCCATTAGGCAGTGCTCTATACGGCCACAACTGCCCCTTCCAGACACATTTCAAAAATCAGTTGTTTGGCAGTTTCAAATGTTTCCATCTTGAAGTGGTTATATTGCACAAAGGTATTCAGTTGAGTTAAATCAATAATAATACGACATCCACCATCTTTTTGGGTTTTGGTAAAGATGTTGGACACAAACTCAAGAGGTTCATGTTTGATTTTCTCTATTACCCCCTTGGCATATAATCTAAATAGTTCTGCATATCCTTCCACTTTCTCTTTTTGAGAAAGCACAAATTTACGGCTAGGTAAATGTTGAACTGGAGGGAGGAGTTTGTTAATGAATTCAATTTCATAACCCTGAATACTGTGCAATTTAAAGAGGTCAGAAGTTATGGAACTCCATGCATCCCCAAACAGGCGCAACCTGCCTCCCATTTGTGAGGTTATGCATGCAGAATTCCCAAGGGAACCAGACCCACTTACCTCCATGGTTACTGATGGGGCTTGGTTCTTGGGATGTGGTGGCACTGTGGTGTGGGGTTGATGCATTTTCCATGTGGTCGCTCTGGGCCTTGGCCTAAAAAAGGCCTCTGTGGATGAGGCGCGACCTTTGGGTTTGCACCCGTCACCCTATCGGGGTGAAAGCGGGGCCTGTTGGGTGTTGCATAGGGATGCTGTCGTCGATACGCTGGTGGCCTGCTAGAGGAAGGTGGTTTTATCATGCCAACCACTTTGGCTTCCTCATCTAGGTCCTTGACCTGTTTAGGCTGGTCATCCCCAAACAGCAAGCTCGGTGACGGCGTAGCGCTGGTTTTACACAACCCCGCAAATTTGGGGTTGAGGGTAGGACGGATTGAGCTCTTCCTGAAACAATTGATCTCATATTGAGCATTGCAGAACAGGGCTAACGCATCCTGCTGCTCTTCCATCATGTCCGCACCATCAACGGACCTGGCAAATGCAGTAATACTTGAGGTCAGCGGTTTCAGAATTTTCAGAATTTTTAATTCTTGAGCCCTTATACCAGGGCTTGTTCCCCCATATGGGTGTGTTGACGGTGGGCACATTCAGCAACACACAATTCTCCGGGGCCAGGTACTTGGCTGTGGTCTCGGATATTACCTGTTCCTGCAGTTGGTGAGTAGTCAGGTAATTGATGCTTGCTGCTAGCCATGGCTGAAGTGGTTGCCCTTTCTGGGATGTCTGTGCAAATTTGGACACCATCCCCAGAAGTTCCTCTTCCTGCATCCCATGCAACTTTGGATCTTCGGTCAACCCCTCCTCAAAGTCAGCCAACCCCTGACTTCTGGCACTCCCCTCCGAGGAGGGAGAAATGTTGGACAGTCCTGGAAAAGGAGCTGTCGTGGACCTGTGCAATCCACGGGATGCATGCTCCTGCTGGAGTAGGTCCCTCTGGAGCAGCTGCTCCATCATCCGCTCCATGCGGGTAATGCGATCGCCGTCGCTGTCTGCGAACGGCAGGTCATCTTCCCCAGACTCGGCTGAGTCAATGGGGCTATGACTGCCAGTTCGCATCCCGTCAGGGTGATGTCTCCCGGATTGTTGCGTTAGCAAATCGGTGCCTGCCGCTCCAGTGGGCCTACGCGACTCCCAAGTAGATCTACCGCCAGTCTTCCGGACTGTGGCGGTGGGGAGTTGGTGCCTGCCGCTCTAGCGGAGCTGCACGAAATCCGCGCGGGCCTGCCGCCAGTCCGTGGTCTTCCGGACTGATGCGGCGGAAGGTCGGTGCCTGCCGTAAAAACGTAGCTACTTGGCTTCCGTGCGGTTTTACCGCCTGTCCGCAGTCTTCCGGACTGTCGCGGTGGAGAATCGGGGCCGGCACGGACTGGAAGGGCCGAGAGGGCCTGTTTCCGTGCTGTAATTGTTATATGGTATGAACGGGACTGCCCGATTTCGGCACTTTTTTGTCGCCAGTCCGTGGTCATCCGGACTGAAGTGGTGGAGAGTCGGGGCCTGCCGTATGAACAGGGCTTCCCGACTCCCGTGCGGTCCTACCGCCAGTCCGCAGTTGTCTGGACTGTTGCGGTGGAGAGTTGGGGCCTGCCGACAGAGCGGAGCTCCCCGACTTCCACGCTGCCTTCCCGGTCCGAGGTACAGGTGCTGCCGAAAAATCAATGGCCAGCTCCGGGGAATTTGGCTGCTGAACTCGTTCCAAAGTCCTGCGGTCCTCCATGGCATGCTTGGAAGCAGCCCTCTTTTTGTTTCGAGTTTTACCCATCACGAGAGTCTCTGTCAATGATTTTTTAACAAATACAGAGCACCAACCAACTCAAGGTTAGTAAAACTTACCTGATGGTCCTTTTTTAAAGCTGCCGGCAGAGGAGCTGTGCTCCTCCCAGCTTGTCGACTGCAATCCGAGCGACGATATGTCGCGCATGCGTGCTGGCGGGGTCTTCACGAAGTCACTCACGTGACTCCGAAGTAAAGTCATGTACACAAGATGGAAAATGGATGCGTCCATAAAGTGGTGCTCTAAAGGGAGGTCGCCAATGCACGGAAGCCAAGAGGAAGACCAAAGCTTCACTACAAGGATGCAGTTAAAAGAATAATGATAATTTTTTACATTGGCACTGACAATTGGGAAGTGGCTGCTGAGGACCGGGGGTGGTGGAGAAAGGATTTCCAGGCTGGTATGAAGCAACACAACAGCATGGTTCCAAACCCTGGAGGTCAAGCACCAAAGCCACAAAATGCTCATTAGCAACACACTCCCCAATCCAACAGCCAGAGACAACTTCACCTGTGGAAGTCTGGGAGGGGCTGCCTGTCAAACATATGCCAAGACAGCCATAGCAGCAAATGCAACCACAGATGAAACAACTCCCTCTCCAAGCAGGACAGCGTCAAAGCTGCAACATTATCTCCTTTAGTACTTTACTGTACTTTAGAGATCCAGTATGGAAACAGGCCCATTGCCCCACCAAATCCGTGCTGACCAGCAATCACCCCATACACTGGCACTATCCAACACACCAGGGACAAATTACAATTTTACCAGAGACAATTAACCAACATATCTGTATGTCTTTGGGTTGTGGGAGGAAACCAGAGCACCCAGAGAAAACCCATGCGGTCACAGGGAGAACGTGCAAATGCCCGTAGTCAGGATCGAACCCGGGTCTCTTGTGCTGTAAAGGGCCTTTACTTGGCCATCATTTGCGCCTCATTTACGCGTCACATGTAAAATAGGTTGACGTGTCTTTACGTGCGACGTTGCACGCAAATCATATGTCATCATGCCGTCTGGTGCGCGTGAGGTCATTAGAATACCCTGCGGCGCACGGCAATGCATAGTTACGCATGGTGATGTAACCATGCGTTACCACATGATACATGTGAGGAGTCAGGACGCCAGCGTGCAATGCCAACGTGCGACGCCAACGCATGAGGATTTCTTGCAGCACGAAATCCTGGAGAGCCGCGTGATACCGTGCGCAACTGCACACTCCTCCAACCCTCTCCAAGCGCCCGTCCCATGCTACCCACACGCTACCCGTGCGTCACAATACAACAACCACATTTTTGGAGCTCAAATGACGGCGAAGTGGGACAGGCCCTGAAGGCAGCAACTCTATCACCATGTCAACATGCCACCCTGCAGATGGACGTTTGCCAACAATGACAACCAAAGGGCCTGTATTATATTTAAAAATCCATGTTAAATGCTATTATGCACCTGCTTTAGATACGTTGGCACAGTGGTGTGGTGGACCACTCTACCGCTGTACTACAGTGCCATCCCCTTTTTCCTATGAGACTGAAGGAAAGCCACTAGAAGGTCCTATATCAGTCTCCTGCATGGACACCTCCTGATGCAAACAATAAAATCTCAAATGGTAGTATAGTGGGTAAACAACTTAGATCATAGACCACACTTGATAAGTACCAGAGACCTGGACTATTAATAGGGAATCATGAATCACACTGCACCAGCACCAGCATTTAAATTCAGTTCCTAAAAAATAGTTTGAGATAAACAGTCACATTAAGCAATGATAATAATGTAACAATTAGCTTGTCTTAAAATCTTATCAATGTCTTTCAGAGAAGGAAATTGCCTTTCTTTCCTCGTCTGTAATTTGTGCAAACCTAGACCCATCCCTTATTTATTTTCACCCATCACCCACCAGCCTCTGTTTCCAAGTTCCCCTCTCACCCTCCTCCACTTGGTTTCATCTGCCAATTATTTCCCACCTTCGCCTCATTCCACCTACTTCCTTCCAGCCCCTGTCTGATCCCTATCTCTCACCTCTTTATACTGACTATCTTTCCTCTACACTCTGATGCAGGGTTTAGACCATCCCTCTGCCTCCACAGATGCTGCTTGTCCATCTGTTTGTTGCTTTGTACCAGATTCCAGCACCTGCAGTGTCTTGTGTCTCCAAACCCACCATCCTTGTTGACTCCTATTGGTCCCCTGGCTTGACTTCGGTAGCAATTGGGGATGATAGTAAGTAATGATCCCTACAACAAAGGGAGTGAATTAATTAAAAAATATATATTTTTGATGCCCTCAAATTATACAAATGCGCATAATACAAAACCAAGTATGAAATTCAGTATTAACAATCTGGGCTCCATGTCAGTCTGGCACTCTGCAGTTGGTTCCAATCAGGCAAGACACAGTAGCTCAATTACTGGGCTTGTAATCCAAAGGTCTGGACTAATAAAATACAGACCTAACTTCTAATCCCACAATGGCAGCTGCAGAATTTAAATTCAGTTCACTCGGGTGGATTTAAACCAAATGGTTATTACTAATGACAACCCAAAACCTGTTGTAAAAATGCATCTGGTTCGCTGATCATCTTTTAGTTTAGTTAAGTTTAGCGAAACAGGTCCCTTTGGTCCCTTACCCAGTCTAGCCCACATGTGACTTCAAATCTCCCAATCAGTTCAAAGGTGACTAGCGATGGGCAATAAACATAGAAAATAGGTGCAGGAGTAGGCCATTCGGCCCTTCGAGCCACATGAGTGGCACGAGTGGGGGACTGATTTGTGGAAATTTGGGGAAAAGAAATGTCTAAACTGTATTCATCAATTTGTACAGCCTCCGAAAATGTCGGATGGATTTTCCGCAAGGTTCATGTATTGTATATATTTATCATTTGAATAAAGTATATTTTGAAATTTAAAAAAATTCGGCCCTTCGAGCCTGCACCGCCATTCAATATGATCATGGCTGATCATCCAACTCAGTATCTCATACCTGCCTTCTCTCCATACCCCCTGATCCCCTTAGCCACAAGGGCCACATCTAACTCCCTCTTAAATATAGCCAATGAACTGGCCTCAACTACCTTCTGTGGCAGAGAATTCCACACTCACCACTCTCTGTGTGAAAAATGTTTTTCTCAAGCCGCTGATTAATGGAAGCGGACTAGAGGAAGCAGCTGATTGGGAATCAGATCCCTGCTGATTTCTTCGAGCACTTTGTATTGTATTGTACTTTGTATTGTAGCCAGGGTAAGGGGCAGTATGAGGGCCAGGGCAGTTTACTGTTCTGGATGTCAGATGTGGGAGGTCATGGAGTCTGATAGCCGTCCAGACGTCCACATCTGTGCCAGGTGCATTGAGATGGGGTTCCTAAGGGACTGTATTAGGAACCTGGAGCAGCAGCTCGATGACCTCCGTCTGGTCAAAGAGAGTGAGGAGGTCATAGAGAGGAGTTACAAAGAGGTGGTCACTCCAAAATCACGGGAGGAAGACAAGTGGGTCATGGTTAGGAGGGGCAAGCGGTAGAGGCAGGGACTAGAGAGTACCCCGGTGGCTGTACACCTTGGCAATAAGTACTCCTGTTTGAGTACTGTTGGGGGAGACAGCCTACCTGGGGGTAGCAAGAGCGGCCGGGCCTCCGGGACAGAGACCAGCCCTGTTGCTCAGAATGGTAAGGAAAAGAAGAGGAGGGCAGCAGTAATAGGGGACTCTATAGTTAGGGGGTCAGATAGGTGATTCTGTGGACGCAGTCAGGAGACCCGGATGGTAGTTTGCCTCCCTGGTGCCAGGGTCTGGGATGTGTCTGAACGTGTCCAAGATATCCTGAAATGGGAGGGAGAGGAGCCCGAGGTCGTGGTACATATAGGTACCAATGATATAGGTAGAAAAAGAGAAGAGGTCTTGAAAGGAGAATTTAGGGAGTTAGCAGGAGAGTTAAGGAGAAGGACCACAAAGGTAACAATCTCAGGATTAATGCCTGTGCCACGCGACAGTGAGAGTAGGAATGGAGCGAGGTGGAGGATAAATGCGTGGCTGAAGGACTGGTGCAGAGGGCAGGTATTCAAGTTTCTGGATCATTGGGAACTCTTTTGGGGAAGGTGTGACCTGTACAAAAATGACAGGTTGCACTTGAATCCGAGGGGGACCAATATCCAGGCGGGGAGATTTGCAAAGACTGCTGGGGATACTTTAAACTAGAACGGTTGGGGGGAAGGACTCAAATAGAGAAAGCTAGTAGACAGTGTGTGAGGCAGGAGGCAGAGAAGGGAAGCACGCAGACCCAACATGTAGGGGAGAAATAAGAAAAAAATAATAAACAGAATAAGAGGTGGTGGGTTTCTTAAATGTGTGAGCAGAAAGACAGAGGGGTGTAAAATGAGGGTAGAAGCAATAGGTAGCAAGGTGAAAAGTAAAAGAGGCAGGCAGACAAATACGGGGCAAAAATCAAAAAGGGGAACTTTTCAAACATAATTGTATAAGGGGTAAGAGTGTTGTAAAAACAAGCCTGAATACTTTGTGTCTCAATGCAAGGAGCATTCGTAATAAGGTGGATGAGTTGAATGTGCAGATAGCTACTAATGACTATAATAGACATGGCTCCAGAGTGACCAAGGCTGGGAGCTGAACATCCAGGGATATTCAATATTCAGGAGGGATAGACAGAAAGGAAAAGGAGGTGGGTTAGCATTGCTGGTTAGAGAGGAGATTGATGCAATAGAAAGGAAGGACATTAGCTTGGAGAATGTGGAATTGATATGGGTAGAGCTGCGAAACACTAAGGGCCAGAAAACATAGTGGGAGTTGCGTACAGGCCACCTAACAGTAATAGTGGAGTTGGGGATGGCATCAAACAGGAAATTAGAAATGCGTGCAACAAAGGTAAAACTGTTATAATGGGTGACTTCAATCTACATATAGATTGGGTGATTCAAATTGGCAGGGGTGCTGAGGAAGAGGATTTCTTGGAATATATGCGGGATAGTTTTCTAAACCAACATGTGGAGGAACCAACGAGAGAGCAGGCTATTCTAGACTGGGTATTGAGTAATGAGGAAGGGTTAGTTAGCAGTCTTGTTGTGCGTGGCCCCTTGGGCAAGAATGGCCATAATATGGTTGAGTTGTTCATTAGGATGGAGAGTGACATAATTAATTCAGAAACAAGGGTTCTGAACTTAAAGAAAGGTAACTTTGAGGGTATGAGACGTAAATTGGCCAAGATAGACTGGCAATTGATTCTTAAAGGGTGGACAGTGGATATGCAATGGAAGACATTTAAAGACTGCATGGACGAACTACAACAATTGTCCATCCCAGTTTGGCAAAATAATAAATCAGGGAATGTAGTGCATCCGTGGATAACAAGGGAAATCAGGGTTAGTATTAAAACAAAAGTTGAAGCATACAAATTAGCCAGAAAAAGCAGCCTATCAGAGGACTGGGAGAAATTCAGAGTCCAGCAGAGGAGGACAATGGGCTTAATTAGGAAAGGGAAAATTCATTATGAAAGAAAACTGGCAGTGAACATAAAAACTGACTGCAAAAGCTTTTATAGATATGTGAAGAGAAAAAGATTAGTTAAAACAAATGTAGGTCCCTTGCAGTCAGAAACAGGTGAATTGATCATGCGGAACAAGGACATGGCAGACCAATTGAATAACTACTTTGGTTCTGATTTCACTAAGGAAGACATAAATAATCTGCCGGAAATAGCAGGGGACTGGGGGTCAAGTGAGATGAAGTAACTGAGTGAAATCCAGGTTAGCCGGGAAGTGGTGTTAGGTAAATTGAATGGATTAAAGGCCGATAAATCCCCAGGGCCAGATAGCCTGCTTCCCAGAGTATTAAGGAAGTAGCCCCAGAGATAGTGGATGCATTAGTGATAGTTTTTCAAAACTCTTTAGATTCTGTAGTAGTTCCTGAGGATTGGACGGTAGCTAATGTAACCCCACTTTTTAAAAAGGGAGGGAGAGAGAAAACGGGGAATTACAGACCAGTTAGTCTAACATCGGTAGTGGGGAAACTGACAAAGTCAGCATGGAATTACGAAAGGTAAATCATGTCTGACGAATCTTATAGAATTTTTCAAGGATGTAACTAGTAGAGTGGATAAGCGAGAACCAGTGGTTGTGTTATATCTGGACTTTAATAAGGCTTTCGACAAGGTCCCACATAAGATATTAGTATACAAACTTACAGCACACGGTATTAGGGGTTCAGTATTGATGTGGATAGAGAACTGGCTGGCAGACAGGAAGCAAAGAGTAGGAGTAAACGGGTCCTTTTCAGAATGGCAGGCAGTGACTAGTGAGGTACCGCGAAGCTCAGTGCTGGGACCCCTGCTATTTACAATATATATTAATGATTTGGATGAGGGAATTGAATGCAACATCTCCAAGTTTGCGGATGACACAAAGCTGGGGGGGCAGTGTTAGCTGTGAAGAGGATGCTAGGAGGCTGCAAGGTGACTTGGATAGGCTGGGTGAATGGGCAAATGCATGGCAGATGCAGTATAATGTAGATAAATGTGAGGTTATCCACTTTGGTGGCAAAAACAGGAAAGTAGACTGTTATCTGAATGGTGGCCGATTAGGAAAAGGGGAGAGGCAACGAGACCTGGGTATCATGGTACACCAGTCATTGAAAGTAGGCATGCAGATGCAGCAGGCAGTGAAGAAAGCGAATGGTATGTTAGCATTCATAGCAAAAGAATTTGAGTATAGGAGCAGGGAGGTTCTACTGCAGTGGTACAGGGTCATGGTGAGACCACACCTGGAGTATTGCATACAGTTTTGGTCCCCAAATCTGAGGAAATACATTCTTGCCATAGAGGGAGTACAGAGAAGGTTCACCAGACTGATTCCTGGGATGACAGGACTTTCATATGAAGATAGACTGGATAGACTAGGCTTGTACTCGCTAAAATTTAGAAGATTGAGGGGGGATCTTATGGAAACTTACAAAATTCTTAAGGGTACACAAAATGCTGGAGAAACTCAGCGGGTGCAGCAGCATCTATGGAGTGAAGGAGATAGGCAACGTTTAGGGCCAAAACCTTTCTTCAGACTCTCTGTCTGAAGAAGGGTTTCGGCCCGAAACGTTGCATATCTCCTTCGCTCCATCGATGCTGCTGCACCCGCTGAGTTTCTCCAGCATTTTGTGTACCCTCGATTTTCCAGCATCTACAGTTCCTTCTTTAACAAAATTCTTAAGGGGTTGGACAGGCTAGATGCAGGAAGATTGTTCCCGATGTTGGGGAAGTCCAGAACAACATCGGAGTTTAAGGATAAGGGGGAAATCGTTTAGGACCGAGTTGAGAAAAATTCTATAAGATTCGTCAGACATGATTTACCTTTCGTAAATCCATGCTGACTTTGTCCAATGATTTCACCACTTTCCAAATGTGCTGCTATCCCATCTTTAATAACTGACTCTAACAATTTCCCCACTACCGATGTTAGACTAATTGGTCTGTAATTCCCTGTTTTCTTTCTCCCTCCCTTTTTAAAAAGTGGGGTTACATTAGCTACCCTCCAATCCTCAGGAACTACTCCTGAATCTAAAGAGTTTCGAAAAATTATCACTAATGCATCCACTATTTCTGTGGCTACTTCCTTAAGTACTCTGGGATGCAGCCTATCTGGCCCTGGGGATTTATCGGCCTTCAATCCATTCAATTTACCTAACACCACTTCCTGGCTAACCTGGAAAGTGCTGCCTTGCCATTGATGCCCAGATCCTAAAAAATTGAGTAAATAAAAATAAATGTTAAAACTCAGGCTAGATACAGTCCTGAGAATTAAGAGCAGTGAGGTTCATAGGTGTGACTGATGGTGCAATTTTAGCGCATTGATAAAAATTTAAGGTCTGGGATGAGAAAATATTGATCGTGATGAAAAGCAGGTCAGACAGGGTGAGGTTCAACAATCGCCTTTGTAAATTCTTCATTCCACAAAAAGAAAGACCACAATTGAGTGGGCTCAGTGAGTTCCATTGAGTGCTTGCAGCTTCTGACGGGCGTCAGGTTAATCAGCTTAAACTACTCCACTGCATGCCTGATACTGTGGCACTATGTTCCCCTGGACTCCCGCCAAACATCTCTACCAGTCTTTCACCAGCTCAGGAACAGCGAATTGATTAAAAAGCTGAGCTACCTGGAGGCATTAATAACAGAACAAATTTCATGTGGTCATTTTGACCATAGTCTCCTACATTTATTGGGCCATCTCTAATACTTTCACTAGTATCACCCAAGCTGCAAGATTGTGAAAGGAGGATAAGCAAATGGGAGTGGGCTAGAAATTATGTTGGCACAGATTTTTACCTTTATGATTAATACATTAAAAAAATTATCTATTTTTAGCATTAACTATACTCCTGTTGCACTGGAAGAATGGGGCACAGATTATCCCTAGGGTTCTCTGATTTATTCACCACTCATTGCTGATTTCAGAGTTTCTCTTATCCCTTTGACCACCTCCCCTCCACATTCTCTCCACATCTCTTGTCTTATCAGAAAGATAGAAGACACAATGGATTAAGACAATGCTAGCTCTCTGGCCAGTTCATCCACTGGAATCCAGGTCCAGCCACTGATGGGTGAAATCCCCTCACTTTGGGATATGAACACTGTGCAAATTACCATTGAATAGTGGCAGCGCAAGATTATATCAGGATAAATTAAACATTTTACTCAGATTTCTCCCCTACCCACCATTCCCTCCCTATCCCCCCTTTCCCACCTTCCCCCACTCCCCCCCCCCCCCCCCCCCACCCCCCTCACACCTCCTCCCCACTAAAAGTTAACTATCTTCACAATTTTCAATGGTGTATCTCTCTTGGGTTCACATGTGTTTCTATCCGAAATCTGCCTATCAGGTAACCTCCTCGTCTGAGGTAATCTGTTGCCATCCTTTATTGCTCCTGCCTTTTCTTTCGCTTCCAGTTTTGTTCCCTGCTCTCCCTACTACAATCAGTCTGAAAAAGGGTCCTGACCCAAAATGTCACATCCATTTTCTCCAGAGATGCTGCCTGACCCGTTGAGTTACTCCAGCAAATTGTTTCTATCTTTGTTAAAAACAGCATCTGTGGTTCCTTTTTATAATAAAAAGAATAGTTCTGGTGTTGTATAATCCTTTCACAGAGTCTTAAAGGAAAGCACCTCCAAGTTTCCAAGCTTATTTGTTAAATAATTTGGATTTCCACTGTAAACCCCATGATCTAAAGCCCACAAAGAGTTTTATTTAGTCACAAATGTATGTTAGATAGGATTAAACAAATTATTGATTATTTTATTTGAAGACACACTTCACTCAACACTTCCTTGGAAACCAGAAATATTACCACCAATTCGCCACATAACATTGAAACCTTTGAACCAATTGTTAGCTCCATTGAGAGCAGTTTGTCATAGTCAGAGAGTCACAGAAACAGGCCATTCAGCCCATCACATCCATGCCGACCAGTTGGGACCTGTCTGTAATTATTCCAATCTTCCAGAACTTGACCCATAGCCTTCTATGCCAAGGCTATTCAAGTGCTCAACTAGACACAATTTAAATGCTGTCAGAGGCTCTGCTTTGACCACTATCACATAAGTTGCATTCCAATGTGAAACAGGTACCCATTGGATTCCCTCAAAATCTCTTCTCCTTTACCCCAAATCTATGTCCACTAATTTTATATACTGCTGATATCGGGTAGGTTTCCTGAAGAATACCCAATCTATATTCAATAGTTGTATAAGCTTAATCTTGCCTCCTCTTAATCTCCTCTTCTCCAGGGCAAGCAGACCCAGCCTCTCCAGTCTCTCCTCATAACTGAAACAGAAACAGGCAACATCTGGACAGGTGTGGAGCCCCTTCACAACAAAATGCCCCAAGCTCTGAATATTACCATCAATAAATAGGTCCTTCCGTGTTTGTGAAGTGATTACAGAGAAAGAAAGATAAGATGTCTTCCCGCCTCTCTCCCCACCTCCCTCCATTCTGTGTGTCAGAGTCGTAGAAGGAAATGTTAACGGAAAATGTCACGTTTGAAGGATAGGAGAAAGGTCATGAACTAATCACTGTTACTCTTCAATCGTGAAATACTCCAGGTCATGAAAATCTGAGATAAAAGCAGTAAATTTTGGAAATAATGAGAAGGTTAGCATGCACCGGTGAAGAGAAACCGAGTTGATCATTTATCTCAATGGCCACACATCTGAACTGCTGAAAGGTCATTGACCTCAATCATTAACTCTATCTCTCTGCAGAATTGCATCCTGACCGTTTGAGTACTTCAGCATTTTTTGCTTTTATGTCTCTAATCTTTTACTTAAATGCACCACTTCACCCTGCCTTTCATAGGCCTGTGTATCCCACTCATGGCTGTCTCAGAACACAGGATAGGTTGGACATGGTTATCCAAGAGCTTTCTCCCATCTTCACCGCAAGTTAGAAACATAGGAAATATGTGCAGGCGTTGGCCATTTGGCCCTTTGGGCCAGCACTGCCATTCAATATGATCATGGCTGATCATCCAAAATCCGTTCCTGCTTTCTCCACATATACCTTGATTCCATTAGCCCTAAAATAGTAAGATTAAATGAGAACTTACCAGTTTGAAGTTTGATCTTGATTTTATGAGGAGTTACGTTGGTGATTACGTGAAGAATCCCGTCCAGGCCACATGCGCGCCAATCTTCAAAGCAGCGGTATGAAATCACAAATAACAATCACCAAAGTGACATAGTAAGATGCGTGACTCGAGAACTACCAGATGATCTTTATGAGAGAGGGTTGGGCATGGAGGGCACGTAATCACCAACTTAACTCCTCATAAAATCAAGATCAAACTTCAAACTGCTAAGTTCTTGTTTAATCTTATTATTTTACTTCGGAGTCACGTGAGTGAATCCGACAAGAGTTCGAAGCTTTGTGATTTTATGCCGCAGATCGAAATCTCGGCGTCTCACTGCATTGATTGACTCAGGATGAGTGATTAATCAAAATGCATTAAGCATGATATTGATTCAAATGTATTAATGGTTTACGTTAATAAGAAATCAATAGCAACCTCTATAACTCAGGGGAGGCTAAAGTGGACGCAAAACAGAATGGGCAAAACCCCGGGTCAGTAACCGGCTTATGGACATTTTTTTTTAATCAATTTAGTTGACCATCCAGCGGTCCAGAGGATATGGTTGATGGGCATGTCCATTGCTCTGGCCGATGACGTTGATGCTGACCTGGTGGAATGAGATATACAATCGTCAGTGTTAATACCTGCATAACCCAGAACCTGCTGCAGCCACCTTGAAATAGTCTGAACCGACCTTCCTTTGTGTAGTTGCTTTTTGATTAATAAACAATGCTGATTCCACACTTCTTAGGATTCTGGTGCCCTTGATATAAAATAGCAAGCCGGCCCTCCCACATAGACGTGAGGCCGTGGGGTATCCGAAAAATGATCTTAAATCATGCCACCCCTGGTCTGCTCTGTTTGTGTAGATCAGAATGTAAAATGTAATGGCACTTGCAGCCAATTCCATCCTATCTAGCCACAGCATTTGCAATGTTTGCCGTCGTTGTGCTGATATTAGTGTCATAACTAAGGATGTAGCTGGTACCCCTTGGTGAAGTAATGTTCACACATTTTCAATAACCAACTGCATATTCTTGTAGTGGGAGAACTTGTGTCAAGATCTCTTTAACAACTCAATATCAGGGTTGAACCCGACAGAGTTTGTTGCAGCTGTAGTGTCTCTATAAATGATTTATTGTCAAATACCATTAAGAATGAACTGGAAGATGTCAGTAATCTGTACCGTATTAAATGTAACATTAACATTTAAACAAAATAACTTCCGATCCCCTCAATAGGAATGTACTGTTTTTTTGGATGCTATCCCTGCACTCTGCAGTGAGCACATTCGTGGCTTGATGTGACAACCTGAGCCATAAGTCAATCCATTCAAAATGTGTAAGTCAATAATTGGTTATTATGCAAAGGCCGGTCTCCTGAACCACAGTTTGAACCAGCAAGTTTTTGTTTTTTGGAATAACTGCATACTGTTGTATTATTATGCCTGATGAAGCAAGCAGCATGGTTGCTTAGCCAGTCCGACAGTACGAACCCAAGCGAGGTCTTGCTGACTGTTTTAAGACCGGGTTATTGAGGCAAAAATGGAGGAAGACATAAAAGAACATTCCTCCTTTGTAGCAAGAATGTATTTCTCCGCACTGTTGTGCCACATATTTTTGCAATCAGTGAATAAACATGCACCAACATGTCAATGTTCGATGTAGCATTGAACCATACTTTCATAATAGTTTGAGATCCAATACCTATTCTGTATTGTCATCGATCTGAACTGGATGATACACCAGTGGCAAAGGAGATTAGGTCATTATTACAGGATACTTTTACTGGATTGCCATGTGACTAACAAATGTCACCATCGTAGAGTAGCAACTTGAAATTGAGCATGTAGAATATGTGTATTCGCTCAATAGCCCCTTACCCATGGGGTGCATCTAGTGTATATATTTAATTGATACCAACAATTGAACAATTGGTAACTCATGCAAATCTCCAATACCTCCAACTAGAGATGGTATTCGGAACTTCTCACCTTAGAGTCCTTAGCATCAGTTTGTAATAATTGAATTTGACCGACCAAACTACTGGAGCTAGTTCAAGTTCAAGTTCAAATGAGTTTATTGTCATGTTCAGCAATGCTGAATACTGTTTTTTCATCATTGTGACGGAGGTAGCTTCAGCTGACAATAGCATAAGGTTGTTAACTATGGTCCACATGTCCTTTGAGAGGTTGCTACTTTGCACGATATCAGTTCCTTGAATTGCTCAGCTGAAACACAGCTACTATATTGCCAATTACTCTTGATGAAATAAAAGTCAGTTTTATAACAGGTTGCTATTAACTCCAATCTCTAGCCACAGGGCGGAGTCATAGGCTAATTAATAATTAAAGGTAAATCCCTATGACCAATGATCAGTTCATCCCATTTTGCAATGTTTTACTGTTATTAGTACAGTTATATTGTCTTTGAAAACCTCTGTAATGGGAATTGCATAGCATGAATCTGTGAGACCCTTATGAATCTGTTGTTAGTCAGGAAAATAAGTTTTTATATTCAGAAAGTTCATATGGCCAACACTCTCCATTTTTCATAATAAACATGCCACTCCTGCCTTATTCCATGGGTGGTTTGCACGAGAGCTTTGGCCCGATTTCTGAAACTTAAATTTAAAAAAAAACCCTGGCCATAATCCAAACTTTTTTGGAATGCTACTACTGTGCCTCAACCAGATGTTTTTATCCTTTGTGTGTTGTACAAACAAATGTAAATATTACATCTTGTGAATGGTGCACTTACCTATCTTTTGGAAGTACTAGACCCACTTTGTTGAGTAGGGTTGGTAAGGTGCATGGAATTTCTGAGCTATCATGCTGCCCCCCCGCTTCAGTGAACCACTTACTGCCGATGAGCGCCTGGGATGCATTCTGAAACGATGACCTTTGCCCGCCATTGGCCTTAATTGATTAGTCTGCCAGGTTTCTTGCCCTGTTGAATAGGCCTACCTGAATAACAGATTCGACGGCTGGCTCTCACATCCCCCGTTGGCGCTGTTCACTGCCGGCACATATGTGCTTTAGTATGTTCTATTGACTTCTCTAGAGCCTGGAGTCAATTATATCTTGACCTTTTGCTCTTCCCTCCTCAGAGAGGGCGATTCATAGGCAGCCCTAAACAGGCGCTGCTGCAGGCCGCAGGATACCTATACTGATATGAACCCATTCGACCTATACCCGAATAGAATATTCTGCTGGGATGGCAACTTTGTTGTCAGGAAAAAAGGTACCTCTGACACGTGCCCTTCATCCCTTGGGGTATGCCCCATGGCCATACCCTGACACTCAGTGTCAGCAGGATACTGACCTGTCTCCCTCTTGCCTCCAAGAGGGAGACCTGTAGCAGCTCTGTCAACTGGAGCTGCTGGTGCGGCCTGCAGAGGTGAAATTCTGTCTCAACCTTACCATCAGAGACGGTGTCAGAACTAATCCTCATCTACGAAGGTGCTATCAAACAGTTCTCTACTAGATACGGCTGGCGCCTTTTTGTTCAGGGTGACGCTGACACTCCTCCTGTTGGCGTGTGCCCTGCTGTAGCACTGTATGCAAGTGTTGCTGCATTTGGGATAGTCGTTTCAAATGCACAATCCAGCCCCGGTGAGGAATCATCCCCAGATTCCGTGGGCCTTGCTATCCAGCCCCGGTGGAGAATCCTCTCCTGACTCCGTGGGCGTAGCGGACATATGTGTGAAATTGTGCAACCCTGTCCCAGGCGTTGCTGGCGTCGCCTCTCATAGTGGCCGGCGCTTTTTGACATAGAAACATAGAAACATAGAAAATAGGTGATGGAGTAGGCCATTCGGCCGTTCAAGCCTGCACCGTCATTCAATATGATCATGGCTGATCATCCAACTCAATATCCTGTACCTGCCTTCTCTCCATACCCCCTGATCCCTTTAACCACAAGGGCCACATCTAACTCCCTCTTAAATATAGCCAATAAACTGTGCTCAACTACCTTCTGTGGCAAAGAATTCCAGAGACTCACCACTCTCTGTGTGAAAAATGTACTTCTGTTAGAAGTACAGTAGTCTGGTACTTAAGTACCTAATACATAAATACATATTCTCATTCTTGTACAACTTCATACTTTTAGTTCAATAATAAAAGAACAGTGAGAGAAAAAAGAAATAAAGAGTGTCGGAATAGATAGACAAGCGAGTAGAAGCAGAAAACAAAAAAAATAATAAAGGACAGAGGTGAGAAGTTAAAAGATTGAAAGAGAAGGAAAAAGTAAAAAGAAAAGAGAGATTAGGAGAGATCTACCTATCTCATATTTTTTGCCCATCCGTCACCCAGTTCTAAACATTTAATTTCTAAGGTTATGTTATGTTGCACCATATGCTTGTATAAAGTTGATAAACGGAGACCAAATCTTTAAGAATTGGTCTACTTTGCCTAGTAAGAGGAAACTAATTTCTTCAAGATGTAGCGTTTCAGACATGTTTGAGATCCACATTTTGAATGTTGGCGTAAGTGCGTTTTTCCAAAATTTGAGTATAAGTTTTTTCGCTGTTTTTAGACCATAATTAAGAAAAGCTTCTTGGAATATAGTTAGTTTACTTCCCTCTTCCATTGATCCAAAGATAATCAATTCAGTATTGGGGTTCAATTTTGTGTTAAATAGTTTTGTAAAAATTCCAAAAATTTCATTCCAAAATGTATACAGTTTTGTACAAGAGACAAAGGAATGTGCTATAGTGGCATTTTGAGTTAGACATTTGCCGCAGATGGGGGAAACATTTGAAAATATTTTATTCAGTCTTGTTTTCGAATAATATAATCTATGTAAAATTTTAAATTGAATTAGGTTATGTCTTACATTCATTGATCATTTGTTTACATATAATACATTTTATCCCATCTATCGTTCAGAATTTTTTTCAATAACTCTTGTTCCCAGTCTCTTCTAATTGCTTCTGTCATTGGTGTTTCTATATTTAGAATTATATTATATAAGTAAGATATTAAATTGCTTGATTCTGTCTTTCTATTCATTACTTCCTCCAGTAGATCTGGGGTTAAAGTTTGATATCCTTGTATATACTTTTTCAAATAATCTTGAATTTGAAGGTATTTGAAATATTGATTAGTTTTCAAATTTTACTTCGGAGTCACGTGAGTGACTACGTGAAGAACCCGCCTCACGCTGGCAACGGCATGACGTCAACGCTGACGGCGGAAGGAGGAGCTGCAGTAAGGAGCAGCTCCTCGCAGCGGTCGGAACGGCCCCGCAGGTAAGTGCAGCAAAGTAGGGATGTTTTAGCGGACGCTGGGTAGGTCCAGCAGTAATAGTTATGTTAAATCAAGTCAGAGTCAAGTTAAGTGCTGGATAGCACAGATTATGAAGTAAAAGAAAATTCGCGGGTAAAGTGCTTCCTGGGGTGAAAAATAAATATACGGGAAAGCTAGTGCGGAGCCGGTTCCGATACCGGTGGCCGCAGATACCCGTTAGCGAATTAGTTTCCAAAAATGATAACCACGGAGAGAAATGCTCCCGAAAATGAAAAAAAAAAAAAAAATCTGAGAGGCCCGTGGTTTTGATGACTCTGATATTGCAAGTCCTCCAGATAATTAAACTATGTGGAACTAATTATGGAGCATATGGAGAAAGTTCTCCAAATTATTATGAGACTAGGGTCATAGTACCCAGAAGGTTCCTAAAAAAGCCCTGAGGGGTTTAATTATTCTGAATATGGCTGTGGGCCTAATTGGGAGTTGGAACTCCGGACCCAGGATTTGGGCCGGAAGAAGTCTCATGGGATGAAATCCCAATTGATTTAGGGCTGCAGAAGGCAGACCCTGTTGATGGTGATTTGCATTTGAAAGCACACCACAAAATAAATAAAAAAGAAAGAGAAAAAGAAAAAAAAAAAAAAAAAGGCCAAATGTGCCTGGGATAGCAAAAGAATTTGCTATATATGAAGGAAGTGGTGAGGCTATGGAAGAAAACCTAGCTGCCAACATATATATATGGTATTTCACCAACTTCATGTTTCTGTGATGATTGAAATATTAAAATTGCACAGCACAAGAAATTGTGCCTCATTGGAAGTGCCTACGGTTTATCCGTTGATATGGGCATCCATGACCCCAAATATGAGAGCGTCAAGTAGTGAGGTTCAAAAATCCTCACAAATTATTCTGCTGCTATTATGGCTTTTGCGGAGATGGATAAAAAAAAAAAAAAAAAAGACGCTATTGTGCAATTCTTTCTATGAAATTTTGTATGAGGTAAATGGCTATTTGGCCCATTTTTCACCCAAGGTTTGCATACCTGTGTCGAGCAAGTGGTGTTTAAGCTCCTGGTTGTCTGTTTGGAGTAATCTGCCTAAATTATTAAAATTGGATGAAAAGTTAAATTTTTTAGCTGCATGAAACCTTTGTCTTTGGACAAAAAGGTATTTTCGCCCAGAAGGGGATTTGATTTTGGAAATAGAGGCAGAAATATGTCAAGGAAGTCTTATTGTCCTGCACAGCCAAATACTTACCCGAATTGGGGGGAAAAGGAGACCACCACGCTCATATGGAGAGGAATTAAAAGACTTGTTCTATGCTTAAAGAAACTGCGGATTAATCTCCAGTTAGAGGGAGATTACAAAAAGTTTATAAAGACTGGCTTACTATTACTTTTGATAGGTATATATTACAAGCAGTTTCATTAACCACTATTACTTTTAAAGAAGGGGTTAATCCTCCTGTACAGAATAAACCTGCTTATGTTTTCGTGTTTCTGCAATTGAAAAAGCAGAGATTAATGTCCAAATTGCCCAATTATCTGGAAAAGGGGTAATGGGAAAAACTTATGAACACGAGCATCAATTTGTTTTAATATTTTTAGAAGGAATAAAGATGGCGGTTGCAGAAGTATTCTGGACCTTACAGATCTAAATAAGTTTGTAGAATACAAACATTTTAAAATGGAGACATTGAATACTGCAAAATATTTAATTCAGCAGGTTGTTATATGGCTAAGATTGATGAAAAGACGCCTATTATTCTGTACCTATGCATCAGTTTTTCGGTGGTACTTAAAATTTAATTGGTTGGGACAATTATGGCAGTTAAGCTTTGCCAAATGGACTGAGTTCAGCTCTTAGACTCTTTACGAAACTGTTGAAACCAGTTTAGCCCAATTAAGAGCACAAATGCACATTATTATGGCTTATCTCAATGACATTCTGATCATTAGTGATTATCAAGAGTCAGCTGAGAACTCAGTTTCAGTTACTAAAGCTTTGTGGTAAGCTAGGGTTCTTGATTCATCCAATTAAGTCCCAGCTGCAGCCAGCACAAACAATTAACTTTTGGGGTTTGTAATTAACTCAGTGACTATGTTAATAACTTTACCAACAGATAAAGTCGATGATATTTTGGTAACTTGTAATTATCTCGTTCAAACCTTATCCTTCCATCCGAGAAATAGCGAAAACCATTGGTAAACTGGTAGCAGCGTTTCTTGCAGTAGAATTTGGTCCATTACATGATCAAAATCTTCGAAGGGACAAGATATGAGCTCTCAAAGAGAAGGCAGGCCACTTGACAGGCCTATGTAATTAACAAAAGAAGCTGTGTTGGAATTACAATGGTGGGTTAAAAAATGTCCCACAAGCTGCTAATAAATATCATGATTAAACAGCCTGAAATGGTTTTACAAACAGATGCTAGTGCTCTCGGATGGGGGGCAACAGATTCATCCTCCAATTGTGGAGGTAGATGAAAAAGCTCAAGAAGAAGCGTTTCTTCAAGCTGATGGTATTAACTATTTGGAGTTATTGGGTGCTTTTATGGACTAAAAGCATATTGTTGTGCTAAACAAGGTGTACATGTGTTAATACAGTTAGACAATAATACGGCTGTTGCATATATTTATCACATGGGGGGAGTTAGATCAGTATCATGTGATTGTCTGGTCAATAAATATGGTAATGGTGTATTGATCGCCAAATATGGATTTCAGCAAGCTACATTCCAGGTAAAGACAATGTGGAGGCAGATAAAAGATCAAGGATATTTAAAGATTATACGGAATGGATGCTTAAGCCAGCAATATTTAAAAATATTATACACCAATTTGGGTTACCAGAAATTGACTTGTATGCATCAAGGCTTAATCATCAATTACCTAAATATGTGTCTTGGGAACACGATCCAGATGCAGTAGCAGTAGATGCTGTTTCGTTAAACTGGGGGAAATATGTTCTTTTATGCTTTTCCACCATTTGCTTTGATTCAGAGATGTCTGAAGAAGATAGAACAAGATTCTGCCTCTGGATTGTTGGTAGTTCCAAATTGGCCAACTCAACTTCGGTTCCCAGTAATGCTGAATATGATTAAAGAGCCATATATGTCGATTCCTAACTGTAGTGATATTTTGATTCGTCCAGTAACTAAAGAAATTTATCCATTATATGCATATATGAATTTATTAATCTACAGGTTTTGACCAGACCACTGCAGGAGCTGGGATTATCGGACAAAACGATGGAAATTATAGTCGCATCATGGCGAGATAGCACACAAAAACAATATATGACACATATTAAGTAATGGGAAGAATTTTGCACACAGTCAAATATTTCTTATGATATTGTGAATATTGCAAATGTTTTGGAATTCCTTGCCAATTTGCATTTTGAGCAACATTTAAGTTACAGTGCCATTAACACTGCACGCAGTGCCTTGTCATCCTATTTAGGACTTATGACTGATCAGAAATCAATTGGGTCACATCCATTAATATCTAGATTCATGAAAGGAATCTTTAACATTAATCCACCCAAACCAAGATACACAGAGACTTGGGATGTGAGCATTGTACTTACTCTACTTAGACAATGGACTCCAATTGAAGGATTGACATTGGAAAGATTAACATTGAAATTGATAATGTTAATGTCACTGGTCTCAGCTCAAAGAGTGCAAACTTTTCAAATGTTGCGTTTAGATTGTATGCATGTGACTACAGATAATATTGTGTTCTATGTTTACGAGCTGATCAAACAAAGCAGACCACGGAGATCTGGAGCAAAGGTAACATTTCAAGCTTATCATATTGATCCTACTTTGTGTGTGGTTAGATATTTGAACCAATATATTAAAGTTACTGAGACTCTTCGAGGAAATGAAAAAACGTTAATGGTTACGCACAAAAAACCACACACAAGAGCTTCAGTTTAAACTATCTCAAAGTGGTTGAAACAGGTGTTGCTTTTAGCGGGAGTAGACACTGATGTGTTCAAATCTCACTCCACCAGGGCGGCAGCTACGTCCGCGGCGAAGGGGCGGGACGTACCTCTCGAGCATATTTTAAAAATCGCAGGGTGGAGTAAATAAGAAACTTTTTCAAAGTTCTACAATAAACCTGTTCACACTATGATAAGCTTTGGACACGCGGTGTTGGGATCACTATAATCACCTGCTTTGTTTCCTATTAATTGCTATAATCAGTTATGTAGTCACTTATATCTTTTATCATTTGTAATCATTCCCTCAGATATAAGGAGGGTTATTATATGGTCTTTCAACCATAAAAAAATAAAAAAAAAAAAAAAAAAAGTTAATTGTGAAAAGAACTAACATTAGTCTGGTTTCTCATGTATGTGTTTACTTAGCCGGACTGTCGTACGGATTAATTCTACGACATAAAAAACACAGAAAGCTTTAAAATCTTCACGTAGTCACTCACGTGACTCCGAAGTAAAATAGTAAGATTAAACAAGAACTTACCAGTTCGAAGTTTGATCGTTATTTTATGAGGAGTTACGATGAGGGATTACGTGCCCTCCACTCCCACCCTCATAAAATAAATGATCAAATGGTAGTTCTAAGTCTTTTATGAGCCTTACTATGTTACTCCGGCTTTTGGTGTTCTGTGTTTTTCATGCCGCTGCTTTGAAGTATGCCGTTGCCAGCGTGAGGCGGGTTCTTCACGTAATCCCTCATCGTAACTCCTCATAAAATAACGATCAAACTTCGAACTGGTAAGTTCTTGTTTAATCTTACTATTATATTTTAGTTGTAATTGTTGGAATGATAAAAGTTTTCCCATTTCATACATATCTCCCATCATTTTAATTCCTATTCTTTCCCAATGGGTAAACGTTTTATCAATAATGGATGGTTTGAATGAGGGATTATTAGCTATTGGAGAAAGAAGCGATAATTTTCTTAATTTTAAAGTTAATTTTATTTGTTTCTGAATTCGTATTATACTATGAATAATTGGATTCTTCTTGTATATTACATTGTTCAGTTTTATCGGAGAAAGAAGGATCGCTCCTATATTATAAGGGGAACAATCCCTTTCTCCATTCTTATCCAATCTACCTGTTGGGCAAACTGTCCAACCAGTAGATTATATTTTTAATATTCACTGCCCAATAATAATACAATAATTTATGGAGTGTCAGTCCCCCTGATTCTTTAGATTTACACAAGTGTTTTTTTTTAAATTATTTGTGATTTATAATCCCATATGAAGTTTATAATATCAGAATCTAATTTTTTGAAGAATTTTATAGGTATGTATATTGGTATTGATTGAAATAGGTACAATATTTGTGGTAAGAAGATCATTTTTATCGCGTTTATTCTGCCTATTAATGACATTGGCAGTGTCTTCCAAAATTTAATCAGCCCATTTAATTTAGTTAATAAAGGCATACAGTTTGCGTTGAGAAATGATTTATAGTTCCTAGTAATTTGGATGCCCAAATATTTAATTTTTTCTGTTGTAATTCTAAAAGGGAATTTCAACAGATGTGTCGACTCTTGAGGTTTTATCGTCATAATTTAGCTTTTGTTCCAATTTATTCTATATCCTGAAAAAGAACCAAATTCTTCTATTAAATTTAGTATATTTGCTATGCTACTTTGCGAATTTGTAATATATAATAATGTCATCTGCATATAATGAAATTTTATTATTTGAGTGTTTGGTAATATACCCATGAATGTTCGGATGGCTTGTTATACTTTCAGCTAAAGGCTCTATCACTAGTGCAAATAGCAGGGGCGATAACGCGCACCCCTGCCTATTGCCCCTTGCTAAATAGAATATCGGGGATAATATATTATTAGTCAGTATTCTAGCCGTCGGCTTATCATATAGTAGTTTTAGCCATGAATTAAAATTATCTCCCATATTAAATGTTTCCAATACTTTGAATAAATATTGCCAACCTACTTGATCAAAAGCTTTTTCTGCATCCAATGAAATAATTGCTAGTTCTTCTTCAGTATTATGTGAGTACATTATATTAGACAACCGTCTCAAATTGTTAAATGAGTATCTCTTTGGTATGAACCCTGTTTGGTCTGGATTTATTAGTTTACTAACATATTTACTCAATCTTCTCGCTAGGGTCTTCGTTAATATTTTTTGGTCTGTATTTAGGAGTGCAATGGCTCTATATGAGCCTGGGTCTTCTAGATCTTTATCCTTTTTTGGTATGTGTAATAGTTGATTCAGTTAGTGTTTCTGGTAGTTTATTTTCTTTAAAAATGTATATATATATAAATCTTGCAACCGTGGAGAAATTATTTTGTAGAATCTTTTATTGAATTCATTACTAAAGCCATCTGGTCCTGGGGTTTTGCCATTCTTCAACGAACTAATTGTTTCTTCTATTTCCTGTAGTGTAATCTGAGCTCCTAATGCCTCTTGTTCCACCATATTTAATTTTGGAAGATTACAGTTATCTAAGAAATTTGCAATTTAAGTATTATTTGCAGAAGTTTTCGATGTATATAAATTTTGATAAAATTGAGCAAATCTTTTATTAATATCTTTAGGTAGCGTTAGTAATTCCCTTTGTCTGATTTAATTTTAGTAATTGTATTTTCTGTGTCCCTTTTTTTCAGTTGGCGTGCTAGGAGTTTATGAGGTTTATCACCAAATTCAAATGTTTCTTGTTTTGTAATTTGAAATAATCTCATTATTCTGGCCAATAAAATGTTATTTAATTTATATTTTAGTATTATTATCTTATTATGTTTATCTATAGTTGGTTCTTTGGCATTTTCTAAATCTTATTGTCTAATTTCTTGTTCTAACTGCAATTGTTCAGTATTATCCTTTTTATTTTGGAAAGCTTGGTATGAGATTATAATTCCTCTAATAAATGCCTTAAAAGTTTCCCATAATAAGTAGGGTGAAATATCTGGTGTATCATTTGTCTCAAAGAAGATTCTCATCTGCTCTTTTAAATATGTGCAACCTTGTGAGTTATTTAAAATTTGGGGGTTAAACCTCCAAAACAAATTTTTATCGGGCATTCCTACTAATTTTAAAGAAAAAGTAAACGGGGAATGATCAGAAATGATACTATTATGATATTTAGAATTATATGTATATGGAATTAGTTTTGTGTCCACTAAGAAATAATCAATACGTGAATATGTTTTATGTACTGTTGAATAAAATGAATATTCCCTACTTACTGGGTTAGCGATTCTCCAGACATCTGTTATATTAGTATTTTTCATGTATGTATTTAGGAGTTCACTCGTTTTAGATTTTATGTTAGTCCTTTTTTGTTTTGCTGATTTATCCAAATATGGATCTAAAACACAATTCAAATCTCCCCCTATTATCACATTTTGATGATTAAGTTCTGAAATTATATCCAAAATTTTACTAAAAAATTGGGGGTTGTCAAAATTAGGAGCATAAATATTTATCAAAGTAAGTGGAGTAGAATAAATTTCTCCCGTAACTATGATGTACCTCCCCTCTTTATCTGCTATAGTATTCTTTAATTTAAATGGTATACCTTTACGAATGATAATAGCCGTGCCTCTAGATTTAGAAGTAAATGAAGAGTAGTATGTTTGCCCAATCCAATTTCTTTATCTCTTCACATCACCGTCTATATCTCTCGTTTCCCTGATCCCTGACCAGTCTGAAGAAGGGTCTCGACCCGAAACGTCGCCTATCTCCTTCGCTCCTTAGATGCTGCTGCACCCGCTGAGTTTCTCCAGCTTTTTGTGTAACCTTCAGTCTTATCTGTGTTTGATATTTCAGATGTGTCTCTTGTAAAAAAATAATGTCACTTTTTAAGGCTTTTAATTGGGCAAAGATCTTACCCCTTTTAATTGGTTCATTAGCGCCCCTTATATTCCAACTACAGAATGTGATTCCTCCAGTTTTCTTTTGTTTATCGTCTTGCATTATGAATCATGTTAATACCTTTACTTCATATGGTGCAACCAAGAACCTTATAACTCCAGATGAAGGATGATCATCCCCAGTTGTTAAGTTTTGTTGGCATCTCCCCTTCAGAATAAACCTTAAGAAAGACCAGAAAGTGTAGAGTCGTGAAAAGATAATTAACAAACAAAAAGTGATATTATAATATCCAAAAATAAAGATATTATAATTAAAAACAAGCCACCAACAGGTGGTAGAAAAATTCTTATTGACTTCCTTGGTTTTTTTTATATGTTTTGCTCTGCCCCCTTGACCAATTATTATTAATTGGAAGCGAGAGCGATACAAAGTTCAAAATTATATATATATATATATATAATAAAACGTACTCCAATAGCTAGATTAGAAATTTATCTTCCAGGAGGGAAAACAAAATAAAAAAGTAGTTTCCAACATTAATTATATACTTAGATATAACAGTAATTATGTTAATTATATATCCATATCTATAAATATGCCTAGATTTATTACAATTAAGTCTCAAACTTTTGTATCAGACAACAGCAGGTCCCAAGGGGTTAACCAGATTCAGACCCTTGGATAACTTCCAAGTATCTGAGTCTCCTCCCCCCCTTTACGCGCAATCTAGACTAAGTCTACTGTATCCATAAAATGCGTTAATATGTTATTAATACGACCCAATTTTATTAATTATATTTTATGTTAGTATGTAATTATATATTTCTTAAATCATATTCTATATTACACTATATTCTCAATTCATTTTCCCCGCCACAGTTTCTCTTCTTTGTCAGTCCTTTGTTGAAATGAAACTTAAAATCCGACCTTGAATTAACATTTCAAAGATAAAATGCCTAGACAGTGCCTCGAGGAGGGTATGCCATTTTAACAAGAGCAGTCTTTTTTATATGTTAAAAAAAAGAGACACAATCCTTTCTTTGTCGTTTCTCCTCATTGTTATTGTAGGAGACCAACTCCTAACGATCAGTAGTCCTCCTTTGTGATACTTTGTGCATATTTAAATGCCTCTTCTGGATCCGTGAATGCTCGTTCAACATGGTTATAAGAAATTCTCAATTTAGTGGGGTACACTATCCCATATCTTACTCCCGAGACTTCTTTCAGTAGCCTTTTCGTGTTTGTAAACTTATTCCTCTTTTCCACAACTTCAGCTGGAAAATCACGGAAGAATCTTAGTTTGTCTTCTCCAAACATCAAATTCACACCATGTGGAATCTTTTTCATAATTCCTTCCAGGGTTGGAATGTCATGGAATTTCAAAATAATCTGTCTTGGGGGGGGCAGTTAAGCTTGCTTGAGCCTTACGTCGGACCCGGTGAGCCATATCTATTCTCGGGGCTTCAGGCAGCTTAAGCACTTGTTTGAGTAAATTGGCAGCAAACTCCTGAAAATTTTGTCCAATCTCCCCTTCTTTTAATCCAATTATCCTCAAATTTTGTCTCCTTGATCTTGCCTCCAAGTCCGTACATTTATACTTCATTTTAGCAAGCTCCCTCCAATACTTTCTTGTTCCTGTTTTAGTCTCTTTATCTCCTTAGCCATCTCAGTTATCGTATTGTCCATTCCTTCCATAGCCACCTCAGTAGATTTTAGCATTGTATCCAGTTTTTTATTACAATCCTTATCAACCCGCTTAATTTTTTTGTTCAAATCCTCCTCAACTTCGACCACACGTTTGGTTAAGTCATCAATTTTCCCCATCAGCGTATCATTACCTTGTTTAATTTTTTCAGAGAGGCTTTTGTCCAGCACGAGGTTCTCCTCTCGTATCAGGTTTGAAATAACTTCAGTGACTGAAGCTAATACTGACTTTTCCAGATGTTCAATTTGTTCCTCCATTAAAGTCAATTCTGTAGAAAGATTTCGGGAATCAACTTCTTCTTCTGAATTTCCAGCTGATGTTTGAGGGGATTGAGGAGTTTCTTCAGTTTTTTTCAAATAGGTTCTTGTAGCAGGTCTTGAAGCGGCTTTCGCAGGCTTCTGGCGAGGTTTCTGTCTTTTCATTTAAAACTGCAATTATTCTCTGTTATCAGCAGGATTTCTGATAACACACAATTAAATAGCAGCTCCGGTAGTTATTTTCAGAACTCCCCCGTCTTCCAACTCATATTTTAGCACATTAAAACATTCTTCGGGAGCAGAGCGAAACAGCGACGTCTCTCACCCCACCATTGACGCCACCGGAAGTCGTGAAAAATGTTTTCCTCTTCTCGGTCCTAAAGGAATTCCCCATTATCCTTAGACTGTGACCCCTTGTTCTGGACCTCACCAGCATCGGGAACAATCTTCCTGCATCTAGCCTGTCCAACACCTTAAGAATTTTGTAAGATTCTATAAGATCCCCCCTCAATCTTCTAAATTCTAGCGAGTACAAGCTGAGTCTATCCAGTTTTTCCTCATATGATAGTCCTGACATCCCAGGAATCAGTCTGGTGAATCTTCTCTGTACCCCCTCTATGGCAAGAATGTCTTTCCTCAGATTTGGAGACCAAAACTATACGCAATACTCCAGGTGTGGTCTCACCAAAACCCTTTACAACTGCAGTAGAACCTCCCTGCTCTTATACTCAAATCCTTTCGCTATGAATGCTAACATACCATTTGCTTTCTTCACTGCCTGCTGCACCTGCATGCCTACTTTCAATAATGGGTGGACCATGACACCCAGGTCTCGTTGCATCTCCCCTTTTCCTAATCTGCCACCATTCAGATAATAGTCTACCCTCCTGTTTTTGCCACCAAAGTGGATAATCTCACATTTATCCACATTATACTGCATCTGCCATGCATTTGTCCACTCACCCAGCCTATCCAAGTCACCTTGCAGCCTCCTAACATCCTCCTCACACCTAACAATACCCCCCAGCTTAGTGTCATCCGCAAACTTGGAGATGTTGCATTCAATTCCCTCCACCAAATCATTAATATATATTGTAAATAGCTGGAGTCCCTGCACTGAGCCTTGCGGTACTCCACTAGTCACTGCCTGCCATTCTGAAAAGGACCTGTTTACTCCTACCCTTTGCTTCCTGTCTGCCAGCCAGTCCTCTATCCACATCAATACTGAACCCACAATACCGTGTGCTTTAAGTTTGTATACTAATCTCTTATGTGGGACCTTGTTGAAAGCCTTCTGAAAGTCTAGATATAACACATCCACTGGTTCTCCCTTATCCACTCTACTAGTTGCATCCTCGAAAAATTCTTTAAGATTCATCAGACATGATTTATCTTTCGCAGATCCATGCTGACTTTGTCCAATGATTTCACCACTATCCATATGTGCTGCTATCCCATCTTTAATAACTGACTCTAGCAGTTTCCCCACTACCAATGTTAGACTAACTGGTCTGTAATTCCCCGTTTTCTCTCTCCCTCCTTTTTTAAAAAGTGTGGTTACATTAGCTACCCTCCAATCCTCAGGAACTTTTCCAGAATCTGAGGACTTTTGAAAAATTATCACTAATGCATCCACTATTTCTGTGGCTACTTCCTTGAGTACTCTGGGATGCAGACTATCTGGCCCTCGGGATTTATTGGCCTTTAATCTGTTCAATTTACCTAACACCACTTCCCGGCTAACCTGGATTTTACTCAGTTTCTCCATCTTATTTGACCCCCGGTCCTCTGCTATTTCCGGCAGATTATTGTCTTCCTTAGTGAAGTCAGAACCAAAGTAGTTATGCAATTGGTCTGCCATATCCTTGTTCCACATGATCAATTCACCGGTATCTGACTGCAAGGGACCTACATTTGTTTTAACTAATCTCTTTCTCTTCACATATCTATAAAAACTTTTGCAGTCAGTTTTTATGTTCCCTGCCAGTTTTCTTTCATATTCTATTTTCCCTTTTCTAATTAAGCCCTTTGTCCTCCTCTGCTGGACTGAATTTCTCCCAATCCTCTGGTAGGCTGCTTTTTCTGGCTAATTTGTATGCTTCATCTTTTGTTTTTATACTATCTCTGATTTCCCTTGTTATCCATGGATGCACTACCTTCCCTGGTTTATTCTTTTGCCAAACTGGGATGAACAATTGTTTTAGTTCATCAATGCAGTCTTTAAATACCTTCCACTGCACATCCACTGTCAACCCTTTAAGAATGACTTGCCAGTCTATCTTGGCCAATTCAAGTCTCATACCTTCAAAGTTACCTTTGTTTAAGTTCAGAACCCTTGTTCCTGACTTAATTATGTCACTCTCCATCCTAATGAAGAACTCAACCATATTATGGTCATTCTTGCCCAAGGGACCACGCACAACAAGACTGCTAACTAACCCTTCCTCATTACTCAATACCCAGTCTAGAATAGCCTGCTCTCTTGTTGGTTCCTGTACATGTTGGTTTAGAAAACTATCCCGCATACATTCCAAGAAATCCTCTTCCTCAGCACCCCTGCCAATTTGATTCACCCAATCTATATGTAAATTGAAGTCACCCATTATAACTGTTTTACCCTTGTTGCACGCATTTCTAATTTCCTGTTTGATGCCATCCCCAACTCCACTACTACTGTGGCCTGTACACAACTCCCACTAGCATTTTCTGCCCCTTAGAGTTTCGCAGCTCTACCCATATCGATTCCACATCCTCCAAGCCAATGTCCTCCTTTCTATTGCGTTAATCTCCTCTCTAACCAGCAACACTACCCCACCTCCTTTTCCTTTCTGTCTATCCCTCCTGAATATTGAATATCCCTGGATGTTCAGCTCCCAGCCTTGGTCACCCTGGAGCCATGTCTTCGTGATCTCAACTATAGCATAGTCATTAATAGATATCTGCACATTCAACTCATCCACCTCATTACAAATGCTCCTCGCATTGAGGTACAAAGCCTTCAGGTTTGTTTTTACAACACTCTTACTCCTTATACAATTATGTTGACAAGTGACCCCTTTTGATTTTTGCCCTGGATTTGTCTGCCAGCAACTATTAATTTTTACCTTGCTACCAATTGCCTCTACCCTCATTTTATACCCCTCTTTCTCTCTGCTCACACATTTAAGAAACCTACCACCTCGTATTCTCTGTTTATTTTTTTTTCTTCTTTCCCCCCTAAATGTTGGGTCTGAGTGCTTCCCTTCAATGCCTCATGCCTCAGACCCTGTCTACTAGCTTTCTCTATTTGAGCCTTTGAACAGCCCTGTACCAGGCGCAGCTAGCGCGGCTCTTCTGTAGGCCGGCAATGTCACAAATGAAGCTGCCCTGTATCAGGCGCTGTTGGTGCGGCTCTCCCGCAGGCCGGCACTTTCATACATGAAGCAGCCCTGTCAGGCGCTGCTGGCGCGGCTGTCCCATAGGCCCGCGCTATTACACATGAAACAGCACTATCCCAGGCGCTGCTGGTGCTGACTGTCCCACTGCCTATTACAGTGTAGGCTCACTAAATCAAATTTTTAGTGTGCAGCTTTACCTGTGAAGGGTTAAAACAAATTTTAACCCTTCACAGCAACTTGTGCTAAACACCAAGAATTTCATTGTCAGGGACATAAGACAACAACTTTTTATGACTTAAACTTTGCTTTTAACTTTTAACTTTAAGAAAAACACTATAACCTACATTAAACTTTATTATTAAGAGAAAACCTTTGAAGCCCAACTCACCCGAGTCCAAATAGGGCTGAACAAGTCCTTTCTGGTCAGCCATGATCATATTGAATGGCGGTGCAGGCCCGAAGGGCTGAATGGCATGCTCCTGCACCTAAGTTCTATGTTTCTATGTTTCTCACCAATTTTATTCCCTGCCTGGGGACCGACGTCTGTGAGCCGCTGACTGCACTGTCAGCGACTCTGCCGTTATTTCCTTGCCATTCCACGGCATCCCCGCAGGCTGTGAGCTGCTGACTGCCTTGTCAGCGACTCCTTATCTCACAACCCAATCATTTTGCTGGTTATCCGCTTCCATGGTCGGACTGGGGATTCCCCTCAGTCCATAACCGGTTCACTCGTCGGGCTGTGAAACTGGCAGGAAACCCTCTGTGAAGAAAGGCTCCTGCTTGAAAAAAACCCTGGTAAGTAAAAACTAACTTATCTTCTAGGTTTAACTTACCACTGGCAGGAGCTCTGGCCTGCCAGTCTGGTGCTTGTGCCAGTGCGGCTGACGTACTGACGCGCATGCGGCCTGGACGTGGTTCTCCACGGAATGAATCCCTCACGTGACTCCGAAGTAAAAGCTATATCTAACTCTCTCTTGAATACATCAGGGAATTGGCCTCCACTGACTTCTGTGGCAGCGAATTCCACAGATTCACAACTCTCTGGGTGAAAAACTTTTTCCTCATCTCAGTCCTAAATGGCCTACCCCTTATTCTAAAACTGTGGCCCCAGGTTCTGGACTCCCCCAACATGGGGAACATTTTTCATGCTTCCAGCCTGTCCAATCCCTTAAGAATTTTATATGTTTCTATCAAATCCCATCTCATCCTTCTAAATGTCTTTCAAAACTAAACATCCTTTAAAACTAACCTTATTTTGTTCTCATTCCCTGATAAAGGGTCTTCAATCATAAATGTTAACCCAGTTTCTCTTTCCACAGATGCCTGACCTGAGGAGTATTTCCAGCATTTACTATTTTTATTTCAGATTTCCAGCATCTTTTTATTTTTACCTTCACTTCCTGCAAACCTTTTACAACTATACCATTTGTCCCTGTTACCTGTTCTTATTCCTTTCTCTACTCATGCCAGTACCCATGGATCAGCATCAAAGAGGGATACATGGACAGAGGCCGTAGGGTGAGGAGTCTGTACAGACATACTGCAGCAATCACCACCTCACAGCAGGGCCAAAGAGATTTCAGACCAGGGAATCAAATGGTATGCAAGTCCTATAATTCATTTAGGATCATAGCAAAGATGAGCGGGAAGCAAGAGGATTGCATAATGTTTAAAAAGCAACAGAAAAAAAACTAAAAATATAATATGGGGAGAAAAGATGAGGTATGAAGGGAAGGTAAGCTAGCCAAGAATATAATGGAGGATAGTAAAAGCTTCTTTAGATATGTGAAGAGGAAAGAATTAGTTAGCACCAAAGTTGGACCCTTGAAGACTAAAAAAGGTGAATTTATTATGGGGAACAAGGAAATGGCAGATGAGTTGAACAGGTACTTTGGATCCGTCTTCACTAAGGAGGACACAAACAATCTTCCTGATATACTTGTGGCCAGAGGATCTGGGTTGACGTAGGAACTGAAGGAAATCCACATCAGGCAGGAAATGGTATTGGGTAGACTGATGGGACAGAGGGCTGATAAATCCCCGGGATTTGATGGTCTGCATTCCAGGGTACTTAAGGAAGTGGCTCTAGAAATTATGGACACATTGGTGATAATTTTCCAATGTTCTATAGATTCAGGATCAGTTCCTGTGGATTGGAGGGTAGCTAATGTTATCCCACTTTTTAAGAAAGGGGGGAGAGAGAAAACGGAATTATAGACCAGTTAGCCTGATGTCGGTGGTGGGGAAGATGGTGTAGTCAATTATAAAAGATGAAATATGTGGAGCACTGCATCCTGACAAAAACCTTCTGAGTTTTTCCCAATCAGAAGCCTTGGATGAACTTTGAGATCCGCACTCTCCTGAGGACCAGACATCGGGCATTCATGTCTGATGATACAGTGGTCTACAAGAAGTCAAGTTATGACCTTGGTAATGGCCCTGTCTCACGGTGCGAGTTGACCCACGAGGTACCCCGAGTGAAAGACTCGTGGTTGTGTACGAGACTTCAAGTTTATGATCAAGTGTGTAACCGAGTTCCCACGGGTATGTCATTGCTGCGATGCTCCAACTTCCTCTCCCGAGTTACCAAGTTCCTCTCCCGTTACTCTTGAGCCAACCGTGAATGAAGGTATGTTTTAATAAAGCAACAATGTTAAAGAAGACATCTCCATCCTGTGGCTTTGAGTTATTTCAGAGCGGCCGCATCTATTGATATGACCTACAAAGGGAAAATGCGCACCCTCCAGTAACCAATAACGTGGTAAGTGCATTTCTTGGTGCTTTATGTTTTTAAATACTGTATTTCCCGGGGTGGGGGGAGAGCTCAGTTCATAGTATTTGGGGAATCTGGCGTTGTGAAGGAGGGGATTGGGGTCAGTAACCCACTTGCCACGCTCCGGTCTGAGTGCAGGTAGATGGGTCTAGGCGTGTAGTGTTCAGCACGGAGTAAAAGGTCTGAGATGGCCTGTTTCCATGCTATCATTGCTATATGGTTTTATTGTGGCCATGGAGTGAATTAGCTTGGGTGGCTGCCGCAGCGCTCCGGGCACGGACAGCAGAACTGGCCGCCACTTCGGTGGAAGGAAGCAGCTCGGGTGACTGACTTTGAGCGGCCGCCGGGACCCGACAGCAGACACACACACACACAGATACACACAGACAGACAGAGAGAGACACACACACAGAGATACACACACACACATACATATGTGGCGTTTCTGCTCGGGATCCTTCTTCAGACAATCCAATGTCCCAAAATATATTCTTTAAATATTAAGGTTTCTGTTGAAAGTGTGGTGCCGTGGTTATAGGTGGGCGGAAGGAAGATGATGAGGTCTGGTACAAGTTTACTTTGTTTTCAGTAATCAGGCCTCCGTGTTGGCCGATGTCTGGTTGATCGAGCGTTCTTACAGTTTCGAGCGAGCGAGGTCCATGTATAGGAGCAAGGAACGCGAAGCCTCTGAGGGTTCATTGTTCCTCTGGATTGCTCCCAGGAGAGCGGGAACAAAGACAAATTTAGGCATTTTTCTGTGGAAGGGGAAGGGCAGAATAGAATCAAAAGCATTGTAACAGCAGCACTCTCCCCAACACAGCGCAGCGTAAACAATTAAACAGCTTCACTTTTAAAAGCAAAGACACACATTAAATTACATGGCCCCAAGAAATCGCCTCTCAATTGCTCGGGGTTGGAATTGAAATGTATATAATATATATAATATGTATATACATATTATACTACAAATAGATATATATATTATATATACTGCAATTGTGAGAGTGGTGAATCTGTGGAATTCTCTGCCACAGAAGGTAGTTGAAGCCAGTTCGTTGGCTATATTTAAGAGGGAGTTAGATGTGGCCCTTGTGGCTAAAGGGATCAGGGGGTATGAAGAGAAGGCAGGTACAGGATACTGAGTTGGATGATCAGCGATGATCATATTGAATGGCGGTGCAGGCTCGAAGGGCTGAATGGCCTACCCCTATTTTCCATGTTTCTAAGTTTTCCATGTTTCTCACCCTACTCACATGGTTTTCAAATCTTTTTACAAATAAAATACTGAAAAGTGTGGCGTGCAAAAGTATTCAGCCCCCTTTACTCTGATACCCCTAAATAAAATCCAGTGCAACCAATTGCCTTCAGAAGTCACCTAATTCGTAAATAGAGTCCGCTTGTATGTAATCTAATCTCAGTATAAATACAGCTGTTCTGTGAAGGCCTCAGAGGTTCGTTAGAGAACATTAGTGAACAAACAACGTTCCTTGGGCATCATGAAGCCCAAGGAACACACCAGACAGGTCAGGGATAAAGTTGTGGTGAAGTTTAAAGCAGGGTTAGGTTATAAAAAAAATATCTCAGGCTTTGAACATCTCACAGAGCACTGTTCAATCCATCATCCGAAAATGGAAAGAGTATGGCACAACTGCAAACCTACCAAGACATGGCCGTCCACCTAAACTGACAGGCCGGGCAAGGAGAGCATTGATCAGAGAAGTAGCCAAGAGGCCCATGGTAACTCTGGAGGAGCTGCAGAGATCCACAGCTCAGGTGGGAGATTCTGTCCACAGGACAACTATTAGTCGTGCACTCCACAAATCGGGCCTTTATGGAAGAGTGGCAAGAAGAAAGCCATTGTTGAAACAAAGCCACAAGAAGTCCCGTTTGCAGTTTGCCACAAGCCATGTGGGGGACACAGCAAACATGTGGAGGAAGGTGCTCTGGTCTGATGAGACCAAAATTGAAGTTTTTGGCATAAATGCAAAACGCTATGTGTGCGGTGGAAAACTAACACTGCACATCACCCTGAACACACCATCCCCACTGTGAAACGTGGTGGTGGCAGCATCATGCTGTGGGGATGCTTTTCTTCAGCAGGGACAGGGAAGCTGGTCAGAGTTGATGGGAAGATGGATGGAGCCAAATACAGGGCAATCTTGGAAGAAAACCTGTTAGAGTCTGCAAAAGACTTGAGACTGGGGCGGAGGTTCACCTTCCAGCAGGACAACAACCCTAAACATACAGCAAGATCCACAATGGAATGGTTTAGATCAAAGCATATTCATGTGTTAGAATGGCCCAGTCAAAGTCCAGACCTAAATCCAATTGAGAATCTCTGGCAAGACTTGAAAATTGCTGTTCACAGACGCTCTCCATCCAATCTGTGTGCGCGCTACTGAATACTTTCTATCCAGTGTCTCCGCTGCAAATTGCAATGCATACACGTTTGATATTTAGACAAACTTAATTTTATTTCCAGTTTTGCATTTTTAGTTTGTTCCACACATTTTATTAGTTTTAATCCCTCCAGAAAAAAACCTGAAAGTGAAGATGGTTCTCATACATAAAGCCCAAGAGATGGCTTCTTGATTCTAACGAGTGTTTGGGAAAAATAGACACAAAAGGCTGGAGTAACTCAGCGGGACAGGCAGCATCTCTGGAGCAAAGGGATGGGTGATGTTTCGGGTTGAGACCCTTCATCGGACTGGTGTTTGGGAAACGTGGATTAGGTTTGTTTTCGGGGGGTGAGGGGGGGAATATGCTATTTTAAAGAAAGCACATCAGCGCCTCTACTTCCTGAGAAGATTACGGAGAGTCGGTATGTCAAGGAGGACTCTCTCTAACTTCTACAGGTGCACAGTAGAGGACATGCTGACCTGTTGCATTGTGGCTTGGTTCAGCAACTTGAGTGCCCAGGAGCGAAAAAGACTACAAACAGTAGTAAACACTGCCCAGTCCATCATTGGCACTGACCTCCCTACCATTGAGGGGATCTATTGCAGTCGCTGCCTCAAAAAGGCTGGCAGCATCATTAAGGACCCACATCATCCTGGCCACACTCATCTCCCCACTACCTTCAGGTAGAAGGTACAGGAGCCTGAAGACTGCAATGTCCAGGTTCAGAAACAGCTTCTTCCCCACAGCAATCAGGCTATTGAACTCAACTCAAACAAAACTCTGAACATTAATAGCCCATTATCAGTTTATTTGCATTTTATCTGTTTTATTTATTCATGTGTGTATATATTTATACAATGGTATATGGACACACTGATACATTCGCCTTTTTCTCTGAATTCAGGAATGAATGCATGTTGACACACATAACACAGAGAAGGGGGGATCGCTGCGTTTAGGTCTGGGGAGAAGGGAGCCAAGAAGTTCTCGAATTTTCTCTGGCGATAGTTTCACTTTTTTTGCATTTTTCCTTCTCTCCTGCCGCCTGTCCCGCTGAGTTACTCCAGCTTTTTGTGTCAAAGTCGTCTTGTTCAATCTCATTTCATTGCAACTTTCAGCTCTGGATACCCCGCGTTGATCCGTGCGTATTTCAGCATTTATATTTCTCAAGCCTCTTTACCTCCTGGAGCCACATGTAACTTAACCACATGTAATTACTCCAGCATTTTGTGACTATCTTTGGTTCAGTCTTTACTCGAGCGAACGAACAGATTATAAGAAAGTTCCCACAGGTAGACTCACGAGACACTAAGGTAAACGCACGGGCCATTACGTTATAGCAACGAGTTTAAATGTTTCCATTTTTAACTAGAACAGTTAATTTGACTTGTGGAAAAAATCAAACATGTTTGATTTTTTTCACGAGTTAACAAGTTTCCCGAGTACCTGCCGTTAGCGCGACAAGTGGACAAGTTGATCGCGCGAGTTCCGACGTTGCCGCTACGTTCATCGTACGTGATCACCACGAGTGAAAACTCGGGGTCACTCATGGGCCAACTCGCACCGTGAGACAGGGGTTTAAGGCCATCAAAAAGGTCCAAAGGGATTTCTGCTCCAAGCTGGAGGATGAGACAGATGTTCGGCAACTGTGGCGGGGCCTGAATTCAATCACCTCCTACAAGGCGAAAGCAGGAGGTAGCTCGAATACAATCATCCCCTCAAAGCTGGTTATCAAACTCTCGGAACTGGGTCTCTGCGCATCCCTCTGCAATTGGATCCTTGACTTCCTCATTCACAGACCACAGACTGTTCGAATTGGTGGAAAAGTGTCCTCGATAACAATCAGCATGGGAGCACCTCAAGGCTGCGTGCTCAGCCCCTTGCTGTACTCACTCTATACTCATGACTGTGTAGCCAGTCATAGTGCAAACTCCATCATCAAGTTCGCTGACGACACCACTGTGATGGGACGTATCACTGATGGGAACAAGTCAGAGTGTAGAAGTGAGATCGACCGGCTAACCAAATGGTGCCAGCACAATAACCTGGCCCTCAACACCAGCAAAACCAAGGAACTGATTGTGGACTTTGTAAGGGGTAGGATGGGGACCCACAGTCCCATTTATATCAATGGGTCAATGGTGGAAAGGGTCAAGAGCTTCAAATTCCTGGGCGTGCACATCTCTGAAGATCTCTCCTGGTCCGAGAACACTGATGCTATTTTAAAGAAAGCACATCAGCGCCTCTACTTCCTGAGAAGATTACGGAGAGTCGGTATGTCAAGGAGGACTCTCTCTAACTTCTACAGGTGCACAGTAGAGGACATGCTGACCTGTTGCATTGTGGCTTGGTTCAGCAACTTGAGTGCCCAGGAGCGAAAAAGACTACAAAAAGTAGTAAACACTGCCCAGTCCATCATTGGCACTGACCTCCCTACCATTGAGGGGATCTATTGCAGTCGCTGCCTCAAAAAGGCTGGCAGCATCATTAAGGACCCACATCATCCTGGCCACACACTCATCTCCCCACTACCTTCAGGTAGAAGGTACAGGAGCCTGAAGACTGCAATGTCCAGGTTCAGAAACAGCTTCTTCCCCACAGCAATCAGGCTATTGAACTCAACTCAAACAAAACTCTGAACATTAATAGCCCATTATCAGTTTATTTGCATTTTATCTGTTTTATTTATTCATGTGTGTATATATTTATACAATGGTATATGGACACACTGATCTGTTCTGTATTCATGCCTTCTATATTCTGTTGTGCTGAAGCAAAGCAAGAATTTCATTGTCCTATCTGGGACACATGACAATAAACTCTCTTGAATCTTGAAATAGCGGCACATTTGGATAGCAGTAACAGGATCGGTCCAAGTCAGCATGGATTTACGAAGGGGAAATCATGCTTGACTAATCTTCTGGAATTGTTTGAGGATGTAACTGTGAAAATGGACAAGGGAGAGCCAGTGGATGTAGTGTACCTGGACTTTCAGAAAGCATTTGATAAGGCCCAACATAGGAGATTAGTGGGCAAAATTAGAGCACATGGTATTGGGGATAGAGTGCTGACATTGGTAGAAAATTGGTTGGCAGACAGGAAACAAAGAGTAGGGATTAACGGGTCACTTTCAGAATGGCAGGCAGTGACTTGTTGGTTACCGCAGGGCTCGGTGCTGGGACCGCAGCTATTTACAATATACATCAATGATTTAGATGAAGGGATTCAAAGTAACATTAGCAAATTTGCAGATGACACAAAGCTGGGTGGCAGTGTGAACTGTGGGGATGATGCTGTGAGAATGCAGGGTGACTTGGACAGGTTGGGTGAGTGGGCAGATGCATGGCAGATGCAGTTTAATGTGGATAAATGTGAGGTTATCCAGTTTGGTAACAAAAACAGGAAGGCAGATTTCTATCTAAATGGTGTCAAGTTGGAACAAGGGGAAGTACAACAGGATCTGGGGGTCCTTGTTCATCAGTCAATGAAAGTAAGCATGCAGATACAGCAGGCAGTGAAGAACGTGAATGGCATGTTGGCCTTTATAACAAGAGGAGTTGAGTATAGGAGCAAAGAGGTCCTTCTGCAGTTGTATAGGGTTCTAGTGAGACTACACTTGGAGTATTGTGTGCAGTTTTGGTCCCCTAAAGGAAGAACATTGAGGTTTACAAGGTTAATTCCCGGGATGGCGGGACTGACATATGCTAAGATAATGGAGCGGCTGAGCTTGTATACTCTGGAGTTTAGAAGGATAAGAGGGGGTCTTATTGAAACATATAAGATTATTAAGGGTTTGGACACATAAGAGGCAGGAAACATGTTCCCGATGTTGGGGGAGTCCAGAACCAGGGGCCACAGTTTAAGAATAAGGGGTAAGCCATTTAGAACGGAGATGAGGAAACACTTTTTCTCACAGAGAGTTGTGAGTGTTGAATTTACTGCCTCAGAGGGTGGTGGAGGCCGGTTCTCTGGATATTTTCTTTTTTCTTTTTCTTTTTTTTATTTATTAGAAGCAAATGTACAAGATTAGAACAAACGGGATATAAAATTATACAGTTATTGTACAGTTTCAATTTTGACTTTTTAGCTTTCCCCTCTCACCTTAAACCTATGTCCTCTGGTTCCTGACTCTGAGTAAAAGATTCAGCTTGCCATTTTGACCAGCTTGCACAGAACTGTATAGTTTGGATCAAAATTCTGCTGAGATTGTAACCACCACAGGCTTGATTTGAAATGGCAGCTTGAAAAATGTTAGCAATACGGAGGATACTTCATCATTTACGTGGCAATTCAAATGTAAACAATTTCGGCACTGAAGAAAATTGTGCCTTTGGCAAGGGGCTCATTGCTGAAGGGTGCTGCTGTGTAGCTGATGCTTGGCTAGCAAGCCAGATCATGCAGACAATTTGACGGAGGTAGCTGTGAAAAAACTCACGCTTGGACAGGATTTTGATTAAATATTAATATTTCAATCAAGATTCATAATCAGTTGAAATGTGACAATGTGCAGAGGTTTAACAAACATCGTGACAAACATGTTTTTCTTTTTGCTCTAACACCTTTTCTCGCTGACCATCGATTTCTGGTCCAGCTGTGCCTCATTCTTTAGTCAGAGGGTAGTTAATCTGTGCTATTCATTGCCACAGAGGATTGTGGAGGCCAAGTCAGTGGATATTTTTAACGCAGAGATAGACAAATTCTTGATTAGAACGGGTGTCAAGGGTTATGGGGAGAAGGCAGGAAAATGGGATTAGGAGGCAGAGATCAGCCATGATTGAATGGTGGAGTAGACTCGATGGGCCAAGTGGCCTAGTTCTACTCCTATAACTTGTGAAGTTGGGAACTCCCTCCATGGTCTCAGCCTGCCCTGTAATCTCCTCAAAACCACCCTTCAGTGTCATGGAGTCACGAGCACAGAAGCCCACCAAGTCCTCACCAACTATTAAGCACTCAACGCTATTTCGATTTTATTCTCTTCATATTTTTTTCATCCCCTCCCAGATTCTACACCCACCCATTAGGGGCAATTTTACAGTGGCCAATTGATCTACCAACACTTTGGAATGTAGGAAGAAACTAGAGTACCTAGAGAAAACCTATACAGTCACTGAGAAGACCCCACAAAGGGGTCCCCCCATTATGGAGGTTAGCACTGAACTTTGGTCAATGGAGTTATGGGGCAGTAGCCCCACTATATTCACCATGTGTTTGAGGTCTCCAGCATTTTCCATGTCCCTGCAATAAATCACTCCACATTGGCCAAGTCTTGAGCTGCCAAAGCTCTATACTCTGGAGATCCCTCACAACACTTCCCTGCCTCTCCATCTCTCCTTAATACTAATCTTTGACCAAAACTTGCACCACCTGCTCTGATATTGCCTATTGCTTGGTCTTCAAAGAAAATCAAAATTCAATGAAAATCCTGCTGTATTTGTGGTTTGAGACAATTTGCAGGGTTTAAGGTGCGTTAGAAACACATGCTTCTGCTTCTTTTGGACATTGCTCAAAGTAAGCTTGAGTTACAGTGGAAGTACTACCCTACTACATTTGGTTCCCCTACCTGTTTGATTACTGCATGAAAGGTTGAACATGTCCCCAAGTCGGGTGAGCTTCAACAAACAAAGACGCTTATACAAAAAGACCCTCAGGACTAACTCTTAGAGCATCTACAAACAATATTGAAACCTAGAGAATCGTCAACTCTTTGGCACTGAAAGCAATGAGTTAGCGAGGGAAATGTCATGGCTTTAAGGTGAGAGGGGCAAACTTTAAAGTGGGAAGTGTTTCATACAGAGGATGGTGGATGGCTGGAACGTGCTGGCAGGGTTGGGTCTAGGGGCAGAAAGGATAGTGACGTAAGTGTATTTTATGTAGGCAGATGGATATGCAGGAAATGTTGGGATGTGGATCACATGCAGGCAAATCAGATTAGTTATCTTGGCATCATGTTCAGCACAGATATGGTAGGCCAAAGGGCCTGTTCCTGTGCGGTACTTTTCTATGTTCTAAGTTCTAAGAATCACTGTTTTACAAGAAGTACTACAAACAGTGCTTCTAAACCAGATGACTGCACATGAGAGAGCAAAGCCCAGTAGGTTTTGGATTCAAGCTGATCAAATCATTGGCACTGAGTTGCAGACAGCGTATTTTTCCAGGCTGCTCCTGTACCACTGCACTGCCAATGGCTGGGGGAATGAGGCAGTCATGACTGGAATATTCCTTTATGCACTGGCAAAGGTTTTTAAGTTTAGTTTAGCTTAGTTTAGAGATACAGCATGGAATCAGGCCCTTCAGCCCACCGAGTCCGCGCCGACCACGATCCCACACATTAACACTATTCTATGTCTGGCTCAATGCGTTAACAATGCTCACATCGCAGAACCTTTGCTGTGTTGATGTGAAAGCTAGCCATTAGGTTCGCTGCACTGCAGGAATTCCAGTGTAAACTTGGTAAGGTAGTAACATTTCTAAGTCAGGGATGGAAACTGAGAAGACTTCATTGCCACAGATGGCTGTGGAGGAAAAATCACTGTATATTTTTAAAGAGGAGATTAATAGGTTCCTGATTAGTAAGAGTTTCAAAGCTCACGGGGAGAACTCAGGAGAATGGGGTTGAAAGGGAAAAATAGATCAGCTATGATTGAATGGAAGAACAGACTCGAGGTTGAATAGCCTAATTCTGCTCCTATATCTTATGAACTTATAATAACCTTTTATATTTAGTTATTTTAGAATTATGTCTAATTTTTACAAGTTTTTAATTATTGTAAATGGCTCTGAAAAGCAGAGATATTTAATAACAGAGCTGTCAACGGCCATCTGGCGTGTATTAGGAGAGTGATCTTCTCACACTCCGACCCATCTAATGAGTGTGACACAGAGTGGAGGTCTCTGGTCCAATGGATCTCGCATGATCAGCCTACCATGCGGGCTTTATCAAAAGCATTACTAAAATCCATGTAGACACATCCACCGCCCTAATTTCATTGATTTGTCATGACTGCACTGGTGAATAAAGGTAGTTCACCGTCAACTCGGACAATCAGGGATGGGCAATAAAGGGTGCCAATGTAGCTTCATCCACAGCCATAATAACATAAAAGAATATAAGAAATAAAAGGAACTTAAAGCTGTTCTGCCCATCTGGCCTGCCTTGCCACTCTATAAGCTCAGATAGATGCAAAATGCTGGAGTAACAGGTCAGGCAGCATTTCTAGAGAAAATAAATAGGTGACTTTTCAGGTCGGGACCCAAAGAAGGGTCTCGACCTGAAACGTCACCTATTCCTTTTCTCCAGAGATGCTGCTTGACCTGCTGTTACTCCAGAATTTTGAGTCTATCTTTAATGTAAACCAACATCTGCAGTTACTGCCTACACACTCAACAAGCTATAAGGCTTTTATCTTATCCCAGCATCATTCTGCTGCTCTATTCCGGTTCCATCAATTTACCAAAATCCTTTGACCTCAGCTTTGAATACACTCAGTGACTGGTTAGGTGAACAAATTTTTAAATAAAATTATGGCTTACGTGGGTATTTTCAGAATTTCCATTTGAAAGGATTCCATTTAACCTCCCCGCTCCTTAGTTCATGGAGCATTGAGTTCAAATTTAATGCTCCACAAATTTCACCGGGGAGCTCGTTTGGTGCTCCCCTCCTGCTTGTGTTTGTTTCCTCATCTTTGTCCTGGCAGATGGTGCATTTTCAAATGGAGGCATTGGTGCAGGAGACAAAGCTCAGCAAATAAGTCTGAATCCGCCCCACTCTTGTGTCTGCATAACAGGCATTGCATCTCAGTGACAGGGCTCAAAGTCACCGTGATGGAAATCCCAATAAGGTAATATGCATTCAGATTCCAGTCTCCTCTAGTGTTGGCATTTTGAGGGCAGTGTAGATGCAGTAAATATTGTGCTTTGAATTTGAACTAGCAGTGGAGATGTCAGTGCTGCAAATGCCCTCAGAGGTTTTAAAGTCTCTATGTTGACAGGAGTAATACATGCTGCAAGGCTATTAGAGTCAACCTAGATATCAATGTAGTTTTCTCTATTTCGACTAGTGTGCAATAAAGTGCCAGGTACTGACTCTGCCTTGTGCCGAGTGAGCAATCCTCTGACAAAACTGGAGAGTTAAATTCTAGCTCAAGGCTAAAAAAGTTTTATTTATTTCATCAAGGATTAAGCAATTCTTTAATAATTCGCTGTGGGTAGCAGGTTTTGATTTGCATTTTTCTTTTCATTTTCTCCATGTTGTTGATGCATGATCCTCATCACATTTCTGAAGTGCAATCAATAACCCCATTAACTCCACTGCCAATACACTGCTGATAGACTTTGCAATCAATGGCTACAAGGGAATCAAATGATTTGCACTTCTTAGAGAGAAAAAAAAATGATGTTCGACTTACCGTATTGATAAGTGGTGGCAGGGAACGAAAACATTCTTTTTTTTTAATACGTACTAATGAAGCAACATCCTTTAGCTAACAAATTATTTGTACAAAGTCTTTCCCTTGAAAATTACTTATCCAAAACTTAATTTCCATTTGCCAAAAAGGGCCTTGGAAGCTGCTCATGGGGTCACCTACACAGCAGCCAGAACACTCATTCCCCCCAGAAACAACACTCATGTATTCATAATACAAATACTTTAATATGGGTCAATGCAACAGCTGGTGAATGAACAAGTGTATAATCAGACTCAATCAGGACTGACTGTGAATACAATGCTTCCTGACACTTGTCCATTCTCTAAAATTAACATCATTGCATTATTTTCTCATGATCATCAAGCAATAGCAAAATAAAATCTGCTCACCAACACATCCCTGCTTGAAAGAGTTTGCTATGCACCCTTTAATTGTTGCGTTTATTCCATTACATTGCAGAATACAAAAGCACTTTAATGATTTTCTAAAGATCTTTGGAACCTCCTGAAAGAAATATGAAATGGCACTATATAAATTCAAGTTTTCATTTTAGAAACATAGAAAAACATGGAAAAATAGGTGCAGGAGTAGGCCATTCGGCCTTTCAAGCCTGCACCGCCATTCAATATGATCATGGCTGATCATCCAACTGCTTTTGCTTTATTCTTTTCATGTGGGAAGATATGCATAAACCACTTCTTGTTGCATTCTAATGCTTCAGTGGTGCCATTTTTAGCTCCAATTGTACCATGAGGTGCTTCACAATACGTCCAAAGCTCTCATCCCTCCCAGTAATGCCACACATACAGAATGTTCACACAAAATCCTGCTGATCACCTGGATCTTCCAATCAGTGTGCAGACCTGCTTCTGGAATGGAGGGAAATGGAAGACCTCCCCAGACTCATTTTGCGAGCTTTAGTCTGTAATATTACAGACAACTGTAAGCCCCGCAGTTACACAGCAAACCTGACGGTGTGAATTCCTGGGAATTTCTGATTGAGCGATTTGCAACCGATCTGGAAGTCGATATGGAAGGTAATGAGAGGAAGTTCAGTGGACCAAATAGGCAAGAGCTTGGCAGGAAGCGAGGAAGGACTGTTGGATTGAATTACATTTATTTTAGTGCAAGGGGCCTGAAGGATAAGGCGGATGAACTCAGGGCATGGTAGGTACGTCCAACTGGGATGTTGTAGCCATTATCGAAACCTGGCTAAGAGAGGGACAGAACTGGAGCTCCAGGGTACAGGTGCTGCAGGAGCAGGGCCGGATTTACATATAAGCTTCACAAGCTTAAGCTTAGGGCCTCGGCATCTAGGGGGCCTTGGCTGGGCCGGATTTACCTATAAGCTTCATAGGCTGAAGCCTAGGGCCTCAAAATCTAGGGGGCCTCTGGCCAAGGTGTTTTTTTGCCAGAGTAAAAAAAATCCAGAGAAAAATAAAATTGAAGCGCTACCAACGTGTCCACTTTGACGGAAATTACCCAAAATTCTGGTTCCGGCCCACTGGAAGTTTTGGGGAAAAAAATTGCGACCAACCTCATCTGCGCAGTTGGGGGACGCTGGTGATGCAGTAGCGACGCAAAATGATGCTGTCTCTCCGCGCATGCGCAGTGGGTACGGGCGGGTTCAGATCTCCATTTGTACTGCACACAATCACCTCAATGCCTCATGTCTACCAAAGATTCTAGGTGTCTACTCCAGGTAAGTAGTGGAATATTGCGTTGTGGGAGTGCCCGTTTCTCCAGGCCGGGGGGAGGGGGGGGGGGCTGCGTTGTCTGCGGCGCAGAAGTCGGAGCCTCGCTGCGTGGGAGGGAGAGGGAGGAGGAGGGAGAGAGAGAGTGGGGAGATGTGAGAGGGGTAAAGGGAGGTTTGAGACAGAGGGGGGGAGAGAGGGAGGGGAGGGGGAGAGAGAGGTGGAGGGAGAGGGAGGGGGAAGGACGAGGAGGAGAGGAAAAGGGGGATTATCTTTAGCGAGATTGCAAAATTAAGGAAGGTTTTAGAGCAGGGGTGTCCAAACTTTTTGCAAAGAGGGCCAGATTTGGTAAGGTGAAAATGTGTGGGGGCCGACTATTTAGCCTGACATTCTTTGAACCATTAACATTAAATACAAATTAACTTTTTGGGATTTTTTTTAATTACAAATGGCATACTTTTACTTTTACATTTTTTTTTACATTTAGGTTTTTACCGAAATCACAAACCACAAAAAATTAAGAAAACTATAAAGGATATCTAAGTTCATGTGAAACATTACATATTATTCACTATTATATGCTCACTGTAGGAAAAGTGCTGAAAACAAAACAATGATCACAATTAGGCAGACACAGTTGTTTCGTATTTCAGTGAAAAAATACTCAAATTTCCACTTGTCCTGGAAGCGGCGGCCCTCGCGGTCAACTTTCCTTTTTTTGTTTACAGACGCCATGTTAGAAATGGGCTGGGCTGAAACGATCACGCAAGACCTAAACCGTCTTGCTGAATTCAAATATCACATAAGCAAATCCGCATCCTCCATGCTGAGCTCACAGCTCCACCAATCCTCAATTTAAGATGACTAGGCTCTGCCCACAATGCACACCCTTCAAATCCAAGTACACTCCACCCAAACACTCTGACAAATTAAATTTCAATATTATAGCCAGTGGGTGAACACCCTCCTCCCAACCTCTCCCTCCATACCTCTCCCACCCATCCTCGCTCCTTCCTTCACCCCCTCGCTCCTAACTCCCATGCCTACCCCTTCCTTATCTTTTCCCTGCCTTCATACCCTTTCTCATCCTGCTCATCTCTTATTACATCCCTCTCAACAACCCTCTCCTGCACCCATCCTCCATCACTCTTTCCCCCTCCTCTTCATCCCTATCTTTTATTACCCTCCTCTCCACCATCCCTCCCTCCCCCCTCCATCGCTCTCTCAATATGTTCCCCCAACATCTTTCCACACCAACCTCGCCCTCCCCACCCTCCAACCCCTTCCCCCTCTCTCCCTTCCCCACCATCTCTCCAACTCACCCCCCCCCCCACCCTTCTCTCTCTCCCCCACCCACTGCTCTCTCCCTCCCTCCCTCCCTCCCTCCCTCGCTCCCATTCCCCTCTCCCTCCCTCCCTCCGTCGCTCCCATTCCCCTCTCCCTCCGCACGCCGCTGCCATGGTAACTCACTGTAACGGCCCGGTTGGGGAGCGCTGTCCGCCGCCGGGGACGGGGAGGCCGGGGCGGTGAGCGGGGCGGGTCCGGTACTCACGGCATGAGGCGCTGCCGTTCGGCCGCTCGGGCCGCTGCTGTCCCGCTCGCTCCCGGACCTTCCGCCGCTTTACGGCGCGTCCCGCGGGACACGCGGCTCAGTCCGCGCAACGCGGCAACGCGCATCTCGAAACGACACCGTCACCCCAACCCCGGGCACGTCGAGGGGCAGCGGCCCTCCCGGCCGGGGAGAGGTGAGAGGTGGGTCTCCCGGCCGGGGAGAGGGGAGAGGTGGGTCTCCCGGCCGAGGTGCGGAAAGTGAAATGTGACAGTTTTCTCCACCTCCTGAACGTGTAGACATGTACTTTATACTGTGGTCAACAGTGCTGGCGGGCCGCATATTATTGATTTCATGATAGAGGCCGCGGGCCGGTAAAAATTTGTCCACGGGCCGCAATTGGCCCGGGGGCCGGACTTTGGACATGTCTGTTTTAGAGCAATTATATTTTCTCCTCCATATAAATAATATCAAACAATTGGAACCGTTTTCTTTCTATTGATAACAATACTGAAAAATATGTATTCCATAGCTTGCGTCATATTTTGCATCATATTTTTAATGTGCACACACTAAGTCAAACAGTAACAGGCAATCAAATCAACACACAAAACATTTTCTAAAAAATGGTTTTATTTACTGCAAAAGAGTATTTTGTTTGCAGTGTTTCCATTCTCCATTATAACATTTTACGTAAAATTTTACAGTACAACTTGATTATTAAAACAAGGAGAGCAATTCTTGATTAAAAAAAATGTATACAACAGTGACCTCAATCACCCCATTCCAACCACTCATTACTCTTGACTCAACCAAAATTATTTCTGAAATATTGGTCATGAATCTGGTGAAAAAATGCTTCAAAATAAGGCTTAGAATGCACCAGAGAGCATCTAAAACCCCAGAGCTTCCAGAGCCCTTAAGCAGGCCCTGGACCCGGCCACAAGGTCTTTGAGCTTTTCCCTTGTGATATAGAAACATAGAAACATAGAAATTAGGTGCAGGAGCATGCCATTCGGCCCTTCGAGCCTGCACCGCCATTCAATATGATCATGGCTGATCATCCAACTCAGTATCCTGTACCTGCCTTCTCTCCATACCCCCTGATCCCTTCAGCCACAAGGGCCACATCCAACTCCCTCTTAAATATGGGCAACAAACTGGCCTCAACTACCTTCTGTGGCAGAGAATTCCACAGATTCACCACTCTCTGTGTGAAAAACGATTTTCTCATCTTGGTCCTAAAAGACTTCCCCCTTATCCTTAAAGGGGAATGGTCTGACAGCCAGTTCTCTATCCACATCAATACTGAACCCCCAATAACATGTGCTTTAAGTTTGCATACTAATCCCATCTTTAATAACTGACTCTAGCAGTTTCCCCACTACCGATGTTAGACTAACTGGTCTGTAATTCCCCGTTTTCTCTATCCCTCCCTTTTTAAAAAGTGGGGTTACATTAGATACCCTCCAATCCTCAGGAACTACTCCAGAATCTAAAGAGTTTTGAAAAATTATCACTAAGGCATCTGCTATTTCTCGGGCTACTTCCTTAAGTACCCTGGGATGCAGCCTATCTGGCCCTGAGGATTTATCGGCCTTTAATCCATTCAATTTACCTAACACCACTTTCCGGCTAACCTGGATTTCACTCAGTTCCTCCATCTCATGTGACCCGCGATCCTCTGCTATTTCCGGCAAATTATTTATGTCTTCCTTAGTGAAGACAGAACCAAAGTAGTTATTCAATTGGTCTGCCATGTCCTTGTTCCCCATAATCAATTCACCCGTTTCTGACTGCAAGGGACCTACATTTGTTTTAACTAATCTTTTGCACTTCACATATTGATAAAAACTTTTGCAGTCAGTTTTTATGTTTCCTGCCAGTTTTCTTTCATACTCCAGTTTCCCTTTCCTAATTAAGCCCTTTGTCCTCCTCTGTTGGTCTCTGAATTTCTCCCAGTTGCCTAGTAGGCTGCTTTTTCTGGCTAATTTGTTCGCTTCATCTTTTTCTTTGATACTATCCCTGATTTCCCTCATTATCCACAGATGCGCCACCTTGCCTGAATTATTCTTTTGCCATACTGGGATGAACAATTGTTGTAGTTCATCCATGCAGTCTTTAAATGCCTACCATTGCATATCAACCGTCAACCCTTCAAGAATCAATTGCCAGTCCATCTTGGCCAATTCACGTCTCATACCCTCAAAGTTACCTTACTTTAAGTTCAGGACCCGTGTTTCTGAATTAACAATGTCACTCTCCATCCTAATGAAGAACTCAACCATATTATAGTCACTCTTGCCCAAGGGGCCACGTACAACAAGGCTGCTAACTAACCCTTCCTCATTACTCAATATCCAGTCTAGAATAGCCTGCTCTCTCGTTGGTTCCTCCACATGTTGGTTTAGAAAACTATCCTACATACATTCCAAGAAATCCTCTTCCTCAGCACCCTGCCAATTTGATTCAACCAATCTATATGTAGATTGAACTCACCCATTATAATGGTTTTACCTTCGTTGCACGCATTTCTAATTTCCTGTTTGATGCCATCCCCAACTCCACTACTACTGTTAGGTGACCTGTACACAACACCCACTAGTGTTTTCTGCCCCTTAGTGTTTCGCAGCTCCACCCATATCGATTCCACATCCTCCAAGCTAATGTCATTCCTTTCTATTGCGTTAATCTCCGCTCTAACCAGCAACGCTACCCCACCTCCTTTTCCTCTCTGTCTATCCCTCCTGAATATTGAATATCCCTGGATGTTCAGCTCCCAGCCTTGGTCACCCTAGAGCCATGTCTCCGTGATCCCAACTATATCATAATTATTAATAGCATTGCGCACTTATTTCACATAAATTTTTTGTAATCCTGCCATGTCACCCCCCTTTTTGAAAAGCTTTGTATGGGCCTGGTGTATAATATTGTTTACACTATCATAGGCCTTTCTTACATATGCTGTCACAACGCACTGTAGTTTCTAAACAACACATCAGTAATTTCCCTTGCCTTCCATTTCTGAATAATAGTGTTTTAAGCTGATAACTTGACACTAGCATGGGCAATAAATAAAAAGCGCAGATTTCCAGCCCTTATCTCATTGGCCACGCTCGGCTGCACATCGGTGTCAATCTGGTGGACTTTTTCATCTTCCTCTTGTCGTGGGGGTGGGGGATTGAGAGGGGCCTCACAAGTGGAATAACCTAGTGCCTCTCTCCATCTAAATCTGGCCCTGTGCAGGAGAGGTAGAGGTAGGGGTAAAAGAGGAGGTGGTGGTTCTTTATTGATTGAGGAGAATGTCACCGTAACATTACTGATGGTTCATCCTGTGAGACTACGCGGGTGGAGCTGAGAAATAAAAAGGGGATGAACACCTTGTTGGGAGTATATTATGGGCACCCAAATAGTCAATGGGAATGAGAAGACCAAATACACCAATAGATTTCAGAAGCTGCAAGACTAATAAGGTTGTCATAGTAGGAGATTTTAGCTTTCCCAGTATAGATTGGAATTGCAATAGTGCCAATGGCTTAGATGAGATGGAATTTGTCAAATGTGTTCAGGAAAGTTTCCTCAGGCAATTTGTAGCTGGCCCTACAATTGAGAGGGTAAAGCTGGATCTATTCTTAGGATATTGGGAATGGCACATGAGTGTAGAAAGAAACTGCAGATGTTGGTTTAAACCAAAGATAGACTCAAAATGCTGGAGTAACTCAGTGAGACAATGATGTGGCAGTGGGTGAGCCTTTTGGGACGAGTGAACACTATTCTATTAGCCTTAAAATAGTTAGGGATAAAGTTACAATTATTGATTAGGGCAGAGCCAACTTTGATGATATTAGACAGGAACTTGCTTAAGTTCATTGTAGTAGGTTGTTTGCAGGGCATGGAATGCCCAGGAAGTGGTAGGAAGGAACTGCAGATGCTGGTTTAAACTGATAGTGAAGATAGCGGGATTTTTTAAAAGTCTCATGACAAGAGTTCAGGGCAGGCTCGTTCCTGTTAAAAGAAGAGCAAGGTAGGTGGGGGTAAAGAAGCTAGGATGGCAAGAGAAATCGAAGCCCTGGTCAGTAAAAGGAAGGAGGCCTGGGGCAGGTGTAGTAGGTAGCTGGGATCAAGTGTATCCCTGCAGGGGTTTCAGGAGAATATTTCAAAAGGAAATAAGGATAGCAAAACGGGAGCAGGAGATAGAATTGGCAGATAATATTAAGGAAAATCCAAAGTTAAAGAGGGTAATTGGAGAGAAAATAGAACTTCACATAATCTAAAGCAATCATCATGGTGTGGAGCCGCAGGAGATGGGCAATTAGTATGATTCCTCTCTTTTTACCGTGGACAAAGACATGAAGACTGGGGAACTTGGGTCAGTTAATGGAGATGTCATGAAAAATAGAGGGTTCTGGGCATATGGAATGAGCTTCCAGAGGCAGTAGTGAGGCAGGTACTATAAGAACATGTAAAAGGCACTTGGACACTAGGTTTAGAGGTACGTGGGCCAAACACAGGCAGGTGGGACTAGTGTAGATGGGACATCTTGGTCAACATGGGCAAGTTGGGCTGACAGGCCTGTTTTCATGCTGTATGTTTCTATGACTCTAACATGTCATCACTTCTTCATCCGCAGCTCCAAAACTTATGACTGCAACTGTCGTTGACGAAAAGGGTAGTGATGCATAAAAATGTCAAGTCAACAACTTCTACTCCAGGTCTTATTTAAAAAAGAGTCAGCAAAAAGTAAGCAAGCTGCCAGTGGAAGTGATACTTGTGGATAAAATTACAAGTTTAAAAACACATATGGACAGGCTCATGGATATGAAAGGTTTAGAGGGATATGGGCCAAACATCCATGGAGAGAGAAACAAGAGTTGATATTTCTGGTCAAGGACCCTTGGAAAAAAGTTTCCCAGCCAACTGTGGGAAATGTGACATCATCCCTTGTAACTTACAAGGAATCCCTTGTACCTTTTTCCCTCGCACCATCTTGGATCCCAAGCAGTTCTGCTAGATCAAGCATCAATCCACATGCACTTCTTCCAATCTGGTGCACTGCACTTGTTACTCTCAATGTGGTCTGCACTGGAATAACTAAATTCAGACTCAGTGACTGCTTTGTAGCAGACAACCATTCAATCCACAGGGATAACAGTAAGTTTCCAGTCACTTTAATTTTCCATCCCACTCCCATGGAGACCTTCTTATCTTTGGCCTCGTATACTGTTCCAATGATTCCCAGCATATGCTCGAGGAACAGCACCTCACCTTCCATCTTGCAACTCTGAGGACATAATACTAAATTTTACTTCTTTCTCTCTGTCTCTCTCTGACTGTCTGCCTGTCTGTCTCTATCTCCCACTCGCTCTCTGTCTCTCTGTCTCTCTGTCTCTCTCTCAGTCTTTTCCCCTCCCTCCCCCCACAGGTGTAGCTGTAGCTTTCTATTTCCATTTGTTTATTTTTTTCTCTGACTGTTAGTTTTTAAAGTAATCAATAGCAAGGCTTGCACCTTGGACATTCCCTCAAATTCTTCCCCCCGGACTTCCGGTGGCGCTATGGAGGACTAGAAGGCAACGCCAGCCACCTCCGTGAAAAAACGAGGAAAAACCCGGGAGAAAACGGGGAGAAAACCTACCTGCTGCTGCTGCTGTTTCTGCATCTGCTGTTTCTGCACCGACTGCCGTGAGTGACGTCATCAGGCGTGCGACCCGTAATGGCAACACAGCGCAGCCCACCTGTGGATAAATCCAAATCCCGGTATACAAGAAAAATGGCTAAACAAGAACAAGGCTCGACTGAAGCCTCGGCCTCAGGTAGGACATTGCCCCTAGAAGATGTGTCAAAACAATCGAAGAAAAAATTTTGTACAAGAAATGGCAGAATTAAAGAAAGAAATGAAGTTGGAATTAAAGATTGAACTGGAAAAAATGAATTTTAGGAAAGAAATGGAAAAAATCAAGATGGAGATGAAGGAGTTAAAGTCTGAAATCAATCTTTCGACTACGGGATTATCAGGCAAGCTGCGAAAGGAAATTGCAGAAATAGCGACGGATAAATTTGCAAGTAACATGGAAGAGTTGAATGAAAAAATTGAAAATAAGGTGGAAATGGAAATGGAACCTGTGGTGGAAGAAATTAAGGAACAATCAACATCCATAAAAAACCTTGAAGAACTAGTCGAAATAAGTACTCAGACTACGAAAACACTCGTCAAAGAAAATCAACGATTATCTGACTTACTGGGCAAAATAACTGATAAGTGTACTGAGTTGGAAGGACGCCAGAGAAGGCAGAACCTAAGGATTGTGGGTATTCGAGAAAGGAGAGGAAAGAATCAAGATACCCGAGAGTTTACTGCAAACTTATTACAGAAGGTTTTTTCTCTGGAACAAAAGCCTTTGCTAGCCCGAGCACACAGACTAATGAGACGTTACACAAAGCAAGATGCTCCTCCTAGACAAATATAGTAAAAGTCCAGTATGATCACATTTTGGAGGAAATGATGAATAAAATTGTAAAAAGTAGAAATCTTACATATGAAGAAGATTCGATCAGCATTTACCGAGACTATCCAGCGGAGGTCTCCAAGAAACGAAATGCATTCAAAGAGACCAAAAGAATTTTGAGGGAAGTGAAGAATCTGAAGTACAGTCTGAGATACCCAGCCGCACTGAGAGTTACCTACAACCAGGAAGAACATTATTTTAAAAATCCAGAGGACGCATTGAGCTTTGCCCAAGGGATTAAGGAGCGAGAGGTAGTCTGAATGAAATCTTCAAAGATGAACTAAACGAACAATTAAACCATACTTTCAAGATTGGTTGAAGATTGGAATAGACTATGGACTTGTTTCATCTAAAGAAGATGGAGAAGGATGTGGATGGGAGACTCGAGGAGATACGGATCGAGGACTATTCCATGGATACTAATAATTAGAATACTAACACTACTAATATTAATAACTAACATATACTAACATATACGAACATATACTAAAATTAATACACTGGTATCATTATTAATTAAAGTTAATAACTACCAATTATTGATTAATAATAAATTATAGCCGATTAACCTAGAATTAAGTAAATAGTAAATATAAATACACAAAATATAAACTTTGACTTTATTTATCCCCCTGGTACTTTTTATTTATTTTTTATTTTTTTATTTTTTCCATATTTTTTTATATATATTCTTATTATTATAGCTTTTAATAAGTATTAATTATATATATATATATTAGTATTATACTTGACTGATGAACTTTGTACATATCACAGTTTAATATTCCCAGTTTAAATATTTTTTTATGGAATAATAATCTTAGTGAATCATGGAGATGGATAAGTATGTCACAATGACTACGGAAGTCTATAGATTGCTAGCCATGGTAGTATGGCTAACACTAACTACACCAACATTAGATGTAGTTTTTTCTTTCTTTGTGCACCTTACTAATCTCTTAATCTATCCCTTTTTTAATATTATTTCTTGTTATTATTATTTTACATTTGAGTGGAATTATAAATTAATGCAAAGGAGAGATATATGTTAAAGATACTCAAGGGTCTTGAAATTCATCTATTCGGAGTTCAGGTGTAAAGTCGGGTATGTCAAACTGAACCATTCGCTCTATTATATATTCCTTTAGATAAAAGATGCAAGACTTACATACGAATATGGGGAATGGAGGAATAACGTTTTGTAGCTGGAATGTTAAAGGTATTAACGAACCAATTAAGAGAGGTAAAGTATTAGCACATTTAAGAGCACTTAAAGTAGATGTGGCATTCATCCAAGAGACACATTTAAAAAAAGAGGCAGAACATAGATTAAAGGCTAAATGGATTGACAAAGTCTATCATTCTTCTTTCACACACAAATCTAGAGGTGTAGCAATATTAATTCGTAAAGGCACTGCATTTAAACATACTTCAACAATAACTGATAGTGACGGTAGATATATTATTGTAATAGGAGAATTATATACACAAAAAATGATTTTTGTCAATGTATATGGCCCAAATTTTGATAGCCCGCTGTTTAAAAAAAAAATATTTAATACCATCCCGGAATTATCACAACACAATTGGAGTAGATTTAAATTGTACACTAGATCCTTATTTGGACAGATCATCAAAACAACGGAAACTTAAGATTTAAAACTTATCCCACTTGTGTATAATTCAAAATATCACAATATTATAATTTCAGATCATGCACCTTTAACTTTTATGATGAAAATAACTGGTAAAACGGAAAAATAAGGACAATGGAGATTTAACCCACAAATTTTAAAAGACAAAATACATCACAAAACAGATCAAGATTTTCTTTGAAATAAATGATACGCCAGAAATATCTTCATCCCTATTATGGGAAACTTTTAAAGCGTATGTTCGGGGAATTATGATATGCTCTCAAGCATTTTATAATAAAGAGAATCGGAGGGTACAACAGGCATTGGAAAGGGAGATCAAACAATTAGACACAGAGAACACTGTTAATCCAACCATGATAAAACATAATAAAATCTTTGCATTGAAATATAAATTAAATAAAATACAGTCAGACCAAGTTGTAAAACTATACCAATATACTAAACAAATACAATTTGAATTTGGAGATAAACCACATAAATTATTGGCTCGTCAATTACGAAAATTGGAAGGAGAAAAATTAATCTATAGGATTAAATCAGATAAAGGGGAATTACTAGTACAAACTAAAGATATAAACGAGAGATTTTTGCAATGTTATAAAAATGTATATTCAGCCAAAACGAAAGAAAATCGGATAGGAGTAGAAACATTCTTAAAAAATTATAATCTAAAAGGACTGGATTTAGAAGATAGAGAATTATTAAACGTTGAAATAACTACTAAAGAAATCAAAGAAGCTATTAGATCATTAAAAAATGGTAAAACTCGAGGACCAGATGGTATTGGATCAGAATTTTATAAAACATTTTATGATATGATAGCTCCACGTTTGAAGACACTATATGAACACATTTAGCACAACAGAAATTACCAGAAACATTAAATGAATCTATTATAACGCTCATACCTAAATCAGATAAAAATCTGGATGACCCAGGGTCATATAGAGCTATATCTCTTTTAAATACTGATAAAAAATATTAACCAATATACTAGCACAAAGACTAAATACAGTGATTAATAAATTAATTCATTCAGATCAAACAGGATTTATACCAAAACGATACTCCTCAAACAACCTGAGAAGATTATTCAATATTATATACTCGAAAAGAAACATTAATAAGGATTTATCAATTATTTCGTTGGACGCAGAGAAAGCTTTTGATCAGATTGAATGATCTTATTTATTTTCAGTTATGGAATCTTTTCAGTTGGGGGAGAAGTTTATAACATGAGTTAAGTTACTATATACCAAGCCAACAGCTAGAATATTAATAAACAAATGTTAACAACTAAATTTAACTTATTCCGAGACTGCAGACAAGGTTGTCCTTTATCTCCACTACTGTTTGCACTTGCAATAGAACCACTAGCAAAATTCGTGAGATTGCATCCTGAAATATACGGGTATGATACTAAAGAAACTGAAAATAAAATCTCTTTATACGCAGATGATGTATTACTTTATATCACAAAGCCGGAAATTAGTATTCCTAACTTATTAGATTTAATAACTCAATTTGGATTGTTTTCAGGATATAGAATTAATTGGAATAAAAGTGAACATGCCAATAATGGGAAATAACTTACATATATTACAACAATATCCTTTTAAGATAGCAAATGAAAAAAACAAATATCTTGGAATTTATGTAACAAAAAGATATGTTTCTTTATTTCAATTTCCCACCCTTATTGAATAAACTACTTAAGAATATCCTGTATTGGAAAACATTACCTATTTCAATGCTAGGTAAAATTAATGCGATAAAAATTATTTTTCTTCCACAATTATTATACTTGTTTCAACTGATCCCGATATATCTTCCTAAAATTTTTTTTAAGAAAGTGGACTCTATAGTTACCAATTTTATTTGAGATTATAAGAACCAGAATCAAATACACAGGACTAGATGTTAAGAAGTCCCTTGTGCCAGTAGGTGGGGAGCATTTCACGACATTCATTGATTGCTGAGAGTGGTCGACGCTCAACATCAGGGGGGGGGGGTACGTATACGTATATCTTGGCCTGGGTAACCTTCAAGACAGCTGGGCACAGGACGCATCATCAGTAGTGTACCCTTGCATCACTGGGTGTTTCGGCCTTTTATCACTATACACCCTCCACAAGGGCGGCCCGCTGCAGGATGATCAGCCCTCAGCGTGTGTCCCGTGTCAAACTGCCTCAAAGATTCACCATGACGCATTTGGGGCCCAGCATGGGTCTTTCCGCTTGAGCCAAATCCAACAGCTGCTTCTTTCAGCCGCGTCTGAGAGTGATCTTATGGTCTTCTGCAGAGCCTGACCGTGGATTCCAAGCTTCTTCAGCAGTCTGATGGTAGATGACGCAACAAATCCTCTGCATCCCACTTCAACTGGATAAACGTTGATGTTCCAGCCACGCTGCGTTGCCTCTGCTGCAAGCTATGTAAATCAAAAATGAATGGAGGTTTTGCATTGCCTAATTTTATGTTTTATTACTGGGCAGTTAATATAAAAAATATGAATTTCTGGTTGGAAGAAGTAGATAAATAACGAAACTGGTTAAAAATGGAAAAGGAAGACTGTTCACCTTTCGAAATTAGCTCGATTTTATTTGCTAACACTAAAATACATAAGAAAATTTATAGAGGAAACCCAATAATAGAAAGTGTTATGCGTATTTGGAAACAATTAAAAAAAACATTAAAATTACAGAGTATACCACTGGCTCTTCCAATTGTAAACAACATTACTTTTAAACCTTCATTGATGGATAAAGGTTTTTTTAAAATGGAAGAACTATGGAATAGATAAGATGGGTGATCTCTACAGGGAAAGTTTATTTCTTTCATTTCAGGAATTACAACAAAATTATGGATTACACTCAAAAGAATATTTTAAATATCTACAAATTAGAGATTATGTTAAATCAAATACACCAGATTTTAGGAATAGAAAGACAGAAATTGTAGATGAATGTCTAAATAAACATCCGAATACAGAAAAATTAATATCATATATTTATAATATCTTACTGGAAAATGATTTACCAAATACGGAAAAATATAGACAAGCATGGGAAAACGAATTAGGTCAAATAATTAATATAGAAGTATGGAATGAAAGTTTACAACATATACACCATTGCTCATTAAATGCCAAGCACTCCTTGATACAATTTAAAGTTTTACATAGATTACACTTCTCAAAATCCAAATTAAACAGAATTTTCTCAAATGTTTCTGCTATATGTGATAAATGTCAGCAGTTAGAAGCTAATCTAACGCATTCATTCACAAAATGTACAAAAATTACTAATTTTTGGACAGAAATGTTTAAGATAATCTCGAATGTAGTTAATGCAAATTTAATTCCAGACTCAAAATTAATTATATTAGGAATAATAGAAACGGATCAGCTACTAACAACACAACAAATAATTTTTATTGGTTATAGTTTAATAATTGGTAAAAAATTAATACTAAGATTTTGGAAAGGTCCCATATCCCCCACAATCAAAATGTGGATTGCAGAAATGTCGGAGACACTTCACCTGGAAAGATTAAGACTTGTCCTAATGGACAGGTTAGATCAATTCAGAGGAATATGGTCTCCATCTATTGAATACTTAAAGGGTTAAAGTGGTCCGGTTCGAGGCCCTGACTGAAGCCAGAATGAAGGAATAGATGAAGAATTATATACAATAGACCACGAATATATCTCCAATGAAGAATATCTTGCTTAATACTCCACTCATTTTATTGATTTTTTATTTCTTTCCTATTTCTTTTTCTTTTTATTATTTCTCTTTACTTCCTACTGTTATAAAATAATAAAAGATATAGAAGTATAAATAAGAATGACCGTAAATTTAAAAAATATTAAGAATGTATGTGACGAATAATATGTTTCCTTTTTTTTCGATTTTATATTATTTCTTCTTAATATGTATTTACTTCTAATAAAAATATTTTACAAAAAAAAAAATTCTTCCGCCCTCCCCCTCCCTACAACCTAAAACATAAATTTCCCTGCAGTTGCATGTGAAAGGTACACGAGAAGGAGAGTGAATGTTGAAAATGGAAGATGTTGGGATTCTTCCTCTGACACCATTTGTAATTGGTGTCAGATTGCAAATTCAGAAGGGGAAAGGGCAGAGTGTGCAAAGTAAGAGGAAAAATTAAGGTCTACGGTCATGTAGACAGTTATTCATGGATAGATCATGGAAAGGTCACAACTAGAGGGAAGGGTCCAAACAAATTGGGAATTCCGGAGTCAAAAGAAGGGATCCGCAATCTGCTGAAGATTACTGCTCAAAATAATGGCACTGATGTAGATGCAATCGAAGAATGTTCACATCATGCACAGAATTTCTTAAAATGAGGATGTAAGGAGATGAAATGAGATGTCTGCTGATCACTGATCATACAGAATCAGGGGTGGGAAAGATTCAGAAAAGATTATGAAAAGCACAGTAAAAAGTACGGGGTCAGAGGAAAGTGAAGAGGGCGAAAGATCCTGAAGAGTTTTGAAGATTAAGACTTTGATGTCTATAAGAATGGGAGGAAGGGAAGCAACACAGAGCATGCATGTGCTGTTACAAAGCATAACACAGGGATGTAATGAGAGCAATTGGAGCAACACTGGATGGTCTGAGAGAAATCTATTGAAGAGAAAACACTGGGAAGGGGTATTAAAATAGCATTACAGAAAACAAATTAAAATAGGTCCTCAAGAAGCAGGCATTGCAGTAACATGGCACAAGTCCAAACCATTAGTATATCACAGCTTCATCGCTAAGGCATTCTTATCCCATCTGTCCATGCAGATTTAAAAGAAGTCGAATGAACCCAATTCTCAATGATTCCATGCCAGGTCAATGCTTCAGTAGTTTCAATGACAGAGTATGCGAATGTGGCCGACAAAATATCAAAAAAAAATCTCAAGCAGATGGACTTGATTTGGTTCAAACAGTGGCTCCAACTCACTGGTATTTTTCATAATGTAATCTTTTAAAATATCCGTGGATAAACGCCTCCAATTTTGAGCACTGCAAGCAGGGCCCCCCCCTTAAGTGTCACTTTTAATGTTCTTCCTTAAAGTCTGTCTACGCTTCTCTTAATACTCAAAGGAGTAACTCTGGCCACTATTATACCCAGGAATATTTTTGCAAGATATCAGGATCGAAAAGATTTTAGAGCATTAATCAATGAGCTTGAGTCATCCCTCTGAGAGTGAGGTGTTTTCCCACAGATCTGAGCTAAAATGAAAGTGTGTTGCTATGGGACCAGGTGGAAAAGTGAAATTCAGCCATAGTGAGTGGTGATCAGACAATTATGTCTCTTTGCCAAACTTTCCCAGCTAGAGTCATCAGACTTCAAAAGCTTCCAATCACTTTTGACTGAAAGTGTTGAACCAATGGTTTGTGACTAAAGGGTTCTATGTCTGTTGGACTTTCTCCAAACAGAATTGCATCTCGAGTAGCTTTTAGCATAGTTTAGTTTAGCTTAGAGATACATCGTGGAAACAGGCCTTTCAACCCACCGAGTCCGCACCGACCAGCAATCCCCGCTCATTAACACCACCCTACACACACTAGGGGCAATTTATTTACATTTATACCAAGCCAATTAATCTGCAAACCTGTATGTATTTGGAATGTGGGAGGAAACCGAAGATCTCGGAGAAAACCCACGCAGGTCACGGGGAGAACGTACAAACTCTGTACAGATAGGCACCAGTAATCGGGATTGAACCCGAGTCTCTGGTGCCGTAAGGCAGAAGCTCTACTGCTATGCCACGTTGCCGCCCTTAGCTAGAACCCAATTTTCCATGTTTTATGTTTGTTGTTTTAATATCGCTATTGTTAAAGCAGATCAGGCACGTGCCATCAGGGTAGGCAAGGTAGGCACTGCCTACCCTGACTAAGATTATGAAATGGCAATTATTAAATATAAATAGTAAAGACATGGGAGAATTATGCCTATCTAAGAGATGGATCTCTTAGGTAGGCATAATTTCCCGTGCCTTTCGTCTGCAGCGCTTGTAACACGGGAAGGGCTGTGCAGCCCACGTGCCGTCAGCGCTGCCTGAGCCGTCAGTTTCAAGGGGAGCTGAAGGCAGCAGGAATTCTGCCTTTGCAGTATACTGCGCATGCCCAGCGCGAGTTTCTTGGCGGGATTTTCGAATATGGATTGCCATTATTTTAATAGTTTCTCAGGAAACAAAGAGTGAAGAATGGACTTAATGTACCAATAACGTGGTAAGTGCATTTCTTGGTGCTTAATTTTTATAAATACCGTATTTCCCGGGGTGGGGGGGAGAGCTCCGTTCACAGTGTTTGGGGAGTTTGGCGTTGTGAAGGAGAGGTTCGGGGTCAGTAACCCACTTGCCACGCTCCGGTCTGAATGCAGGTAGATGGGACTAGGTGAGAGTAAGTGTTTGGCATGGAGTAAAAGGGCGGAGATGGCCTGTTTCCGTGCTGTAATTGCTATATGGTTTTATTGTGGCCGGGGAGTAAATTAACTTGGGCGGCTGCCGCAGCGCTCCGGGCACGGACAGCAGAACTGGCCGCCACTTCCGAGGAAGGAAGCAGCTCGGGTGACTGACTTTGAGCGGCCGCCGGGACCCTGCCACTTCAGCCACTTCAGCCCCGTCTGCTAGTCCCCGTCTCCTCTGGCTGTGCTCTCCGTCTGAACATCTCTCACCTGCCGCTCGCCGGCCGGCATCCCGCAAATCTTTAAATTCTGACAGTGCGTTCACGGGACCAGTTGAGGTTACTCAGCAGTGGGAATTTAAGGATTTGCGGGATGCGGTTGACATGAGCGAAGCCGGTGAGCGGCAGGTGAGAGATGTTCAGACGGACAGAACTGCCAGAGGTGAGTGGGCCGGCAGAAGGCGCTGAAATGGCAGCCGGTTCTGTTGTCGGGTCCCGGCAGCTGCACGCACCCGAGCTGCTTCTATCCTCGGAAGTGGCGGCCAGTTCTGCTGTCCGTGCCCGGAGTGCTGCGGCAGCGGTGAGTGAGTCTGACATCATCTCTGACCCTCCTCCTTTTCAACACTACTGCCCTCCCCGCATCTTTAACCCCTGGCACAGACTCTTCACACGCTGTGAAAGGAACTCTCCCTCCAATTGGACCCTTGAATTAGTATTGTCATTCAATACGATGACAACTGATTCAACGTCCCGGTGTGCTCCCGTTTTTCCCACCATCTCTCCACCTGCCTTCATCCTCCATTCCCCACCCATTCAGTGATTAGAAAATGAAGGAGATTGAGAAGCCTTGGAAAATTGAATTGTTATTTATTTTTTATTTTTTACGAAGAGAACAATCTGCGCATGCGCGGTTTAAGATTTTTTTTTTAAAAAGCCGGCTGACTGCCTACCCTGAGTAATTACTCACGGCACGTGCCTGAAGCAGACTTACATCCACTGGCGAGTTAGTCCCACTCCAGAGAGAGTGCTGCACTCTCAGAGGTGCAGAGTTCCATGTGAGATTTTAAACTGAAGTCCCACCTCTCATCTTAGTTGACCTGGACTATCCAATTTCAAGACTTTATGAAGGGCAGTGGAGTTTACACCACTCCCCACCACCATCCGTTCCATCCCCCTGTAAGCTCGTCAAAGCTTACTCCTCATGCAGCTGTTGAAACAGCTTACCTTATCATTAATTATTGTGGCAACCTGCAATGTAAAAGTTGAGCACCTACCCCCCCCCCCCCCACCCCCACCAACTCTTTGCAGCAGAGACAGCTCTTTCCAAGTAATAAATCAGCTGAAAACACATTGGATCAATGTCATACATCTACCTGACTCGAGTGTCATTAGATGTATAAGTCTGGACCAAAACATCATTTGATGAACATCTGTGCAACCCTGGAGGGGAAAATACAACTTTCCTCAGGCCAACGGGAACCAATGTTACTGCCAGTTCCTGATGCTGGCAAGTCTGCATCATCCCTTGACAAGGTGAACCTTGTGTTCCTGCTTTTCGAAGCTGCAAATGACATCAAAGTGATGTTCAGAGACTTGGGCAGATGCATGAAGCCGAGCCAAGATTAACACATGAAGAATGGCCGTGGATTGTGACACCATCTGTGGCATCCTCGTTGCCATCACACTACGACAGCAGACTTCTCATAGCAGGAGGAAACTTCATAAATTCATATATGCAAGATTGCTTAATAAATGCTGGTGACTAATTGGAAATGGAGAGAAGGTCAAAGGAACTTACAAACATGCCATCATTCATGTTGTGCTTTGGAAAAGGGTGATGGATTAGTACACTGCCTGCATCTTTTGGCATGGTGTACATAGATGACATATTGCCCTTGACTTTTAACTACAGTACTGGATTCAGCTGTGTCACAAACAGGACCTCCATACTTTGACTTACTGGCCCTTTTTGATACCAAGTAACTTCAGGTTGGTAAGTGCATAACAAAGAGGAGCAGGAGTAGGGCACCGTAATGTTTGAAGCCATCTGCCCTTCCACCGTGTCCACTTTCTCTCCCAATCACTTGGTTGTTCTAGATTCCAAAGAACTGTCACTCACCCCCTTGAATGTACTTTTTAAACAATCATTGTTCAGGATTTGCTCGTGACCAACTATCCCTGAGAAAGTGGTGGTGAGAAACTGCAGTCCTTGTGGTGAAGATACTCCCACAATGCTGTAGGGGAGGGAGCGGCGATGAAGAAACAGCAAGATATTTCAGGGTAATGTGTGACTTACAAGGCATGCATGGTGGTGGTGTTCCCAGGCACCTAAAGCCCTTGTCTTTCCTGGTGGAAGTGGTCATAGATTTGGAAGCTGCCATCTGAGTGGCTTGAGTGAATAACTGCAGAGCATTCTGTAGATGGAAAGCAGGACAGTCATATGTGCTGCTGGTACAGTGGCCTGATGGTTATGGGCTTGTGTCTGTCATCAAGTGAGCTACATTATTCTGGATGGTCTTGAGCTCCTTGAAAGTTGTTGGAGCTTCACACGTTCAGAGTGAAGAGCACCTTCTGACTTCTGTCTCAAATGCCTTGCGGCCTTGTCACTAACCCGATTAGTGCTTCTCAGTTCTACCAACCATTTCAAAGTATTCTGAATGTCAACAAAATTGTCTCTCATTCCTCTAACCTCCAGAGAACATAAACCAATTTTGCTCAATCTTGCTGGAGTAACTCAGCGGGTTAGGCAGCATCTTTGGAGAAAAAGGATGGATGGCGTTTCAGGTAAGGACCCTTCTTCAGACACTTTTGAATCCCGACCTGAACGTCACCCATTCTCCGGTACTTTGTGTCTATCTTCGGGAAATATACCAGTATCTGCAGATTCTTTCTATACATTGTGTCTGCTCAATCTTTCCCACCTTGGTACTGCTCCAGGATATCAGATAAAATATGAACACAGAATTTGGGAAGGATTCAGAGCAGGTACGTTAGCAAATGGGATCAAGAATTCTGTTGCAAACCTACTGACTCCCACAGCTATCTAGATTACACCTCTTTCCACCCTATCTCTTGTATGGATGTCACCCCTTTCTCCCAGTTTCTCCATCTCAGCTGCATTTGTCATTAAGATGAGGATTCACACTCCAGAACATATGAAATGTCCTCCTTTTTCAGGAAATGTAGCTTCCCCGCACCACCCGCCTCCCCCATATCAGTGGTTGATCAGGCTCTCACCACATCTCCGCTATATCCCGCAATATACCCCATGTACTACCGAGACAGAACACTGCTAGAGTTCCCTTTGTTTTTACATTTCAATCCACCACCCCACACATTCAGCACGGTATTCTTTGACATTTCTACCACCATTAGTTTCATTGTTTCCACCCCATTGTTCCCATCTGCCACCACCCCTCCTCATTTAGCTCCAATCTTTACATTCCTTTCCTATCAGATTCCTTAATCTATAGCTTTTTGTTCTCCACTTATCACCACCGAGCCTCTATTGCTTTGTCGACCCTTCCCTCCCCCACCTGACTTATCTGGTTGTCAACCCCTCCTCATCTCTATCCATCCATCGTTTCCCACCTCTTGTCCTACCCACCTCAGTCTGAAGAAGAGTCTCGATCTGAAAGATCACCCATTCCTTCTCTCCAGAGATGCTGCTTGTCCCGCTGAGTTACTCCAGCATTTTGTGTATATCTTCAGTTTAAACCAGCATCCCCAGTTATTTTCTACACTGTGAGAATGTACAAATTCTGTACAGACAGCAGCCATAGTCGGGATTGAATCCACGTATCTGGTGCTGCAAGTGCTGTAAGGCAGCAACTCTACCGCAATGCCATCGTGCTGCCCTGTGACTCCATGATTTAGAGATCGCATTGTTATTTTTGGGATCTTACAGATTATTTCAATTCGCTGCAATGATTTCTGCAATACAACAGAGACTATACTAAAAAATACACGATGGAGTTTAAAGTAGTTTGGTACCTCCCGAGATCACCCAACGTGTAATATAAATGTAAATATGTCTTCTCTTTATATCAATTGCAGCCTTCTATGTGTATTGTGCCATCACAGTAGCATCTGATGCATTGCACATAATAGCCATTTATTTTGTCTCTCAGTAATATTGCCAATTTACTGTACAGTTATTGGCAGTTTGTGTTAGATGGAAGTACAAGACTCACATTAAGACCCAAAACCCTCCTGCCTCGGTCAATCAGACTATGGTTGATCTCTAACTTAACTGAAATTATATTAATGTTAATTATATTATCCGCCAAAATAATTAATCAATCTCAGTTTCAAATATTTAATTTAACTCCTAGCCTCACCACCTAATGGGAAAAGTAGGATGGGAGGTTCACTCCCCTCCATATGGAGAAGTGTTTCCTGATATCACCCTTAGAAGGCCTAGTGCGAGTTACATAGAAACATAGAAAATATGTGCAAGAGGAGGCCATTCGGCCCTTCGAGCCAACATCACCATTCATTGTGATCATGGCTGATCGTCCCCTGTCAATAACCCGTGCCTGCCTTCTCCCCATATCCCTTGACTCCACTAGCCCCTAGAGTTCTATCTAACTCTCTCTTAAATCCATCCAGTGGCTTGGCCTCCACTGCCCTTTGTGGCAGGGAATTTCATAAATTCACAACTCCCTGGACGAAAACCTTTTTTTCCCACCTCAGTCTTAAATGTCATCCCCTTTATTCTAAGACTGTGGCTCCTGGTTCTGGACTCACACAACATTGGGAACATTGTTCCTGCCTCTAGCTTGACCAGTCCATTTATAATTTTATATGTTTCTATAAGATACCCCCTCATCCTTCTCTACTCCAGTGAATACAAGCCTAGTCTTTTCAATCATTCCTCATATGACAATCCCGCCATCCCAGGGATCAATCTCGTGAACCTACACTGCATTGCCTCAATCACAAGGATGTCCTTCCTCAAATTAGGAGACCAAAACTGTACACAATACTCCAGATGTGGTCTCACCAGAGCTCTATACAACTGCAGAAGAACCTCTTTACTCCTATACTGAAATCCTCTTGTTATGAAGGCCAACATTCCATTAGCTTTCTTCACTGCCTACTGTACCTGTAAGCCAACTTTCAGTGACCGGTGTACAAGGACACCCAGGTCATGCTGTACCTCCCCCTTACCTAACCTAACCCCATTGAGATAATAATTTGCCCCCTTGTTTTTGCCACCAAAGTGGATAACCTCACATTTATCTATATTATACTGCATCTGCCACACATCTGCCCACTCACTCAACCTGTCCAGGTCACCCTGCAATCTCCTAACATCCTCGTCACAGTTCACACTGCCACCCAGCTTTGTGTCATCCGCAAACCTGCTAGTGTTGCTCCTAATTCCCTCTTCCAAATCATTAATATATATGGTAAACAGTTGTGGCCCCAACACCGAGCCTTGCGGCGCTCCACTCGCCACTGCCTGCCATTCTGAAAAGGACCCGTTCACTCCTACTCTTTGCTTGTGTGGAGTTGTGTGGAGATATTTTAATCTGGGCCCCCACACCAACAAAAACTACTAAACTTTTCCATCTACCTTTCAGAATCTCTTAATCATTATCCAAACTCCAATTATCCTTTGCTCTTCTACGTACAAGAGAATAGTAACCTTGTACAATCAGCCCATCCTCATGATTTAACACTTCACTTTCAGGATGGATCTACACTTCTACGATGCTAAGAACCTTTATTGAACTTTTCGCAATCGACTTCCGGTGGCGTCAATGGTGGGGTGAGAGACGTTGCTGTTTCGCTCTGTTCCCGAAGAATGTTTTAATGTGCTAAAATATGAGTTGGAAGACGGGGGAGTTCTGAAAATAACTACCGGAGCTGCTATTTAATTGTGTGTTATCAGAAATCCTGCTGATAACAGAGAATAATTGTAGTTTTAAATGAAAAAACAGAAACCTCGCCAGAAGCCTGCAAAAGCCGCTTCAAGACCTGCTACAAGAGCCTACTTGAAAAAACTTGAAAAGACTCCTCAATCCCCTCAAACATCAGCTGGAAGTTCAGAAGAAGTTGATTCCCGAAATCCTTCCACAGAATTGACTTTAATGGCGGAACACAGGGAACAAATGGAACATCTGGAAAAGTCAGTATTAGCTTCAGTCACTGAAGTTATTTCTAAAGTGATACGAGAGGGGAATGTCGCGCTGGACAAAAGCCTCTCTGAAAAAATTAAACAAGGTAATGATACGCTGATGGGGAAAATTGATGATTTAACCAAACGTGTGGTCGAGGTTGAGAAGGATTTAAACCAAAAAATTAAGCAGGTTGATAATGATTGTAATAAAAAGCTGGACGCAATGCTAAAATCTACTGAGGCGGCTATGGAAGGAATGGACAATACGATAACTGAGATAGCTAAGGAGATAAAGAGACTAAAAAAGGAACAAGAAAGCACTGGGAGGGAGCTTGCTAAAATGAAGCAAAAATGTACGGAATTGGAAGCAAGATCAAGGAGGCAAAATTTGAGGATAGTTGGAGTAAAAGAGGGAAAGGAGAGTGGACAAAACTTTCAGGAGTTTGCTGCCAACTTACTCAAACAAGTACTTAAGCTGCCTGAAGCCCCGAGAATAGATATGGCTCACTGGGTCCCGACGTAAGACTCAAGCAAGCTCAACTGCACCACCCCATAGAATGTCCTGCAAAATTGAGAATTACTTAAAACTTTGTTGAACGTGCATTCACGGATCCAGAAGAGGCATATAAATATGCACAAAGTATCACAATGGAGGACTACTGATCATTAGGAGTTGGTCTTCTACAATAACACCGAGGAGAAACGACAAAGAAAGGATTGTGTCTCTTTTTTTTTAACATACAAAAAAGACTGCTTTGGTTAAGATGGCGAACTTTCCTCGAGGCGTTGTCTAGTCATTTTTCTTTGGAATGTATCGCTCTCTCTTCCAATTAATAATAATTGGTCAAGGGGGCAGAGCGAAACATATGAAAACATCTACGGAAGTCAATAGGAATTTTTCTACCACCTGTTGGTAGTTTGTTTTTAATTATAATATCTTTATTTATGGATATTATAATATCACTTTTTGTTTGTTAATTATCTTTTCACGACTCTACACTTTCTGGTCTTTTTCAAGGTTTATTCTGAAGGGGAGATGCCAACAAAACGTAACTGCCGGGGATGACCATCCTTCATCTGGAATTATAAGGTTCTTGGTTGCACCATACGAAGTAAAGGTATTAACATGATCCATAATGCAAGACGATAAACAAAAGAAAACTGGAGGAATCACATTCTATAGTTGGATTATAAGGGGCGCAAATTAACCAATTAAAAGGGGTAAGATCTTTGCCCAATTAAAAGCTTTAAACAGTGATATCATTTTTTTACAAGAGACGCATCTGAAATATCAAACACAGATAAGACTGAAGGCAAATTGGATTGGGCAAACATACTACTCTTCATTTACTTCTAAATCTAGAGGCACGGCTATTATCATTCGTAAAGGTATACCATTTAAATTAAAGAATACCATAGCAGATAAAGAGGGGAGGTACGTCATAGTCACGGGATAAATTTATTCTACTCCACTTACTTTGATAAATATTTATGCTCCTAATTTTGACAACCCCCAATTCTTTAGTATAATTTTGGATACAATTTCAGAACTTAACATCAAAATGTGATAATAGGGGGAGATTTGAATTGTGTTTTAGATCCATATTTGGATAAATCAGCAAAACAAAAAAGGACTAACATAAAATCTAAAACGAGTGAACTCCTAAATACATACATGAAAAATACTAATATAACAGATGTATGGAGGATTGCTAACCCAGTAGGTCGGGAATATTCATTTTATTCAACGGTACATAAAACATATTCATATAACAATAACCATATAACAATTACAGCACGGAGACAGGCCCTCTCGGCCCTTCCAGTCCGTGCCGACCATTTGTTTTCCCCTAGTCCCATCTACCTGCACTCAGACCATACCCCTCCATTCACGTATTGATTATTTCTTAGTGGACACAAAACTAATTCCATAGACATATAATTCTAAATATCATAATAGTATTATTTCTGATCATTCCCCGTTAACTTTTTCTTTAAAATTAGAAGGAATGCCTGATAAAAATTCGTTTTGGAGGTTTAACCCCCAAATCTTAAACAACTCACAAGGTTGTACATATTTAAAAGAGCAGATGAGATTCTTCTTTGAGACAAATGATACACCAGATATTTCACCCTCCTTATTATGGGAAACTTTTAAGGCATTTATTAGAGGAACTATAATCTCATTTCAAGCTTTCCAAAATAAAAAGAATAATACTGAATAATTGCAGTTAGAACAAGAAATTAGACAATTAGATATAGCAAATGCCAAAGAACCAACTATAGATAAACATAATAAGATAACAATACTAAAATATCAATTAAATAAAATCTTATCAAGATTATTTTAAATTACAAAACAAGAAAATTTCGAATTAGGATATAAACCTCATAAACTCCTAGCACGCCAACTGAAAAAACGGGAAACAGAAAATACAATTACTAAAATTAAATCAGACAAAGGGGAATTACTAACACTACCTAAAGATATTAATAAAAGATTTGCTCAATTTTATCAAAATTTATATACATCGAAAACCTCTGTAAATAATACTCAAATTACAAATTTCTTAGACAATTGTAATCTTCCAAAATTAAATATGGTGGAACAAGAGAGATTAGGAGCTCAGATTTCACTACAGGAAATAGCAGAAACAATTAGTTCATTGAAGAATGGCAAAACACCAGGACCAGATGGCTTTAGTAACGAATTCTATAAAAGATTAACCATATAACCATATACCATATAACAATTACAGCACGAAAACAGGCCCTCTCGGCCCTTCCAGTCCGTGCCGACCATTTGTTTTCCCCTAGTCCCATCTACCTGCACTCAGACCATACCCCTCCATTCCCTTCACGTCCATATACCTATCCACTTAACTTTTAAATGTTAAAATCAATCCTGCCTCCACCACTTCTGCTGGAAGCTCATTCCACACAGCCACCACCCTCTGAGTAAAGAAGTTCCCCCTCACATTACCCCTAAACTTCTGTCCCTTAAATCTCATGTCATGCCCTCTTGTTTGAATCTTCCCTACCCTCAATGGGAAAAGCTTATCCACGTCAACTCTGTCTATCCCTTTCATCATTTTAAAGACCTCAATCAAGTCCCCCCTTAACCTTCTGCGCTCCAAAGAATAAAGACCTAACTTATTCAACCTTTCTCTGTAACATAGTTGCTGGAACCCTGGCAACATTCTAGTAAATCTCCTCTGTACTCTCTCTATTTTGTTGACATCCTTCCTATAATTAGGCGACCAAAATTGTACACCATACTCCAGAATTGGTCTTACCAATGCCTTGTACAATTTTAACATTACTTCCCTACTCCTATATTCAATGCTCTGATTTATAAAGGCCAGCACACCAAAGGCTTTCTTTACCACCCTATCTACATGCGATTCCACCTTCAGGGAACTATGCACAGTTATTCCTAGATCCCTCTGTTCCACAGCATTCCTCAATTCCCTACCATTTACCATGTACGTCCTATTTTGATTTGTCCTGCCAAGATGTAGCACTTCACACTTAACAGCATTAAACTCCATCTGCCATCTTTCAGCCCACTTTTCCAAATGGCCCAAATCTCTCTGTAGACTTTGAAAATCTACTTCATTATCCACAACACCACCTATCTTAGTATCATCTGCATACTTACTTATCCAATTTTCCACCCCATCATCCAGATCATTGATGTACATGACAAACAACAGTGGACCCAACACAGATCCCTGAGGCACCCCACTGGTCACCGGATTCCAACCTGACAAACAGCCATCCACCATTACTCTCTGACATCTCCCATTCAGCCACTGTTGAATCCATCTTGCTACTCCGCCATTAACACCCAAAGATTGAACCTTCTTAACCAACCTTCCATGGGGAACCTTGTCAAAGGCCTTACTGAAATCCATATAGACAACATCCACTGCTTTACCGTCATCAATTTCCCTAGTTACCGCTTCAAAAAATTTAAGAAGGTTTGTCAAACATGACCTTCCAGGCACAAATCCATGTTGACTGTTTCCTGATCAGACCCTGTTTATCCAGATGCTTATATATATTATCTCTAAGTATCCTTTCCATTAATTTGCCCACCACTGACGTCAAACTAATAGGTCTATAATTGCTAGGTTTATTCTTTGAACCCTTTTTAAACAATGGAACAACATGTGCAGTACGCCAATCCTCCGGCACTATTCCCATTTCTAATGACATTTGAAATATTTCTGTCATAGCTCCTGCTATTTCTACACTAACTTCCCTCAATGTCCTAGGGAATATCCTGTCAGGACCTGGAGACTTATCCACTTTTATATTTTTCAAAAGTGTCAGTACTTCCTCCTCTTTGAATCTCATAGTTTCCATAGCTACTCTACTTTTTTCCCTTACCTCACAGAGTTCAATATCCTTCTCCTTGGTGAATACCGAAGAAAAGAAATTGTTCAATATCTCCCCATCTCTTTTGGCTCTGCAGATAGCTGTCCATTCTGGTTCTCTAATGGTCCAATGTTATCCCTCGTTATCCTTTTGCTATTAATATAGCTGTAGAAACCCTTTGGATTTACTTTCACCTTTCTTGCCAAAGCAACCTCATATCTCCTTTTAGCCTTCCTAATTTATTTCCTTAAGATTCTTTTTACATTCTTTATACTCCTCTAGCACCTCATTTACTCCATGCCTCCTATAATTATTGTAGATATCTCTCTTTTTTCGAAACAAGTGTCCAATTTCCCTTGAAAACCATGGCTCTTTCCAATTTTTACTATTTCCTTTCAACCTAACAGGGACATAAAGATTCTGTACTCTTACAATTTCCCCTTTAAATGTCCTCCATTTCTCTTCTACACCCTTCCCATGAAAAAAAGTGCCCCAATTCACTCCTTTAAAATCCTTACGCATTCCCTCAAAGTTAGCCTTTCTCCAAACAAAAATCTCCACCCTAGGTCCGGTTCTGACTCCATATAACCATATAAACCATATAACCATATAACAATTACAGCACGGAAACAGGCCCTCTCGGCCCTTCCAGTCCATGCCGACCATTTGTTTTCCCCTAGTCCCATCTACCTGCACTCAGACCATACCCCTCCATTCCCTTCACGTCCATCTACCTATCCACTTTACTCTTAAATGTTAAAATCGATCCTGCCTCCACCACTTCTGCTGGAAGCTCATTCCACACAGCCACCACCCTCTGAGTAAAGAAGTTCCCCCTCACGTTACCCCGAAACCTCTGTCCCTTAATTCTCATGTCATGCCCTCTTGTTTGAAACTTCCCTACCCTCAATGGGAAAAACGTATCCACGACTCTCTCCATAATTATATTGAAACTAATGGTATTGTGATCACTGGTCCCGAAGTGCTCACCAACGCATACCTCCGTCACCTGACCTGCCTCATTTCCTAACAGGAGGTCCAGCACTGCCCCTTCTCTGGTCGATACCTCTATGTACTGCTGCAAAAAAACTATCCTGCACACATTTTACAAACTCCAAACCATCCAGCCCATTTACAGAATGTTTTTCCCAGACTATTTTTGGAAAATTGAAATCTCCCACAATCACTACCTTGTGCTTACTACTAATATCTGCTATCTCCTTACATATTTGCTCTTCCAATTCTCGCTCCCCATTTGGCGGTCTATAGTACACCCCTAAAAGTGTTGCTACACTGTTCCCACTTCTCAGTTCCACCCAAATAGCCTCCCTAGACGAGCCCTCTAATCTATCCTGCCAAAGCACTGCTGTAATATCTTCTCTGACAAGCAATGCAACACCTCCCCCTCTGGTCCCTCCAATTCTATCACACCTGAAGCAACAAAATCCTGGAATATTTAGTTTCCAATCACAGCCCTCCTGCAACCATGTTTCACTGATTGCCACAACATCATATTTCCAGGTGTCAGTCCAGGCTCTAAGTTCATCCACCTTACTTACAATGCTCCTAGCATTAAAATATACACATTTTAGAAACACACCATCCCTTATTCTCTGTCTATTATCTTTTTCATCTCTCTCGCCTACATTTTGGGTCCGAGTGCCTCCCTTCTCTGCCTCTTGCCCCACACCCTGACCCCTAGCTCCCTCTACCCAAGTCCCTCCCCCCAGCCTTTCTAGTTTAAAGTCTCCCCAGTAGCCTTTGCAAATCTCCCTGCAAAAGAGGTCCCAGTGATCAAGAAACTTGAATCCCTGCCCACTGCACCAGTCCCTCAGCCACGCATTTATCCTCCACCTCATTTCATTCCTACTCTCACTGTCACGCGGCACAGGCAATAATCCTGAAATCATTACCCTTTTAGTCCTTCTCCTTAACTTTCCCCCCAACTCCCTAAATTCTCCCTTCAGGACCTCGTCACTTTTTCTGCCTATGTCATTGGTACCTATGTGTACCACAACATCAGGCTCCTCTCCCTCCCTTATCAGAATCTTTTGGACACGTTCTGATACATGCGAGACCTTGGCACCAGGGAGGCAAACTACCATCCGGGTCTCCCGACTGCGTCCACAGAATCGCCCATCCGACCCCCTAACTATAGAGTCCCCTATTACAATTGCCCTCCTCTTTTTGCTACCCTTCTGAGCATCAGGGCCGGTCTCTGTGCCGGAGGCCCGGCCGCTGTTGCTGCCCCCAGCTAGGCTGTCCCTTCCATTCGTAATCAAACCCGAGTACCTATTTTCCAGGTGTACGGTCACAGGGGTACTCTCTAGCCCCTGCCTCTGCCCCTTGCCCTTCCTAACTGTGACCCACTTGTCTGCCTCCTGTGGTCTGGGAGTGACTACCTCCCTGTAGCTCCTCTCTATGACATCCTCACTTTCCCTGACCAGACGGAGGTCATCGAGCTGCTGCTCCAGGTTCCTAACAAAGTCCTTTAGGAGCCCCATCTCGACACACCTGGCGCAGATGTGGACGTCTGGAGGGCTATCAGATTCCCTGACCTCCCACATCTGACATCCAGAACAGTACACTGCCCTGGCCTTCATACTCCCCCCTTACACAGGATACAATATCAACACAATATAAAATCACTACAAACTGCTGAAATCTGACTGTAAATCAGCTGTTTACCCTGGTCCACTTCCCACCAATCAGCTGCTTACCCTAGTCCACTTCCCACCAATCAGCGGCTTCCACAAAAAAACCCACTTCTCCAAATGGAACGTTATGGATTTAGGTAAGCCCAGCGCTTGATTTTAAAGCTTACCGGTCGGGTGTCGCTCCTCCCCCTCCTTCTCTTCCAACGGCTCCTGTGGGCCTCTGAGAAAAACAAGCCCCGCGCTTGATTTTGAACCTTACCGGTCGGGTGTCGCTCTTCCCCCTCCTTCTCTTCCAACGGCTCCTGTGGGCCTCTGAGAAAAACAAGCCCCGCGCTTGATTTTAAACCTTACCGGTCGGGTGTCGCTCCTCCCACTCCTTCTCTTCCAACGGCTCCTGTGGGCCTCTGAAAAAACAAGCCCCGCACTTGATTTTAAACCTTACCGGTCGGGTGTCGCTCCTCCCCCTCCTTCTCTTCCAACGGCCCCTGTGGGCCTCTGAAAAAACAAGCCCCGCGCTTGATTTTAAAGCTTACCGGTCGGGTGTCGCGTCTCCCCCTCCTTCACTTCCAACGGCTCCTGTGGGCCTCTGCGATTCTACGAGATAATTTCTCCACGCTTGTAAGATTTATATATATATGCTTTTAAAGAAAATAAACTACCAGAAACACTAACTGAGTCAACTATTACACTTATACCAAAAATGGATAAAGATTCAGAAGACCCAGGCTCATATAGAGCTATTGCACTCCTAAATACAGACCAAAAAATATTAGCAAAGACCCTACCGAGAAGATTGAGTAAATATGTTAGTAAACTAATAAACCAGGACCAAACAGGGTTTATACCAAAGAGATACTCATTTAACAATTTGAGACGGCTGTCTAATATAATGTACTCACATAATACTGAAGAAGAACTAGCAATTATTTCATTGGATGCAGGAAAAGCTTTCGATCAAGTAGGATGGCAATATTTATTCAAAGTATTGCAAATATTTAACATGGGAGATAACTTTATCTCATGGGTAAAATTATTATATGATAAGCAGATGGCTAGAATACTGACTAATAATATATTATCCTCGAAATTCCAATTAGCAAGGGGCAATAGGCAGGGGTGCGCGTTATCGCCCCTGCTATTTGCACTAGTGATAGAGCCTTTAGCTGAAAGTATAATAAGTCATCCGAATATTCATGGATATAATACCAACCACTCAAATAATAAAATTTCATTATATGCAGACGACATATTATTATATATTACAAATTCGCAAATTAGCATACCAAATATACTAAATTTAATAGAGGAATTTGGTTCTTTTTCAGGATATAGAATGAATTGGAACAAAAGCGAAATTATGACGATAAAACCTCAAGAGCTGACACATCTGTTGAAATTCCCTTTTAGAATTGCAACAGAAAAATTTAAGTATTTGGGCATCCAAATTACTAGGAACTATAAATCATTACTCAACGCAAACTATATGCATTTATTAACTAAATTAAATGAGTTGATTAAATTTTGGAAAACACTACCGATGTCTTTAATAGGCAGAATAAATGCGATAAAAATGATCTTCTTACCACAAATATTGTACCTATTTCAATCAATACCAATATACTTACCTAAAAAATTCTTTAAAAAACTAGATTCTGATATTATAAACTTCATATGGGATTTTAAATCACACAGAATTTAAAAAAAAACACTTGTGTAAATCTAAAGAATCATTGGGACTGACACTCCCTAACTTATTGTATTATTATTGGGCAGTGAATGTTAAAAATATAATCTACTGGTTGGACAGTTCTGCCCAACAGGTAGATTGGATAAGAATGGAGAAAGAGGATTGCTCCCCTTATAATATAGGAGCGATCCTTCTTTCCCCGATAAAACTGAACAATATAATATAAGAAGAATCCAATTATTCATAGTATAATACGAATTTGGAAACAAGTAAAACTAACTTTAAAATTAATAAAATTATCGCTTCTTTCTCCAATAGCTAATAATCCCTCATTCAAACCATCCATTATTGATAAAACGTTTATCCATTGGGAAAGAATAGGAATTAAAATAACCATATAACCATATAACAATTACAGCACGGAAACAGGCCCTCTCGGCCCTTCCAGTCCGTGCCGACCATTTGTTTTCCCCTAGTCCCATCTACCTGCACTCAGACCATACCCCTCCATTCCCTTCACGTCCATATACCTATCCACTTTACTCTTAAATGTTAAAATCGATCCTGCCTCCACCACTTCTGCTAGAAGCTCATTCCACACAGCCACCACCCTCTGAGTAAAGAAGTTCACCCTCACGTTACCCAGAAACCTCTGTCCCTTAATTCTCATGTCATGCCCTCTTGTTTGAATCTTCCCTACCCTCAATGGGAAAAAACGTATCCACGTCAATTCTGTCTATCCCTTTCATCATTTTAAAGACCTCAATCAAGTCCCCCCTTAACCTTCTGCGCTCCAAAGAATAAAGACCTAACTTGTTCAACCTTTCTCTGTAACATAGTTGCTGGAACCCTGGCAACATTCTAGTAAATCTCCTCTGTACTCTCTCTATTTTGTTGACATCCTTCCTATAATTAGGCGACCAAAATTGTACACCATACTCCAGAATTGGTCTTACCAATGCCTTGTACAATTTTAACATTACTTCCCTACTCCTATATTCAATGCTCTGATTTATAAAGGCCAGCAAACCAAAGGCTTTCTTTACCACCCTATCTACATGCGATTCCACCTTCAGGGAACTATGCACAGTTATTCCTAGATCCCTCTGTTCCACAGCATTCCTCAATTCCCTACCATTTACCATGTACGTCCTATTTTGATTTGTCCTGCCAAGATGTAGCACTTCACACTTAACAGCATTAAACTCCATCTGCCATCTTTCAGACCACTTTTCCAAATGGCCCAAATCTCTCTGTAGACTTTGAAAATCTACTTCATTATCCACAACACCACCTATCTTAGTATCATCTGCATACTTACTTATCCAATTTTCCACCCCATCATCCAGATCATTGATGTACATGACAAACAACAGTGGACCCAACACAGATCCCTGAGGCACCCCACTGGTCACCGGCTTCCAACCTGACAAACAGCCATCCACCATTACTCTCTGACATCTCCCATTCAGCCACTGTTGAATCCATCTTGCTACTCCGCCATTAACTCCCAATGATTGAACCTTCTTAACCAACCTTCCATGGGGAACCTTGTCAAAGGCCTTACTGAAATCCATATAGACAACATCCACTGCTTTACCGTCATCAATTTCCCTAGTTACCGCTTCAAAAAATTCAAGAAGGTTTGTCAAACATGACCTTCCAGGCACAAATCCATGTTGACTGTTCCTAATCAGACCCTGTTTATCCAGATGCTTATATATATTATCTCTAAGTATCCTTTCCATTAATTTGCCCACCACTGACGTCAAACTAATAGGTCTATAATTGCTAGGATTTATTCTTTGAACCCATTTTAAACAATGGAACAACATGCGCAGTACGCCAATCCTCCGGCACTATTCCCGTTTCTAATGACATTTGAAATATTTCTGTCATAGCTCCTGCTATTTCTACACTAACTTCCCTCAATATCCTAGGGAATATCCTGTCAGGGACCTGGAGACTTATCCACTTTTATATTTTTCAAAAGTGTCAGTACTTCCTCCTCTTTGAATCTCATAGTTTCCATAGCTACTCTACTTTTTCCCCTTAACTCACAGAGTTCAATATCCTTCTCCTTGGTGAATACCGAAGAAAATAAATTGTTCAATATCTCCCCCATCTCTTTTGGCTCTGCAGATAGCTATCCATTCTGGTTCTCTAATGGTCCAATTTTATCCCTCGTTATCCTTTTGCTATTAATATAGCTGTAGAAACCCTTTGGGTTTATTTTCACCTTTCTTGCCAAAGCAACCTCATATCTTCTTTTAGCCTTCCTAATTTCTTTCTTAAGATTCTTTTTACATTCTTTATACTCCTCTAGCACCTCATTTACTCCATGCCTCCTATAATTATTGTAGATATCTCTCTTTTTTCGAAACAAGTGTCCAATTTCCCTTGAAAACCATGGCTCTTTCCAATTTTTACTATTTCCTTTCAACCTAAAATGATGGGAGACATGTATGAAATGGGAAAACTTTCATCATTCCAACAATTACAACTAAAATATAATTTGAAAAGTAATCAATATTTCAAATATCTTCAAATTCAAGATTATTTGAAAAAATATATACAAGAATATCAAACTTTAACCCCAGATTTATTGGAGGAAGGAATAAATAGAAAGGAAGAATCAAGCAATTTAATATCTTACTTATATAATATAATTCTAAATATAGAAACACCAACGACAGAGGCAATTGGAAGGGACTGGGAACAAGAGTTATTGATAAAAACTCCGAACGATAGATGGGATAAAAATTTATTATATGTAAACAAATGTTCAATGAATGTAAGACACAACCTAATTCGATTTAAAATTTTATATAGATTATATTATTCGAAAATTAGACTGAATAAAATATTTTCAAATGTTTCCCTTTCTGCAACAAATGTCTAACTCAAAATGCCACTATAGCACATTCCTTTGTCTCTTGTACAAAACTGTATAAATTTTGGAATGAAATTTTTGGAATTTTTACAAAACTATTTAACACAAAATTGAACCCCAATACAGAACTGATTATCTTTGGATCAATGGAAGAGGGAAGTAAACTAACTATATTCCAAGAAGCTTTTCTTAATTACGGTTCAAATAACAGCAAAATAACTTATGCTCAAATTTTTGAAAAACCCACGGCAACATTCAAAATGTGGATTTCAAGCATGTCTGAAACGCTACATCTTGAAGAAATGAGATTCCTCCTACTAGGCAAAGTAGACCTATTCTTAAAGATTTGGTCTCCTTTTATCAACTTTTTACAAGCATATGGTGCAACATAACATAAACCTTAGAAATTAAATGGTTTAGAACCGGGTGACAAGATGGGCAAAAATACGAGATAGGTAGATCTCTCCTAATCTTTCTTTTCTTTACTTTCTCCTTTTCTTTCAATCTTTTAACTTCTCATCTCTGTCCTTTATTTCTTTTGCTTTCTGTTTCAACTCGCTTGACTATCTATTCCGACACTCTTTATTTATTTTTTCTCTCACTGTTCTTTTATTATTAAATCAAAAGTACAAAGTTGTACAGGAATGGAAATATGTATGTATGTATTAGGTACTCAACTACCACACTATTGTACTTACTTCTAACAAAAATAAAATTAAAAAAATTAAAAAAAGAACTCTTCGCAATCATAGTATCCAATTTGATAATAAATGGTAAAATACACCCGCATGCAATCCTTCCGAGTGTCAATCCTCTTCAAAAACATGGAAGCAGAATCAAACCGTTATATTCAAACAATACTGCGTACAATATCTAAGATTAAAATAGTGCATGTTCCACCCTTAATAGTTTCAAAATTGTGCACAGAACAAGCATTGAACTAAATGATTATTCTGGGTCCCATGACACAGGTGCTTTGTTCTGGGAGCTAATTAAGTTACACATGCTGAAGGCATTAGTTTTTAAGTGTGAGCATGTCTCTGTACCTGCATCTTTTTATTAAAGCCATTATGTTGTTATCAAAGTGATTGATAAATCTAGCTTTAGAATGATTTGAACCGCTGTAGGAAATGTTTCCATTTGCTGCACTTCCAACTAAAGATCCAGTCTCTATGAGCCTGAAGTTTTTTTTAAACATTCATGTCATGGGGCTTATTTTCCCTGTCACAATGCCTGTCACTTATCATTCCTTATGTGAAACAGATTCTAAAAATGGACAGAGAAATCAAACCGCTGCAGGAACTCAGTGGCTCGAGTAGCACTTTGGAGGCAAAGGTGTGGATGACATTTTGGGTCAACACCCTGCATCAGGACTGGATTCATTCTAAAAATAGACATCTTGGCTGCTTGCTCACCATCATTTTGTTACTATTGAAAAAACACATTCTAAATATTTTTCTTTATTCCGCTACCACGTTTTATCTTCATTGTAATAAATCTGACTTTTAGTTTAACCTGTATCCATTGATTTGATGAGTGCAGAGATTAAAGTAGCCTTTAGAAATAAATTGGGATAATGGGGGGGGGAGCAGCAGCATGGTGGCGCAGAGGTAGAGCTGCTGCCTTACAGTGCCAGAGAACCGGCTTTGATCCTGACTAGGGGTGCCGTCTGTACAGAGTTTGTACTCCCCATGACCGTGTGGGTTTTCTCTGGGCGCTCTGGTTTCCTCCAACACTCCAAAGACGTGCAGGTTTGTTGGTTAATTGGCTTTGGTAAAAATTGTAAATTGTCCCTTGTGCCTAGGATAGTGCTTGTGTATGGGGATCGTTGGTCAGCACGGACTCAGTGAGGCAAAGGCCCTGTTTACATGCTGTATTTCTAAACTAAGCTAAACTAATTATAGACAGCAAGAGAGACAAATATCAGTTTTATTTATTGATTCATGGGATATAGATATTTCTGGAAGATCGGCATGTTGCCTATTCCCAATTGCCTCCAAGCCATTTCCATGGACACAAGAGCCAACATGTGACTCTGGAGTGACTGAGTAAGGATGGCAGATTTCCATTCCTTAGTAATATAAATAGACAGTGTTTATTTTTTTCAATAATCCTGTTGTTTCATGGTCACCATTACTCAGATTTTTTAGTCCAGTTTTATTTACTTATTTGGATTTAGGTTCCCTGGCTGCTGCTTCATGGTCACCATTACTCAGATTGTTTAGTCCAGTTTTATTTACTTATTTGGATTTAGGTTCCCTGGCTGCTGTGGTGGGGTTCAATTGCATGCATCTGGATAAACAATCCGAATATTAGCTCAGAGATCTAACCACTACGCGTCCTGACTTAACCTAGGGCAAGCTTTAACATTCACTCAGAAATAACAGTGCAAATTTGAAACCATAGGGGACTTGATTTTCTGAGTAGCTCTGTAATCACAAGCTTGAAGACTAGAAATTAGTCTGGGCTCTTTTGCTGGTCCCAGGACTCAGCACTGCATAGGTCCAAAGTAAATGAAGCAAAGGGCATAACTGAATATCAATTTTTACATGTAGTTTGCCGCAGGGTCAGATTAGACAGATGTATATCTGGTTCAACGGGTGGTTTGGGAGGTGGGGATTTTGAGAACAAGCTTCAGTTAAGATGAGATATGACCAGTGTTCTGGCAAATGGGATAATAATGGCTGTGGATGGGGCTCCAAAGTAAATCCAAAAATGAGCTTAGATGAATAGCAAGACATGAATACAAAGGGGAAGAGTACATGATAGAAATAGAAAATTGGCGATACACACAAAATGCGGGTGTAACTCAGCGGGACAGGCAGCATCTTTGGAGTGAAGGAATGAGTGACGTTTCGGGTTGAGACCCTTCTTTAGACTGATGTCAGGGGAGAAGGAGATACATAGATAAGGCAGTGTAAGGTGTGAAACAGGACAAAGGGAATGGAGGTCAAGGAAAATGTAGAATAGATCATTGTTAGCTCGGAGAAGGTAAAAACAAATCAAACAGTGATAAAATGTAGTCGGAGACAGTAAGACTGGTCAGAGAACTGAGAATGGGGAGTGATAGAGAGAGAGGGAAAGCAAGGGTTACTTGAAGTTAGAGAAGTGAATCTTCATACCGCTGGGGTGTAAGCTGCTGAAATATGGGGTTCTGTTCCTCCAATTTGCGCTGAAAGTGTGGGAATGGGAGGGGCAGTTAAAGTGTTTAGCAACTGGGAGATTAGGTAGGTTTAGGCAGACTGAGCAGAGGTGTTCAGTGGAATGAACGCTGAGCCTGCGCTTCGTCTAGCTGATGTATAGGAATCCACACCTGGAACAGCGGATACAGTAGATGAGGTTGGAGGAGGTGCAAGTGAACCTCTGTCACATCTGAAAAGACTGTTGGGGTCCTTAGATGGAGTCGAGGGGGGAGATATAGGGACAGGTGTTGCATCTCCTGCGGTTGCAAGGGAAAGCACCTTGTTTGGGTGGTTTGGGTGGGAAGAGACGAGTTGACCAGGGAGTTACGGAGGGAACGATCTCTGCGGAAAGCAGAAAGGGGTGCAGATGGGAAGATGTGGCTAGTGGTGGGATCCCGTTGGACGTGGCGAAAATGTTGGAGGATTGTGTACTGCATGCGATGGCTGATGGGTGAAAGGTGAGGACTAAGGCGACTCTGTCCCTGTTACGACTGGGGGAAGGGGGAGCAAGAGCGGTGCTGTGGGATATCAAGGAGACCCTAGTAAGGGCCTCATCTATGATGGAAGAGGGGAACCCCCATTCCCTAAAGAATTAGGACATCTCCGATGTCCAGGTATGGAACACCTCATCTTGGGCACAGAATTGGCGTAGACAGATGAATTGGGAGTAGGGGATCTAGTCTTTACAGGAAGCAGGATGGGAAGAGGTATAGTCTCGATAGTTGTGGGAGACAGTGGGTTAATAATAGGTGTCAGTTGATAGTTTCTCCTGTGATGGAGATGGTGAGATCAAGAAATGGTAGGGAGATGTCAGAGATGGTCCAAGTGAATTTGAGTGCAGGATGGAAATTAGCAGTATAGTTAATGAAGTCAGTGAGTTCTGCATGGGTGCAGGAGGTAGCACCGATGAAGTTGTTGATGTAGCGGAGATAGAATTCAGGGATAGGGCCAGTGTACGCCTGGAACAGCGATTGTTCATTCAGCGAGCAATATTAAATCATGAAAGAGTCTTACACAGATACAGCATGGGAACAGGCCCTTCAGCCCACTGTCATGCTGAAAATCAAGCATCCGCAAGGGGCGACAGTGGTGCAGTGGTGGAGTTGCTGCCATACAGCGCCAGAGACTCCCCTTCAATCTCATCAATTTCCACCAGGTTTTACCATTCTCCTACACACCTGAGCAATTTACAGAGGCCAATTAACCTGCCAACCCACACAACTTGGAATGTGTGAGGAAATGTCTTCAGCACCGGAAGAAACTCATGTGGCTACAAGGAAAACATGCAAATTCCACGGACAGCACCCCGGGGTCAGCAATGAACCAGGACCTCTGATGCTGCAAGGCAGCGGCTGTATTAACTAAACCATTGAATAACATTGAAATCTGAAGGACTGAAACATTTGTTTCAATGTAAAAAGGCAAATGGCACAAATTTCGGAGGTAAATATAGTGCGGCACTTTGGCGCAGGGGTAGAGTTGCTGCCTATAGTGCTTGCTGCTCACGAAACCCGGGTTCGATCCTAACTATGGGTGCTGTCTGTACGGAGTTTGTACATTCTCCCTGTGACCTGCGTGGGTTTTCTTCGAGATCTTCGGTTTCCTCCAAAGACGTACAGGTTTGTAGATTAATTGACTTGGTATAAATGTAAATTGTCCCTAGTGTGTAGGATGCTGTTAATGTGCAGGGATCGCTGGTCGCCGCGGACTCGCTGAGCCAAAGGGCCTGATTCCGCGCTGTCACTAAACTAAACTAAACTAAATAGGTTTGGTCAAGAAGCCATTATAGACATACGATTAAAAGGTGAACTAACAGACTAAATGTCAAAGGACAATTGGAGGTGGTATGGATAACATGGACTATAAAGATTGACAAAAGGACAGCAATCAGGAATGGTCTTACCTTGGAAAATCAGGTAATAGAATCAGTATAGGTGAAACTAAAAGAAAACATGTGACAAATTATACTGGTGACATTAGTTTATAAACTTATAAACCAATTTGTTTATAAACGTTGAACAAATTTGCTCTTCATATAGGGTACTCAAAAGGCTGGAAAAACTCAGCGGGTGCAGCAGCATCTAAGGAGCGAAGGAGATAGGCAACGTTTTGGGCCAAAACCCTTCTTCAGACTGATGGGAGGTAGGGGGGGGGGGGGGGGGGGGGGGGGGGGGACGGGGAGAAGAAAGGAAAAAGGAGGAGGAGCCCGAGGGCTGAGGGAGAGGTGGGAAGGGGAGGAGACAGCAAGGGTTAACAGAATTGAGAAAATTCAATGTTCAAGCCAAGAGGATGCAGACTCCCCAAGCGGAATATGAGGTGCTGTTCCTCCAATTTGCGGTGTTGCTCACTCTGGCCGTGGAGGAGGCCCAGGACAGAGAGGTCGGATACAGAATGGGAGGGGGAGTTGAAGTGCGGAGGACGGGTTGGTTATTATGGACCGAGCAGAGGTGTTTGGCGAAACGATCGCCAAGCCTCCGCTTCGTCTCACCGATATAGATCAGCTGGCATTTAGAGCAGCGGATGCAGTAGATGAGGTTGGAGAAGGTGCAGGTAAACCTCTGTCGGACCCGGAAGGACTGCTTGGGTCCCTGAAAGGAGTGGAGGGGGGAGGTAAAGGGACAAGTGTAGCATCTCTTGCAGTTGCAAGGGAAAGTGCCCGGGGAAGGGGTGGAGCGGGAGGGAAGGGAAGAATTGACAAGGGAGTTGTGGAGGGAGCGGTCTTCGCGGAAGGCAGACGGGGGGGAGATGGGAAGATGTGGCGAGTGGTGGGGTCACGTTGGAGGTGGCGAAACTGGCGGAGGACTATGTGTTGTATGTGCCGGCTGGTGGGGTGAAAGGTGAGGACCAGGGGACTCTGCCCTTGTTGCGAGTGGGGGAATGGGGAGAGAGGGCAGTGTTGCAGGGTATGGAGGAGACCCTGGTGCAAGCCTCATCTATAGTGGGGGAGGGGAATCCCCATTCTCTGAAGAATGAGGACATTTGTGATGACCTGGTGTGGAACACCTCATCCTGGGCGTAGACGGAGGAATTGGGAATAGGAGATGGAGTCCTTACAGAAAGCAGGGTGGGAGGAAGAGTAGTCCAGATAGCCATGGGAGTCAGTGGGTTTGTAGTGGATGTCGGTCAGGAGTGTATCCCCTGCAATGGAGATGGTGAGGCCAAGGAACAGTAGAGAAGTGCCTTCATATATGCTGGACAAATCAAATAAGTAAACATAGCCTGTGAACACTGTCCACAAGGTTGGTGGAGGAACGTCACCTGCCCCATTAGTCTCGGATGTGCCCGTGCTGACGGTTACAGTGGCAAACGTAAGCTTGGCTTTCCTTAAAGTGAATCCATGGAAAGCAACTGGCCCTGGTTGGAGTCCCCAGATGCATCCTCAGGATCTGTGCAGTTCAGTTGGCAAAAATGTTCACAGACATCTTTAACCTCTCACTGCTCCATTCTGAGATTCCCACATAGTTTAAGAAGACCACTATCATCTCAGTGTCAAAGAAAAGTAAGGCAGCCTGCCCGAATGCCCATTGTCCAATGATTCTGACATCTACATCATGAAATGCTTTGAGAGGCTGTAATGGTGCACATTAGTCCCAGCTTCCTAGACAACCTTGATCTAAAGCAGTTTGCCTGCTATCACAACAACTCCACAGCAGATGCCAAATCCCTGGCTCTCAACTCTAAAACACCTAGTCAACAATTATACCTATTTCAGATTCCTATTTATTGATTTAAAAAAGACAAAATGTGCTGGAGTAACATTGCAGATCACGCAGCATAGAAACATAGAAACATAGGTGCAGGAGGAGGCCATTCGGCCCTTCAAGCCAGCACCGCCATTCATTGTGATCATGGCTTATCGTCCCCAAACAATAACCCGTGCCTGCCTTCTCCCCATATCCCTTCATTCCATGAGCACCTAGAGCTCTATCTAACTCTCTCTTAAATCTATCCAGTTATTTGGCCTCCACTACCCTTTGTGGCAGGGAATTCCACAAATTCACAACTCTCTGGGTGAAAACGTTTTTTCTCACCTCAGTCTTAAATGGCCTTCCCTTTATTCTGAGACTCGCCCAACATTGGGAACATTTTTCCTGCATCTAACTTGTCCAGTCCTTTTATAATTTTATATATTGCTATAAGATATCCCCTCATCCTTCTAAATTTCAGTGAATACAAGCCTATTCTTTTCAATCTTTCCCCATATGACAGTCCCGCCATCCCAGGGATCAATCTCATGAACCTACGCTGCACTGCCTCAATCACAAGGATGTCCTTCCTCAATTTAGGAGATCAAAACTGTACACAATACTCCAGATGCGGGGAGTACCTCTGGGGAACATAGATATTTAACGTTTCAGTTCAGGACCCTTCTTCAGGCTGATTGCGGTGGGAGAAAACTGGGAGAGGTGGGAGCAGGATACACCTCTGGAGACTAAGGAAAGTCAGCATGTCTCCAGTCCCTCTTATAAACTTCTGCAGATGCATCATCAAAACCATTAGGTCAGTTTGCATGGTGTGTGAACAGCTCTGCGCACGACCACAAGAAATTGCAGAGACTTGTGGATGTAGCCCAGTCGATCATATAGACCAGACTCCCCACCACTGACTCCATCTACACATCACGTTGCCTCAGGATAAACAGCCTATACAATCAAAGACCGTTCCCTTCCTGGTAATTCCTTCTTCTCCCCACTTGTGACAGGCAGAAGATACAGTAGCTTGAAAGTATGCACCACCAGAATTAGGAGCAGCTTCTTCCCTTCTTTTATAAGGCTTCTGAATGCTCCATCCATAATCTAGGATATAGTATGACCAGTACCTCCCCTCCCCTCCCTTCCCTGAGGATCTCCTCTCCTCTTCTCTCCTCTCCTCTCCTCACTTGCGAACATTGGACTGTCTCTGGAATTGTTGTGCTACAATGCTAACTGTATTCTGTACTCTGTATCTTTTCCTTCTACCTCTTGTGTTTCTGTTTGGCTTGATTGTATTTATGTACAGTATTACTACAGTTCAGTATTTGATTGGATAACAAGCAAGAAGTTTTTAAATTGCACCTCAGTACACATGAAAATAATAAATCTCAACCTAAATCTTAACTTACCAAGAGAAAATAATAATGGAACCAAAAATGGGAGAGGTTGTTCCAGATTGTATTTTTTAGCTATGTAAGTTTAATAGTAAGATTAAATGAGAACTTACCAGTTTGAAGTTTGATCCTTATTTTATGAGGAGTTACGATGAGGGATTACGTGAAGAAGCCCCGCCAGGTGCATGCGCATCATACTTCAAAACAGCGGCGTGAAAACACAGAAACCAATAGCCGAAGTAACATAGTAAGGCTTTTAGAAGACTAGAACTACCAGATGATCCTTTAGATTCAATCTTTGGGTGTTAATGGCGGAGTTTCAATCTTTGGGTGTTAATGGCGGAGTAGCAAGATGGATTCAACAGTGGCTGAATGGGAGATGTCAGAGAGTAATGGTGGATGGCTGTTTGTCAGGTTGGAAGCCGGTGACCAGTGGGGTGCCTCAGGGATCTGTGTTGGGTCCACTGTTGTTTGTCATGTACATCAATGATCTGGATGATGGGGTGGAAAATTGGATAAGTAAGTATGCAGATGATACTAAGATAGGTGGTGTTGTGGATAATGAAGTAGATTTTCAAAGTCTACAGAGAGATTTGGGCCATTTGGAAAAGTGGGCTGAAAGATGGCAGATGGAGTTTAATGCTGATAAGTGTGAAGTGCTACATCTTGGCAGGACAAATCAAAATAGGACGTACATGGTAAATGGTAGGGAATTGAGGAATGCTGTGGAACAGAGGGATCTAGGAATAACTGTGCATAGTTCCCTGAAGGTGGAATCGCATGTAGATAGGGTGGTAAAGAAAGCCTTTGGTGTGCTGGCCTTTATAAATCAGAGCATTGAATATAGGAGTAGGGAAGTAATGTTAAAATTGTACAAGGCATTGGTAAGACCAATTCTGGAGTATGGTGTACAATTTTGGTCGCCTAATTATAGGAAGGATGTCAACAAAATAGAGAGAGTACAGAGGAGATTTACTAGAATGTTGCCAGGGTTCCAGCAACTATGTTACAGAGAAAGGTTGAACAAGTTAGGTCTTTATTCTTTGGAGCGCAGAAGGTTAAGGGGGGACTTGATTGAGGTCTTTAAAATGATGAAAGGGATAGACAGAGTTGACGTGGATAAGCTTAGGTAGATGGGACTAGGGGAAAACAAATGGTCGGCACGGACTGGAAGGGCCGAGAGGGCCTGTTTCCATGCTGTAATTGTTATATGATTATATGGTTATATGGTTATTATGAGGGTGGGAGTGGAGGGCACGTAATCCCTCATCGTAACTCCTCATAAAATAAGGATCAAACATCAAACTGGTAAGTTCTCGTTTAATCTTACTATTGTACTTCCGAGTCACGTGAGTGACTACGTGAAGATTTCAAAGCTCTGTGATTTCATGCCGTAGATGCACTCCATACGACACTCTGCTTCGGTTGACAAAGTAGTGAATAAATAATATATTGAACATTGCTTCGAATTATTCAATAACTATTTTTAATAATAACAATAACAAAACATTAATAACCCCTCTGTCCCAGGGGGAAATTACAAAGAATAATATGAAACAAAGCAAATGAAATTAAATGGAACCCAAAGCAGCATGCCCAAAAAGAGGCACTGTCTATACAGGTTTATCATAGAATTGTGAAAATGTTGACTCTTTAGACCATATTGCGGCCCCGAGGATTTGATCTAGCGGCACGTCCTGCGCCTTCACCACAGATGTTGCTGCCGCCCTGCTGGAGTGAGATTTAAACACATGAGTGTCTACTCTAGCATAATTCAGAACCTGTTTCAACCTTCTAGAAATAGTTTGTACTGACACTCTTTTATATGGTTTTTTATGACTAATGAGCAGTCCTGTCTCAGAACCTCTGAGACTGTTAGTTACCTCAATATATCAGTGTAAGTGTTTGACTACATAACGTTTGGTCAACAGGATATGCTTTAAAGATCACTTTGGTTCCAGCCATTCCTGGCCTGCTTTGTTTGATTAATTCATAGACATAAAATGTAATGGTATCTTCAGACAATTGCATGCAATTTAATCATAACAATTGTAATGTTTGTACCCGTTGCGCTGAGACAAGCGCCATTAGCATAACCATTTTAAATGTTAACTTCTGAAAAGATAATGATGTAATTGGAGCCCATTGCCGAAGCAGTTTGAGAACTATACTGACATCCCAGATTTCTGTATATCTAGGCTTAGGAGGATTTTAGTTAAAAATTCCTCTCATGAATCGGGTTACTAACGGATGAGACCCAATAGATTGTTGTTCTGAAAAATGCCCTAAATAAGAGGACAAAGCACTGCGAGCACTATTTATGGCACTGTAACTCAAGAGCTCATCAAAATGCAACATAGCAAGGAACTCCAACACATCAGTTATGCTTGCAGTATGATAAGATATGTCTGATTTTACACAATACATCTCCTATTTGTTTATATGAGATACATATTGTTTCTTAGTGCTATCTCTCCAAGCTGCAGTCATAACATCCATGGTCCTGTTTGACAATCCAAGGCCTTGGAATGGTCTGGTCAGAACCTGCAGACCAACAAATTAATACGGTCATGTAACGGGTGACTTTCCCCAGAAACTGGATGCACCAACAAAGTACTGCAGCTGGGAATCATCATAAATGGCTGAGTCATCATTCTGAGAACTAATGGGAACCATGGTTGTGTTAGACAGTCTGGAACCACCAAAATGCCTGAGGCGGAGTCACGCTCTATTTTGGTAAGGCATTGCCTGATCAGACAAAATGGAGGAAAAGCATAAAAGAATGAATGCCCCCAATGTAGCGAGAATGCATCCACTGCTACTGCTCCTGGATCCAGCTCCCATGAAACATATTTAGGCAACTGGTGATTCAACCTGGATGCAAACAGATCAATATCTGGCAACCCAAATCGACTGACAATCATTTGAAAATTTTCAGGATTTCACATCCATTCTATATTGTCATTGAACTCTCATGACCTATTGTCTGCCACCACATTGTCTCTACCCGGTAGATAGATGGCTGAAATCCAGATGTTCCTTGAGATACACCAGTGTCACATGAGGTTGGCCAATTTATCACATGACTCTGATCTTATTCCTCCCATGTGATTAATATATGCCACGGCTGTAGTGTTATCGATCTGGAGTTGAACATGTACATTAGTCATTGTGGAACAATATGCTTTTAATCCATAAAATGCCCCCAATAACTCTAAATAATTAATCCCATGCTTGTGGAGAATCAAATCTTCTTGTACACTCCATCTTCCACCACAGCTAGACTCGCTGTCCATAGCTCCCCATCCCAGAGCACTCACATCGGATTAACCACTGAAGGTTCCTGCTCCACAATATTTTTGGTAGTTTGGCTAACATTAACAATCCACCATTGCAATTCAGCCAGAGCTGTAGTTGGTAATTGAATAAATCGATGAAAATGACCTGCATGCTCTTTCAGTGCTTGTTCTCTGGTTCTTTGCAGACTTTGATAATGCAAAGGTCCAAACTCTACTGCAGGAAAAGCTGCTACCAATTTACCAATCACCTTAGCTATTTCTTGGATGGAGGGATAAAGCTTTTGTGCAAGACAAGTACAGACATTTGTAATATCCACAACCTTGGCTGTTGGTAATGTTACTGTCATGTTAACTGAATCAATGACAAACCCCAAGTACTCAATTGTTTGGGATGGCTGTAACTTGGACTGAGTTGGATGGACCAAAAACCCCAATCTCTCAAACAGATTCTTGAAACCGACTCCTCTGCTGACTCTTGAGTGTTGCTGACAATTAAGATATCATCTAAATAAGACATTACAATGTGATTATGGGCTCTTAATAGGCCCAGCACTGGTTTCAACAATTTTGTAAACAGCCTAGGAGCTGAACTCAATCCATTAGGCAATGCTCTGTATTGCCACAGCTGTCCCATCCAATTAAATTTCAAGTATCTGCGATAATGATCATGAATTGGTACTGAATAATATGCATCTTGTATGTCTATTGTTGCCCTATAGCAGCCTTGTGATAACAGCTGTTTAGCAGTAACGGAGGTGTCCATTTTAAACTGCCTATATTGAACATAGGAATTTAAGAGAGTAAGGTCCAGAATAACTCTACAACCCTCATCTTTTTTAGGTCTGTGGAAAATATTAGACACAAATTGTTGAGGATGGTTAACCGTCCTCTCAATCACCTTTTTTACATAAATTATTAATCTCTTTGTCTACCTGCTGAGTCTCTGGAGCAGAAAACACCAACTCTCTTTTAGGCTTGTACTGTTCAGGTGGATCTATTTCTGAGACAAACTCAATTGTAGAACCTGACACAGTATCTAATATAAACCGATCAGATGTTATGCAGCACCATTCATGATAAAACAACTGTAATCTACCTCCAATATGAGGTGGTACATCAGAAACCTCATGCACAGAATTTCCTGTACCTCCATAATCGGCTTGTAAGTTCTCCTTCTACCGATATTGGGGTTGTTGCTGGTCTGGCCCAGTGGATAAAACCATTGGACTGGCCTCCCTCTGCTTGGCCCAGCACCTGGATCCGACCTTCAGTACATCATAGTAGTCTTCCTAAATGGCATTCTCGGCATGGTTGGGTTTCATTAATCTGATAGTTTTAGCCTCATCATCAATGTCACAAATTTGTTTAATGAGGTCTGCCCCAAATAGATAGTCAGGCGGTTGAATGTTAGTAGCCCTGCATAAAGCCGCAAACTTTGGATTCAATGTCGGCCGGATTGCGGTCTTTCTGATGCAGTTTACTTCAAAGAAAGCATTACTGAGGACCAACATGTCTTTTTGAGTTCTTGTCATCAGTGTCCCTTGAACTGACCAGCCGAATGCAGTAATGCCTGCCACCACCAGCTGGAGGACGCGCTGAAAGCGAACTTCCTGTCCTCTCATAGATGCCCTCATGGGTGCCCAAATTGCCGGGTTTACAGTGGGCACCCTGAGTGATGCACAATAAACGGGCGTTTTGTATTTAACCATGGTTTCCTCCATCACGGATTGTTGGAGCTTTTTTTCCATTTTCTGAAACCTCCCCCACATTCTTTTTGTATTTGGAGGGGAGTCGTCCTCTTCTTCAGCCCCGTCTGACAAAACTTTTGTTTAGATTTTCTAGGTGCAGTGGCCTCAGTTTGCTGAGACACTGGAGCTGGTACAGATAGTTCCATTGTCGGTATAACGGCAGTCGGTATCGGAACCGGCGTTACCGGTCTTATCTCTAAACCCGATCGAATGCGTGAATCCGCATCGCCGCTGGATCCTCGCTTGCTACGGACTCCAACCTGAATGCTCCATCTCTACACCACCTCCTACTGACTCTACGAGACAGATTTACGGAGCTAAATAAAGCAGGAAAAGTTTTTAAAAACCACTTACCTGCATTTTACTACTTACCGCTGGTGGAGCTGCACTCTCTAGCCCGTTCAGTGCGACATGCGTGGACGTAATGATGCGCATGTGCCTGGCGGGGCTTCTTCACGTAGTCACTCGCGTGACTCCGAAGTAAAATTAGCAGCCTCATTATAAGCATTGATAAGATAAATCATAACAGAAAAGTATGTGAGAGTAATGTGCTCAATAGACAAATATAATTAAAATTTAAACAATGCAAGGTGATTTGGCTAAGATTAAAAAGGTGAGTAAGCAAAGAAAATGTTTCACTGAACACACCATCATTTTCAATGAAAATCAATCCATTGAAGAATAAAATCTCAACAGAAAAAGTGACCCACACACGATAACACAAAAGGTTAAGGATTATATAAGTTTAATTGGAAAGGCTTAACGTATTGCCAAGAAGAGTAATAAGTATGTGGTTTGAGTTTATAAACTAGCAAACGATGACCAAAAGCAAATTACAATGAGGGAAAAAAATTGCAGCCTAACTCACCATAGTGGATTAAGGTAATTTATTTTTACTTGTAACATTAATCCTTCTCTCTTGTACCAAAGCTTCAATGCATTTACCTTTAATTCTAACTTTTCACTTTTTATTTTATTCACTGATGTGCCATGACTACTAAACTCACAGTTTCCATTGCTTATCAATTCACTAATTATTATATTGATACTCGGCCTTGACTTTTCTCTGTAAATCTGTAAATTTCTGCTCACCTGAATCCCTCTGCTCGCATTTCTTTCCCGTTTAAAGATCAGAAATAATGCAGGGTGTTCAATTCACAGGGACACTGGTTCCAAGCTAGTTTAAGTGGAGAGCACACTATCACAAAGGCTGATTAAATAGATTGTGAGACCTTCGAGAAGTATGAAAAAAGGAAGAGAGCAAACAAAAAAGAAGCCTTACATCCTTTTGACACTAACGAGGAGAAATTCTAATAGGGAATGAGGAAATAGTTGAGGCAGAAACTATTGCAAAAATAATAAGGAAAATACATAATGAGAATGTGGCACAAACAGGATTAATGTTAATGTATAAAAATACTGCTAGAGAGAAAACTGTAATGAAATTAGTGAGTCTAGAGGTAAATAAAATCCTCAGGATCAGCGAGACACAGGAATTGCAGATAACATGATCACATTTCCCACATATCACCAGAAAGCGTTTCTTCATTTTTTCTCAGAGAAAATTAGTCATCATTTTATACACCTCAACTAATGCTCATTTTAAACGTTGTTGATTTTAGAAGAAGAAACTCAGCCTCTGGTCACATTTCCCACATATCACCAGAAAGCGTTTCTTAAATTTTTCTCAGAGAAAATTAGTCATCATTTTATACATCTCAACTAATGCTCATTTTAAACGTTGTTGATTTTAGAAGAAGAAACTCAGCCTCTGGTCATGTGGTGTAATAGACGTTCTTTGTTTATGGAACTTCCAAGAGCTACACATTCATCTTAAAATGTTTTGTGAATTCTAGGTCTTTATAAACAAAGCTGAGAAGCTTGTACGTATGTCTTTAATTGTTTCTGTCAAAAAAAGTGTGCATCTTAATCAACCCCCCCCCCCCCTCCCCTCCCTCAAAATTAGTCTGCACAAAAGCTAAGACTCACTGAAGGTCTCTATTTGCTCACTCACAATTTCTACTCTATACAGGAGAATTTAAAAAGTGAGCAGAGGATAGCTGGAGCCAACTCAAACCAGCTAACTTGAGGGGTGGGATCATTTAAAGATCACCAGTGGATTGGTTGGAGCACCCAAATTGGCTAGATGAGCTACTAATAAAAAGAAGGCAAGGTGTAACAGAGTGGCAGTGTTGGGAGAGAGAAGGGTTGTGTTGATGGCAAGTGCTGTGTTGAGGCCAAGTGTGGGTATTTAGATATGAGGCAGATATACAAGGATGTTGCCAGGACTAGAGGGTCTGATCCATATGGAAAGGTTGAGTAGGCTAGGTCTCTATTCCTTGGAGTGCAGGAGGAATGAAGGGTGTTCTTATAGAGGTTTGTAAAATTATAAGAGGAATAAATCGGGTATATGCACAGAATCTCTTGCCCAGTGTAGGGGAATCGAGGACCAGAGGACATACGTTCAAGGTGAAGCGGAAAAGATTTAATAGGAATCTGAGGGTGACATTTTCACACAAAGGGTGGTGGGTGTATGCAACAAGCTGCCAAAGGAGGTAATTAAGGCTGGGACTATCCCAGAGTTTAAGAAACAGTTAGACAGGTACATGGATAGGACAGTTTGGGGGGGGATATGGACCAAATGCAGGCAGGTGGGACTAGTGTAGCTAGGACATGTTGGCAAATGTGTTCAAGTTGGGCCCAAGGGCTTGGTTCCACACTCTATGACTCTATGACTCTGACTTTATGACTCTTGAGATAGAAGGCAGAGGTAAAGTCTGCTCTTGTGTGTGAGTTTTGTGAGGTTTTTTTTCCTCTGTTCCTTGGTTCAGTGGCAGTGGCGATGGCAGGTAAATATGCTCCTCCTGCAGGATGTGGGAAGTCAGGTGAACTGTTGGCATTCCCTAATGACTAAACCCTAAACACATCAAGGTTAAGCAGCAGTACCAAGCAGAGCAATTAGACAATAGGTGCAGGAGTAGGCCATTTGGCCCTTCGAGCCAGCACCAAGCCTACCTCGGAGGCATAGTAGTCCGGCAGAGCCATAGTGGTAGGTGACTTTTTAGTTAGGGATGCAGACAGGAGATTCTGTAACAGCAGTGGAGATTTCAGGATGGTGTTGCCACCATGGTGCCACGTCCAGGGTGTCTCGGAGCAGATGCATGACATTCTCAAGTGGGAGGGTGAGAAGTTGTTGTGAATGTTGGCACAATTGACACAGGTAGGAAAAGGAATGAGGTCCTGCAATACGAGTATAGGGAGCTAAGTAAAGACTAAAAAGCAGGGCCTCCAGGGTAGTGATGTCTGGATTACTTCCAGTGCCATGTGCTAGGGAGGATGGGACAGGAAGATAGGACAGGTGAATATGTGGCTGAGGAGTTGGTGCAGGGGACTGAATTCAGATTTCTGGACTATTGGGATCTCTTCTGGGGCAGTGATGACATGTACAAGAAGGATAGGTTGCACCTGAACTGAAGGGGAACCAATATCTTGGCAGGCATTTGCTGCTAAAGTGGGTTAGAAACATAGAAACATAGAAATTAGGTGCAGGAGTAGGCCATTCAGCCCTTCGAGCCTGCACCGCCATTCAATATGATCATGGCTGATCATCCAACTCAGTATCCCGTACCTGCCTTCTCTCCATACCCTCTGATCCCCTTAGCCACAAGGGCCACATCCAACTCACTCTTAAATATAGCCAATGAACTGGCCTCAACTACCCTCTGTGGCAGAGAGTTCCAGAGACTCACCACTCTCTGTGTGAAAAAAGTCTTTCTCATCTCGGTCTTAAAGGATTTCCCCCTTATCCTTAAGCTGTGACCCCTTGTCCTGGACTTCCCCAACATCGGGAACAATCTTCCTGCATTTAGCCTGTCCAACCCCTTAAGAATTTTGTAAGTTTCTATAAGATCCCCTCTCAATCTCCTAAATTCCAGAGAGTATAAACCGAGTCTATCCAGTCTTTCTTCATAAGACAGTCCTGACATCCCAGGAGTCAGTCTGGTGAACCTTCTCTGCACTCCCTCTATGGCAATAATGTCCTTCCTCAGATTTGGAGACCAAAACTGTACGCAATACTCCAGGTGTGGTCTCACCAAGACCCTGTACAACTGAAGTAGAACCTCCCTGCTCCTGTACTCAAATCCTTTTGCTATGAAAGCTAACATACCATTCGCTTTTTTCACTGCCTGCTGCACCTGCATGCTTACTTTCAATGACTGGTGTACCATGACACCCAGGTCTCGCTGCATCTCCCCTTTTCCTAATCGGCCACCATTTAAATAATGGTTTAAACTAGATGTTTTTAGTACATTAAGGGAAAAAGGGTACTCAGACAGAGAATAGGGCTGCTCATGAATTAAAGCGGGCAACTCTGTGTGAAGCCACAAGAAATGGGCATGGTCCTCAATTCATATTTCTTCTCTGTTTTTACTGTGGAGAATTAACAGGAAGACTGAAGAACAGGGTAGCCGATGGAAGTGTTTTGAGGACAATCAGTATTATGGTCGATGAGGTGATGAAAGTCCTAATGTGAATGATGGTAAACAAATTTCCTGGGTCTGAGCAGATATATCCGAGAACACCGTGGGAACCTGGAGCAGAAATTCCAAGTGCCCTGACTGAGATTTATGGTCATCATTAAACATGGGTAAGGTGCCAAAAGACTGGAGAGTGGCAAATGTTGTGCTTCTATTTAAGTAGGTCTGCAAGGAAAAGCCTGGGAATTACAGGCCAGTGAGCCTAACATTCTTGGTCAGAAAGCTACTGGAGAATATTCTGGGAGATAAGATATAAATACATTTAGATGGACAAGGGCTTTTTTTTTTTCACTGGCAAATTTCACTGGCAAAAAAAAGGGGGAAAAAAAAGATAGACAAGGGCTGATTAGGGATAGTCAGCATGGTTTTATACTTGGGATATTGTGTCTCATGAGTCTGAGTTTTTGAAGATGTAACCAAAAAGGTTGTTGAGGGCAGACTTGTAGATGTTGTATATATGGATTTCAGTAAGGCATTTGTCAAGGTTCTGCATGGTAGGCAGCTCTGGAAGGTTAAATTGCATGGGATCCAAGGAGAGCCAGCTGACTGGATAGAAAATTGGTTTCATGGAAGGAAGCAGAGGATGATGGTGAACATCTGTTTTATTGACTGGAGGCCTGTGACTAGTGGCGTGCCTCAGGTGCTGGACCCATTACCTTTTGTCCTCTATATCAATAAGAATGAACAAGGCATGATTAGCAAGTTTGTAGATGACACAAAAGTGGGTGGTATTTTAGATAGCGAAGATGATTGCCATAAAAATCACAGGAGGATCTAGATTGGCTGGATAGGTGGACTGAGGGATGGTTGGTGGAGTTTACTACACAGAAATGAGGTGTTGCATTTTAGGAAGGCTAACCAAGGCAGGACATATACATTGAATGGTAGGCCTCTGGGGAGTGTTGGAGAGCAGAAGGATCTGAGAGTGCAGGTGTAAGGTTCCTTGAAGGTGGAGTCGCAGGTAGATAAGGTGGTCAAAAAGCAGTTGTCACGTTGGTCTTCAGTCAGAGAACTGCGTATAGAAGTTGGGACGTGATGTTGCATTTGTACAAGACATTAGTGAGGATACATTTTGTGCATTGTATTCTGTTTCGGTCACCCTGTTATAGGAAAGATGTTGTAAAACTGGAAAAGGTTCAGAAAAGATTGATGAGGATGTTGTCAGAACTTGAGTGCCTGAGTTACAGGGAGAGGTTGAGCAGGCTAGGAGCACAGGAGGATGAGGGCATCGAGGTGTATAAGATTATGAGGAATAGATGGGGTAAATGCATTAAAATGTCTTTTACCTAGAGTCGGGGAATCAAGAACCAGAGGGCATAGGTTTAAGGCGAGGGGGAAAGAATTTAGGAAAAATAGATGACAGGCAACTTTTTATACAGAAAAGGGTGGTAGATATTTGGAACATAGTACTTGCCTTAACTACCTCGTCAGACTATCTCAGCATTTAAAAAACATTTGAACAGGTACAAGGGTGGGACAGGTTTAGAGGGATGCGGGCCAAACGCAAGCAGGTGGGACTAGTGTAGATGGGTCATGTTGGTCGCCATGGGCAAGTTGGGGCACTGTTCTCACGCTGTATGACTCTAACTATGACTGATTCCCATTAGACATTTCACTGCAATCACACTGCCAGCTCCATTATTTGAACTGCAAACGGATCATCCACCCCACCCTCGACACCAAATTCCAAATTTCACTGGCATCGGAGGTATTGAACAAGAATTCATCATGGCTATTGCTGTTTCCACCCATGAGACTAGCAACCTTCTTGCCTGTGGCACTTGTGTTGCCTACTATTTTTATGCCAGAGAACTTCATTTGAAGTGTGTTTCAAGCTCAAAGAAGAGTCGAGCAATCATAGAAAATGTATGACGCGGGAGGCCGTTTAGTTCATCATGGCTGTGCTAGTTAAAAAGGAGTTAGAGAGAGTGATACAGTGTGGAAACGGGCTCTTCAGCAACTCAGCAACATTCGGCCAACAATGTCCCAGCTACCTAGTCCCACTTGCCTGCGCTTGGTCCATAACCCTCCAAATCTGTCCTATCCATGTACCTGTCCAACTGTTTCTGAAACGATGGGATAGTCCCATCTCAACTACCTCCTCTGGCAGCTTGTTCCATACACCCACCACCCTCTATGTGACAATGTTACTCCTCGGATTCTTATTACATCTTTTCCCCTTCACATTGAACCTATGTCCTCTGGTCCTAATTCCCCTACTCTGGGTAAAAGACTCTCTGCATCTACCCGAACTAATCCTCTCATGAATTTGTATACCTCTATAAGATCTCCCCTCATCCTCCTATGCTCCATGGAATAATGACCCAGCCTACTTAACCTCTCCTTCTAGTTCACTCCCTCTAGTCCCTGCCAACATCCTCGTAAATCTATTCTGAACCCTTTCAAGCTTGACAATATCTTTCCTATAACATGGTCCCCAGAACAGAACACAATATACTAAATGCGGTCTCACCAATGTCTTATACAACTGCATCATGACCTCCCAACTATACTCAATACTCTGACTGATGAAGGCCAAAGTGCCAAAAGCTTTTTTGACCACCTTATCTACCTGTGGCTCGACCTTCAAGGAACCATGCACCTGTACTACTAGATCCCTCTGCTCTACAACACTACCCAGAGGCCTACCATTTACTGTGTAGGTCCTACCCTTGTTCGATGTCCCAAAATGCAACACCTCACACTTCCCAGTATTAAATTCCATCAACCATTCCTCCGGCCACATGGCCAATCGATCCAGATCCTGCTGAAATAATTTGCTCACGTCATCAAACAAAAAAATCAGATTTGTGAGACACGATCTCTCAAGTACAAAACCTTGCTGACTGTCCCTAATCAGCCCTTGCCCATCCAAATGCCTGTATATCCTATCCCTCAGAATACTCTCCAGTAACTTACCAACTACGGATGTTAAGCTCACCAGCCTATAGTTCACAGCATTTTCCCTACAACCCTTCTTAAAAAGAGGCACAACATTTGCCACCCTCCAATCCTCTGGCACCTCTCCTGTATTTAAGGACGACTCATGAATTTCAACCAGGGCTCCCGCAATGTCCTCAGATATATCGTATTAGGCCCCGGAAATTTGTCTACCTTCAAACACGACAGTACTTCCCTGACAGTAATCCTGACTGCTCTCATGACACTTCCAGTGACTGCTCCAATTTCCTCTGTCCTGCTGTCTTTCTCCTCGGTAAATACAGAGGAGAAATATTCATTGAGGACCTTGCCCATCTCTTGTGGTTCCACACATATGTGACCACTTTTATTCTCGCTAGGATGACCCACTTATGCGACTTTTTCGGTGAACACTTTCTATGTTGAAAATTCAGCAGTGACCAGAAAGATGCTATGATGCTTGAGATACTACTCACAACCATACAGGCGACACCCTGGCGACATGTCGTGAGGTGAAGCCTGTATGGTATGAGTGGTTGTACCTTGTTCTGGTCGCCACTGGATTTTCGACATGTTGAAAATTTTCGGCAACCTGCTGCAACTAAGACGAGTGCCGGCAAGTTACCGAAAAAAATCGCGTAAATGGGACAGGCCGATTAGACTCACACTTCATCTCACCGAGGCACTTCACCTCAGCAAGGCCGCCCCGCTACAGCTGCACTTGTTTTTAATCTCTTACTTAATTAACTACTTTCAGGCTAATTAGTAAATTACCTGAACCTGGGTTTTGTGCTCTTTTCAAACTGTCTTTCCCTGTGACTCACCTTCTTTCTCATGGACTTTCAAGCCAATAGTTCTCCACCTTAATGCAACCTTCCAGCTTTGCAGGTCACAGCTCTTCAAATATACATCCAAGCATTAGTTAACTGTGAAGAGAGTTTCTACCTCTCCCACCATTTCAAACAGTGCGCTTCGGAGCACTGCCAACCTTGATTTCTTCTACCTATTGCATTAAATCTACCACTATTGGTTCTCCTCAGCAAACCTTTTCATAATCCTATACACTTTGGTGAAGTCTCTGATCAGACCTATTCTGTTTGAAGAAAGCAACCATCATATGCATTTTTTCATATAGCTACTCTATTATATATGCTAAACATTTTAACTTCCTTTCCCTTCCCATACCAACCTTTCTATCCTCGGCATCCTCCATTGCCAGAGTGAGGCCACATGGAAACTTGAGGAGCAGCACTTCATATTCCCCTTGTGTAGTTTACAAACCAACAGTATGAATAGTGAGGGTCTCGATCAGAAACGTCACCCATTCCATCTCTACAGAGATGCTGCATGTCCCGCTGAGTTACTCCCATTTTATCTTCAGTGAATAGTGAATTCTCTAATCTCAAGTAATACCCAAACCCCGTCTTTCTTGTGCACCAATCCCTATCCTGGTATGCACCAATTTTTCCCACCATCTCCCAACCCCTCAGCCATCTTGCTCTTTCCTCCTCCTCTGAACGGTCATCTCCAATCCTCAATTCACTTAGATACATTGTATCTCCCCTCTTTCTCCTCCCACCTGTCCCCTTCCACCAACAACCCTCTCTCTCCTTCAAATCCTCCTTGTCTCTATATGTGACAACCCGTTATCTTCTTTTCACCCATCATCTTTGCCATTTGTTCACCCTTCTGCCAAACAAGCCTGTATCCATCTATCACTTGCCAGGCCTTGTCCCACCCCACCACTCTTGTCCAGGTTTCTTCCTCCTACTCCGTCATTCCGAAGAATGGTCCTGACCAGAGATATTGTTGTTCATTCCCTACATGGATGCTGCTTGGCCTGCTGAGTTTTTCCACCACTTTGTGTTTTGTACAATATTTCTATCCTGTAAACAACTGGGTATGTCTCCTCTGCAGCCTCTCCAGCACAATTTTCCCAGTAATATAGTGACCAGAACTGTACACAACAACCTAGTGTTATATGCAGTTCTAACATAACCTTTCTACTCTATAATTCTACTCCACGATGAATAATGAAAAACATTCAGTATGAATTTTTAACCACGTTATTTGCACACAACCACTTTCTTCTACTTTTAAAGATTTATATACATTAAGATCCCTATGTTCCATTAAAATTTGATACAATCCTGTTTATTGAATATTCCCTTGCCTTGTTGCACTTTCCTTTGACTCTTATTTGGATTTCATTTCATTTACTTTTTTGCAAATTGAACAGAATATTTATATTTTCCTGCAGCCTAAACCTTTCTTCCTCACTTCAGAAGGCTTATTTTTTAATCATCAGTAAACTTTAATTTTACCATGCCCTCAAAATTGATAAATAACTGAAAGAAGACCATGCCATCATTATCATTCGGGTGCTTACTCACTTCCGGCACCTCGGAGATGTCCTGAGACAAAATATTTCTCAAACACCTGTGTCAGCATGTTTTTCTTATTATTCAACCTGCAACCCAGCAATCCCACAGCACCTCGACCAAGGACCTTTGAAAGTTGACCTTTTAGCCAGAGTCTTTATCCTTATAATATTTTCACCCAAGTTTCTCCAAGTCACAGCTTGCTCAACCAAACGTGTAAATCTGAAAAATCCCAAAAAAGACAGGACTATAATGTCCCATCAAAGTTGTTACACTATCCTCACTGAGATCTTATGGTGGTTTTGTAGCACAAATAAACTCACTGGTGTATTGTGCATCACCAGTCCTACTGCTAGTGCAGCATTCTTCCAAGTCTGTAATAGATCCGGCCTGCATTACTAATACAGATACAAATAAAACAGTGGGGATTTAGATCCAAGAAATTAAATAAATCTCAAATACAAATTTTGTATTATTACAGCTAAACATTAAACAACTAGATCATGGTAAACTCCCAACTGGTTCACTTATATGTAGTCCTATCTAGTCTGATCAACATGTGTCACCTGGCCTCCACCTCTGTGGATGACTCTAATTTGTCTTTAGGGATACAGTGCACAGACCAGTGATCACACCATACACTAGCACTATCCTAAACACTAAGGACTGTTTACAATTTTTACCAAAGCCAGTTAACCTACAAACCTGAACATCTTTGGAGTGCAAGAGGCAACCAGAGCACCCAGAGAAAACCCACACAGGGAGGCCAGTGACGTCATTGTGCAACGCCATGCCGGGCAGTGATGTCATCGCGCAACGCCACACGCTAGGCGTACGTCGTCAAGACGCTGCGTACAACATCAAGATGCTGCGTACACCGTCAAGACACTGCGTACGCCCTCAATGCGCCTGCGGGCCGGCAGGCCGTTGGCATGCAAAATTTTCAGACAGTGTGGGATTTTCGGAGCCCCGCGCGATGTTGGGATAGCCCCACACAACTCCATACGCCTTCGTGCTTCGAAGTGGGACTGGCTCCGCGCAGCCTATGCACCTCAAGCGACCACGTTTGGTCACGCCAGACGCATGCAATCGCATGCAAGTGGGATAGGCCCTTTAATTCCCAGGATGGCGTGACTGACATATAATGAAAGAATGGGTCGACTGGGCTTGTATTTAAAAATCCAGAGTAAAAGATGATCAATGTCATACAACGAGACAACGATACCAGTGTCTCCACAGCTGGGATTCGTAGCGTGTAGTGCTAACCCTTATGTTTGTCAAGGCCACAATAAGCACATTTTTAGAGTCATTTATCCTGCAAATGAATTTATACATGTGGAGTCTTAGGATAGCTTCTAAAGTACTGACTCCTGCAGCCACAAACATATTACTGGCACTATACCATCTTGGTTGCCTTAGCAGTGTTCTCATGGCATCGTTATATGCCACCTTTAGTCTCTGCATACTTTTCTTTAAATAGTTCGACCACAGGTGCGCAGTGTAGAGGGGTGTGCAGTATGCTCTAAATAGCGACATCTTCACCACATCTGCACACGCACCAAATTTACGCAAGAGGATATTCGCCTGTATATACTGCAAGCGCCGTTGCCTATAAATATCCTCATAATCTGTCATTTGTTCTGTAATAATATGCCCTAGATATTTTATCTTATTACAGACACTAAGATTGTTGTCAGACAATTTAAAATCAGGATATTTTAGGCTTTTATCCTCTTTGGTTCTACAGACCATAACAGCACTCTTACTAGCATTATATTTAAAGTCATGTTCCACACCATACACGGAACATAAGCAAGGAGGAAGAGAGAAAGTGGGGAACTAAAGCATCAATATTAGGGAAAATGCTAGAATCTATTATTAAGATGACAGATAAAATGGTAAATATCATTAGGATTGGGAATGGTCCCCACAGATTTATGAAAGGGATCATGTGTGGATCATGTTTAACAAATCAATTCCATTTTCTCAAGGTTATAACTTGCAGAATAGATATGGGTTAATCAGCTAATGTGGTGCAATTGTACTTTCAGAATACTTTATATAAAGCGTTATGCAAGAGGTTATTCCTTCTCTCCAAATTTGCGGACTGGGTTACTCCAGTATTTTGTGTCTATCTTTGATGTAAACCAGTATCCGCAGTTACTTCCTACACATGACAGATGTAAGAATATTGCTGGTCTTGACTGAGCATCTAGAATCAAGGATCGCAGTCTCTGTGTAAGGAGGTAGCCATTGAAGGACAGATTGAAAAAAAAAATATCTGACAGGTTGTGAGTCTTTATAATTCTCCACCCAAGCAGACTGTGCAGCTTCAATCATTGATTACAATCAAGGTAGAGATCAATAGATTGTAGGTGCAAATGTATTCAAGGAAAATAGGACTAGTGGAAGGAAGTGCAGCCTAGGTAGAAATCAATCATGATCTAATTGAATGATAGACCACATGGATGAAGAATTAAAAGCTTCTGAGTAGGATGTATATGCTCAATAGGTACTCGATTCATTAGAATCAAATTTCAGTACAGGGTAACATGTTTAGATAAGTATTTATGTAGGCATTAGCCCTACCCTGGGATATCCACATTTATTTGATGAGCACTTGTTCAACGTCATCTACCGTGGAGATGTGGAAACAATTAAACCCTGGACATTCTCTTGTAGATGTGATAATACAGGACTTTAATTGCAGAGCACCACTGTATCAAGAAACAACCCAGAGTCAATCAACTCAAATATATTTACAGTGCGGTTGAGGAAGAAGAATGGCAGGGTCAGTCTCCACGATAACATTTTATTGGTTATATTGACTTCTAGTCCTAATGTTTGGAGTTCCTTTGCTAACCTTGCCTATTTGTCATCTTAAGCTGCATGAAAAATCCCAATTCTTTGACCAACTATGTGACATCTATATGTCTGCATTTCAAGTTTAACCATACATTTAAAAGTAAAAACCTCTACAGTTTGTAATATTTTGTGCTGTGTACCTCCCAGAACTGCATGCGTAGGAAAGAACTGCAGATGCTGGTTTAAATCAAAGGTAGACACAAAATGATGGAGTAACTCCATGGGATAGGCAGCATCTCACTGCATCATCCCAGAACAGCACCATCTGTTTAAATTGCATCTTTTTAAAATTGTCTGACTTTGTCAAAAGAACATCCTTCAAAAGAAGCTGTGTCACATAATAAGCAGACAGTTTTCTACTAGTTTTCTAATAAGGTAGTTTTCTAGAGCATCTTAATACAGACCAATTTTCAGGATAGTGCTTCATAGGCAATTAAATATTTTTGAAACAAAACCATTCGTATCTTGAAGAAGCTAATTTACACATAGCAAGTTCCCACAAGCTGTATTATAGAAACAGCCAGATTATCTGTTTTATTGTGTGATTTGGTTGAGAAATATTGGCTTAAACATTGAGAATGATCCCTGTGCTTTATTTTTATAAAATGGCATCATGGGATTTTTTACACCCACGGGGTGGTGGGATTAAACATCCCATCTCAACAGGGGCTGCTTCAGCAACGCAACATTGTGTTCAGTGCCTTAATGAGGGGCAACCTGGAGATTTCCGAACTCGGATCTCTGAAGTAGGCTTGAAGCCACAATCCCAAGATACAGAGACAAGGGCCATACCTAGAATAAGGGACATCTGCACAAGCTGACATGACAGGAGCGACAGATGCTACACGGTCCAACTGTGGGCACGACACTGTGTGGCATCCCACACCAAAGGTCCATGTATTGGCAGTGCTTAGCTTCAGTCAGCACCAGTGGCGAACCTGGGTTGACTCAGTTACAATCTTAAATTGTCTTAACTGTACTAACATTAACACTAAATAGGTCAGCCAGCAGGCACAGCTAGAACACTTGTAGTTTGAGCTCTATTTATATTGAGACTAAAGGCTATTTTCCAAAACTGCAGGAATCCATCCTGATCACTTATATTGCCTCATTGTTTTCCCCAGTAATGATGATTAATGTATCCATGACGGTTAATGCATTTATAATTGCCTATTAAACAGATTGCAGATGCTGCCAATTCTCAATCACAGCTGAGTTCTGCTCAGGAGGCCAATCAATGCTTAATCAATAAAGTGGATGCAGTTTCTGTCCAAGTGAAAGGGAAATGGAATGAAGTTACCTCTCTGAACATAATTTTGGGGTTGTTGAACTCCTCTCTAAAAGTCTGTGAGTGAATGGTTTATTGTGATTTATGGCGTAGACTGAGACTGCATCCATGTAAAAGGTTTGTGCCTCCTGCGCGCTCAGACTAACTGTCCACATGCAGCAGAAAGTCATTAACAATTCCCGCATGCAATTGATTAGTTTGTGGAACGGCAGGCTGCCGTCGCTTCCATATGCCTGTTCCAGTCAGAGGGAATTAAAGACTGATGGCTGAAAGATCAAGAGAGGGTGGTTGTGCAGGGCACAACAGTAGCTGTTGCCAGTGTTGTTAGACAATAGATAATAGGTGCACGAGTAGGCCATTCAGCGCTTTGAGCCAGCACTGCCATTCATTGTGATCACAGCTGATCATCCACAATCAGTACCCCGTTCCTGCCTTCTCCCCATATCCCTCAACTCTGTTATCTTTAAAAGCTCTATCTAATTCTCTCTTGAAAGCATCCAGAGGATTTGCTCCACTGCCTTCTGAGGCAGAGAATTCCACAGATTCTCAACTCTGGGTGAAAAGGTTTTTTCTAATCTCCATTCTAAATGGCTTAGCCCTTATTCTTAAACTGTGGCACCTGGTTCTGGACACCCCAAACATTAGGAACATGTTTCCTGTCTCCAGCATGTCCAATCCCTTAATAATCTTATATGTTTCAATAAGTTCCCCTGTCATCCTTCTAAATTCCAGTGTATACGAGCTCAATCGCTCAATTCTTTCAACATATGATAGTCCTGCCATCCTGGGAATTATCCTCGTGAACCTACGCTGCACTCCCTCAATAGCAAAAATGTCCTTCCTCAGATATGGAGACCAAAACTGCATACAATACTCCAGGTGTGATCTCACTCGGGCCCTGTACAACTGCAGAAGGGCCTCTTTGCTCCTATACACAACAACTCTTGTTATGGCCAACATGCCAATAGCTTTCTTCACTGCCTGCTGTACCTGCATGCTTACCTTCAGTGACTGATGAATTAGGACACCCAGATCTCATTGTACTCCCCCTTTTCCCAACTTGACACCATTCAGGTAATAATTTGTCTTGCCTGTTTTTGCCACCAAAGTGGATAACCTCACATTTATCCACATTAAACTGCATTTGCCATGCATCTGCCCACTCACCCAACCATCCAAGTCACCCTGCATCCTCATAGCATCCTCCTCACAGTTCACACTGCTGCTAAGCTCTGTGTCATCTGCAAATTTACTAATGTTACACCCAATCCCCTCATTTAAATCATGAATGTATATTGTAAATAGGAGCAATGTTACAAAATTTTGAGATTTTAAAAATCAAGTCTGCAATTTATCCCATCAATTAAAGCATAAAATGAAGTTTAATTTGACACCTAATTCACTTTCATATCTTCAGTATTCAAAAAGTTATGGCCATTTTCATACTCAGAAATTAGCATCTTGTACCCTATTGCTTTTCCAATGACTTAACACAAAAGCTGTGATCAAGGACAGTCAAAATCCCATAACTTTCTTAAAAATTAAGAGAACTGCAAGAAATTTTCAGTTATTTTAGATTGAAGCATTCTGAAACAAATATGAAAGAATTTTGCTTGGATGACCTGAAATTAAAGCATATAATTAGTTAGTTACCCAATTGTAGCAAATTACAAAATTCAATTGCTAGATCTAAACATCTATCTATTTCTTAAGAAAAAAATAACATTTTTAAATAGCTTAAGTGTTCAAATAACATTCACACAAGAATTCACAATAGAACATGATTTTTTAATCTCATTGTCATGCATTTATAGGCCAAATGGAAGGAATTTAATGTTTAATTCATGTAAATTAATGGGCATTTAAATCAGCTTGCGAGTGGGTTTTTGCGGAACGTGATCGATTGGAATGTTGCGGTGAATTTAAACCCCATATCGGCAGGAAAAATACTGCCAGTTCGTATGGGGAATAAATCACCGTTTCGCAACGTAAAATGTGGATTAAAGTCATCTTAAAAAGCACATTTATACATAAAATAAACGGCTTTCCTTTACCTTGTCCCCTACGTAAAATCTGTCCCCGTTGTCGGCGTTCATGGCTTTAGAAGCTAATTTTTATTTTACTCCAGCGCTGAACTTGTCGGGCGATTTTAAAAAGAATTTCACATACCGGCAGTCGGAGCAAATCTTCAGCAAAAGCTCGCACCTTGAGAAAATAAAACTCCGGAAGGCAGGGGAAAACCGCATTTTAACCCCGCTCCCCCCCCCCCCCCCCCAAGGCGCAAAAGTCGCGCACACGGCCAGTGACAGAACTGCAGCGCCGCTAATGTTATGTTTTGTAACATACCTATAAATAGCTGCGGTCCCAGCACCGAGCCTTGCGGTAACCAACTAGTCACTGCCTGCCATGCTGAAAGGTACCCGTTAATCCCTACTCTTTGTTTCCTGTATGCCAACCAATTTTCTATCCATGTCAAGTTCACGTTTATTGACACATGCACCAATTAAGATACATTTATGTTTGAGTTGCCATACAGCCATACAAGTAAAAAAGAACACAATACACAATAACCATCCACCACAGTGGAATCAACATTCCTCACTGTGATGGAAAGTAATAAAGATCAGTCAATTTCTCCTTTGTTCACCCGTGGTGGTCGGGGCTTTTGAACCCTCAGCATTGCCTCTGCCGAATGTCCGCTGTTCAAGCCCTCTCGTCAGGATGATGGAAACTTCAGTATCGGGAGGGATCGGAAGACTCAGTGGCATGGAGTTCCCGAGTCGGCCACTTCACAGTGTTAAAGTCCACAGGCCCCGCGATCATAGCACTTCCACAGTAAGTGACTAAAAAAGGTTTTTTTAATAAAAGTACCCTACTTCCGATACCATGATGTCTAATTTTGCTCACTAATCTCCAATGTGGGACCTTATCAAAGGCTTTCTGATAGTCTGGGTACACTACATCCACTGGCGCTCCCTTGTCCATTTTCCTCGTTACATCCTCAAAAAATTCCAGAAGATTAGTCAAGCATGATTTCCCCTTCGTAAATCCATGCTGTACAAACAGAGCAGTTCTGCTTATCACTTGCAATGTGTGTAGGATAGTGTTAATGTGGGGGGATCACCGGTTGGCACGGACTCGACAGGCCTGTTTCCGTGCCTTATCTCTAAATGAAACTAAACTAAACAGATGCTGTGTGACTTGCTGAGTGTTTCTGAAGTTTTCTTTTGATGTTTCATTTAGTTCAAAGATACAGCATGGAAACAAGCCCTTCGGCCCACCGAGTCTGCACCGACCAACAATCGCACGCATGCTAATTCTATCCTATATGCTGGGGAAAATTTACACAAGCCAGTGTGCATTAAACTTACAAACCTGCATGTGTTTGGAATGTGTGAGAAAATCGCAACACCCGGAGAAAGCCTTTGTGTTCATAAGGAGAATGTACAAACTCCACACAGACAGCACCCATAGTCAGGATCGAACCTGTGTATCTGGCACAATAAGGCAGCAACTCTACTGCTGTGCCACTGTGCCGCCCTGATGTTACAGATTTCTAGCATCCAAAGTTTTTGTTTGCTTCAATTGCTAGAAATACTAGTTATTGTGGTGCTATTGGTATCCATATTATGTTTTAGGAGGGAGATATAGATCAGTCATGATTGAATAGACTTGATGGGCTGAATGACCTAATTCTACTCCTATCACTTATGACCCTCCACAGATGTTGCCTGACCTACTAAGCTCCTCCAGCAGTTTTGCTATTTTTATGCTGAGTCCTGTATTTGCAGTCCCTTGGACATCTACATTTCATTTATTCCTGTACATTGCAATCTTTTTTCTGGAACTCTTGTGCAGGGGTTGGCTTTTTCTGGTTAATATTTTTGTGCCAATTTCCTTTGTGCAACATTTTAATGGTGTTTTCAAAACAAACGGGTGAAATACCGCAATGTGTTTGTGCATAGAGAAACTGTCCAAGTGGGTCAACAAGTGGTGAATTACAGGAAACTAAACCCCAGTTTAGAATTTAGCCACTTTTGCACAGAATAAATGACATTGGCAATAAGAGGTTGTGTTGCATGAAAGATGTCAGATCCAGAAGCTCTCAAAAGAGCTGCTGGACTTGACAAGATAATGTTACTTGCCCTTGCTGTGACAGTTAATACGGAAATGAATAGAAAGCAGCAGAGTGCTGCCAACATCTTCAGAAAAACGGACTCTTTCTCTGGTGCATTCCATTCTGCGTTGTAGGCAGAGAGGGTTTAATAGTTTAGGGTTTAACGGTGCTTCAGTGCACAGTCTCTACTCATCTCCACCAGGACTGTATTTCTTGTCGTGCAGGAGGATGAGGGGTGATCTTATAGATCACCGCTGTACAAAATCATGAGAGGAATTGAACAGGTAGATCGCACAGTCTCTTTCACAGAGTAGGGGAATCAAGAACCAGAGGATGTAGATTTAAGGTGAGGGGAAAAGATTTAGTAGGAACCTGAAGGGTAAAGTCTTCACACAGGAGGTGGTGGATGTATAGAACAAACTACTGTAGGAGGTAGTTGAGGCAGGTAGCATTGAAATGTTTAAGAAACATTTGGACAGGTACATGGATAGGACAGGTTTAGAGGGATATGGGCCAAATGCAAGCATGTGGGACTAGTGTTGATGGGACATGTTGGTCGGTATGGGCAAGTTAGGCCGAAGGACCTGTTTCCACACTGTATGACTTTATGACTCTGACACAATGAGAGACTGTGAAACTGTTGGGTTATTATTAAACAACCACCTGGCTGGCTACCATATCTCCCTCATCTGGTTGATAATTTTTCCACTTTGTCATTGACTCTTAGCCACGCACTGAAATGGCCTTACCAACTAACCAGCTCAATAGCTATTTAGGATGGACCATGATGGCCTTACATGCAATGCCTACTTCCTACAAGATAATTGCTTGTGAAACCCCGTGAAGGGTCTTGACTTGCAGAGGCATATTTGACTGATATTAATCGTTAATTGTTGAATGATTCGTATCACATTCTCCGATGTTGTGCAACTTGATACATTTTGAGAAATATTATAATCAGCCTGTCATTATAGGTTTTAAGAAATGTAAATTCCTTTCTCTAGCTTTGCAACTCTTTAATCCTTTTGTCTTACACATTGTCTTTTCATCTCTAACCTTTGTCCAACCTTCTGCCTATCAACTACCCCCCCCCCCCCCCCCCCCCCCCACACCCACCCTCCTGCCCCTACCCCAACCCCCTCACTTGTGTCCACTATATCCTGTCGGGCGCTGTCTTGCCTCTCTTTACCTTGTCTTTCCAGCTTTCGTTTTGTGTCTTTTTAAGACATTTATTTTCAAGTGCAGTATGTTTATCAAAGGATCTGGGATAAAACCTGCCCCCTGGCAATAATAATGAGTGGAATGAGTTTAGAAGAATGAGATGTGATCTTATTGCAATATATATACAATTCTCACAAAGCTTGAAAGGATGGGTGCTGAGGCCAATGCCTCTAAAACTAGAAACTATCATCCCAGAGAAAGAGCTATTTATAGGTAAGATGACAAATCCCTTCATAGTGAATCTGCTGAATTCAAACTCTCGAGCGGTTGGGGATGCTCAGTCTTTGAACCCATTCAAGACTAAGATTGCTGGATTTTTTAATGTTAAGGGAATCAAATAATTATATGTTTGGAGCAGGAGAGAAGAGTTGAAATCAAAAGTCAGCCATGAACAAAGAGGAGGCTTCAGGAGCTGAATTCTCCAAATGCTCCAATCCCTTCTTTGACTATGATGTGTAGAAAAAAGTGAATCATGACAGCTTGCTTTGCAGGAGCAAAATCACATTAAATTCAACACTACCACTTTGTGAGATATTTCAGCAGATGACAAAAAAGTAAGATTTAGGGAATGCCTTCACAAAAACATGTTTAGAGACAAAATTTCAGAGCTTTGGGCCACGGCAGCTGAAGATAGGATTGCAAGAGATTTAATTGCAATCCATAACAAGCTGCAATGTTTATTTGTACAATTAATAGATAAGGCACAATTTAATAAATGCATGCTCTTAGTGTGCTCATTGACTCTGATACTTAAAATGCCTATTCTAATTAGCTATTAACCAACAGCTCTTCTGAGACATGACCTGGATTCACACCTCAAATGGCAGTGGTTTTTACCATGCAAACAAGAATATGGAATTTAATTAAAACTGCTAGAAGGGTGATTGTTGTTGTTTATACAGTATTGTTCAGCAATGGTCAGGAGGTGATTGACAAATTGAATTTGTAAAGTCCTAGAATTAATCTATTTCTCCATGGAATTTCACAAAGGCATTCTCAAGCAAGGATATTTGTATTAGATAGGGCTTATAAACTCATTCAGAACAGGAATGTAATGCCTGTACATTTTTTTTAATCACAAGATGAAATTGTAATCACAATGCGAGGCTGAGGTTCTTTCCAACAGTGAAAGAATAGCATCACTTCTTGTCTAAAACCATTGAGGTAGATGGGAGTAGTAGCAAACAGCGGTTGATGATAAAATGGTAATACAAAGATAGACACAAAAAGCTGGAGTAACTCAGCGGGACAGACAGCATCTCCGGAGAGAAAGAATAGGTGACGTTTTGGGTCGAGACCCTTCTTCAGACTTTCTGACTAAAGAGTTCATGGCAGTGCAATCAATTACATTTGAGGAAAATCTATGTTGCCAGTTGCTGGGTGAACAGAGCAAAGGTGTGGGGAAAGTATTGATGGATTCTCTTGTGTTTGATGGGAAGGAAGGTGGGTTGTGCGAAGATCACTCTGTGGCGAGATTGGTGGCAATGGAAATTTTAAGGGGTGTGCAAACTCACTTTTGCTGGCCTTGTAAGGTCATGGGACTTTTGGGAGGTCATGAGTCCTTGTCAGCTCACAGATCCCATTTGAGGTCAAAGTTCTTGTGACATGATAAATTCTTGTGAGGTCCAGAGCCTTTGTGCTGCACATATCCTCTTCTGCTTCACCTGTTTCTAGGGAAGAACTGCTCGCACCCTTTGAAACTCAGGTTCAGAAAATGGAAAGTTACCCTTTCCTTTCCTAACTTCTCAGACATTGCATTTTTTTATTTTTGTCTACCCCTAGGAGTTGTGGAAGCAAGATCATTGGGGATAGTTAAATAGGAGGTAGATACATTAAAACAAATGACATGGAATTGAAGGTGACACCAGAGACTTCAGATGCTGGAATCTGAAGGAACAAATTATCTGGTGGTGGAACTTAGTGGGTTGAGCAGCAACGGTAGGGGTAAAAGAATTGTTGTCATTTTTGGTCAAAGCCCTGCATCAGGACTGAGAGTGGAGAGGAAAAGTAGCCAGTATTATAGTCAGAGAATGATACAGTGTGGAAACAGGCCCCTCGGCCCAACTCGCCCACACCTGCCAACAATGTCCCAGCTACCCTAGTTCCACTTGCCTGTGCTTGGTCCATAACCGTCCAAAACTGTCCCATCCATTTACCTGTCCAACTGTTTCTTAAATGATGGGATAGTCCCAGCCTCAACTACCTCGTCTGGCAGCTGGTTCCATACACCCACCATACTCTGTGCGAAAATGTTACCCCTCGGATTTCTATAAAATCTTTTCGCCTTCACCTTGAACGTACGTCTGGTCCTCGATTCCCCTACTCTGGGTAAAAGACTGTGCAGCTACCCAATCTATTCCTCTCATGATTTTGTATACCTCTATAAGATCTACCCTCATCCTTCTACGCTGCATGGAATAGAGACCCAGCCTACTTAACCTCTCCCTATAGCTCACACCCTCGAGTCCTGGCAACATCCTCGTAAATCTTTTCTGAACCTGTTCAAGCTTGACAATATCTTTCCTATAACATGGTGCCCAGAACTGCACACAATATTCTAAATGCTGTCTCACTAACATCTTATACAACTGCAATATGACCTCCAAACCTCTATACTCAATACGCTGACTGATGAAGGCCAAATTGCCAAAAGCCTTTTTTACCACCTTATCTACCTGCGACTCGACTTTCAAGGAACCATGCACTTGTATTCCTAGATCCCTCTGCTCTACAACACTACCATTTACTGCGTAGGTCCTGCTCTTGTTCGACGTCCTAAAATGCAATACCTCACACTTCTCTGTATTAAATTTCTTCAACCATTCCTCCGTCCACCTGGCCAATCGATCCAGATCCTGCTGCAAACGTTCAGAATCTTCTTCACTACCTGCAAAACCATTAACGTTTGTATCATCAGCAAACTTGCTAATCTTGCTCTGTATGTTCTCGTCCAAATCATTGATGTAGATGACCAACAGTAACGGGCCCACCCCCAAACCATGTGGCACACCACTAGTCACAGGCCTCCAATCTGAGAAGCAACCTTCCACCATCACCCTCTGCTTCCTTCCATGGAACCAATTGTCTATCCATTCAGCTATCTCTTCTTGGATCTCATGAGATCTAATCTTCCAGAGCAGCCTACCATGCAGCACCTTGTCGAACGCCTTACTAAAGTCCATGTACACAACAGCTACAGCTCTGCCCTCATCAACCTTTTTGCTCACGTCTTCAAAAAAATCAATTAGATTTGTGAGGCATGACCGCCCACGTGCAAAACCATGCTGACTGTCCCTAATCAGTCCTTGCCCATCCAAATGCCTGTATATCCTATCCATCAGAATAGTCTCCAGTAACTTATCAATTACAGATGTTGAGCTCACCGGCCTACAGTTCCCAGCATTTTCCCTGCAGCCCTTCTTGAAAAGAGACACAACATTTGCCACCCTCCAATCCTCTGGCACCTCTCCTGTATTTAAGGACAATTCAGAAATTTCAACCAGGGCTCCCGCAATTTCCTCTCTATTTTCCTGCATTGTCCTCAGATATATCTGATCAGGCCCCGGAGATTTGTCTACCTTCATACATGACAGTACCTTCAGTACTTCCTTGACGGTAACCCTGACTGATCTCAAGACACTTCCAGTGACTGCTCCAATTTCCTTCATCCCACTGTCTTTCTCATCGGTAAATACAGAGGAGAAATACATTGAATATCTTGCCCTTCTCCTGTGGCTCCACACAGAGGTGACCGCTTTTATTCCTGAGAATTCCTGAGAATATAAAATCTTTCGGGATTATATTTTATGCTACCCACCAGAGCTATCACCTGGCCCCTTTTTGCCCTTCTGAGCTCCTTTTTTTTAACTTGCTCCTTAGTTCCTGAAACTCCTCCAGGGATGCACTTGATCCCAGCTGCCTGTACACCCTTCTTGTTTTTGACTAATGTCTCAATTTCCCTCGTCAGCCAAGCATCCTTGTGTTTGTCTGTTTTACCTTTCACTCTAACGGGGACATACATATCCTGAGCTCCCTTCAGTCCACTTTTAAAATCATCCCACTTGGCAGACGTTCCTTTTCGCTCAAATAATCTGCTCCAGTCAACTTGAGCGAGACCTTCTCTCATACCCTCAAAGTTGGCCTTACCCCAGTTGAGCAATTTAACACGTGAACCCTCTCTGTTCCGATCCATCACTATCTTAAACTTAATCGAACTGTGGTAACTTGTCCAAGGCTCCTCCACACACACTTCTTTAACTTGCCCTTCCCAATTTCCCAATACTAGATCCCGTGTTGCCCTCTCACATGTGGGGGCCTCCACATACTGTTTAAGAAAACTCTCCTGAACACATTTGAGAAACTGCACCCCATCTAATGGGTATGTTACAAAACTTACCTTCAGTGGCGCTGCAGTTCTGTCACTGGCCGTGTGCGTGGCTTTGGCACCTTTGGGGGGTTGGGGGGGCGGGGTTAAAATGCGTTTTCCCTTGCCATCCGGAATTATATTTTCTTGGAGTGCGAGCTTTTGCCAAAGATTCGTTCCGACTGCCGGTAAGTGAAAAAAAAAAAAATTAAATCGCCGACTATTTCAGTGCTTCAGTAAAATAAATATTACTCCTAATGCCCTGAATGCTGACAACGGGGACGGATTTTACGTAGGGGACAGGTAAAGGAAAGCCGTTTATACTTTCCATATAAACTTGCTTGTTTAGATTACCTGAATCAACATTTCATGTGGCGAAACGGTGATTTATTCCCCATACGAACTGGCAGTATTTTTCCTGCCGATATTGGGTTTAAATTCACTGCAACCGCAATGTTCCAATCCATCGCGTTCCAGAAAATCCCACTCGCAAGCTGATTTAAATGGCCATTAATTTACGGGAATTAAACACTAAATACCTTCAATTTGGCCTATAAATTAATGACAATTAGATTTACAAATCATGTTATATTGTGAATTCATGTGTGAATGTTATTTGGACACTTAGGCTTTTAAATTTTTTTAAATATTTTCTTAAGAAATGGATAGATGTTTAGATCTAGTAATTGAATGTTGTAATTAGCTACAATTGGGTAACTAACTAATTATGTGCTTTAATTTCATGTCATCCAAGTAAGATTATTTCATATTTGTTTCAGAATGCTTCAATTTATAATAACTGGAAATTTCTTTCAGTTCTCTTAATTTTTAAGAAAGTTATGGGCTTTTGACTGTCCTCGATCTCAACTTTTGTGTTAAGTAAATGGAAAAGCAATAGGGAACAAGATGCTAATTTCCGAGTATGAAAATGGCCATAACATTTTTAATACTGAAGATATGAAAGTGAATTAGGTGTCAATTTAAACTTCTTTTTATGCTTTATCTGATGGGATAAATGTAACATTGCTACATCTAAACCCTTCATGCTATGATTTTCCAAGTCTTTACTGGGAAAGTTGAAATCCCCCCACTATAACAACCTTATTTGACCTGCAGCTGTCTGTAATCTCCCGGCACATTTGCTCTTCTAATTCCCATTGACTATTTGGGAGTCTGTAGTACACCCCCAACAAGATGATCATCCCTTTCTTGTTCCTCAGCTCCACCCATATAACCTCACGAGACAAACCGTCTGTAATGTCACCTCTGAACACAGCCTTGACATCCTCCTTAACCAATAATGCAACTCCCCCTTTTTTTCCTCACCCCTATCTCTCCGAAAGCTCCCATACCCCAGAACATTGAGCCGCCAATCCTGTCCCTCCCTTAACCAGGTTTCAGTCATGGCTACAACGTCCCTGTCGCTCGTACCTATCTAAGGCCTAAGCTCATTTGCCTTACCCGTCAAGCCCCTTGCATTAAAATACGTGCAGATTATACCAACCCTCCTTCCTCGCTCTCTGGCTTTTTGCCTATTCTGTCCATTAACCTTTCCCACACCACCCTCCATACCAACTTCTAGCCTCTCCTGTGCCTCTGTCCTGCATGAGCTCCCACCCCCCTGCCAATGATGAGAGGGAGAGGGGGAGATGGGGCAGTGGGTCATTGGAGGACCAAAAGGAGCAAAAAATAACAGGCAGATGGAACCAGGTGGGGACGGGGGAAGGATCAGTTTGGTAGATCGTCAGGTGGATGATAGGAGGAGGCAGACGAAAAAAAGACAGATGGAGTCGCATGGGGTGGGGCGGGGTGGGGGGGTAGGAGAGAGGGTAAAGGTGGAAAAGAGTTATGAGTAGGAACACAAAGGCTACCATTGTTGGAAACTGATAAGTAAGGAAGGTAATAATGGAAACCGTGAAGGAAAAGGTGAAGGGCGGATGGAACAAGAATGAGGTGGCAGAGGGGAATTGACCTGGTGGAATTGTGTGCATGGTATGTGAATGGAACTGGGGGGGGGGGGGGGGGGGGGGGGTGAGGGTGAGGGGGATGTAAATGGATGATGAAGTCTGGAGGTTAGGAAATAGAAACATAGAAACATAGAAATTAGGTGCAGGAGTAGGCCATTCAGCCCTTCGAGCCTGCACCGCCATTCAATATGATCATGGCTGATCATCCAACTCAGTATCCCGTACCTGCCTTCTCTCCATACCCTCTGATCCCCTTAGCCACAAGGGCCACAATAATGGGTGAGTGAACAAAATGGGAGGATCAGAGGTAATTGAGAAGTACAAACTATGTAAGTATGCAGATCAGAAGATACAAAAGCTTGAAAGCTCATACCTTCAGATTCTGAAAGCTTGTGAGACATCTGACTGGTTCTTGCAAAAGCTATGGTGTAGTCTCATTCTTCTAACCTACCTGGTTGCAGTTTAACATGTTTTTATCTACACTTTTACTGTAACTGTAACTCTATTAACACTATAGCCAGCACTCTGTATTGGTATTATGCACTACCTGTTGTATTTGTGTATGGTATGATTTTACTGCAAATCGCACAAACAAAGATTTTCACGGCACCTTAGTACACTGGGCAATGATCAATCAATATCAAGAAGCCAAGAAATGTGAGGGTGGAGGGGATCCTAGGAGGCAAGGGTTACTGGGACTTGGAAAATTCAATACTCACACCATTATGTTGTAGACTAGATAGACTCGTATTGTTCCTGAGTAAAGGACTTACAAGCGATGTGGAACTGGAAGAGAAGAGAAGATGAGAGCTAGGGATAGATCAGCCATGATCATATTGAGTGGCGAGATGCTTGAGGAGGGCATATTTTCTTATGCCCTCATATTCTCTGAAGTGTGCACATGTGCGGGGCTTTTCCAGAGTGTGCGCATGTGCGGGGCCTTTCCAGAGTGTGCACATGCGGGGTCTCGGGCCGGCGAGGCCTGCGGAATCAGCGATATTTTCCAGACGCTTTGAAGTTATGCATTATAGAAATTTCAGAAAGCATTTGATAAGGTCCCACATAGGAGATTAGTGGGCAAAATTAGGGCACATGGTATTGGGGATAGAGTGCTGACATGAATAGAAAATTGATTGGTAGACAGGAACCAAAGAGTAGGGATTAACGCGTCCCTTTCAGAATCGCAGGCAGTGACTAGTGGGGTAGCGCAGCTATTTACAATATACATCAATGATTTGGATGAAGAGATTCAAAGTAACATTCACAAATTTGCAGATGACACAAAACTTGGTGGCAGTGTGAACTGTGAGGAGGATGCTATGAGAATGCAGAGTGGCTTGGACAGGTTGGGGGAGTGGGCAGATGCATGGCAGATTAAGTTTAATGTGGATAAATGTGAGGTTATCCACTTCGGTATCAAAAACAGGAAGGCAGATTTCTATCTAAATGGCATCAAGTTGGGAAAAGGGGAAGTACAACGGGATCTGGGGGTCCTTGTTCATCAGTCTATGAAAGTAAGCATGCAGGTACAGCAGGCAGTGAAGAAAGCGATTGGCATGTTCGCCTATATAACAAGAATAGTCGAGTATAGGAGCAAAGAGGTCCTTCTGCAATTATTAGAGAGCCCTAGTGAGACCTCACCTGGAGTATTATGTGCAGTTTTGGTCCCCTAATTTGAGGAAGGACATTCTTGCTATTGAGGGAGTGCAGCATAGGTTTACAATGATAATCAGCCATGACCACATTGAATTATGATGTTGGCTCGAAGGGCCTAATGGCTTACTCCTGCACCTATTATCTATTGCCTATTGTATAAATGAGTTGCTTAAAGCTTAAATAAAGTTTAAGTAAATTACGAGTAGCGTACAAGTTTCATTTGCCTCACAACAATTTAAGCAACACAATCTCAGAAGTTAAGCAGTGTGACATCGAGATGGAGAAACTATTGAAACCACAACGCTTAGATCTGGATCCCAACTCAACCACTGCTGCAAAGGAATGGAAGGACTGGCTTAATACACTAATTAACTTCCTTGATGAGTGTGGCGACAATGCACCAGACAAATTCAGGACATTAATAAGCTCTGTCTCCTATGATGTATATGATTACATAGAGGAATGTACCTTATAATTCTGCTATTGATGTACTAAGCAGATGCTTCGCTAAGACACCCAATGTAATATTTGCTCGACACCTCCTTGCTACTCGTAAACAAAAACCTGGTGAGTCACTTGATGAATTTTTACAAGAACTTCAAAGACTGTGCCTTCAAAACAGTTACAGCTGATCAATATCGACAGGAACTTATTTGAGACTCTTTTATCAATGGTTTGGCATCACCTTTAATAGGACAGAGACTATTAGAAAACAAAACCTTGGATTTAGAGTCAGCTTACAATCAAGCTAACTCATTAGATTTGGCTCAGAAAAATGTAGGTGCTTATGGCTCATCTAATGTGTATTCTGCTGCAACTACTACAAAATAATTTCACCCAAATACTAATATGGAGCAGCTGAAACAATTTTACTTCGGAGTCACGTGAGTGACTACGTGAATAGAAGCCCGTACAGCCGTTGGTGCGTCATGACGTCAGACGCTGGTGCAGTCGGGCGGGGGGAGCAGCAGCGCTCCTCCGAGCGGTAAGTTTAAACCGCGGGTTACATGGAAAGCTGGAGAATTCAGCGGGTGCAGCGGCATCTAAGGAGCGAAGGAGATGGGCGACGTTTCGGGTCGAGACCCTTCTTCAGACTTCACCCTCCATTCTCCAGCAGTTTTCGTTAACAAGTTGAAACGAGGTAAGGTTTGTTGAAATACTTTACCACAGGTCTTTTTCTGCGACGGTTGGGAGTTTTTGTAGATATGTTGCAGAAAGGGAAGAAGGTGTCGGCGAGGCGCTCCGGGGGTAGAAAGGTAAAGTGGCAGGAGAGTGTTGAGGATGGAGGCCCGTCTGGTACACCTGGTCCGGTGCTGGCTACACAGCCAGTGGTTGCGGACCCACTGCCGGGGGGCAGTGGAGGCTTGTCAGTAGGGGGCCGCTGGCAAGTCTCTGTGGCCCGTAAATGAGTCGGGCCTGGAGGTTATACCCTCCATAGGAGAGTCCATTTGCTCACGGCTCTCCCACGTCGAGATTCTATTTCAAAAGAATGCTCGACAGGGACCAGCTCCGTGGGGAGGAGTGGTGCCCAAGCCAGGCTGATGGAGAGCTTGTGCTAGCAGCACCTGTTTCAGGGCTGCAGAACTATCCTGCCTGTGAGGAGGATGTTCTATCAGGGCAGTTTGCTGGGGGAGAGCAGTAAAGGTGTTCGGTGGGAGGTAATTACGAACATTGCTGGGAAGTTTGCTGAGTGTAGAGAGGCAGGAAAGGCGATTGATGTAGAATTGGCTGAAGCCATTCAGTATATGCTCTCCCACCAGTTACAGGAGCTAGCTATGGATGAAGTAGCAAAAAAAACTATAAAGCTCCTGTTAATTGAGATCTCCTGAAGGTACCGGTGGTTAGTCACCAAATTTGGTCATAGATGGGTTTACCTGCTAGGGCCCAGGAGATGAAGTTTTTTTCTCACCCCTATCTCTCCGAAAGCTCCCATACCCCAGAACATTGAGCCGCCAATCCTGTCCCTCCCTTAACCAGGTTTCAGTCATGGCTACAACGTCCCTGTCGCTCGTACCTATCTAAGGCCTAAGCTCATTTGCCTTACCCGTCAAGCCCCTTGCATTAAAATACGTGCAGATTATACCAACCCTCCTTCCTCGCTCTCTGGCTTTTTGCCTATTCTGTCCATTAACCTTTCCCACACCACCCTCCATACCAACTTTCCAGAGTGTGCACATGCGGGGTCTCGGGCCGGCGAGGCCTGCGGAATCAGCGATATTTTCCAGACGCTTTGAAGTTATGCATTATAGAAATTTCAGAAAGCATTTGATAAGGTCCCACATAGGAGATTAGTGGGCAAAATTAGGGCACATGGTATTGGGGATAGAGTGCTGACATGAATAGAAAAATTGATTGGTAGACAGGAACCAAAGAGTAGGGATTAATGCGTCCCTTTCAGAATCGCAGGCAGTGACTAGTGGGGTAGCGCAGCTATTTACAATATACATCAATGATTTGGATGAAGAGATTCAAAGTAACATTCACAAATTTGCAGATGACACAAAACTTGGTGGCAGTGTGAACTGTGAGGAGGATGCTATGAGAATGCAGAGTGGCTTGGACAGGTTGGGGGAGTGGGCAGATGCATGGCAGATTAAGTTTAATGTGGATAAATGTGAGGTTATCCACTTCGGTATCAAAAACAGGAAGGCAGATTTCTATCTAAATGGCATCAAGTTGGGAAAAGGGGAAGTACAACGGGATCTGGGGGTCCTTGTTCATCAGTCTATGAAAGTAAGCATGCAGGTACAGCAGGCAGTGAAGAAAGCGATTGGCATGTTCGCCTATATAACAAGAATAGTCGAGTATAGGAGCAAAGAGGTCCTTCTGCAATTATTAGAGAGCCCTAGTGAGACCTCACCTGGAGTATTATGTGCAGTTTTGGTCCCCTAATTTGAGGAAGGACATTCTTGCTATTGAGGGAGTGCAGCATAGGTTTACAATGATAATCAGCCATGACCACATTGAATTATGATGTTGGCTCGAAGGGCCTAATGGCTTACTCCTGCACCTATTATCTATTGCCTATTGTATAAATGAGTTGCTTAAAGCTTAAATAAAGTTTAAGTAAATTACGAGTAGCGTACAAGTTTCATTTGCCTCACAACAATTTAAGCAACACAATCTCAGAAGTTAAGCAGTGTGACATCGAGATGGAGAAACTATTGAAACCACAACGCTTAGATCTGGATCCCAACTCAACCACTGCTGCAAAGGAATGGAAGGACTGGCTTAATACACTAATTAACTTCCTTGATGAGTGTGGCGACAATGCACCAGACAAATTCAGGACATTAATAAGCTCTGTCTCCTATGATGTATATGATTACATAGAGGAATGTACCTTATAATTCTGCTATTGATGTACTAAGCAGATGCTTCGCTAAGACACCCAATGTAATATTTGCTCGACACCTCCTTGCTACTCGTAAACAAAAACCTGGTGAGTCACTTGATGAATTTTTACAAGAACTTCAAAGACTGTGCCTTCAAAACAGTTACAGCTGATCAATATCGACAGGAACTTATTTGAGACTCTTTTATCAATGGTTTGGCATCACCTTTAATAGGACAGAGACTATTAGAAAACAAAACCTTGGATTTAGAGTCAGCTTACAATCAAGCTAACTCATTAGACTTGGCTCAGAAAAATGTAGGTGCTTATGGCTCATCTAATGTGTATTCTGCTGCAACTACTACAAAATAATTTCACCCAAATACTAATATGGAGCAGCTGAAACAATTTTACTTCGGAGTCACGTGAGTGACTACGTGAATAGAAGCCCGTACAGCCGTTGGTGCGTCATGACGTCAGACGCTGGTGCAGTCGGGCGGGGGGAGCAGCAGCGCTCCTCCGAGCGGTAAGTTTAAACCGCGGGTTACATGGAAAGCTGGAGAATTCAGCGGGTGCAGCGGCATCTAAGGAGCGAAGGAGATGGGCGACGTTTCGGGTCGAGACCCTTCTTCAGACTTCACCCTCCATTCTCCAGCAGTTTTCGTTAACAAGTTGAAACGAGGTAAGGTTTGTTGAAAATACTTTACCACAGGTCTTTTTCTGCGACGGTTGGGAGTTTTTGTAGATATGTTGCAGAAAGGGAAGAAGGTGTCGGCGAGGCGCTCCGGGGGTAGAAAGGTAAAGTGGCAGGAGAGTGTTGAGGATGGAGGCCCGTCTGGTACACCTGGTCCGGTGTTGGCTACACAGCCAGTGGTTGCGGACCCACTGCCGGGGGGCAGTGGAGGCTTGTCAGTAGGGGGCCGCTGGCAAGTCTCTGTGGCCCGTAAATGAGTCGGGCCTGGAGGTTATACCCTCCATAGGAGAGTCCGTTTGCTCACGGCTCTCCCACGTCGAGATTCTATTTCAAAAGAATGCTCGACAGGGACCAGCTCCGTGGGGAGGAGTGGTGCCCAAGCCAGGCTGATGGAGAGCTTGTGCTAGCAGCACCTGTTTCAGGGCTGCAGAACTATCCTGCCTGTGAGGAGGATGTTCCAGCTCCGTGAGGAGGAGTGATGCCCAAGCCAGGCTGATGGAGAGCTTGTGCTAGCAGCACCTGTTTCAGGGCTGCAGAACTATCCTGCCTGTGAGGAGGATGTTCTATCAGGGCAGTTTGCTGGGGGAGAGCAGTAAAGGTGTTCGGTGGGAGGTAATTACGAACATTGCTGGGAAGTTTGCTGAGTGTAGAGAGGCAGGAAAGGCGATTGATGTAGAATTGGCTGAAGCCATTCAGTATATGCTCTCCCACCAGTTACAGGAGCTAGCTATGGATGAAGTAGCAAAAAACTATAAAGCTCCTGTTAATTGAGATCTCCTGAAGGTACCGGTGGTTAGTCACCAAATTTGGTCATAGATGGGTTTACCTGCTAGGGCCCAGGAGATGAAGTTTTAAAAAGTGCTTAAACTGTTGTCAGCAGGTATTACAGCTGTGGTGAAAGTTATTGATACAAATGATATGGTTGAAGCACAGCAGGATGAACTGGAACTCCTTTGTAATGCATTTTGAAACCAGTGTACCACCACGAAATCTGTTGTTTGGTGGTAATTTTGCAAAAAGGGTCAAAGACTGTTATGAGGTTGTTATAAACCATGGCTCTCATTAAGCCAGCTGGAAGCAAGGCAAAAAAGGTTCTCTACAAGAAGTCGAGGACAACAAGGCCGCAAGGAAAGATGCTGGTAAGGAATTACCATTGACAGACAATGAATTAACTGATGTTCCTGTTCAAATTGGGGAAGGTAAAAATTGTTTCTCAAACAATGGCAGCAGTTGACATCAGATTTGTTCATACTTAGTGTATTGAAGGGGAGAAAAAATTGGATTTTACTGTAAGGACAGTCTACCTAGTCAACATTTTCCTAGTAGTAAACTTATTTTCAGATGAGGAAAATGTGCTTATTCAAGCAGAGATTCAGTCGTTACATGAGAAGGGGTAATTGAGCCTTCTGTCTATCAAAGTCAACAATTTCTGTCAAGTATATTTTCCAGATCTAAAAAGACTGGGGGATGTAGAATTATTCTGGATTTACCGAATTTGACCAAATTTGTTTGTTATAGGCATTTCAAAATGGAGAACTTTACCACGGGCAAACATCTAGTGTCCAAAGGGTATTATATGGCAACCATTGATTTAAAGAATGCATATTACGCAGTGTCTATTCATGGTGATGATAGAAGATATTTGAAATTTATTTGGATGACTGAGCTGTGGAAATTCAGGACATTGCCGAATGGATTAACTTCAGCTCCTAGATTATTTACTAAATTGGTTAAAACCTGTGTTAGCATTGCTTAGGAGCTCAGGGGCATGTGGTAATGGCCTATTTAGATGATTTCTGATTGTTGGAAAGACTCATGCTGAAACTCAATCATCAGTTTCAGTTGTTAAAATCATTTTTGAACAAATGGGATTTGTTATTCACCCAGGTAAATCTAAAATTATCACCAGTCCAAATTATTGATTATCTGGGATTTTACCATTAATTCCAATCACATGTTGGTAACTTTGCCCAGGGATAAATTGAATCAGTTAATTGAGGACTGTGTTAATCTCGTTGGAGAACAACGGCCTTTGATTAGACAAGTAGCCAGTTTTATTGGGAAGTTGTTGCAGCTTTTCCAGCTGTGCAGTATTGTCCTCTGCATTATCAACAATTACAACCATCAAAGGAACAGGCACTGAGAATACAAAGGGGCTATTTTTGATAGGCCTATGCAGTTGTCAGCTGGGGCGATTGCTGACATACAATGGTGGATAGTACATGTTTCAAAAAATTTAAGGAAGGTTTCGTGGAATCACCGTCACTGATATTATAGACTGATGTGAGTGCACTGGGTTGGGGTGCAACAGATATGTCTTCTAGTTGTGGAGGCAGATGGAATGTGGATGAGACATCGCTTCCTCAATTAAGAGGAACTGATTATTTAGAGTTGTTGGGCACCTGGTATGGGCTCAAAGCTTATTGTTCTACAAGGAGGGATCTGCATGTGCAGCTCAGATTCACAACACCACAGCAGTGGCATATGTAAACCACATGGGTGGAGTTAAGTCACAGTCTTGTGATAGACTGGCTAACCAGATTTGGAGCTGGTGTATTGACCAAAATATCTGGCTTTCAGCACTTTATTTGCCAGGAAGAGGTCACGTCAGTTAATGACAACATTGAATGGATGTTAAATCAGGATGTGTTTAACCAAATGATTGATCAGTATGCATTGCCAGATATTGACTTGTTTGCATCTCGATTAAATCATCAGTTACCTAGATATGTTTCATGGTAACCAGATACTGGGGCAGTAGCAGTGGATGCATTTTCGCTGCATTGGGGGAGGAATGTTTGTGTATGTATTTCCTTCATTCTGTCTCATCAGCAGATGTTTGCAAAAGATCAAGGAGGACTCCGCTTCAGGGGTATTGGTAGTGCCAGATTGGCCTACACGAGCATGGTTTCCCGTTGTATTACAAATGGCTAGGGAGCCTTACATGCTTATGCCCAAGAATAAAAATCTACTGGTAAATCCAGTCACTGGGGATCAACATCCTTTATAGGATCGTATTGATCTGTTAATTTGCAGATTATAAGGAGGCCATACTGGGGAGAGGACTGTCTCATCGGACGGTGGATGTTCTCACGTCGGCCTGCAGGGATAGTACACAGCAGCAATATATCACCTATATAAGGAAGTGGGAGCAATTCTGCCTACAGCAGGATATTGTATACCACACGTCAGGGATCACGGATGTATTGGAGTTGTCAACTCTTTATTTTGACCAAAAAATTAAGTTACAGTGCAATTAATTCAGCCAGAAGTGCTCTGTCTTCTTATTTACCTATGAATGCAGAATTGCATACAGTAGGGACACATCCGTTAGTTCACGATTCATTAAGGGAGTTTCAATTCTAATCCTCCTAAACTCAGGTATGCCGGTATTTGCAATGTGAGTGAGGTTTTTATGCTTCTTCGCCAGTGGGCTCCGGTTACAAGCCTATCTATAGCCAAAGTAACTATGAAGGTGGTCATGCTTCTGGTGTTGGTTTCAGCCCCAACGTGTACAAACATTGCAAAAAGCTACGGCTAGATAGAATGCATGTGTCGGCTGATGCCATTATATTTTATATCTATGATTTGCTTAAACATAATAAAAGAGGCATGACAGGATGTAAGATGGTGTTTTCAGCATACCTCGCAGATGATCGCTTCTGTATAGTCTCACATTTATCTCTTTACATTGAGATTACTAAACCTCTGAGAGGAACAGAGTTGGCTTTGTTTATTAGTCACAAAGAACCACACAGTAAGGTGTCGGTGCAAACGATTGCAAGGTCCTCGCGGCCGCAGGATGGTCCAGTGAGCTAATTTTCAGAGGTTTTGTCACAAGCCGATTTCAAGGCTCGGGGTGTTTGCTGATTCTGGTGTCAGTACTGTTACATTTTTTCCCCTGAGTTAGAGGGGTTTGTTATGATCTGTTTGTAAATAAACTGTTATTCCATTTAACAAATGTATTACTGATGCATGATTGATTGTTAACGACTTTTGAGTCAATCCAGGCAGTGTGAACGTCGGATTTGAGTCTGCGGCGTGAATTCACAGTGCTTTGAAGTCTTCACGTAGTCACTCACGTGACTCCGAAGTAAAATAGTAAGATTAAAACGAGAACTTACCAGTTTGAAGTTTGATCTTTATTTTATGAGGAGTCGAGTTGAGGGACTACGTGCCCTCCGCTCCCACCCTCATAGATCTCATCTGGTAGTTCTAGTTTTATCATCTTACCGTTATACTTCGGTCATTGTTAGCTGTGAATTCATTCCGCTGCTTTGAAGATTGACGCACCAACGGCTGTACGGGCTTCTATTCACGTAGTCCCTCAACTCGACTCCTCATAAAATAAAGATCAAACTTCAAACTGGTAAGTTCTCGTTTAATCTTACTATTTCTACTGATAAATGTGCCCTTGCTGCAGCATATACTTATTCAACAAGGAAGTGGTACTTTTGCGGGGGGTAATATTCATAATAGAGAGGTATGTCATGTCTGGCAGTTCAGAAAGTTTTATAAGTGAACAAGTTGTGTCTCGACTAAATCTAACTATAATTCCTTCAAATGCAGAACTCTCAATGGCGCTGACAACTCTCAATATGCAAATTATTGGATCTTGTATTGTAGACTTTATTCTGAACAAACCTAGTTATAAATCTGTATGTCTTAGTAATTTGAAAAATGTGTGTAGCCATATAATTCTAGGTCAGGATTTTGAGAAACAGCACAGATCACTTCAAATAATGTATGAAGGAACTGTGCCTGATCTTGTATTGTCAAAGCCACCAGTATTTGTGTGTTTTTTTTCTGCTGCATTTGTTGAATGTCAATAGACAATAGACAATAGGTGCAGGAGTAGGCCATTTGAACCTTCGAGCCAACACCACCATTCAATGTGATCATGGTTGATCATCCCAATCAGTACTCCGTTCCTGCCTTCTCCCCGTATCCCCTGACTCCACTATTTTTAAGAGCCCTATCTAGCTCTCTCTTGAAAGCTAGTCCTTTATTATTCACTAATTTATCCTTTAAGTGCAAGCCAATTACTACAAAACCAAGACATTTTAGTAAGGATGACAGAAACTTTATCAACACAGAAGTAACTAATCTTTTACGAGAAGGTATTGTAGAACCCAGCTCTTCCCCTTGGAGGACACAAGTTGTCATGGTTAAGGACCCATTGGAAAAACATAGAAAGAGACTCTGCATTGATTACTCTCAAACGATAAACCAGTTCACAGAGTTTGATGCATATCCATTACCTCGTATAGAGAGAAATGGACAAACTTGTTGAATAGGAAAACCTTAAAGATACTTTCCCTTATCTTGATAATATAACTATTGCAGGAAAAGACCAAGGTGAACATGACGAAAAAGTACAATGGTTTTTAGAAGTTGTACATTCTAAAAATCTAACATTAAATGAGGCCAAGTCAATAACATCAGTGTCATCAATTAATATTCTTGGTTATTGGGTTGGAAATAATATCATCAAGCCTGATCCAGAAAGACTCTGCCCACTCAAAGAAATGCCTGTCCAACTACATTTAACTCTCTATGAAAGGTTCTTGGTATGTTTGCATATTATGCTAAATGGATAATAATTATCTGACAAAATTCAACCTTTAATTAGAGCAAAATCTTTCCCCCTTTACTCTACAACAATTGGTGCCTTTACTTTTTTACTTTTACTTCTGCGACATTACATGCCATCGATGAGGATCTCCCCTTTGTTGTTGAATGTGATGCCTCCGATTTAGCAGTATCAGCAACATTAAATCAAGGAGGACGACCAGTGGCTTTCATGATTGTACTCTCCAAGGTAGTGATTTGCACTACCCAGCCGTCTAAAAGGAAGCTACAGCAATTATTGAAGCAGTGAGAAAATTTAGTCATTTCCTTGCTCGCCAGCACTTCACTTTGATAATAGATCAGCGTTCAGTAGCTTTTATGTTAGATAATTAGAATCGAACAAAGATTAAAAACAGTAAAATTCATGAATGGAGTATTGAATTATCTGCATATAGTTATTCAATTGAGTACCGCCCTGGTAAGGATAATGTTGCTCCGGATACATTAACTCGTGCATTTTGTGCCTCTGTTCATTCTTCCCTACTCACTGATCTTCACAATGGGCTGTGTCATCCTGGAGTCACTCGTATGTTGCACTATATTCGTTCCAAAAACTTACCCATCTCCACAGAAGATGTGAAGATGATGTGTGCTTCATGTAGAATCTGTGTTGAATTAAAACCAAGGTTCTGCACATCCGGTGGCGCTATGGAGTGAATGGAACTCGCGCCATTCAGCTCCGTCAAAACTGTATAAAAAACGGGGGTAAAAGGGGTTAATTGAAACCACTTACCAGAGGAGAACATTTCTGAACGGCTCTGTTAGCGTTCAAAAGGTGCGTGCCGTCATCAGGCACGCGACTTTAATAAGAAAAATGTCGCTGCATCGCTCCCCCCCCACCCCCCCCCCCCCCCCCCCCCCCCCCCCCCACCAAGGGAAAAAGCCTGTGAAAAGGGAAGTAGGCCTCACTGGAGCCTCAGGCTCGAGTTTGAGTGCCTCCCAGGAAGATATTTTAAAGATGGACGACCTCAAAAAAATCATTATTGGTGAGTTGAAACAAATGCTTAAAGATATGAAAAAAGAATATAAAGAAGAAATAAAGACTTTAAGAGCCAACATCTTGGAGTATCATGAGAATTTTAAAGAAGAGTCCAAAAAGGAAGTTATAGCAGCTGTAAAGACTATGATGGACGAATGGAAAGATAAAGCGGATACTGCTTTGCAACAACAGTTGGATGTTGTAAACCGTAAAACTGGCGAGATGGAGGTGCTGCTGGATACCAAGTTGGAACCGATTATAACTTCACTTAACCAAGAAAAAGACGTAATCAAAGAACTGACTGAATCAGCCAAAAAGCGCCTTGCCGAGAACAAGCGTTTATCAGAATTATTACATAAAGTAACTGAGAAATGCATTGACTTGGAAGGACTTCAGAGGCGTAAGAATCTGCGTATTGTTGGGTTGAGTGAAGGCCGAGAGGGAAATCAAGATCCTCGGAAATTTGCTGCAAAACTTTTAAAAGATATTCTGAACTTGGACCAAGAACCTCTGCTGGGCCGAGCACACAGGGCATTGAGACGTACCCCTAGGAAGGATGCTCCCCCAAGACAGATGATTGTGAAGGTAGCTTACGATCATGTTTTTGAAGATATGATGAAGATAATAATACGAAAGAAAAATCTCAAATATGAGGGAGACAACATCAGTATTTTTAGAGATTACCCTGCGGAAGTGGCCAAGAGAAGATCTTTATTTACAGAAACAAGAGGTATCCTGAGGAACATAAAGAATCTGAGATATGGCCTGATGTACCCGGCAACATTAAGGGTAACTTATGATAACAAGGAGCACCGCTTCACCAAACATACAGAAGCTCTTGAATTCGCTCGAGACATTCAGAAGAAACTTGAAGAGGAAGGAGGAGAGGAAGAAGAAGATGAAGGACACTAAATATTACTGATCACCTACTTGATGACACTGATTAACGATCACATATCTAATGATACTGTCCACCCACAGAAAAGGAGGAAGATTTACATTGAAGGAGGACTCGCAGGGAAGGAGACGGAACAATGGACATAGACTCTATCTTGGGGTCAAGGAGGGATGGATGGTTTATTAATAAATATAGTTTTGTATTAACTACGCCTCAAAAATGTATGTTAGCTCTCCTAATATAGTGCTACGATACTAATTGTAATTGATATTAGTAGTATTATTAATCACTAAGTATATAAATTTAATACCCCGCCCCGACATACATATAGCCCTTTAGGCAAAAACGGAGCTGGAATTGTTAACATCTTTTTTTTTTCTCACGGAAGTCCGTAGATTAGTAGCCACGCTAGTGTGGCTTACACTAACACTAACTACACTAACTATAGTTGTAGTCACTTTTTTTTTTCCCTTTACACTTTATTAACATCACCTACTTTACTTACATTTTTTATTATTATTTTTATATTATGTATTTTATTTCATATTATATACTATATGAATTTGAGTATGATTGGTATTATATAGTTAGTTCAAGGAGACGTGTGTATAAGATAATGTCACAGATATTAAATTTAATCGATCTGATGTCTGGGTATAGGATTGGGTTGGATGAGCTGAGACATCTACTCCATTATAAACCACCTTAATAATTAAATGTATGATATAAACACTCGGATTGGGGGTGATGGAATCACCTTCTGTAGTTGGAATGTTAAGGGAATTAACAAACCTATTAAAAGAGGTAAGGTTTTGGCTCAATTAAATAGATTGAAATCTGATATTATTTTTCTCCAAGAGACACACCTTAAACAAGATGTGCAGCATGGATTAACAGCAAAATGGATTTCCAAAGTATATCACTCTTCATTTACGCATAAGTCTAGAGGGGTAGCAATGATTATTCGTAAAGGTATACCTTTTAAACAAAGCTCAATAATAGAAGATGTTGAGGGTAGATATATAATAATTACAGGTGAATTATATTCTAAAAAAGTAATCCTTATGAATATATATGGTCCTAATTTTTATAATCCATTATTCTTCAAGAAAATATTTAACAATATCCCTATATCCACTCGACATAATCTAATAATTGGAGGAGATTTTAATTGTACCTTAGATAATTATTTAGATAGATCATCAACGAAAAGGAAAACCACTTCTAAGTCAAGTACATTTATAAATTATTTTATTAATACAGCAAACGTTAAGGATATCTGGAGAACTGATAACCCATCTGGTCGAGAATATTCATTCTTTTCACCTGTATTTGGAACCTACTCAGAGGATAGACTATTTTTTAATAGACTCAAAACTAATCCCATTTACATATGACTCAAAATATCATAATATTATTATCTCGGATCATGCTCCATTAACATTTAAGATAAAATTAAAATATATAATTATTAAAACCTCTAACTGGAGACTCAACCCCCAAATATTAAAGGATAGGGCTTGTTATGATTACTTGAAAATCAATTTCACTATGAAAACAGATTAAATTATTTTTTGAAACTAATGACAAACCTGGAATTTCACCATCATTGCTCTGGGATACATTTAAAGCATTTATGCGTGGTGCAATAATATCAGCACAAGCATATTTTAATAAAGAAAATCGAAAGACTCAACAAAAGTTGGAAAATGAAATAAAACTATTAGATATTGAAAATGCAATATCCCCTTCTAAGGGACTAAGTAATAAAATTGCATCATTAAAATACAAGCTAAATAAAATATACTCAAATCAGATTATTAAACTTTTTCAACAGACTAAAAAGTACATTTTGAATTTGGGGATAAACCACAAAAATTACTGGCATGACAGCTTAGAAAATTAGATGAGGAGAAAATGATACATAAAATTAGATCTGATCAAGGAGAAATATTGACTTTACCAAAATATATCAATATTATCAAAATCTTTACTTATCTAAACTAGCAGGACAATCAGATGGAATGGAAACATTCCTACAAGAATGGCATGTTAATAGTTTAGATCAGGAAGGTAGAGACTTGTTAAACGCTGATATATCAGTAAAAGATATTGAAGAATCAATTGGATCATTAAATAACGGAAAAGCTGCAGGCCCTGATGGCTTAGGTGATGAATTTTATAAGAAGTTTCATGATCTGATCTCTCCACGCTTACATACAATATATAAATATGCTTATGAACAAGGAAAGTTACCAGAATCATTAAATGAGTCTACAATTACACTTATCCCTAAAGCTGATAAAGATTTGGAGGACCCTGGATCATACAGAGCAATAGCTCTTTTAAATACTGATCAAAAAATACTAACTAAAATTTTATCTCGGAGGCTAAGTTTAGTGATTAATAAATTAATACATCATGACCAAACAGGTTTTATTCCAAAACGGTATTCATCCTATAATCTGAGACGTCTATTCAATGTCATGTACTCAAAAAGAGTGAATGATACTGAACTAGCTGTCATATCCTTAGATGCTGAAAAAGCATTTGACCAGGTTGATGGCCATATTTATTTAAAATAATGCAGAAATTTCAACAGGGGGATATATTCTCCAAATGGGTAAAAATCATATACTCGAATCCAACTGCAAGAATATTAACAAATCAAATGCTATCAGCAAAATTTAAACTCTCTACGGGTTGTAGACAAGGATGCCCGTTATCACCATTACTATTTGCTCTGGTCATAGAACCATTAGCCAAAATGATTAGATCAGAACCAGAAATATATGGATATAATACCAAAACTACAACGAATAAAATATCTCTATACGCAGATGACATCTTAATTTATATTACAAAACCGGAGATTAGTATTCCCAATCAATTTAATGTTATAACTAAGTTTAGAACATTTTCTGGGTATAGAATCAATTGGAATAAAAGTGAAATTATGCCTATAACTGGAATAAAATTAAATATATTAGAACAATTCCCACTTAAAATAGTCACGGACAAACTCAAATATCTAGGAATTAATGTATCTAAATCGTATAACTGTCTAGTTAAATATAATTACCCTCAATTATTAAATAAACTAAAAATATATATATTATATTTGAAAACACTACCTATATCAATGAATAAATGCTATAAAAATGATTTTTTTTTTTACCACAATTGTTATATTTATTTCAAGAAATCCCCTTATATCTCCCCAAAATGTTTTTTAAAAATATAGATACTTTGGTTAATAGTTTTATTTGGGACTATAAAAACCATCAAATAAGTAAAAAACATCTATGTAAATCTAAAATAAATGGTGGACTAGCACTACCAAATTTCCTATATTATTTCTGGGCAGTTCAGATTAAGAATATGGAGTTTTGGTTGGTAAATTTAGATCATGAACCAAGCTGGCTAAAGATGGAAAAGGAAGACTGTTTGCCTTTTGATGTAGGTTTGATTCTTTTTGCACCAAGGGAAGTACAAAAAAAAAATGTATGGTAACAACCCTATAATTCATAGCAATAGACGTATTTGGAAACAAATAGTTAAGACCCTACATATGGTTAATTTGTCACTTTGTTTGCCAATTATGAATAATCCTTTGTTTAAGCCCTCTGTATTGGACAAGGGGTTTAAACATTGGAATGATTTAGGAATTAAAAGGATAGAACACCTTTATAAGGAAGGAAAATTTCTTTCATTTCAAGAGTTACAGGATATCTATGGATTGCAGTCAAATAACATATTTAGGTATTTACAAATTAGAAATTATATTAAGTCAAATATGCCAGACTATTAAAAATAGAAAACCAGGATTATTAGATGAATTGTTTAATAAACACCCTAATATAGAAAAATTAATAGCGTATATATATAATACTATTTTGGATAAGGAAATCCCAACTTCGGAAATATATCGACAAACATGGGAAAATGAAATGGGTTTATCTATAACGAAGGAAATTTGGGAAGAAAGCCTACAATGTATACATCGCTGCTCATTAAATGCTAGACATATATTGATACAATTTAAGGTATTACACAGATTACATTATTCAAAAACGAAATTAAATAGAATTTATTCTAACATTTCTCCTATTTGTGATAAATGTCAGAACTTGGAAGCTAATTTAACGCATAGTTTTGTAACATGTATAAAACTTAATTATTATTGGATAGAAATCTTTAGAGTTATTTCTGAAGTTATTAAAATTAAACTAGACCCAGATCCAAAATTAATAATATTAGGAGTTCCGGATTCAAATCTATCATTAACAGTAAACCAAATAAATTTCTTGGATTACTGTTTGATAATAGGGAAAAAATTAATATTGAAATTTTGGAAGGGAACATTATCCCCAACAATTAAAATGTGGACAGTGGAAATGTTGGAGACGTTGCATTTGGAAAGAATCAGATTTGTCCTAATGGACAAATACAAACTCTTTGAACAGATATGGTCTCCATATACAGAATATTTGAAGGGGTAGCTGTTCTTGGCATCACAACTCAATGGGTACCCGGCAGGATTAGAATAACTCTGTTTTTCTTTTTGATTTGTATACATTTCTCCATTAATATTGCTATTTGAAATTGTGTTATTCACTATTAAGATGTATAGTATAATCTCTCTCTTTTTCTATATAATACTTTATTTTAATTAAATACATATAACAAGAATATATACATATATATTTTTTCTCCTATTTTTTCTTTTTCTCTTTCTTTATAATCAAAATTATTATTTAATCACCACTCTTATTGATTAAAATCTATTCTTTTCTTTTTCTACTTTAAAAAAAAATAGAAGTTTATAAGTACTATTCGTAACATTGAAATAAGTTGGTTGTGTATTTGAAAAGTTGTAATACAGTTGTTATGATGGATTCCTTTTAATAAAAATATTATTACAAAATAAAAAAAAAACAAGGATCTTCCATCCTGAAGAAGGAAGATTGATCAAAGCTACACAACCTATGGAATGTTTGAGTATTGACTTCAAAAGGCCTTTACCATCCTCCTCTCGAAATGTTTATATATTTACCATAGTTGATGAATATTCAAGGTTTCAATTTCTCTTGTCCAAATATGCCAGCTGCTACGGTGGTTATCAAATGTTTAGATCAACTGTTTTAATTCTGTGGATTTCCAAGTTACATACATTCTGATAGGGGCACCTCATTCATGCCAAAAGATTTTAAAGACTACATTTCTAATAGAGGAATTACAACAGTTAAAACAACACCATATCATCTTATTGGAAATGGTCAGGTATAATGGAATAATTTAGAAAGCAGTGATACTTAGACCAACCTATAATGAAAGATATTTGGGATGGAAGTCTACAACATATTCATCAATGTTCGTTAAATGCCAGACATTCTTTAATACAATTTAAAGTATTACATAGACTGCATTACTCTAAAACAAAATTAAATAGAATTTTCCCACATATCTCTCCTGTCTGCGTTAAACGTCAATACTCAGAGGCTAATTTAATTCATACTTTTGTAAATTATATAAAAATCAGAAAATTCTGGATGGATATTTTTAGAATAATTTCTGAAGTGGTTAATACCCAATTGGATCCAGATTCAAACTAATAATATTAGGAATATCAGAACAAAGCCTAAAACTTACAACAAGCCAAAGAAACTTCCTTGATTAAAGTATAATACCTGGGAAAAAATTAATATTAAAATTTTGGAAAAGTCCAACAACCCCCACTATTAAAATGTGGATTATGGAGATGTTGGAGACCTTACATTTGGAAAGAACTAGACTTGTCTTAATTGACAAACAAGAATATGGTCTCCATTTATTGACTTTTTGAAAGGGTAAATTGGTCCGGCATGGAAGTCTGACTGAAGCTTGAACCCAGGATTAGATGAATAGTTATGTTTAATAATCTACGGAGCTATCTCCAAAGTTGTATTATTGGTAATTTATTCTATTCTTTTTTATTGTGTTTTTTTTCTCTTTTTTCTCACAATACAAAAAAAAAGAAAGCAGTGATACTGGCTTTAAAGTCAGATGACATACCAGATCAGCAGTGGGAATGTGTTCTACCAGATGCATTACACTCCATCAGATCTCTACTGTCAACTGCCACCAATACTATTCCACGTGAGCAGTTCTTTAACTTCAAACGGCGTTCTTCTAGTCGTACTTCTCTGCCATCACGGTTGACTAGCCCTGGGCCTGTGTTGCTTCATCGGTATGTCCGATCAAATAAGAATGAGCCCTTTGTTGATGAAGTTGAACTGACTGATGCCAACCCTTCTTATGCAACTATCAAGTATCAGGATGGACATCAGTCAACTGTCTCACTTTGTGACCTTGCACCATATCCGTCTTCTCCATCAACTGCATCACTCCTTGATAACATTAATCCGGAACTTCCTTCAACACTCCCATCATGCCTCATGAGGAACAACTACAGGACTGTTTGGAGTCTGTAGACTGGGCAATGTTCAAGGACTCGGCAACGGAGTTGAATGAATACGCCACCGTCGTTACAGACTTCAGTAAGAAATGTGTGGAGGACTGCATCCCTACAAAAACCTTCCGAGTGTTTCCCAATCAGAAACCTTGGATGAACTGTGAGATTTGCACTCTTTTGAAGACCAGACACCGGGCATTCATGTCTAGATGATACAGTGGTCTACACGAAGTCCGGATACGACCTTGGTAAGGCCATCAAAAAGGCCAAAAGGGAGTTCTGCTCCAAACTGGAGGATGAGACAGATGTTCGGCAGCTGTGGCGGGGACTGAATGCAATCACCTTCTACAAGGCGAAACCAGGAGGCAGCTCGGATGTCGGCGATACATCACTCCCTGATGAGCTCAATGCATTTTACGCACACTTTGATAGGGAGAACACCAATGTGCCTTCCCGAGCCCCCATTCACTGTGATGGTATTTCAGTCTCAGTCATAGAGGCCGACGTCAGGAAATCCTTCAGAGGGGTGAACCCTTGAAAAGCGTCTGGACCTGATGGAATACCTGGTTGTGTTGTAAAAACCTGTGCGGACCAACTAGCTGGAGTTTTTACGGACATTTTCAACCTGTCACTTCTGAGGTCTGAGGTTCCCACCTGCCTCAAAAGGGCATCAATAATACCGGTTCCCAAGAAGAGCAAGGTGACGTGCCTCAATGACTATCGACCTGTGGCACTAACGCCTGTGGTGATGAAGTGCTTCATGGCGCAAATCAACTCCTACCTCGACAAAAACCTGGACCCACTGCAGATCGCTTACCGCCACAACAGATCAAAGGTGGACGCAATTTCGCTGGCCCTCCACTCCGCTCTGGACAACTTGGACAACAAAAACTCATATGTCAGGCTGTTATTCATTGACTACAGCTTTGCATTTAACACAATCATCCCCTCCAAGCTGGTTACCAAACTTGCAGAACTGGGTCTCTGCGCATCCCTCTGCAATTGGATCCTCGACTTCCTCATTCACAGACCACAGTCTGTTCGTATTGGTGGAAATGTGTCAGACTCGATAACAATCAGCACGGGAGCACCTCAAGGCTGCGTGCTCAGCCCCCTGCTGTACTCACTCTATACTCGTGACTGCTTGGCCGGTCATAGTGCAAACTCCATCATCAAGTTCGCTGACGACACCACTGTTGTGGGACCTATCACTGATGGGGATGAGTCGGAGTACAAAAGAGAGACCGAGCGACTGTCCACATGGTACCAGCACAATAACCTGGCCCTCAACACCAGCAAAACCAAGGAACTGATTGTGGAATTTGGAAGGGTAGGATGGGGACCCACAGTCCTGTTTATATCAATGGGTCGATGGTTGAAAGGGTCAAGAGCTTCAAATTCCTGGGCGTGCACATCTGTGAAGATCTTTCCTGGTCCGAGAACACAGATGCAATTATTAAGAAAGCTCATCAGCGCCTCTACTTCCTGAGAAGATTACGGAGAGTCGGTCTGTCAAGGAGGACACTCTCTAACTTCTACAGGTGCACAGTAGCGAGCTTGCTGACCGGTTGCATCGTGGCTTGGTTCAGCAACTTGAGTGCCCTGGAGAGGAAAAGACTACAAAAAGTAGTAAACACTGCCCAGTCCATCATCGGCTCTGATCTTCCTTCCATCGAGGGGATCTACCACAGTCGCTGCCTCAAAAAGGCTGGCAGCATCATCAAGGACCCACACCACCCTGGCCACACACTCATCTCCCTGCTACCTTCGGGTAGAAGGCACAGGAGCCTGAGAACTGCAACGACCCAGTTCAGGAATAGCTACTTCCCCACAGCCATCAGTCACGGCTCCAGGGTGACCAAGGCTGGGAGCTGAACATCCAGGGATATTCAATATTCAGGAAGAATAGACAGAGAGGAAAAGGAGGTGGGGTAGCGTTGCTGGTTAGAGCGGAGATTAACGCAATAGAAAGGAATGACATTAGCTTGGAGGATGTGGAATCGATATGGCTGGAGCTGCGAAACACTAAGGGGCAGAAAACGCTAGTGGGTGTTGTGTACAGGCCACCTAACAGTAGTAGTGGAGTTGGGGATGGCATCAACAGGAAATTAGAAATGCATGCAATGAAGGTAAAACCGTTATAATGGGTGACTTCAATCTACATATAGATTGGGTGAATCAAATTGGCAGGGGTGCTGAGGAAGAGGATTTCTTGGAATGTATGCGGGATAGTTTTCTAAATCAACATGTGGAGGAACCAACGAGAGAGCAGGCTATTCTAGACTGTATATTGAGTAATGAGGAACGGTTAGTTAGCCGCCTTGTTGAACGCGGCCCCTTGGGCAAGAGTGACCATAATACGGTTGAGTTCTTCATTAGGATGGAGAGTGACATTGTTAATTCAGAAACACGGGTCCTGGACTTAAAGAAAGGTAATTTTGAGGGTATGAGACGTGAAATGGCCAAGATGGACGGGCAACTGATTCTTGAAGGGTTGACGGTGGATATGCAATGGAAGGCATTTAAAGACTGCATGGATGAACTACAACAATTGTTCATCCCAGTATGGTAAAAGAATAAATCAGGGAAGGTGGCGCATCCGTGGATAACGAGGGAAATCAGGGATAGTATCAAAGAAAAAGATGAAGCGTACAAATTAGCCAGAAAATGCAGCCTACCAGAGGACTGGGAGAAATTCAGAGACCAACAGAGGAGGACAAAGGGCTTAATTAGGAAAGGGAAAATGGAGTATGAAAGAAAACTGGCAGGAAACATAAAAAACAGACTGCAAAAGTTTGTATCGATATATGAAGCGCAAAAGATTAGTTAAAACAAATGTAGGTCCCTTGCAGTCAGAAATGGGTGTATTTATCATGGGGAACAAGGACATGGCAGACCAATTGAATAACTACTTTGGTTCTGTCTTCACTAAGGAAGACATAGATAATTTGCCGGAAATAGCTGGGGATCGCGGGTCAAATGAGATGGAGGAAATGAGTGAAATCCAGGTTAGCCAGAAAGTGGTGTTAGGTAAATTGAATGGATTAAAGGCCGATAAATCCCCAGGGCCAGATAGGCTGCATCCTAAGGTACTAAAGGAAGTAGCCCCAGAAATAGCAGATGCCTTAGTGATAATTTTTCAAAACTCTTTAGATTCTGGAGTAGTTCCTGAGGATTGGAGGGTAGCTAATGTAACCCCACTTTATAAAAAGGGAGGGAGAGAGAAAACGGGGAATTACAGACCAGTTAGTCTAACATCGGTAGTGGGGAAACTGCTAGAGTCAATTATTAAAGATAGGATATCAGCACACTTGGAAAGTGGTGAAATCATTGGAAAAAATCAGCATGGATTTACAAAGGGTAAACCATGTCTGACGAATCTTATTGAATTTTTTGAGGATGTAACTAGTAGAGTGGATAAGGGAGAAGCTGTGGATGTGTTATATCTGGACTTTCAGAAGGCTTTCGACAAAGTCCCACACAAGAGATTGGTATACAAACTTAAAGCACATGGTATTGGTGGTTCAGTATTGATGTGGATAGAGAACTGGCTGGCAGACTGGAAGCAAAGAGTAGGAGTGAACGGGTCCTTTTCAGGATGGCAGACAGTGACTAGTGGGATGCCGCAAGGCTCAGTGCTGGGACCCCAGCTATTTACAATATACATTAATGATTTGGACGAGGGAATTAAATGCAACATCTCGAAGTTTGCGGATGACACGAAGCTGGGGGGCAATGTTAGCTGTGAGCAGGATGCTAGCAGGCTGCAGGATAAGTTGGATAGACTGGGTGAGTGGGCAAATGCATGGCAGATGCAGTATAATGTGGATAAATGTGAGGTTATCCACTTTGGTGGCAAAAACAGGAAGGTAGACTATTATTTGAATGGTGACCGATTAGGAAAAGGGGAGATGCAGCGAGACCTGGGTGTCATGGTACACCAGTCATTGAAAGTAGGCATGCAGGTGCAGCAGGCTGTGAATAAAGCAAATGGTATTTTGGCATTCATAGCAAAAGGATTTGAGTACAAGAGCAGGGAGGTTCTACTGCAGTTGTACAGGGTCTTGGTGAGGCCACACCTGGAGTATTGTGTACAGTTTTGGTCTCCTAGTCTGAGGAAAGACATTCTTGCCATAGAGGGAGTACAGGGAAGGTTCACCAGACTGATTCCTGGGATGGCATATGAAGAAAGACTGGATAGACTCGGCTTGTACTCGCTGGAATTTAGAAGATTGAGGGGTGATCTTATAGAGACTTACAAAATTCTTAAGGGATTGGACAGGCTAGATGCAGGAAGATTGTTCCTGAAGTTGGGGAAGTCCAGGACAAGGGGTCACAGTTTAAGGATAAGGGGGAAGTCTTTTAGGACCAAGATGAGAAAATCGTTTTTCACACAGAGTGGTGCATCTGTGGAATTCTCTGCTACAGAAGGTAGTTGAGGCCAGTTTGTTGGCCATATTTAAGAGGGAGTTGGATGTGGCCCTTGTGGCTGAAGGGATCAGGGGGTATGGAGAGAAGGCAGGTACAGGATACCGAGTTGGATGATCAGCCATGATCATATTGAATGGCGGTGTAGGCTCGAAGGGCTGAATGGCCTGCTCCTGCACCTAATTTCTATGTTTCTATGTTTCTATCAGGCTATTAAACCTGGCTCAGACAAATCTCTGAACATTAATACCCCTCCACCTGTTATTTGCACTTTATTAATTTATTAATTAATGTGTGTATTTACGTATATAATTGTAGTCATTGCCTACTATGTCCTGTTGTGCTATGCAAAGAAAGAATTTAATTGTCCTGTCAGGGACACATGACAATAAACCCTTTTGACTTGACTTTGACTTTTGATCCCCTATGGAAACTTCTGTAAGAAATTGTAAAATTGAAAATGTAAATAACAATATGAGTGATGTTGATGACCTAGCAATATATGTACCACCAGCTATAGAAACACCATTATCTCCTGATGCTCCATGGGAGAATGAAGCGTGCGCATGTGCGGGGCCTTTCCAGAGTGTGCGCATGTGCGGGGTCTCGGGCTGGCGAGGCCTGCGGAATCAGCGATATTTTCCAGATGCTGTGAAGTTATGTATTACAGAAATTAGTTGCTTAAAGCTTAAGTAAAGTTTAGGTAAATTACGAGTAGCGTACAAGTTTCATTTGCCTCACAACATTCTTTCAGCCTGAAAATGGTTATCCACCATTAGAAGCTCTATCAAAGCTCTACAGGTGTATTGTGGAGAGCATACAGATTGGTTGTATCACTGCCTAGTTGGGTAATTCGAATGCTGAACAATGAAGAAGGCTGCATAAAGTGGTGGACATTGCCTGGGTCCATCATGGGTTGCTGACTGCCCCATCATCGAAGGGTTCCACAGGAAGCGCTGCCTCAAGAAGGCAGCTAATATCATCAAAGACCTACACCACGCTGTCCACGCTCTTACCTTGCCACTTCCATCAGGAAGAAAGTTCAAGGAACCTACAAATCATTAGCTCCAGCTTCAAGAACAGCTTCTTTCTATCAACTATCAGGCTCGTGCACAGGTTTAATCCATATAACAATTACAAATGGTCGGCCCTTCCAGTCTGTGCCGACCATTTGTTTTCCCCTAGTCCCATCTACCTGCACTCAGACCATACCCCTCCATTCCCTTCATGTCCATATACCTATCCACTTTACTCTTAAATGTTAAAATCGATCCTGCCTCCACCACTTCTGCTGGAAGCTCATTCCACACAGCCACCACCCTCTGAGTAAAGAAGTTCCCCCTCACGTTACCCCTAAACTTCTGTCCCTTAATTCTCATGTCATGCCCTCTTGTTTGAATCTTCCCTACCCTCAATGGGAAAAAACGTATCCACGTCAACTCTGTCTATCCCTTTCATCATTTTAAAGACCTCAATCAAGTCCCCCCTTAACCTTCTGCGCTCCAAAGAATAAAGACCTAACTTGTTCAACCTTTCTCTGTAACATAGTTGCTGGAACCCTGGCAACATTCTAGTAAATCTCCTCTGTACTCTCACTATTTTGTTGACATCCTTCCTATAACTAGGCGACCAAAATTGTACACCATACTCCAGAATTGGTCTTACCAATGCCTTGTACAATTTTAACATTACTTCCCTACTCCTATATTCAATGCTCTGATTTTAAAGGCCAGCACACCAAAGGCTTTCTTTACCACCCTATCTACATGCGATTCCACCTTCAGGGAACTATGCACAGTTATTCCTAGATCCCTCTGTTCCGCAGCATTCCTCAATTCCCTACCATTTACCATGTACTTCCTATTTTGATTTGTCCTGCCAAGATGTAGCACTTCACACTTAACAGCATTAAACTCCATCTGCCATCTTTCAGCCCACTTTTCCAAATGGCCCAAATCTCTTTGTAGACTTTGAAAATCTACTTCATTATCCACAACACCACCTATCTTAGTATCATCTGCATACTTACTTATCCAATTTTCCACCCCATCATCCAGATCAATGATGTACATGACAAACAACCCAACACAGATCCCTGAGGCACCCCACTGGTCACCGGCTTCCAACCTGACAAACAGCCATCCGCCATTACTCTCTGACATCTCCCATTCAGCCACTGTTGAATCCATCTTGCTACTCCGCCAATAACACCCAAAGATTGAATCCCAAACTTTCTTCAAACTATCTATGACAGTGCTACTAAGGTGGCATTACATACTTTGGCTTACACTACCTTGTCCCTGATTTTGCTAGAATAACTGATAATTTATTATATATTTATTTATTGTGTTGCAGTGTTTAATGTGCCTGTAAAGCTGTAGCAGTCTCCATCTCCCCTGACTCTCGGTATGCAGAAGGCCTCGACCCGACACAGCACCCATTCCTTCTCTCCAGAAATTCTGCCAGTTCAGCTGAGTTACTCCAGCATTCTGTGACTATCTTTGTTGTAAACAGCATTTGCTGTTTCTTCCGTCACAAGGTCAATATGGGAATGGGAAAGGGAGTTACAATGGGCAGCGACCAGGAGTTCCAGCAAGCTTCAAATTTTAAAGCCTAATGTTTCAGATTTAATGTTTAAGTTTCTGTTTCCATACTGGTAGGACTTCCAATTTCTAGGAGACAGCTGATAAATATACTTTACAATGAATACTTCTTTAAAATGGACAGTTTTAAGGTTTTCAATAAACTACTAATTCATAACTTTGTGTTGGGAGCATTTTCATTCATTCAGTTATGTTAGCAGTGACATTTGTGAAGGATATTTTATCGTTCCATTGCATTTACTGCTATTGAATTGATTAATGTTTTACATATTAAATCCTGCTTTTCTATTTACTTCATGCCAAATTCATGAGATTTGAATATTTACCATACCAATTAAAATACTTATTGTTTAAAAAAAATAATTGCAGGATTCCATTTAGTCCCCAAGCTATAACTTTCAAATAAGGAATAATATCATCCAATTAGGTCTTGTGTTCCAAACCTATGCCAAAAGATTTAACTGTGAAAGAATGGGCAAGAAAGGAATCTGCAGGATTTTCCACTGCTGAAAGCTGTTGAAACCAAATCATTAAATATAATTAAAGAAGAAGTTAGATGAGGAGAAAGCAGGTACAGCATGCTCAATTTAGATGATTATCTATAATCCAATTGAATAGCGGGGCAAGCTTAAAGGGCCAAATGGCTTATTCCTGCTTATCATTTGTATATTTCTATGTGGCTGTTGACAATAACGTAGCCTGTTTTTGCTGATTGTCTTAATTGGTATTTAGCGTTAGCTTATCAGACCAGTTAAGAATATAGCATCTAGCTGTGAGTCTGAAGACGCATATTAGCCAGAGCAGGTACGAACAAACTCTTCCATCCCTAAAGGTCATGAACCAAATTAATCTTCATGAACAATAGAAAATGCTACAAACATTCAGCAGATCAGGTCTTCTTCTTCTTCTTCTCCTCCTCCCTCTTCTTCTTCTTCTTCTCCTCCTCCTCCCTCTTCTTCTTCTTCCTCTTCTTCTCCCTAAGTCATGGGGCAACTTGTTCTATTTGATCTTATTTGATTGTGCACGCCAGGTTGATTGCATTCATTGAAACAGGGCGGACCACGTGAAGGTTGCAATCTCCCACACATCTTCAGATCAGGTAACATGAAGGGATAGAGAAACAGATTTAATATTTCAGGCCAAACTATCAGGCCACATGCTTTAACCTGAAAAAATAATTTCTGTTTTTCTCGCTCCACAGACTTACTGTCCCACTTAGGCGATTTTTTTTAGGCGACTGCCGACGACTGTCATAGTCGTAGACGGTCACCGAAAAATTGGCGACTGGACCACCATACGACAATGTCTATGACAAGCTACAACAACCTATCACCTAGTTGACATCAAGCTACCGACAACCGGCGACCCATTTGGACGTCCACCTGTGACCACACAGGCGACAACCTAAAAAGTCAACCTACTTCCACCCGCAACAAGCAACGACCCTGTCGGCAACAACTGAAGACAATTCAGTCGCCGGTACCTGTCGCCGGTTGACGTAGGTACTCGCCAATAGAATTCACTGAAGTCAGCACCGCCAACAACCGACGTCACCTGGCGACAACCTACGGCAGCACCTACGTCAGGAGGTCAAGCTACGCTCATTGGTGTCATCCCACTGTCGCTGACTGTTGCCAAAAATCTTTGAACGTTGAAAATCCAGCGGCGACCGGAAAGACACTATAACTCTTTGGGCGACTGAGGAAACTACTCACGACCATAGAGGTGACACCCCGGCGACCATGTGGCGACAGCCAAGTCACCCGTAGTCACATAAAAAATAGCCTAAGTGCGACAGGCCGTTAAGAGTTTTGACCATCTATTTAAATTTCAGATTTCCAGTTCCTGTAGTTTTTTTTAATGTTTACAATAAGGTGGATAGGATAGTACAGCAGAGGAACAGACCCTTTGGCTCACGATGTCAGTGCCAAACACGGTGCCAAATTTAACTACTCCCATCTGTCTGCTCATGGTGGCTGTCTTTCGATTTGCTGCCTTAAAAATATCCATTGACGACCTCCACAGCCTTTTGTGGCATAGAATTCCACATATTCACCACTTTCTGACCAAAGAAATTCCTCCTCATCTCCTTCCTAAAACAACATCCTTTAATTCTGAGGCTCCTAATAGACTCTCCTATTAGTGGAAACATCCTCTCTTTAGGCCCCCCTCGGGCATGACTGACCACGAGTGTCTCCAGGGTTGGAGGACGCCTGTGCGTGACTTTGTTTAAAATATGACATTGTGGGGATTACTGAGACATGGCTGCAGGAGGATTGGGCCTGGGAACTTAATATTCACGGTTATACATCCTATAGAAAGGACAGGCAGGTGGGCAGAGGAGGAGGGGTAGCTCTGCTGGTGAGGGAGGGAATTCAGTCCCTTGCGAGGGAAGACATAGGGACTAATGAGGTAGAGTCACTGTGGATTGATTTGAGGAATTGTAAAAGCAAGAAGACACTAATTGGTGTTATCTACAGACCCCCAAATAGTAGCCTGGATGTAGGGTGTAAGTTGCAGCAGGAGTTAAAACTGGCATGTAACAAAGGTAATGCCACTGTGGTGATGGGGGATTTCAATATGCAAGTAGACTGGGAAAATCAGGTTGGTTCAGGACTCCAAGAAAGGGAGTTTGTAGAATGCCTCCGAGATGGATTCTTAGAGCAGCTTGTAGTGGAGCCGTCCAGAGAAAAGGCAATTCTGGATTTAGTGTTGTCCAATGAACCAGATATGATAAGAGAACTCGAGGTAAAGGAACCGCTTGGAGGTAGTGATCATAATATGATTAGTTTTAACCTGCAATTTGAGAAGGAGAACGTTAAATCGGAAGTGGCAGTGATGCAGCTGAACAAAGGGGACTATGAAGGCATGAGAGGGGAGCTGGCCAAAGCAGATTGGAAAGCGATCCTAGCAGGAATGACGGTGGAACAGCAATGGCAGGAATTTCTGGGCATAATCCGGAAGACGCACGATCATTTCATTCCAAAAAGGAAGAAAGATTCTAAGGGGAGTAGGAGGCAACCGTGGCTGACAAGACAAGTTAGGGATAGAATAAAACTAAAAGAAAAGATGTATAACAGCAAAGAGTAGCTGTAAGCCAGAGGATTGGGAAACTTTCATAGGACAACTGAAGGAAACAAATTTTCATTAGGCGAGAAATAGTATTGGGTAGGCTAATGGGACTGATGGATGATAAATCCCCTGGGCCGGATGGTCTGCATCCCCGGGTTCTCAGGGAGGTGGCTATAGAAATAGTGGACGCATTGGTGATCATTTTCCGATGTTCAATAGATCCAGGATCAGTTCCTGTGGATTGGAAGATAACTAATGTTATCCCACTTTTCAAGAAAGGAGCGAGAGAGAAAACAGGGAATTACAGACCAGTTAGCCTGACTTCGGTGGTGGGAAAGATGCTGGAGTCAATTATTAAAAAGGTAATAATGGGGCATTTGGATAGCAGTAAAGGATTAGTCCAAGTCAACATGGATTTATGAAAGGGAAATCATGCTTGACTAATCTTCTGGAATCTTTTGAGGATGTGACAAGTAAAATGGATGAAGGGGAGCCAGTGTATTTAGTGTATCTAGACCTTCAGAAAGCCTTTGATATGGTCCCGCATGGTATACTGGTGACTAAAATTAGAACACATGGTATTGGGGGTAGGGTGTTGACATGGATAGAAATTTGGTTGGCAGACCAGAAGCAAAGAGAGGGAGTGAATTTTCAGAATGGCAGGCAGTGGCGAATGGAGTGCCGCAGGGCTCGGTGTTGGGGCCGCAAATGTTTACCATATATATTAATGATTTGGAAGAGGGAATTAGGAGTAGCACTAGCAAGTTTGCGGATGACACAAAGCTGGGTGGCAGTGTGAACTGTGAAAAGGATGTTAGGAGGTTGCAGGGTGACCTGGACAGGTTGAGTGAGTGGGCAGATGCGCTGCAGATGCAGTGTAATATAGATAAATGTGAGGTTATTCACTTTGGCGGCAAAAACAAGGGGGCAGATTATTATCTCAATGGGGGTAGGTTACGTAAGGGGGAAGTGCAGCGAGACCTGGGTGTCCTTGTGCAGCAGTCACTGAAAGTTGGCGTGCAGGTACAGCTGGCTGTGAAGTAACTTAATGGAATGTTGGCCTTCATAACATGAGGATTTCAGTACAGGAGTAAAGAGGTTCTTCTGCAGTTGTATTGGGCTCTGGTAAGACCACATCTTGAGTATTGTGTACACGGGTTATTGATAGGTGACGATCAGCTATGATCACAATGAATGGTGGTGCTTGCATGAAGGGTCGAATGGCCTCCTCCTGCACCTATCTTCTATGTTTCTAGGTTTGTATAATGGCTATTTGTGAACTAATTGTTTTTTTTGGCAATTCAGTCATTCATGATTAATACTAATGAGACTGATTTTGATTCTAAATGTATTTACTTGTTTGAATTTAAATTTCCCAGCTGCTGTGGTGGTTTTCAAACTCAAATCCTTAGATCAATGGCCGAGGCATCTGGCTGTTGGTCAAGTAACTTAACCGCCATGTATTATGATGGAATACTCTGCACTGGACTGGATGAGCGCAGCTTCATCAACATAAACTATCCAGGAGGAAGCAACCCACTTGACTGATGCCCCATCCACTACCCTCATCATTCATTTCCTCCACCAGTGATGTCCTGTGTCTGTAGTGCATGTCATCTATAAAATACACTGTATTGGTTAGCCAAGACCACCGTGCTTTCACTTCCAGACTTGTAACCTCTTCTACGACAAGGACAATGAGTGCACGGTAACATTATCTTGACTTGAAAATACTTTGCTTTTCCTCATGGTGCACCTTACCCCATACAGCATCCTGACCTGCAACGTGGCTCCAATACCTGACCTATTTAACAGTAGAAGTCCATTGGCTCCACATCATATCCCCATTATCTACCTTCTCAGGGTCGGATGTAAATTCAATTTCTTATAAGTAAGGTTGGAAGCCCATTGAAATGGCTGAGAGCCAAAGCAACTCATGTTATCTATGTTTTCCAGAGGGAGATTTTGGATTCCCATCAGAGTAACAATGACAGTGTGTGTAGAATATACTGCTTGCAAGTACAGTATTTAGAATGCAATACATAAACTTCAAAACATTTAGGCTCAATCTGCCTACAGCTTATTTAATCTCAAAGCAATGTGCATTAGAAATTAGAAAAGACGACCCGATGGATCGGATTTTGGAAATGCACTACGTTTGGAAAGTGACATTAGGAAAATCAAAGGTATCTTACACCAGATTGTATGCACAATCCACAGGAATACAATTAAATGAACATTGACCTCCAAGCCACAACTGGTAACCAAAGGCTTGGGTTTAAGGTTTCCTACAAAGAAAGTGAGATGGTATGGCAGTGAAGTCTGTGGAAAGAATTCTAGAGCTGATAGCAATGCAAAATGAGATGTGCAAGGACAAAACTGGGGAAGCTCAGAATCTTGGGCAGAAGGTTTTCCTTTTGTAACAGAGATATAGAGAAGGCAGTTAGAGATAGGTGCTGAAATCAAGGCCCAGGGGCAGTCAAAGGTATGCCCACAGGTCCATGAGGCCAAATCCTAAAATGATGTAAAAATCACTGTGAATAATATGGCTTCTGATTCCAGAGGTCAAGCCAAACACAATTGCAATTTGATACATTTTAGTTTTTGACTCTTTAGCACTTATGGTCCATTAAGCGTAAATTGACTCTCATTTCAGAGAGATACAGTGAGCGAATTGAATCAAAGATTTGGTTTGGACAGCAATCACATTTTTGGAAACAGTAAATATACATTATTTTGTTTCCTCTGAAAATCAAAAACAAGTTATTATTTTTAATTGAAAATGCACTTCTGGAAGAGAGGGACACCAGAGGCTCAGATGCTTGAATATGCAGTTAAGAAAACTTGTTTTCTGCAGATTCCTGCCACCATTTCCATGACACCCTTCTATTTCACCTCAATGCCCAATTCTGCCTCCTGCCAACAATCGGCTATCTCCAGGTGGCTCTCTTCAAATTAAGAACCTCTTGTGACCAATTTGAAACTCCAGTTTTGAATCAGAGGTGTGAAGAGTGCAAGAAAACTAATTAACACTTTGTACCTATGATGGATACAATTATTGCTTTTAGCCGGCTAGCCTTATGCTACTTCTACAAGCTGATGTTCCAGGAATGAAAAGTACCACAATTAAAGCACAAAGGTTCATGAGCCCCAGAGTTCCTCCAGAAGTTTGGTTATTATGCAACACAGGGGCAAATACAAAATTCAAACCAATTTTCTCCTTAAAGTTGCTAAAGCCATCTGAGATTTGGCTCCCATATAAATAATGAGAATGACAATAAAGTGCTTTGGGGTTTAGTAAGGTTAAATGTTAACTGGAACTTACTCAGTGTAAAAGGCTGAGCTGTTGTTATGTGTAAAAGCATTTGTGAGGGTTTCCTGAAACAGTATGTGGTTAGAACGACTGCACTGGACGTTGTGTTGGGAAACGAGCTTGGCGAGGTGACTGTGTGCCCAACATTTTGAGAACCGTGATCAGAAGGTGCAGTGGTAGAGTTGCTGCCTAACACCCGGGATCAATCTTGACTACATGAGCTGTCTGTACAGAGTTTGTACATTCTCCCACTGACTTGCATGCATTATCTCAAATATAGAATCATAGAAAATAGGTGCAGGAGTAGGCCATTCAGCCCTTCGAGCCTGCACCGCCATTCAATATGATCATGGTAGATCATCCAACTCAGTATCCTGTACCTGCCTTCTCTCCATACCCCTGATCCCTTTAGCCACAAGGGCCACATCTAACTCCCTCTTAAATATAGCCAATGAACTGGCCTCAACTACCTTCTGTGGCAGAGAATTCCACAGACTCACCACTCTCAGTGTGAAAAATGATCTTCTCATCTCGGTCCTAAAAGACTTCCCCATTATCCTTAAACTGTGACCCCATGTTCTGGAGTTCCCCAACATCGGGAACAATCTTCCTGCATCTAGCCTGTCCAACCCCTTAAGAATTTTGTAAGTCTCTATACGATCCCCCCTCAATATCCTAAATTCCAGCGGGTACAAGCCGAGTCTATCCAATCCTTCTTCATATGCAATTCCTGCCATCCCAGGAATCAGTCTGGTGAACCTTCTCTGTACTCCCTCTATGGCAACAATGTCTTTCCTCAGATTTGGAGACCAAAAATGTACGCAATACTCCAGGTGTGGCCTCACCAAGACCCTGTACAACTGCATTAGAACCTCCCTGTTTTGTACTGAAATCCTTTTGCTATGAATGCCAACATACCATTCGCTTTCTTCACAGCCTGCTGCACCTGCATGCCTACTTTCAATGACTGGTGTACCATGACACCCAAGTATCTTCGGTTTTTTCCGACACTCCAAAGGCAAACAGGTTTGTAGGTTAATTGACTTGGCAAGAATGTAAATTGTCCCTAGTGTGTGTAGGACTAGTGCGGGAATCACTGCTCGGTGCAGACTCGGTGGGCCAAAAGGTCTGTTTCCGCACAAGATAAGTCTGAACATTGGGAGAAAGTACTAATTTAGGGTAAAACAGATTTAATCTGGAGCGAGGGAGAATAAAGTTTTAGTAGTTGTTATTGAGTAAGTCTACATCTGATATGTTAGTTTGGCGAATCGAGAAGGTGGGTATGCAAAATTCTTTATTTCGGGAAAGAAAATAAAGAAGTTGCCCAAGTCGCTAAAGACAGCCAAATATAACGATGTTGGTTCTACACATGCTAGAATGACACGTTACAGCAAAAAGCCAGCGCATAAAACACCCAAGCTCATTTGACTTCTCCAGCCAATCACGAGGGTTCGATTACACAGAGCCACCACAAGGTGTCGCTGCAAGACCCCCCCCCCCAGAACCCGATCTCATCTCAGCCCCCCACGTCCAAGGTGAAAGTTGCGATGCCAGGCCGCAACAACCGGAACAGCCCCTTGTAAACGCGCTGCAGCGGGGACCAGTGCAAATCCCTGTGGACAAAAAATAACCAAAATTAATAGAGGAAATTAATTCTATATCCTGAGGATCATTCTCAGGATATAGAATAAATTGAAATAAAAGTGAAATCATGTCAATAAAACCGAAAGACTCTACGCATCTTTTAGTTTACTTTCAAAATAGCTACGGAAAAATGTAAATACTTGGGCATTGAAATTACTAGAAGATATCAAGATATGTTTGACGAAAATTATAACCCTCTACTTAAACTATATAACTTAATTAAATTATATTAAATTTTGGAAAACGCTTCCGATATCCTTAATAGGCCGAACAAATGCCATAAAAATGATTTTTCTACCACAAATTTTATACCTCTTCCAATCTATTCCAATATATTTACCCAAAAAGTTTTTTAAAAAACTGGACTCAGATATCACAAATTTTATTTGGGATTATAAATCTCACAGAATACAAAGAGCTCATCTGAATAAACCCAAAGTAGTAGGGGGATTAGCACTCCCCAACTTTATGTATTACTACTGGTCTGTAAATATCAGAAACATGATCCAATTGCTGGATAACTCTCCCCAGCAACCGGATTGGACGATTATGGAGAAAGAGGATTGCTCTCCTTATAATATTGGAGCAATCCTTCCCTCTCCAACATCGATGAATAATACAAATTACAACAATAATCTAATTATATACAGTACAATTAGAATTTTCTATTTTCTGCATTTATAAATCTACTACAAGGATAAGGTGCAAGAATACCTCAAAAAAGTACCGGTGTCGGGTGTTGGTAAAGGGGGAAGAAAAACTGTCGAGTTGGTAGATTCCTTTTGCGAGATGTTTATAATAAAGTAACTGGCTTTTCTTCTTTCTTTCCCTTTTTCTTTTTTGTTCCTCTCCAGGGTCTATCTCTTAATCTTTCCGGTCTCTAACTCAAGGGTTTCCTTTCCCTCTATCACGCTTTTGCACTTTCACATCTCTTTTTCACTCTCCTACTTTATTTCTCTCTCTTTTCTCTCTTTTTTAAAGCCTTAAAAATATTAAGGAGTACAATGACTGTAATACAATATAAGGGATGTACACTGATGCAACGTACGGTACCTCTAATAAATAAAGATATAAAAAACAAAAAAACAACCAGTTCTGCAGGACCGGTGACATGTGGACTGCGTTTGTCCCGTGCCATGAGGTAGGCACTGGAGCCAGGCTGCTCACCCACTCCCGGAGAGTCGCCAATGCCGCTGGGGCAGATTCCGGCTGCCCTCGAACCACAGGGAGAAAATCTCCGTGCACCGGCAAAACCGAGCCGTAGACTAACTCGGTGGACGATGCATCTAAGTCCGCTTTGGGGACCATGCGGATGCCCAATAACACCCAAGGCAACTGGTTGACCCAGTCAGGACCCGTGAGCCGTGCCTTCAGCGCTGTCTTGAGGTGGCGGTGGAACCGCTTGACAAGCCGTTAGCCTGGGGTTGATAGGCGGAGGTGTGGTGCAACCGCTCCCCGTACAATTTTGCCAGTGAAGTCCACAATGAGGGTGTGAACTGTGCCCCCCGCACGGTAGAAATGTCTGCCGGAACTCCAAACTGAGCAATCCAATTGGTTGCAAGGGCCCGCGAACAAGACGCGGCGGAGGTGTCAGAGAGCGGAATAACCTCAGACCACCTCGTGAACCGATCCACAACCATGAGGAGATTTGTGGCACCGCGGGATGTCGGTAATGGGCTTACCAAGTCAACGTGGATGTGTAGAAACTGGCCCAAATGCACAGCAAATTCTTTCACCGGGGCCGTACATGCCGCTGCACCTTGGTAGTTTGGCAGGGGATGCAGGCTCGAGCCCAGGCCGCAACCTGTTTGCGGAGGCTATGCCAGACAAATTTGTCCGCCACCAGCGCGGAGGTCGCCCGGATTGAAGGGTGGGCCAGGCCGTGAATGATGTCGAAAATCCGACGGCGCCAACCCACGGGAACGATGGGACGATGTCGTCCGGTGGAGATGTCACACAGCACCACCGTGCCCGAAGGCACAAACGGAACGTCATACAACCGCAACCCAGAAGCAGCTGTCTTGTAGTCCGCCCTGCCATCGTCTGCGCGCTGCGCTGCATCCAACTCCCCGTAATCCACGCCGTGGTCAAGGCCGTCACAGCTGGGAGGGCCGGGCGGGACTGGGAGTCGGCAACCGTGTTGCACTTCCTGGCCACATCCAGGCGCCTGTAATCCCCACATGGTCTCCACCCCCCTGATGTCTTGGGAACCATGTGCCCACGGGCTGTCTGAGCGCCGCACAATCCCCATGTCCTCCATTAGCTGTAACTCCTCCCTGATGATGTGCAGCTTGTCTGGTGGGAGCCGGCGTGCACTGGCGGTCCCACGGTGGGGATATGATGCACAACCCCGTGCTTGGGGGCCGCCGTGCGGAAACGGGGGTTGAGGAGCTCCGGGAACTCTGCTACGAGGGAGCCATAGGGGTCCTCAACCTCAGCCACCGCACTCAGCTGCAAGTGAAACTGAGCCGCTATGTGTGCAAACCAGACCTGTGGTTGCTCTGTCCTGAACACGGGCAGCTTGAGGACCACAGTGTTTTGCTGGGTGACAGGGATGGAGGCGGCTTGCATGTTAGAATCATAGAATCATAGAAAATAGGTGCAGGAGTAGGCCATTCGGCCCTTCGAGCCTGCACCGCCATTCAATATGATCATGGCTGATCATCCAACTCAGTATCCTGTACCTGCCTTCTCTCCATACCCCCTGATCCCTTTAGCCACAAGGGCCACATCTAATTCCCTCTTAAATATAGCCAATGAACTGGCCTCAACTACCTTCTGTGGCAGAGAATTCCACAGACATTTGAACGTCCAAAGCAGTTGGACATGTCGGGGTCACCAGTTTGGCGAGTTGAAATGGTGGGTATGCAAAAATTATTTATTTCCGGAAAGAAAATAAAGAAGTTACCCGTGTCGCTAAAGCCAGCCAAATACAAATATGTTGGTTCTACACGCGTGGTGGTAGAATGACCCGTTACAGCAAAAAGCACACGCATAAAACACCCAAGCTCATGTGACTTCTCCAGCCTATCACGAGGGTTCGATTACACAGAGCCAACACCAGGTGTCGCTACATTAGAATCATTTAAAGAAAGCTAATAGTAAGATTAAATGAGAACTTACCAGTTTGAAGTTTGATCTTTATTTTATGAGGAGTTACGATGAGGGATTACGTGAAGAAGCCCACCAGCCCGCATGCTCGTCAATCTTCAAAGCAGCGGTGTGGAATCACTGGTAACAGTAGTTGAAGTGACAGAGTAAGATTAGAGTAGACTAGAACTACCAGATGACCTTTATGATACGAGGGTTGGGAGTGGAGGGCACGTAATCCCTCATCGTAACTCCTCATAAAATAACCATCAAACTTCAAACTGGTAAGTTCTCATTTTATCTTACTATTTTACTTTGGAGTCACGCGAGTCATTCCGTGAAGATTTTGAAGCTCTGCGATTTCATTCCGTGGAAAAATGAGTCCACACAAATGAGTCCATGACTGCATCAAGTGACCACAGATAAGGGAAACATTCATAATGCATACAGACATGACATAGAATTAAAACATGCTGATGCTGATAATTGAACAAATAATAATAACTGTAACCCCTCTCATCCAAGGGGTAACTATAAAATAGAATCTAGATTTTACTTCGGAGTCACGTGAGTGACTACGTGAATAGAAGCCCGTACAGCCGTTGGTGCCTCATGACGTCAGACGCTGGTGCAGTCGGGAACGGTTGGAGCAGCAGCGCTCCTCCGAGCGGTAAGTTTAAACAGGTTACACGAAAAGCTGGAGAATTCAGCGGGTGCAGCAGCATCTAAGGAGGGAAGGAGATGGGCGACGTTTCGGATCGAGACCCTTCTTCAGACTTCACCCTCCATTCTCCAGCATCTGCAGTTTTCGTTAACAAGTTTAAACGGAGGTAAGGTTTGTTGAAATACTTTACCACAGGTCATTTTCTGCGACGGTTGGGAGTAGATATGTTGCAGAAAGTGAAGAAGGTGTCGGCGAGGCGCTCCGGGGGTAGAAAGAAGAGTGACCAGGAGAGTGTTGAGGATGGAGGCCCGTCTGGTACACCTGGTCCGGTGCTGGCTACACAGCCAGTGGTTGCGGACCCACTGCCGGGGGGCAGTGCAAGTCTCTGTGGCCCGTAGATGAGTCGGGCCTGGAGGTTATACCCTCCATAGGAGAGTCCGTTTGCTCACGGCTCTCCCACGTCGAGATTCTATTGCAAAAGAATGCTCGACAGGGACCAGCTCCGTGAGGAGGAGTGGTGCCCAAGCCAGGCTGATGGAGAGCTTGTGCTAGCAGCACCTGTTTCAGGGCTGCAGAACTATCCTGCCTGTGAGGAGGATGTTCCAGCTCCGTGAGGAGGAGTGGTGCCCAAGCCAGGCTGATGGAGAGCTTGTGCTAGCAGCACCTGTTTCAGGGCTGCAGAACTATCCTGCCTGTGAGGAGGATGTTCTATCAGGGCCGTTTGCTGACACTGTTTCTATGCTGGGGGAGAGCAAGGTGTTCGGTTGGAGGTAATTCCGAACATTGCTGGGAAGTTTGCTGAGTGTAGAGAGGCAGGAAAGGCGATTGATGGGGAATTGGCCGAAGCCATTCAGTATATGCTCTCCCACCAGTTACAGGAGCTAGCTATGGATGAAGTAGCAAAAAACTATAAAGCTCCTGTTAATTGTGATCTCCTGAAGGTACCGGTGGTTAATCACCAAATTTGCATAGATGGGTTTGCCTGCTAGGGCCCAGGAGATGAAGTTTTTAAAAAGTGCTTAAACTGTTGTAAGCAGGTATTACAGCTGTGGTGAAAGTTATTGATACAAATGATATGGTTGAAGCACACCAGGATGAACTGGGACTCCTTTGTAATGCATTTTGAAATTAATAATGTCGGGAGGGCCGCTATTAGGCCAGTGCTAACCCGAATTTGGCGAGTTGTGCAAACCGACCAGTGTACCACCACAAAATCTGTTGTTTGGTGGTAACCTTGCAAAAAGGGTCAAAGACTGTTATGAGGTTGTTATAACCATGGCCCTCATTAAGCCAGCTGGAAGCAAGGCAAAAAAGGTTCTCTACAAGAAGTCGAGGACAACAAGGCCGCAAGGAAAGATGCTGGTAAGGAATATAACATTTGACAGACGATGAATTAACTGATGTTCCTGTTCAAATTGGGGAAGGTTAAAATTGTTCTCAAACAATGGCAGCAGTTGACATCAGATTTGTTCATACTTAGTGTATTGAAGGGGTGAAAAATTGGATTTTACTATGACAGTCAACCTAATCAACATTTTCCTAGTCGTAAACTTATTTTTCAGATGAGGAAAATGTGCTTATTCAAGCAGAGATTCAGTCGTTACATAAGAAGGGGTAATTGAGCCTTCTGTCTATCAAAGTCAACAATTTCTGTCAAGTATATTTCCCAGATCTAAAAAGACTGGGGGATGTAGAATTATTCTGGATTTATCGAATTTGAACAAATTTGTTTGTTATAGGCATTTCAAAATGGAGAACTTTACCACGGGCAAACATCTAGTGTCCAAAGGGTATTATATGGCAACCATTGATTTAAAGAATGCGTATTACGCAGTGTCTATTCATGGTGATGATAGAAGATATTTGAAATTTATTTGGATGACTGAGCTGTGGCAATTCAGGACATTGCCGAATGGATTAACTTCAGCTCCTAGATTATTTACTAAATTGGTAAAACCTGTGTTAGCATTGCTTAGAGCTCAGGGGCGTGTGGTAATGGCCTATTTAGATGATATTCTGATTGTTGGAAAGACTCATGCTGAAACTCAATCATCAGTTTCAGTTGTTAAAATCACTTTTGAACAAATGGGATTTGTTATTCACCCAGATAAATCTAAATTATCACCAGTCCAAATTATTGATTATCTGGGATTTACCATTAATTCCAATCACATGTTGGTAACTTTGCCCAGTTAATTGAGGACTGTGTTAATCTCGTTGGAGAACAACAGCCTTTGATTAGACAAGTAGCCAGTTTTATTGGGAAGTTGTTGCAGCCTTTCCAGCTGTGCAGTATTGTCCTCTGCATTATCAACAATTACAACCATCAAAGGAACAGGCACTGAGAATACAAAGGGGCTATTTTGATAGGCCTATGCAGTTGTCAGCTGGGGCGATTGCTGACATACAATGGTGGATAGTACATGTTTCAAAAAATTTAAGGAAGGTTTCGTGGAATCACCGTCACTGATATTACAGACTGATGTGAGTGCACTGGGTTGGGGTGCAACAGATATGTCTTCTAGTTGTGGAGGCAGATGGAATGTGGATGAGACATCGCTTCCTCAATTAAGAGGGATTGATTATTTAGAGTTGTTGGGCACCTGGTATGGGCTCAAAGCTTATTGTTCTACAAAGAGGGATCTGCATGTGCAGCTCAGATTCACAACACCACAGCAGTGGCATATGTAAACCACATGGGTGGAGTTAAGTCACAGTCTTGTGATAGACTGGCTAACCAGATTTGGAGCTGGTGTATTGACCAAAATATCTGGCTTTCAGCACTTTATTTGCCAGGAAGAGGTCACGTCAGTTTAATGACAACATTGAATGGATGTTAAATCAGGATGTGTTTAACCAAATGATTGATCAGTATGCATTGCCAGATATTGACTTGTTTGCATCTCGATTAAATCATCAGTTACCTAGATATGTTTCATGGTAACCAGATTCTGGGGCAGTAGCAGTGGATGCATTTTCGCTGCATTGGGGGAGGAATGTTTGTGTATGTATTTCCTTCATTCTGTCTCATCAGCAGATGTTTGCAAACGATCAGGGAGGACTCCGCTTCAGGGGTATTGGTAGTGCCAGATTGGCCCACACGAGCATGGTTTCCCGTTGTATTACAAATGGCTAGGGAGCCTTACATGCTTATGCCAAAGAATAAAAATCTACTGGTAAATCCAGTCACTGGGGATCAACATCCTTTATAGGATCGTATTGATCTGTTAATTTGCAGATTTTAAGGAGGCCATACCTGGGGAGAGGACTGTCTCATCGGACGGTGGATGTTCTCACGTCGGCCTGCAGGGATAGTACACAGCAGAAATATATCACCTATATAAGGAAGTGGGAGCAATTCTGCCTACAGCAGGATATTGTATATCACACGGCAGGGATCACGGATGTATTGGAGTTTGTCAACTCTTTATTTTGACCAAAAAATTAAGTTACAGTGCAATTAATTCAGCCAGAAGTGCTCTGTCTTATTTACCTATGAATGCAGAATTGCATACAGTAGGGACACATCCGTTAGTTCACGATTCATGAAGGGAGTTTTCAATTCTAATCCTCCTAAACTCAGGTATGCCGGTATTTGCAATGTGAGTGAGGTTTTTATGCTTCTTCGCCAGTGGGCTCCGGTTACAAGCCTATCTATAACCAAATTAACTATGAAGGTGGTCATGCTTCTGGTGTTGGTTTCAGCCCAACGTGTACAAACATTGCAAAAGCTACGGCTAGATAGAATGCATGTGTCGGCTGATGCCATTATATTTTATGTCTATGATTTGCTTAAACATAATAAAAGAGGCATGACAGGATGTAAGATTGTGTTTTCAGCATACCCCGCAGATGATCGCTTCTGTATAGTCTCACATTTATCTCGTTACATTGAGATTACTAAACCTCTGAGAGGAACAGAGTTGGCTTTGTTTATTAGTCACAAAAAACCACACAGTAAGGTGTCGGTGCAAACGATTTCAAGGTCCTCGCGGCCGCAGGATGGTCCAGTGAGCTAACTTTTCAGAGGTTTTGTCACAAGCCGATTTCAAGGCTCGGGGTGTTTGCTGATTCTGGTGTCAGTACTGTTACATTTTTCCCCTGAGTTAGAGGGGTTTGTTATGATTTGTTTGTAAATAAACAGTTATTTCATTTAACAAATGTATTACTGATGCATGATTGATTGTTAACGACTTTTGAGTCAATCACAGGCAGTGTGAACGTCGGATTTGAGTCTTTATTTTATGCGGCGTGAATTAGATCTCATCTGGTAGTTCTAGTTTTATCATCTTACCATTATACTTCAGTCATTGTTAGCTGTGAATTCATTCCGCTGCTTTGAAGATTGACGCACCAACGGCTGTACGGGCTTCTATTCACGTAGTCCCTCAACTCGACTCCTCATAAAATAAAGATCAAACTTCAAACTGGTAAGTTCTCGTTTAATCTTACTATTAGAGTTGGCAAATACCCCGGTCTGGCAATGGGTTAAAATAAAATGTTGGACACTTCGTTCGTTAGACCATCCTGTCAGCACGATGTGGTCCAAAGGACCGTACATAACCCTTGCTGCTGATGATGTAGCAGCCCTGGTGGAGTGAGATAAGAAATTAGTATCTACTCCTGTATAAGCCAAAACCCCGTATTAACCACCTGGAGATGGTCTGAACTGACACCTTCTTATGAGGTTCTCTTTGGGGGGTTTTTGTACTAACAAACATAGCTAGTATCAGAGCCTCTTAGATGACCTTGATGTAATGTTGTAAATGTGTGACCACACATAACCAAAGGTGCATGGGTTATGCCATGAGAACTAGTTTGAGACCTGACACCCTGGGCTGCCCTACTTGACTAAATCGTAAACATGAAATATTATATATAGCAGGTGCATCCTGTCCAGTCAAAATTTATGTAATGACTGGATCCGTATGCTGAGGACAGCACCAGGGGTATAACTATGAGAGCTGAGCCAAAGATAGGGATATAGCTGGAGCCCTGTGGTGAAGAAGTGTTAACACAGTCAATATCCCATACTTCCGTGTACTTGGGTCTGGGAGATCTTGGGAGAACTTGTGCTAATGTTATCCTTAATAAACTGGACATCAGAGGGTGAGACCCGACAAAGCGGGACCCGCTCGCTGCAGCAAATATGATGAGAAGCACGTTGGGCACAGTTAATGGGACTATAATGTTAATTTATTAGAAACATAGACATAGAAAATAGGTGCAGGATGTAAATGATGTATACACCTTTAATTGATAGTGACGATGTCCATGCTAACCACCCCCCCCCCCCACCAGTTCATATAATTGTAACCCACATGCCCCTAGCTCTCTCTCTGGTGATCGTGACAGACCACGTACAGTTAGGGCTATATGATGTATGATTAATAAAGTAGTGAAGAACTTAAGATGTCTGTGTACCTTCTCTACATGCTGTCAGAAGTGGGATTCGAACCCACACCTCCAGTCAACAAGTCTGTTCAGGAAGATAAGAAATAATGAGCCCGTTTCCACAGACAGTGCTGTTTTGCCTGCCTATGGGGGTGGCGTACTTGTTCCTGTGGGGAGGGCCACTCTCCACTGCAAGGTGCTGAAGACCTCTCGGCCCCTCTCTTTCTTCCTGCTAGACGGTAAATGTGACCCCCTGCTCGGCGTGGTGGCCTGCCAGGACCTCGGATTGGTGAGCTTCCACAGCGATGTCCACCTGGTAGAGGCACCCCTGAATCCACAGGCTGAATTCCCTGACCGGTTTGACTCGAAGCTGGGGAAGATGCCCTGCAGCTACAAGATTGCCCTCAATCCAGACATCACGCCGGTCATCCGTCCCCCGCACCGTGAGTCCTTCGCCATGAGGGGCAAGGTCGAGTCTGCTCTTCGCGAGATGGTGGCCAAGGGCATCCTGAAGCCTGTAACGACTCCACCCGGTGGGTTTCTACTATGGTTGTCACTGCGAAGAAAGACAAGAGTAAAATACGGATCTGCATCAACCTTAAGGACTTGAACTTGGCCATCAGGCGCCCGCATTATCCCATGCGGACGGTGGAGGATGTTGCTGCACAGGTCGGCCCTGCCACCGTGTTCCCAGTTCTTGATGCCAAGAGTTCGTTCTGGCAGATACCTCTAGACGAGCGATCCTCGCACCTGACGACCTTCAGCACGTCCTTCGGCAGGTATTCCTCCGCATGCCGTTTGGGATCAACTCTGCCAGCGAGGTGTTCCAAAGGACCATGGAACAACTGTTTGCTGGACTTCCGTGTACCATCATTGTCGACGACATCCTGGTTTATGGGAAGAATGTCGCTGAGCACGACCACCACCTTCGCCAGGTGCTGCAGCGGGCCCGGGAGGTCAACCTGAAGCTCAACCCGAAGAAGTGCCGATTCTGGGTCCCTGAGGTCACCTATGTGGGGCATGTCTTCACAGCATTGGGGCTGAAGCCCGACCCGCAGAAGACGGCTGCAATATCCGAGATGCCTGCACCTGCAGACGTGCCTGGCCTACAGCGCTTCTTGGGCATGGTCAACTACCTGGGAAAGTTCATTCCCGACCTGAGTGAACCGAGTGCCCCTCTGCGGGATCTGGTGAAATTGGACACTGCCTGGGCCTGGTTCCCGCAACACCAGAAAGCATTTGACACACTCAAATCTAAGCTGATCAGCATGCCAACGCTGAAGTACTTTGACCTCCAGCGCCCCATCATTCTCACATGTGAAGTTTGGCCTCGGGGCCGCCTGCCTGCAGATCCATGACGGGGTGCAACTGCCTGTGTCCTACGCGTCCGGCACCATGACGTCCGCTGAGCAACACTATGCCCAGATTGAAAAGGAGCTGCTGGCTGTTGGCTTTGCCTGCTCCAAATTCAAGGGCTATATCCTGGGCAACTGCTTCACTGTTGAGACGGACCACCAGCCTCTGGTCACCATCCTCAACAAGCTGATACACATGGCCTCCTCCCGGCTCCAGCGCATGATGCTCCAGCTACAACGCTTCACTTTCACAGTGGTTTATCGCAAGGGCAAGGACATGTTTGTTGCTGACACGCCGTCTTGGGCGCCTCTCTCATCCACAGCCTGACATCCGTACGAGGCGTCCGATCTGATAGTCCTAAACGTTAATTTCGTGCCCTCCAGTCAGTTGAAGTCCCTGGCCAAGCACACGGCGGCTGACGCTTCGCTACAGCAGCTGGCCGCGATCATCAAGCAGGGTTGGCCAGACCGCCGTTCTTCCCTGCCGGCCGCAGCGGTGCCTTACTTCTTGGTTCGTGACGAGTTGGTGCCGATTGTGAAGGGGCACAATGTGGTGGTGCCCGCAGCACTACGAGAACAATACTTCGAAACCGCTCAACGTGGCCATCCCGGGGCCGAAGCGACCCTTTCCATCGCTCAGAGCCAGTTTTTCTGGCCTGACATGCCTCGCTACTTCCGGGATAGAGTCTCTGCGTGCCCTACCTTCAACAGCTTCGCTCCGCAGCAACAGTGGCAGCCGCTCCTGCAGCAGCCAGCTGCTAACCTGCCCTGGTCTGCGCTAGCAACCGACATCTTCGAGTGGCACGGAAAGCACTTCCTAGTGCTTGTCGACTCTTACTCCAGCTGGTTTGAAGTTGACCAGCTCCACTCCCTCTCTTCCTCCGCGGTCATCGAGAAGTTGCGCTGCCACTTTGCCACGTTTGGGTCACTGGCCAGCCTGCAGTCGGACAACGGCAGCCAGTTCACCAGTGCGGAGTTCCGCGCTTTTGCCGAATGATGGAACTTTTGTCATTACACCAACATACCCGCAGAGCAACGGACTGGCCGAGTGCGCGGTCCGCAGTGCTAAAGGATTGTTGGAACGTTGCCGCCTATCCCGCTCCGACATCTACCTGGCCCTGCTGAACCTCCGCAACATTTCCCGCGACCATGCCCTGGGCTCCCCGGCTCAGCGACTCATGTCCCGAGTCACAAGGCCCACAGTCCCGGTGTCTCAGCAGTCCCTGTCCCCCTCCATCTTTAAACCTGCCTTGATCCGGAAACGCATTGCCCAAAAACACGGCATACAGAAGCGTTCCCACGACAGGTCCTGCCGTGTCCTCAGCCCTCTTCTCCCCGGCCAGGTCGTCCGTATGACGTCCACTTCTGGCCATTCCAAGCTGGCCGTGGTCGTCGGTTCTGCCGGTTCCCCTCGTTCGTACCTTGTCAACCATGACGAAAGGTGTACCGCCGGTCCCGCCAGCATCTCCGGTTCGTGAACGAGCCTCTCCCTCCCTCGGCGGCTCCGTATGCCCCCCTGCTGCGGCCCAGTGCTTTGCCCGTTCCTCTGGGGTCACCCCCCCCCCCCCCCCTCCTCCTCCTGTCCGCATCCCGGCTACGGTCCCTCTTTCTCCGGCTTCCTCGCTCTTCTCTTCGCCGTCCCCCCCAATGCCTTCATCGCCCAAGGATTCTCCTGTCTGTAGCCCCCACCATGCCCCGTCGTCATCCCCGCTTGTTCCCGTCGGGGAAGGAGGTGATGTTGAGGTGCGGACCCGGTCTGGTCGCCTGGTCAGGCCGCCGGTCCATTACGGCGATTACTTGTGTTTCTTTACACGATGTGTATACACCTTTAATTGATAGTGACGATGTCCATGCTAACCACCCCCCCACCAGTTAGTATAATTGTAACCCACACGCCCCTAGCTCTCTCTCTGGTGATCGTGACAGACCACGTACAGCGAGGGCTATATGATGTATGATTAATAAAGTAGTGAAGACCTTAAGGTGTCTGTGTACCTTCTCTACAAGGAGTAGGCCATTCGGCCCTTCGAGCCTGCACCGCCATTCAATATGATCATGGCTGATCATCCAACTCAGTATCCTGTACCTGCCTTCTCTCCATAGCCCCTGATCCCATTAGCCACAAGGGCCACATCTAACTCCCTCTTAAATATAGCCAATGAACTGGCCTCAACTACCTTCTGTGGCAGATAATTCCAGAGATTCACCACTCTGTGTGAAATATGTTGTCAAGGACCCATTAGAAAACGAACTCCAAGACGTCAGTGTCCATGCCGTATTATATGTAACATAACATTTAAACAGAACGCTTTCCATCTCCTGAAGAGGCAATGTACTGCTTTTTTGGTGCTATCCCTGCACTCTGCAGTGAGCACATACATGGATCTGACAACCCGAGCCGCAGGAGCGGTCTTCTCAGATTCTGTAAAGCAATTAATTGATTCATCATGCAGAGGCTGGTTCCCCGAGTCCCAGCCTGAACCAGCAACGTTTTATGTTTAGAAACCCCATATAAGGTTCTATTATTATTCCCAATATTTGAGGGTAACCATGGCTGCATAGGCCAGTCAGACAGTACGAGAACCCTGAAGCGGGATCTTGCTGAATTTATTGCAAGACCCGACTGATGAGGCAAAATGGAGAACCACATAAAAGAACATTCCTCCCCTGTGTAGCGAGAATGTATCACTCGCCACTGTGATGCCACATGTTTTTACAACTGGTGAATGAGCCTGGATGCAAACATATCGATACTGGGTGCCATCGAGCCATAATATCATAAAATACTTTGTTATCCAACATCCATTCTGTGTTGTCATTGATTTTATGTGATGATACACCAGCGCCAAAAGAGGTTGCATAAATTATGACAGGATACTTTGACTTGTTTGCACCCATTTGACTAACATACACCACCACAGTGTATCAACTTGGAACAGAGCAAGCAGATCATGCATATTTGCACAATAACCCTTTAATCCATAGTATGCACCTAGCGTCTATAGGTACCAGAGTAGTGTCAGTTGATACCAATAACTGAAGAATTGGTGATTCATGCAAATCCCATCCGCCTCCGTTACAAGAGATGGAATACATAATTTTCCATCTTTGAGCACTAGCATCTGTTTGTAACATAACTGAAGATTTATTGACCAAAACTACTGGAGCAATGCTGAATATAGTTCGACCACCATTGTGACTTTGGTAGCTTCAGCTGGTAATAGCATAGGTTTGTTAACAATGACCTATATGGCACTTGAGGTTAATACTTTGCACGTTGTAAGTTCTGATAATGCAAAGGCCCAAATGCACAGCTGAAACACAGCTGCTATATTGCCAATTACACTTGATGAATAGAAGACTGCTTGTTGTTACAGGCTTCTATTGATTCCAATCGGTTGCCCCAGGGCGGAGTCACAGATAAATTAATAGTTAAAGGTAAATCCGAATAATCAATAACTCTAGTTGGTATCAACTTAAATTTGACTGGATGGCTGTGGAACCTCAATTCCTCAAATATAGTTGCAGGTGAAACAGTTGATTTTAGCAAAACACAGCGTTAGAAATATCATCCAGATCAATTTCAAATGTCTCCAGTGACCCCTGTGAATGGGACCTGAATAGTATGCATCTTTGAGATAGATGCATGCCATAAAGATCCTAAAGAAATCAGTAGTTAGGTAGTAACGAAGTTCCATCTCCTGAAAAATCTATGTTGCACATGGGAGTAAAATCAACTAAGGACCGAATTCCTCCATCTTTCACAATGAACAGGCCATGCCTGCTTACTGCCGATGAGGCGTGGGGGGTGTCGTCGGCGATGAAGCTTGCTTCCTCATCCAGGTATACCTGAAGAGAAGATTCGGCGGCTGGTTTCATTTCCTGGATTTCATGCCCTCTCCAATGTTACTCCTGATAGCTCTGTTCACTGCCGACACTTGTAGCGTGAGGGGAACTCTGGCCCCTTCCGGGTTTTCTGTCTACGGCTGGAACCAATTCTTCCAGCAGTAACTCCTTCGCTTGCGAGTATTTCCTCACACTCCCCTCCACAGAGAGGGAGATTCGTAGGCAGTCCTGAAAACAGGCCTCTGAGGATACCTGCGCTGACATGGCCCCTCCTTCGGACCTATATCAGGAATTTTGCTCTGGGTCAGACTGAAACTGACCCTGAATGCTCCCCTTCTCACAGAGAGAGACATTGTGCAGACCCGAAAAAGGTGCCACTGCCGCGGGCCCCCGAGGAGACCCGTCCTGATAATTCCCTCCTTTGGAGTATATCATTGTGGTGCACCTCTCAATCAGGTGCTCCATGTGGGTTTAGGCGTCCGCAGACGCTACCCATTGAAGGAGGGGAACCCTCCAGGCCCGACTCCCAAGGCCTGACCAGTCCTTGTGCATCCATAGCTGACTCTGGGAGCTGCTGACCGCACTGTCAGTGATTCAGGTGGCGAGAGCTGCTTTGCTGCCAGTTTTACCCCTTTTCTGGGGGAACCATAGCAGTGTGGGAGCTGCTGACTCCATTGTCAGCAACTGGGGTAGCGAGACCAACTTTCTCTTGGTCTACCCTCTTTCTTGGGGGACCACCCTCGCACTCCCCTCCTGGGTGTCGCTGACCTCCTTGTCAGCGACTTGGGAAGTGAACCCGACGGCCGCTGGCTACTCGTCGGCAAACTCTATTAGGAGCTTCCTGCAACACAAAACAAAACCTAGAAATAAGTTTTAAAACTTACCTTGCAGGTTTAAACTTACCGTTGGCAGGTACAACGCGCCTGCCAGTCAGTCCTTGTGCAATGCGCTATACGTAAATGACACGCATTCGGGCTGGCGGGCTTCTTCACGGAATCACTCACGTGACTCCGAAGTAAAATAGAGCTCAGGACCTACCTGTTCCAGTAAGGAAGAAGGCCAAGAATGGCAAGGTAAGAGAACCTTGGATGACCATAGAGGTTGTAAATTTGTCATCCAATTCAAAAAGAAAAACAAGCCATATGAAAGCTTTAGAAAGGTGAAATTAGTCAGTGCCTTCAATGAATAAAAAGCAAGTAGAAAAGAATTGATTATTAGAATGGCTAAAAGGGGCCATAAAATGTAAATGATGAGTCGGATTAAATGAAGTTCCGAGGCTATTTTATGTGCATTAAAAACAAGAGGGTAACCAGGGAGAAAGTAGGTCTGCACATGAATAAATGAGGGAATTTATGTTTGGAGTCGGAAGATGTAGGCCACGTACTAAATGAGTATTTTGCACTTCCTCCTCGATAACCCCTCAGCACATCTAGGTTGTGCTTTACTTACTCTGTATCTTTGACTGTAGCCAGACACAGATCCAACTCCATCTTTAAATTTGCCAACATCACCATTGTTCGACAAATTATGGGTAATGATGTCGAACAATGTATTGATGTTGAACAATGTATTGGAAGGGAGATCAATCATCTGATTGAATGGTACCAGAATACCAACCTCACTCTCACAACGTCAGTAAAACCAAGGAGCTTTAGAAGAGGAAGGCCGAGACAAACCTGTCTTCATCGATGGGTTTGCCAGTGGAGAGTCCAAAACTTCAGGTTTCTGGGCAAGATTATTTCTGAAGATCTCTCCTGGACCCAGCACATTGATGTAGTAATAAAGAAACCCATCAACCCCTCTACTTCCTTAGAAGATTGAGGAGCTTCGGTATGTCAATGAATACTCTTTTGAATAGAGTGGCACATTGGTAGTGCTGCGGCATTACAGCACCAGAGACCCGGGATCCATCCTGACTACGGCTGTGGAGTTTGTATGTTCTCCCTGTGACTGCATGGGTTTTCTCCGAATGCTCCAGTTTCCCCCCTCATTCCAAAGTTGTGCAGGTTTATAGGTTGACAAAAATGCTGGAGAAACTCAGCGGGTGAGGCAGCATCTGTGGAGCGAAGGAACAGGTGACGTTTCGGGTTGAGACCCTTCTTCAGATTTATTATAGGTTTATTCAAGTTTGTATGTTAATTGGTTTCTGTAAATTGTGTAGAATGCAAAAGTGGGATAAGATAGACCTAGTGTACAGGTGAACGTTGGTCATCATGGGTTTGATGGGCCAAAGGAACTGTGATGAGCATTTGTCGGCACTGTATGGTTGAGAGCATATTATTTGGTTGCATCACACCCAGATTACAAAATGTGTCAGACACTGCCTGATCCATCATGTGTGCTGCCCTCCCCACCATCAAAAAGATCTATGGTAGGAGCTACCTAAAAAATGGCAGCCAGCATCATTAAGGATCTACACCTCCCTGGTCACACTCTGATTTCACTCTTGCCATTGGGAAGAAGGGTGGCACAGTGGCGCAGCGGTAGAGTTATTGCCTTACAGCGCCAGAGACCTGGGTTCAATCCTTACTACTGGTGCTGTCTGTAGTGAGTTTCCTCCCACACTCCGAAGGCGTACAGGTTTGTAGGTTAATTGCCTTCAGTAAAAAAAAAATGTAAATTGGCCCTAGAGTGTAGGATAGTGCTGGTGTACGGAGTGGACTCGGTGTGCCGAAGCGTCTATTTCCGCACTGTCTCTCTAAAGTCTAAAGTCTGAATAATGTGAACTCCAGGTTCAGCAGTAGCTTCTTCCCAACAACCACCATGCTATTGAGCACTCCAAACACACACTAAATTATGAACTCTTACAAATTAGCTGCTCTGCTCCAGAAGTGCACCCAGCAATCTTTCAATGAGCAGACTTATGGTAAATGCCTCACCAAAAATCTTTTGATCTTTTCATGATATTCCCATGCTGTATAGTATTCAGACAGGGTTAGTGATCTCATGATCTAATCATATATTAGCAATATCACCAAGCAGTAGATTATTCATCACGTTTATTTCATATTCATTGCTAACTTGCTTCACACTGATTTGTCCACAGTATCCATCAAATACTTCACTCCCTACTGAGGCTTTGTGAACATTCATTCTCCTGATGTGCAAAGGTGAAATGATTGCAACAATGATTGCAATGTGTAGATTTCTCCTTTTAAAGCTCAGTGAAGTAAGGTTAATGATGGTGCAGCTGCACTAACTACCAGAGCTAAATGAAACATATGTACCCATACAGACAAGTGCAAACACATACAGTGGCTTGCAAAAGTTTCCATATCCCTTGAACTTTTCCACATTTTGTCATGTTACAACCACAAACGTAAATGTATTTTATTGGGATTTTATGTGATAGACCAACACAAAGTGGCGCATAATTGTGAAGTGGGAGGAAAATTATACATGGTTTTCAAATTTTTTTTACAAATAAAAAACTGAAAAGTGTGGCGTGCAAAAGTATTCAGTCCCCTTTACTCTGATACCCCTAAATAAAATCCAATGCAACCAATTGCCTTCAGAAGTCACCTAATTAGTAAATAGAGTCCACTTGTGTGTAATCTAATCTCAGTATAAATACAGCTGTTCTGTGAAGGTCTCAGAGGTTTGTTAGAGAACATTAGTGAACAAACAGCATCATGAAGCCCAAGGAACACACCAGACAGGTCATGGATAAAGTTGTGGAGAAGTTTAAAGCAGGGTTGGGTTATAAACAAATATCCCAAGCTTTGAACATCTCACGGAGCACTGTTCAATCCATCATCCGAAAATGGAAAGAGTATGGCACAATTGCAAACCTACCAAGACATGGCTGTCCACCTAACCTGACAGGCCGGGCAAGGAGAGCATTGATCAGAGAAGCAGCCAAGAGGCCCATGGTAACTCTGGAGGAGCTGCAGAGATCCACAGCTCAGGTGGGATAATCTGTCCACAGGTCAACTATTAGTCGTGCACTCCATAAATCATATAACCATATAACCATATAACAATTACAGCACGGAAACAGGCCCTCTCGGCCCTTCCAGTCCGTGCCGACCATTTGTTTTCCCCTAGTCCCATCTACCTGCACTCAGACCATACCCCTCCATTCCCTTCACGTCCATATACCTATCAACTTTACTCTTAAACGTTAAAATCGATCCTGCCTCCACCACTTCTGCTGGAAGCTGATTCCACACAGCCACCACCCTCTGAGTAAAGAAGTTCCCCCTCACGTTACCCCTCACGTCGGGCCTTTATGGAAGAGTAGCAAGAAGAAAGCCATTGTTGAAACAAAGCCATAAGAAGTCCCATTTGCAGTTTGCCACAAGGCATGTGGGGGACAGCAAACATGTGGAGGAAGGTGCTCTGGTCTGATGAGACCAAAATTGAAGTTTTTGGCCTAAATGCAAAACGCTATGTGTGGCGGAAAACTAACACTGCACATCACCCTGAACACACCATCCCCACTGTGAAACATGGTGGTGGCAGCATCATGCTGTGGAGATGCTTTTCTTCAGCAGGGGCAGGGAAGCTGGTCAGAGTTGATGGGAAGATGGATGGAGCCAAATACTGGGCAATCTTGGAAGAAAACCTGTTAGAGTCTGCAAAAGACTTGAGACTGGGGCGGAGGTTCACCTTCCAGCAGGACAACGACCCTAAACATACAGCCAGAGCTACAATGGAATGGTTTAGATCAAAGCATATTCATGTGTTAGAATGGCCCAGTCAAAGTCCAGACCTAAATCCAATTGAGAATCTCTGGCAAGACTTGAAAATTGCTGTTCACAGACGCTCTCAATCCAATCTGACTGAGCTTGAGCTATTTTGCAAAGAAGAATGGGCAAAAATTTCAGTCTCTAGATGTGCAAAGCTGATAGAGACATACCCCAAAGGACTTGCAGCTGTAAATTCCTTTGGTGGTTCTACAAAGGTGGTTCTACAAAGTAACTCAGGGGGGCTGAATACTTTTGCACGCCACACTTTTCAGTTTTTATTTGTAATAAAATTTGGAAACCATGTATCATTTCCTTCCACTTCACAATTATGCACCACTTTGTGTTGGTCTATCACATAAAATCCCAATAAAATACATTTACGTTTGTGGTTGTAACATGACAAAATGTGGAAAAGTTCAAGGGGTATGAAAACTTTTGCAAGCCACTGTACATATCCGCACAGACAGACAGACACAAACTGAAGACACACAGGCAAATATACACACACATGTGCACACATCAAATTACTTGTCGCTGTTTAGTTTAGTTATTCAAGGGTTAAAAAACTGTGCAGGCTGGGAAGAGAAACAAAGCTAAAGGCTGAAGCACAAAATAAAACTGCTGGTGGAACTCAGTGATCCAGGCTACATTTTGGGCTGGACATGAGGTGGGAGATAGAAAGTGTTGGCGGCTTTTTCTAAGTCACTCATGGGAACTTCAGGTGATTAATTCAGGCTGTATTAACATTCAACAGCTGATCCACGTGACCAGCAGCACCTACAATGACAATTTTAAAAATGCCGCAGATAATGGAAAATTGATATTAAAATAGAAAGTACTGGAATCTTTGAGGCAGCATCCTGAATGAGGAACGAGAAACATGTCTTTGGAGTCGAGGAGTCTTTGCCTCAACTTGAAACATAGAACAGTACAGGAATGATTCTGCGCCGATCATAATGCCATGTTAAATTAATCACCTCTGCCTGCATCTATATAATTAAAAGTCTGATCTTGACCACTTCCTGTCTGTGCTCTATATTGATTTTAGAAAAAAACGCTACCATATATCGCTATGATTTTTTGCCTTCTTACTCAGTCCTCCTCTGCTGAGCAGGCCCCCAGAATTTTTCCCATCGATGAAAAATAAAAAAGTTATGAGTGTTTAAAAAAACCTTGAGATCCTCTTGCCTGTCAATCGCTGCGATGAAGGTAATGCCCCTTCCAGAGGGGGGGGGGGGGAAGGACTATAAAATCCCGGATGCCTGGACGTGACTCAGTCACTCTGCAAGATCACAAGGGAGAGGCCACGACTCTCATTCTAAGCTGCGAATCAACTGAACTGTGAGCCTGCAATGTACTTGCAATAAATGATTTGTTAGCCCTTAATGACAATGCCATGAGTTGTTTGGCCTGCTGCCCTGCCTATGCTCGAAACTGCAATGCTTTATTAGGTCCAACTGTGTTTGGAAGAAATAAATGCTTTATTAGGTCCGACTGGGTTTGGTTCAAAAGTCCCGCTCATTTCGTGACTTCTGCAATGGTTTGTTACTGTTTAACTCGGCATTTGCCAAACTAATTTTTCACAGTTTTGTATTTGTAATGAGGTATCACTGCATGTCATCTCGATGATCCCAGTGTTTCTACATGCAAGATGCCCAGTGTATGTCAGACCAATAAATCCTTCACAATAGAATGGAGACCTCCACCAGACAGGACATGTGTCACAAGGTAGGACAGTTACACAAATTGTTTCCTCCTTTCTCTCCTGTGTTTAACCTCATTTTTATGGCAGTCTTTTCTGTAATTGACCTGCGTTATGTTTTTTTTGCAGCAGTTGTCCTGGTGAGAGTTTCTATAACATCTTTAGATTTAACTTCAGACTTTAGAGATACTTCGGGGAAACAAGCCCTTCGACCCACTGAGTCCACAACAACCAGCAATCACCCTGTATGCTAACACTTTCCTACACACTACAAACAATTTACAGAAGCAAAATAATCTAAAAAACCTTTATGTCTTTGGAGTGTGGGAGGAAACCAGAGCACACAGAAAAAACCCATGCAGTCACAGGGAGAACATACAAACTCTGTACAGACAGCACCCATAGTCAAGGTCAAACCCGGGTCTCTGATCTTGTTTAGTTTAGTTTAGAGATACAGCACAGAAACTGACCCTTCATCACACCAAGACAACGCCGACCAGCGATCTATGTACACTACCACTATCCTACACACACTAGGGATAATTTACATTTATAGCAAGCCAATTAACCTACAAACCTGTAGTCAAGTCAAGAGAGTTTATTGTCATGTGTTCCAGGTAGGGAAATGAAATTCTTGCTTGCTGCAGCACAACAGAATATTTTAGGCATAAATATAGAACAGATCAGTATGTCCTTATGCCATAGAATATACATATACTTTGGTGTGTGGGCGGAAACTGGAAGTCTCGGAGAAAACCCATGCAGGTCACATGGAGAACGTACAAATTCCGTACAGACAGCACCCACAGTCAGGATCGAACCCGGGTCTCCGGTGCTGCAAGCGCTGTAAGGCAGCAGCTCTCCAGCTGCACCACCGTGTCCCTCTTGTGAAGACCAATAGTGCTTGAAGACCACTACTCTACCAGTGTGCCACTGTGCCGCCATTTAACCACCTTCAACTGGCAACTGTGAGCTCTGCTTGCAGTTCCCGAGAAAACGAGTCACGTGCAAAAAAATACATAGCACTTCAATTACATATATTTTTGCCCAATTTCATTTACTTTTTGGGGAGGTCTGAATGAGCATGAATGTAGGGCAACAGTGGTACAGCCAGTAGAGCTGGGGAAGGATGTGGTATTCACTGGGGAAATCCTTGCCACATAGATCGGACTAAGTACCAACGACTTCGCAAATGGCTCCCAAAAGAAGCAGGACCATCAAGAGGACTTGCCGCGCGACTGTCGTACTACTAGACGATTTTTGCGCGACTGTCACTCATCAGTCACTACCGGCCTGTCGATTAAATGACGCGCAAATGACGCCCAGGTGGGAGAGGCCCTTTAGGTTCAACCCTGGCCTCGGGTGCCGTGTGTGATGTTTGTCTGTTCCGCCTGTGTTTGCTTGTGTGCTCAGTTCATGTACTCAGTTTTTTTTCCGTCCCAAAGACATGAGGGTAGATTAAATGGCCACTCTGAAATTTCCTTGGTGTACAGATGAGTGGTAGAATCAGGGTGAGGGGGTGAAATGAATTGATAGAAACTGGGAGAATTAAAATAACAGGATTAATGTGGGATTAATGTCAATGGTTCGCGTGGATTCATTGGGCCAAACAGCTTGTTTCCATGTTCTATGTGTCTTTGACTCCATGGTTCAAAGCTTTCATACAACAAAAGAGATCCAATGTTTGAGACAGAGAAGCAGCCAATCCAATGAGTCAATGGCATGGAAACCTATTTTTTTTAAAAAGACCAATGGCTTCAATGGCGGAGGAAAAATATACTGAAAAAGTAATTCACCAAGAAGAATGTGGATGTGAGATTTGCATCTACAATCTGCTGTTAATCTACTGTGTCTGCCCGAAGGCATTTAATCAGTCACTGGCTAACTAGTGCAGGGTACTATTTAAGAATCACTTCTCATTACCTCTTTAACTCCATTAGTATGGGCATTCAGCCTTATCGATGTAATTTGTAAGGTGGTTATGCTTTAGTTAACTTCTTGTAATCAGTGTTGATAAAACCTCCTTCTGTCTCTAGTGGTATGGCAAGAGCTGGACACCAGCAGCATTGTTATTTATTTGCTTTACATGATTCATTTCTTTCTGTAAGGTTGTAGCTCATGAGCCGTGCCCCTTCCAAATATTCATAGTTATTAAGCCAAATGCAGAAGAATGGTGTTAGCATAAGATAACATTTTCATTATCACGTAAACAACCCTGTAGTCCAACATGCCAGTGTAATGTGCAGGAAGGAACTGCAGACTGATGAAGGGTCTCGACCTGAAACGTCACCCATTCCTTCTCTCCAAAGATGCTGCCTGTCCTGCTGAGTTACTCCAGCATTTTGTGCCAATGCCAGTGTTAATGCCCCGTACATCCCCTCATTTCCTCTCCTCCACCCGCTTCTCTTCATCTGTCGCTTCAATCAAATCTCCCATTCCATTCTCATTTGTGTATTTATTTAACTGCCCCTTAAATAATCCATGATGTAAACCTCAGCCACCTCATGTGTGAGTGCATGGCATTTTCTAATTGCTTGTTTTGTCTCAAATTTCCTTTGTTACTTTCCTTTAGAATGTATTTGTGGCTATCTAAAGGCACTGAGCCACTAGTTTTACCCCCCTGCATCTCATCTATACATGTATTTATGAAATCCTAAAATTTCCTATCTGGTCACCCTTCCCCTTATGTTCAGCAAGGAGCTATAGTCAGTGCAGCCTTTCAGTTCAAGATGACCATCTCTAAATACTGGTTTCACCCATGTAACTTGTTTCATGCTTCACTAGAAATCAGATGTCATATTTTTGGCAAAAAGTATTGTGAAGAATCATTTTATGAGAAGGACATGACTGCTCACTGTAACTGAAGTCTAACTGAAGTTCTAGATAAGTTTTACCTACTGTAGCTTCTCAGCTTTGCAATTTAATCCTTCCAGAAGTGAAACCCATGTCGACCAAATATCTAGGAGTCGCAAGTATAGAAATCTCATCAGTCCCCTTTCTTTCTCCAGAGCACTCAATTTATTCTTTCCTAACTATTTAGATCACTTTTACATTCATTATTTAAATTGCCTCTACAGAAGAGTAAGTTCCACATCATACCCTACTCTTCACAGAAGAGATGATCCTCATACTCTTCACAATCCTTTTTGCCAAAAATATTACATCTGATTTCTTCAGATGAACTGCACTGAAACTGCTGATTCACTCCACATTTGTGTTATTTTCTAGGTGGCCAAATTCTTAATGCAAAAACATGCAAAAAATTAGCACAATGACACAAGAAATTAGCCCCACAGGCAGGGCAGCCCTTTGTTTTTTCTTTATGCAGTCCATGGCTGTATTTCTTTAAAAGATTAATGTGCTGCTGTGGTCAGCTGTAATAAATCTGTCATGTCCTCATTTCAGACTTCAAACCCTCACTAATGCCATCCTAGATTAAAGGTTGAGAATGAATTGCAGCTGTTGCTGTGGTGTAAAACCTGTTGATGTACCCAGTGGGTTAATGGTAAGATCCTCTGAGTTTCTGTAATCTGTGAGGCAGTATCACAATGGTAACTGCAAACGGATTGCATGACAAATCCATTGGTGTAGCCAACTCAGATTTGCTATGTTGAATATCAATTAAGGGCCTGGAATAACTTAAATACTGAAAGTCCTGGAAGAATATGTTCCTTTATTCCTCCCTTTACCTATCGTTCTTCCTTTTCACTCCTTTCTACCTTTCCATTCTTTTCTTCCTTGTCCTCCTTCCTGTTCTTTCCTTCCTATCAGTTTCTTCCTATCCTTTCCTTCCTATCCCTTCCTTCTATTCCATTATTCTATATCTTCCAAATTCCTTTTGTCCTATTCCTTTATTCATTTTCTTCAGGATGCCGGCAAGATATTAAACAAGTACTTTGCAACAGTTTTCACTAAAGAAAGGGCATGAAGGATAGGGGGATCATTGTGAGGTATATTAGGATGCTAGGGCATTCTGAGATCAGACTATATCTTCTATATGTCTCCTCCCCTTCCTACCTCTCCCTCAGCCCTCGGGCTCCTCCTCCTCCTTTTTCCTTTCTTCTCCCCGCCTCCCCCCACATCAGTCTGAAGAAGGGTTTCGGCCCAAAACGTTGCCCATTTCCTTCGCTCCATAGATGCTGCTGCACCCGCTGAGTTTCTCCAGCATTTTTGTGTCTCTGAGATCAGACTAAGTCTCTTGAAGAACATTCATGTACATAGGTCGCCAATGTATTTAGGACTGGGACCTATCCCAGAATGTTGAAAAAGGCATGAGAGGAGATTGCAGGTGTTTTTATCTAGATCTTTGTATCTTCGCTGGCCACATCTGAACTCAGAGGACTGGAGAGTGGCCAATTTTGCCTCTTTCCTTAAGAAGGGAAATAGAGATAATTCAGGAAATTGCAGATAGGTGATGCTCATATCAGTGGTAGGGACGTTATTGGAGAGGATTCTAAAGGGCCTGTCCCACTTAGGAGACCTAAACAGCAACCTCTGGTGACCTTGACCGCCACCCAAAATAAAATCAAGGTCAAGGTGACCTCCTACCACCTCCCACGCATATGTTGAAAACCTTCCTCGACTATGAAAAAAACCGGCTTCAACTAGACCTGTAACAAAAAAAATTATCGATTTTTAAAACGGCAACCTATTTTTAGTCGAGGCCGGTTTTAATCATGATGAAAAAATAGCAGCAACCTAGATGAAGCCATTTTCAACGATTATGGAGAGTGACCAAAACCTCCTGTGATCTCATGGAAACCTTGGGTGGCAGGCAAGGTCACCAGAGGTTGTTGTTTAGGTCTCCTAAGTGGGACAGGCCCTTTAGATATAGGATTTTCTCCCATTTGGAAGAGAAGGGGTTAATAAGACACAGCAGAAATGGCTTTGTCAAAGGCAGGTCATGTTTTACAAACATGATTGGATCTTTTTGGAGTGCTCAAGTGACTTGAGAACTCAAGTAATTTGGTTTTCTAACCCCTCTGAAGTTCCTTTGGATTTTGTTGGTGTTAAAGACAATAACGATTTAAGGTGTTATCAATGATGATGCTTGTGACCATTGGAAGACTTGGATCAAATACCGTATACTTTGAGTGTAGGAGCTCGGTGGGAAGAGTTGGAAATCAGAAGGCTGTAAAGGCAAATGCACCAGTCTTCTTCAATTTGACATGATAACTGGATATGGTTGGGTAGAGGTACAGTGACAGAGCTTGATATAATGACACTAATCTTATGAGCAAAAAGGTTACTTTGCCTTGTCAGGAACCACCCAGATTTGTCTGGATTTATCCTGGCAGCACATAAGTTTAATAATGAAAGCTTGTACAAGATGTACAAGATGTTTGAATCCACAGTGTTGAAGTAAAGTACAAGCTAGAGAAGGATCATCCCAGTGTAAAATTCCGCTGTTCAGAGAAAGAGAGTAGTGTCCTTGCAACCTCAGAATCACATTCCACATTTTGATGACCATATGTCCCCATGTTGCTTTTGAAAGAACTATACAATTAACCCCAATACCTGCCTTTAACACAATCTTGTAAGTCTTTCATGCATTCTACTGACATGGGCTCTGCAGGCTGAGCCAGCAATTAATTGCCTATCCCTAATTGTCCCTGAGAATGTGTGGTGAGCTACCTTTTTGAATTCTGCAGTCCCTGGAGAATGTATACCCGCAATGATGCTAGGCTGGGTGCTCTGGGATATTGATGCAACGGTGAAGGCACAATTATATATTTCCAACTCAGGATGGTGTCTGGCTTGGAAGGTGGTTTAAAGTCATGGTCTTCCCATGCTCGAGTTGTCCTTCTTGCGTCTAGAAGAGGTTATGGGTTTGGAATTGGCAGTCCAAGGAATCTTGGTCAGAAGCTGCAGTACATCCTGTAGATGGTACAAACTGCTGTGTACAAAGTGTGGGCTGTTATGTCCTGCATGGTATAAATCTTCCTGACCTGCCCTCATCCATGCAAGTGATGAGTATGCCACCACACTCCTGATTTAAGTCTTCAAGATGATGGAGGGGTTTTGGAGAGTTCGGAGGCAATTTATTTCCTTGAATTTCAAGAACTCCTAGCCTCAAACCCGCTAGAAAATCGCATTTTATATATGGCTACTCCATTTAAGCCTGATCATTTATAGCCCCAGGATATTGATAGTAGAAGATTCAGAGATGGTAATGCCATTGAGTGTCATGGGGTGAAAGCTGGAATTTCTCTTGGATATCTTCAATGCTTGGCACTTCTTTGGTGCTTCTGTCACTTGTAACACTAATATTTGCCAATAGTCATTGTCATAGAGCTATACAACACGGAAACAGGAAACATTTGGTCGAATACATCCATGCCACTAAAATGTCTTGCTAAGCTAATCCCACTTCCCTGTGCCTGGTCCATATCCCTCTAAAGATTTCCTATCCATGTACCCATCCAAGTTTCTTATAAAAGTCATAATGTACCCACCTATATCACTTCCTCTGGCATCTTGTTCCCCCCTCACTGTGAAAATATTGCCCCACAGGTCTCTTTTAAGTGGCTCTTCTCTCACTCTAAACCAATGCCCTCTAGTTTTTACTTCCTATCCTGGGAAAAAAACTGGCGATTCACCTTATCCATTCTCCTCATAAATTTAAAACCCTGTAAGATTACCCTTCAGCCTCCAATATTCCAGGAAAATAGATCTTATAACTACCCTTTCCAGTTTAATAACATCCTTCCTGTAGCTGGATGAAGTGAACCTGCTGAGTTACCCCAGCTTTTTGTGTCTATCTTCAGTACTCAAAATATGGCCGTACCATTTTGTCCCCGATCATGCACATTTTTGACAGCTACTTCCATTCTCCTTCCACCACCTTTTCAGGTCGTGCATTCAATATTCTAGGTAGGTAGACAAAAATGCTGGATAAACTCAGCAGCTGAGGCAGCATCTATGGAGCGAAGGAAATAGGCAACGTTTTGGGTCGAGACCCTTCTTCAGGCAGAAATAAGTAAGTTCTCATTTTTCCTTTGGTTCCAGTTACCTTCAATAAATCTCTTCAGTGCTTTATTTCCCAAGAACCTATCTCATCCCTACAGATTCCCTTCTGGAGGAATTCAGTTACAAGTAGTTATCTAACTCCTAACTTTAGAAAATCTATGTGAAGAAGTTTTCCGACCCACAACTCCACCTATTCCTTTTCTCCAGAGATGCTGCCTGGCTCGTTGAGTTCCTCCATCATTTTGTGTCTATCTTCTTATGTTTAATAGTAAGATTAAATGAGAACTTACCAGTTTGAAGTTTGATCTTTATTTTATGAGGAGTTGAGGGACTACGTGAAGAACCCCGTACAACCGTTCGTGCGTCAATCTTCAAAGCAACAGTGTGAAATCACAGATAATAATGACTGAAGTATAATGGTAAGATAACAAAGACTAGATCTACCAGATGAGATCTATGAGGGCTGGGAGTGGAGGGCACGTAGTCCCTCAACTCGACTCCTCATAAAATAAAGATCAAACTTCAAACTGGTAAGTTCTCATTTAATCTTACTATTTTACTTCGGAGTCACGCGAGTGACTACGTGAAGACTTCAATGCTCTGTGATTTCATGCCGTGTGAAACGAGTGTACACAACCACACCTGCTTCATTGACAAATGAAGGGAAAACATTCATAATGCATACAGTCATAACATAGATGTAAAACATGCTGATGCTGTTTAAATGAAACAATAATATTTCCATCTCTCACCCAGATGGGAAATATAACCAGAACATAAATAGAGTTAACAAATAACCCTGGTTCAGCAATGGGTCATTACAGATGATTTTTTTGGACCATGGTGCAGCCGTAACAATGCGACCCAGCGGAACATAAATACCCTTGCTGCTGATGTTGTAGCAGCCCTGGTGTAATGAGATCTGGAATCAGTATCCATTAGTACATAACACAACTCTGTTTTTCTCATCTGGAATGGCCTGAACAATAAGCTCTCCCAAATTATTTATTTATTTATTTATTTATTTATTTATTGTGACTAATGACATTGCTAGTCCAGAACTCCAAGCTCTTGATGACCTTGACATTGTTGTATATATGTGTGCTTACCTTATCAAAGGTCCCTGGTATGCCTGTGACTATTTTGAGACCTGACCCCCTTCTGGTCTGCTCAAGTATTTATAACATAATAATAGAATATTGACTGGCCTTGAGGGGGATACGACATATATTGCCTGAAGTAGATTCCTATTGCCCGAGTCGAAGACGAGGGCAATATGGATCTAGTGAGGGCAATATATGTCGTATCTCCCGAAAGAGGACAGTCAATATTGTTATTATTACCCATTATCAGACATCTAGAGGAAAATCTGAACATCTCATATGATATGAATGTATCTATACATTTTGCAATATGCATTGCAACATTGTAAATAAGGGTACTAAAACCATTCCAACATTGTAAATAAGGGTACTAAAAGAATGTAACATTTATGTTTCATTTATGTAATTTATGTAATTCATTTATGTGACAATGTGAAGGTCGAACTTTTAAATCGCGAACCTCTTCTCGCAACCGGCTGCATTTTGTTTGTTTTGAGAATAAATTTTAAATTTCGCACGCAGCGTCACGTTGCCGTCACGCAGCGTCACGTTGCCGTCACGCAGCGTCACGTTGCCAAGTTCCCGGATGTGAGACCAGGGGAATATAAGATTATATTCCCCGCTGTTTAAACAGGTAAAGTCCATAGGCGTTCGCTAGAAAGGGGAATATAAGAAAATATTCCCCTGTTAGCGCTGCTGGCAGTAAAAAGGAAGGGAATACAATTTCGTAAAAGCATACCTCAGATGGATGATATGGGTAATAATATTATATATTATAATTCACAGATGTTATCATCCTGTACCATCACAATTATGTAGCGACTGAACCTGCTGCACTAAACCAGTGCCAGAAGGATAACTACCTAATAAACTCCAACCAAATTTAAGGATATAGCTGCAGCCTCCTGGTGAAATAGTGCTCACAAATGTCAACATCGCATATGGCATTATATTGGTCCTGGGACCTATGTTGAAGATATCCTACCCCTTGATAACCCAATTAATGGCCGTATAACTCCATAATTAACAAACGATCATTTAGCATGAACTCGAAACATTAGCAATCAATAACATTTTCCATGGAACACAAGCATAACAAACTCCTTCATCTCCTGGAAAAGAAAATTCTGCGGTTTGGTGCTATGCAAACACTTCGAACAAATAGAAGGATAGATGTAACAACCCAAACCTTAGGGCAGTTTATTAAACCTGCAGAACATAATTTGATTTTATCATGCAACAACTGATTTCCCAAGGCTCAGGCTGAACCAGCAAATTATGTTTAAAATAACCAAATAAGGTTATATTATTCGCGACAAATCAGGAATCAATTTGCATAATCATTCAATAGGAACCTTAAGCGGCCTCTTAATGATTTTATTTGAAACCTCAATTGATAAACAAAATGGAGGGAGCCATAAAAGTCCTTCCTACTCCTTTTAGCAAAAATGTATGTTTCGCTACTGTAATGCCACATATTTTTCAACCAGTGAAATAAACATGAAACCATGTTAGGTGTTCCATTAACCAGAATTTCATAATATAGTGTAATTCAACACCAATTCTGTGTTGCCATTAACCTATACTTGATGTTTCTCCTGTGACAACAAGATATGTAACCATTCCATGGGTCTTTAACTGATCGCACCCTCGTGACTAACATATGCCATCATCATAATATATCAACCTGAGCATCACAATATGCACATTTGTCCAATCACTCTTTAACCCATACGATGCCCATAGGGTCTATAGATAGTTGATACCCACAACAGACATTTTTTGCAAATCATGCAAATCTGCTCCACCTCCAAACTCGAGATGATATTTGCAACTTGGTATCTGCCGTAAACAGCAACTGAGGCCCGATTTCCGAACCGGTCTTGTAAGAAAATCTTGGTCCTTCTACTGAACCTGCGCAATTCTAACCTGCTTGAAAAGCTAGAACAGACCATTTTACATGATTAGACCCCTCAAATTAGCTGATAATGTCTCAATCATTTGTAATGTATAACTAAGTGTACACCTTACCAAGCTGTAGGTGGTCCCTTAATTGTAGAGTAGCACAGGTACAGTGCGTGGAACCTCTGGCCAGCCTTCATGCTGCCACCAACTTCAGTGAACCGCTTACTGCCAATAAAGACGTGGGGTGCATTATCACCAAACCTATGAAACCTTGCTCGTTCCAATAGTTTGTGCTTTGTCCTCCAGGTTTCGCCTATGGAAAGGTCTTACCTGAATAGAAGATTCGACGGCCAACTGTAATGTCCCCCTTAGAGCGGTATTCACTGCATATGTGTTTGGGATGGTAACTTTCTGGCCAGGCGTAGACCTCTGGGCATATGCCCTGAATCCCTTGGGCATGCTCTATGGCTATACCCTCAGACTATACTGATCCCACATGCTCTCCTCTTACATGAGGGAGCCATTAAGCAGCCCTGATACAAGGTGCTGCTGGCACAGCTTCAGCAATACGCCGACTTTGCCATGACCCCAGCATCAGAATAATACTGATGCAGCATGCTCTCCTCCTACATGAGGGAGACCTTAAGCAGGCCTGCTAAAAAGCGCTGCTGACACAATTTCCTATTTAGGGCCATTAGCACCATTTTGTAATATAATTAAAGATTTACTTAACAACAATTGGAGCAGTAATGAATACTGTTTGTGACTTTATGTCCATGTGACTTTATTAATTTCACTGGAGAAACAAGGTGTGTTAACAATGACCTATAAGGCACTTAATAGTTAACCATTTAACAAGATAAGTTGTCTTACTTGCACAGCTGAATCACATCTATACTATTAACAATTAATCTAATGACTAGTAAACCTGTTACCAGAGTTTATTGACTGCCATCTGTTGCCCAGGCTGGCATCACAGCCAATTGAATACCAAAAAGTGAATCCCAACATCCTACAAGTCTATTTGATAGACTTAATCTAGCTGGATGGAGGAGCCCAATTTCTCAAATATAGTTTAAGACTTAACAGATTCTGTTATATTGCCTTATCCTAACAATGATCCCTCATCCCCCATGATCACTGTAAATGGGAATACCCTACTAAACAGCTATTCCCATAAAGCAGCCCTGAAGAAGGTACCGCTGGCGCCCATAAAGCAGCCCTGAACAAAGGTGCTGCTGGCACGGCCTTTCCCATAGGTCAGTATTTGTCATAGATTTGGCGTTCTCATGAAGCAGCCCTGAGCAAAGGTGCTGCTGGCATAACCTCTCCAATAGGCTAGCCTGCCATAACTTGGCATTCCCCTGGAGCAGTCCTGAGCAAAGATACTGCTGGCACAGCCTCACCAATAGGCTAGCCTGCCATAGCTTGGCATCCCCATGAGCAGTCCTGAGCAAAGGTACTGCCGGCACAGCCTCTCCAATAGGCTAGCCTGCCATACCTTGGCATCCCCATGAGCAGTCCTGAGCAAAGGTACTGCCGGCACAGCCTCTCCAATGGGCTAGCCTGCCATAGCTTGGCATCCCCATGAGCAGTCCTTGAACAAAGGTACTGCCGGCACAGCCTCTCCCATAGGCTGGCACTGCCATAACTTGGCATTCCCATGATGCAGCCCTTCCCAAAGGTTCTGCTGGCTCAGCCTCTGCCATAGGCTGCCATTGCCATAAACTTTACTACTGATCCACCTCCTGCCTAAAGGAGTTTCTCTAAATTCATTCCCAGAGGTGAACCTACCAAATCTTTCTTAATTACTCTGACTATTTTGGCAGCTGTCTCCATATCCTGGGGATTATTGTGGTTAGGGAACCCCATAAGTGAATTTCCCCTCCCCGGGAATCAATCCCTGGGCACCCGGGCTACGCATTTAAGTGAATTAAACCCCATTTCTTGGGGACTACTGCGGTCTGGGAACCGCATACACTTGATTTTCCCCTCCACCGGGAATCCAGGCTGACCGTTCAGGTCTGTTAAGCCCCATCCCCTAGGGACTACTGTGGTCTGGAACGGCACTATTCTCAGGTATCCCCTCCCCGGAAACCTAACATGTGGAGTCACTGACCGCGTTATCAGTGACTCCGATTGCAAACCCGACATTCGCCAGTTCCCCGCTCCCGCGGTCGGACCAGGGTTTTCCCCTCATAGCCCTAGGCTGGTTCACTCGTCGGCCTTGCGACCATCCCACAAAAACCCCGGAGGTTCCTGAAGGAAACCTAGAACAGGTAAGAAATAGCACTTATCTGAAACTTTTTTAGACTTTCCGTTGGAGGAGCTGCGCTGCTCCACAGTCGTCTGCACGAAAGCGTCTGACGTAATGACGCACGAACGGCTGTGCGGGGTTCTTCACGTAGTCACTCACGTGACTCCGAAGTAAAATCAGTTCCTTTCCTTCCTCTGAGCTTGTCCCCACAAACATTCACAACATTGATTTTCTTTCTGTCTGACCTTTCATTGCGGATTTTGGAATAGCACATCAGCCTGTTCTTTGAAATAATTGGCAAGGGTATTATGTTAAAGGCTGAAATGTGCAAGTATCACTGTGCTGGGAGGAAAACCTAGGGTCAGTTTCCAATATCATTCTTCCCAAATGAACAGTAAAAACACAATGTACCCGAAACATTCTAATCTGTAGTTATTTGCTTTGTGTCATGCATGATTTCCAATTGATAAAGAGCAGATCTGAACAATAGGAAAACTGGGAAGGTTGCCTTTGGCCCACATGATATCCACTGGTTCCATTATTCGTTCCAGCTCCACTGTTGTAGATTAGTGTGTTAGTACAATATAAATATATATGTTACCACATGGAATAGACTAGCGGAATGCATGGAGATGAAAGCACCTAGTGTTTCCTCCTGTTAGGTGTGCTTTAAGTAGGAAGACAGACTGGACTGTGCAGCTCAATCCATATTGCCTGCTACATTTTGCAGTGGAGGAGGAGAGCATAGATCTGATAGAGATATACAATATTAAGAAAAGCAGAGGATATTTCGAGAGTCGGTAACCTTTCCAGATAACAGAGATATCTAAAGCTAGGAGCCAAAGGTTTAAGATAAGGGATAAAAGGTTTAGAAGCAATCTGAGGGAGAATATTTGAATCCAAAGGATGGTTGGAATCTGGGATGCACTGCATGAGTGGGCGTTTGAGGTAGATATTCATTTCAAAAGTATTTAGACTTGAATGCCCAATGCGTAGAGCGCTGCAGACAAAATGCTGGGAAATAGGATTAGTGCAGGTAGGTGCTTGATTGTCTGCGTGAATATGATGGGCTGGGAAACATTTTCTATGCTATCTGACACTATGACTTTACTTTCTACATCCCATTTCAAAGGTGCTTCTTTGGCTGTAGAATGCATCGGACAAGAAACACAGCAAGACTAACCCAACCACAAGGGAAACTCTAGCACATTGCCCTACGGTCTTTTGGAGGAACATGCAATGTTTTGGAACATGCAAACAGACCCCAGTGGAATAAACGGCAAGGTTCATTAATCTGGGTCAGTCTATTATAGAAGACAGCAACAAGCATTCCAGTTAAGAAGTTGTCAGCTCCAAATACTTTTAGTTAAAACTAACCATTATCAGTATTTATGGTTAATGTTACTTCTGCATTCATAGCAAAAGGATTTGAGTACAAGAGCAGGGAGGTTCTAATGCAGTTGTACAGGGTCTTGGTGAGGCCACACCTGGAGTATTGCGTACAGTTTTGATCTCCTAATCTGATGAAACACATTCTTGCCATAGAGGGAGTACAGAGAAGGTTCACCAGACTGATTCCTGGGATGGCAGGACTTCCATATGAAGAAAGAGTGGATAAACTCGGCTTGTACTCGCTGGAATTTAGAAGATTGAAGGGGGATCTCATCTAGACTTACAAAATTCTTAAGGGGTTGGACTGGCTAGATGCAGGAAGATTGTTCCCAATGTTGGAGAAGTCCAGGACAAGGGGTCACAGTTTAAGGATAAGGGGGAAGTCTTTTAGGACCGAGATGAGAAAATCATTTTTCACACAGAGTGGTGAATCTGTGGAATTCTCTGCCACAGAAGGTAGTTGAGGCCAGTTCGTTGCCTATATTTAAGAGGGAGCTAGATATGGCCCTTGTGGCTAAAGGGATCATGGGGTATGGAGAGAAGGCAAGTACAGGATACTGAGTTGGATGATCAGCCATGATCATATTGAATGGTGGTGCAGGCTCGAAGGGTCGAATGGCCTACTCCTGCACCTATTTTCTATGTTTCTATGTTTCTATTCCATTTCCCTAAAAATAATGTTGGGATGCAGTGCATTAGGAGGTTCTTTAGAAAGCCGATATACTTTAAAACCACGTCAGATCTGGAAATGATTTGATTTGAATTCTAGTGACTGTTGTCATGTGGACATCTATGGTACACAGGAGTATCCCACAGGCAGCTGAAAAATGAATGATCTGACCCAGTCTGGCAGTGTTTATTGCTACATCAATGCTGGCTATTCTTCACTTGTTCCTAGCTAAGATTATTTCAATTTCCGCCCCACTGGGCAAACAACTTAATCGCTTAACACCGTATTCATGGAATTGTTCAACATCATGGCGAGGCCCCTCAGTACAGATTAAAGAATCCACCCAGACTGTAAGCCTTAGGCTTGGAAGGGAACTTGACCCCACTGCCTGCCTCAGAGACCAGTGATGTCAATGGAGCTCGACCAATACACTGGTAATGATGGTCATTGGTCTCACTCCACCCAATCCCCACCATGCTTGATGGAAGCAATTGATAATGCCCAAGTGGGAGTTCATGTATTTAAAATGGGTTTGAAGATTTACCCCACAATTTCCTGTCTTGAACCATACAACTGCAACAGCATTTGTCTTCCAATGCACAGATGCCTTTAGGCACTAATATAATTTCAATCCAAAGTCTGAGGAAGTGTCTCGACCTGAAACGTCACCCATTCACTAGTCTGAAGAAGGGTCTTGACCCGAAATGCACCCATTCCTTCTCTCCATAGATGCTGCCTGTCCCGCTGAGTTACCCCGGAAATTTGTGTCTATCTGTCATTCTTACTCACCTGGCATATCCCACTTCACGCCCACTATGAGGCTCATCCCTCAATTGCAGAAAATCAATTGAGCCATTGAGCCTTAAGAAAATATTATGCCCACAGACAAAAATCGGACAGAAAAACAGAAAGAACATGTGACAAGCAGGGGAAAGACCAGCCGAGGATGTGATGTGATTGCCAGGCATCCAAACTGCCATTACATTCTGACAGTGAAACAATGTCGGCACAGTGGCACAGCGATGGAGTTGCTGCCTCACAGCGCCAGAGGCCCGGGTTCGATCCTGACTATGGGCGCTGTCTGTGCGGAGTTTGTACGTTGTCCCTGTGACCGCGTGGGTTTCCTCCGGATGCTCCGGTTACCAACCACACCCCAAAGATGTGTGGGTTTGTGGGTTGATTGGCTGCTGTAAATTGCCCCTAGTGAGTAAGGAGTGGATGTGAAAGAGGGATTATATAAAACTAGCGTTTACGGGTGATCGATGGTCGGTGTGGACTCGGTGGGCCAAAGGGCCTGATTTCATGCTGTATCTCTAAACTAAACTAAAGAGGTGTAGGCAAATGGAACTTCCTTCTACCAGTTTATTGTCCATGGTACTGACTGACACCTTTAAAATGAATTAATCTCCATAAATCCATCCATAATGCAACTTTTCTAACCAGGATGTTTACTCAGCAGCAGGAACCAGATGCTTAACAACATTATAAATCATTTCTGTATTTGCGGTCTTAATTATAAATTGCTGTGCTGATACTTCTAAAACCTAATGGGATGGATCAGCTGTTCACATTATAGCCTAATAATATTACAGATATTAAAAAAAAAACAGAAGTGGCTCCAAACTCTCAGCAGGCCTGGTAGCATCTATGGAGAGGGCAATGGAGTTCATTTTTCATGTTGATAATCTTAATACTAAGGATGCATTGATTGAACGAGAAGAGGATGAGGAAAATCTCAGAAATTCCTTGGCATTTCAACAGTGACTATAATACAACTTTAAACATCCTACTGTCCCAAAGTAGGTTTAAAGTCATTGCTGAAAAGCCAATGAATTTCTGGGAAATTGCTCTCCTTCTCCTCCAGTTGTGAAATACATTCCCTGGGAAATTAAAACAATAAATTAGTTGGATGTGTGCAGGGTTTCAAAGGTATTATTTAGTTTGTGGCTTTTGTGCTTTGGCTGGGATTATTTTAGTTTAGTTTGGAGATACAGTGCAGAAACAGGCCCTTCAGCCCAACGAGTCCACGCCAACCAGCAATCTCCGAACACTAACTCTACATAGGCTACATACACTTTACACATACACTAGGGACAATGTATAATTATATCAAGCCAATTAACCTACAAACTTGTCTTTGGAATGTGGAAGGAAACCAGAGATCACAAAGTAAACCCACGCAGGTCATGGAGAGAATGCACAAACTCCGTACAGACAAGCAGCCTTGGTCAGGATCAAACCCATGTCTCTGAAGCTGTAAGACAGCAACTCTATTGCTGTGCCACTCATTTGCATAGGATTCATTGAAGTACAACTAAGACCCACACTGCCAACCATGACCGACCAAATATTATTCTCATTAGTCTACTTTCCTACCTTAGCAAAGTCAAAGTAGAACCCGTCGTGATCATTAATAACCTTTTGACCAATCCTCAGATTGGATTTACTCAACTCTAGATTTCATTACATCATTGATCCAAATATGGAGCAAAGAACTGAACTCCAGAAGTGAGATGGAAATGACTGGCCCTGAACATTTGACCAAGTGTGGTATTAAGGAGTTGTGATAAAACAGAAATCAATAGGTAACAAGGGGAAAACATTCCAATGGTTGGAGTGATAATTTGCGTAAAGGAGAACTTTGCATAAAGGAAGGCAATTATACAGCAGGTCTATGTCCTAGGCAAAACCAACTTCAACTGCTTTGAGGCAAATATATTTGGTGTGATAGTTCAGGTGCATGCTCACCAGCACTTTTTCTGGAGAATTAGTGAAGATCATGAAAATGTTTGGCTTGCCAGTGACATACCTCTCCAATTAATAATAATTTAAAAACTGTTCATTGTTAAAATCACAGTGTTAAACAAATACCACATTTGAACAGGAAAGTACCTGAATTGAAACCTGTTTCATTTGATTGGAAGTCCTGTCTGATGAAGCCAGAATTTAAACCCAGAAAAGCATCCACTCCTGCATCAGGTTAGGTCTCTTCTGAATGAACTGGCGGCAAATTAGAATGCATTGAGAATGAAACCTGGAGTTTTCTTTGGCTCATAATGTGCTTTCACTGTAATCTACAGATCAAATGCAAAGTATAAAACCATGCCAGAGGCACTCCTATAATCATTTTCATTCTAATCAATTGTGATGTAAAATATATTCAGGATAGATGTTGGTATATTGACATTGTTCCAAGGATGTGGGTTTGTGCCTTGTCACACAGTAAGTTCATGATTCCTATATAATGCGGAGCAGTTTTCAGTCACGGTACTTTACTGGCGAAGAGGAAATGAGAAGGTAAAGGCCATGGGAAACAGAGAGCAGAAGAATATCTTTGGCAGAGGCAGGGAAGGAGGTCACCATTCCACATCCTCATCAGGCACAAATTGCGGAACACCCAGCAACGGGGCAGGATGTTAAAATAATTTGTTCATTTCATATTTCTTTACAACATTAATGAAGGGCATTGAACCCATTTGACCCATTGACAGTTCTCAGAGAAATCCGGTCGCCTAACTTATATTTCTGTAGTTTATTTTCTCACACATGCACATTAACAATTTTCTTCTCAGCCACCAACTCTTCAGATTGGAATTGACCTGCCAACCAGCACGCTCTGGGATGTGGGAGGAAACTGGAGCACCAGAGAAAACCCACATGGACACAAAGAGAACATGTAAACACTACTCAGACAGGAGTAAAGATCAGAATCTATCTAAGGTCATAGATTCAAAGAGTTATTGAAAGATAGAGCAGAAAAACAGGCATTTTGCCATTCATCAAGCACATTTTCACTAACCTTACCCTAATACATTTTATTCTCCCCACATTCCAATCAACTACACTCCAAATTTTACCAGGCAGGTAGCATTTGTAGAGGCAGAAACCCAGTTAATGATATACATAGTAATAATTCTTTCCAGTACTGGTACCTGCCAGTTATGTCACTATTGAGGCACCGATTGAATGAATATCTCATCTGTCCAGTGTTGTGAAAATGGTTCCTGCTTGTGTAAGCACACTCTGTGAACTTTGGGAGATGTATTGTGTGCCCTTGAGTTAGTTCTGAAGGTGGCCAGTCAGACTCCTGATGCCATAGAGTCATGGAGTGATACAGCACAGAAAAGGCCTCTTCGGCCCATCACTTTCATGTCGACTTTTTTTTTCCCATCTACACTAATCACATGAAAGATGTACAGGTTTGTAGGTTAATTGGCTTGGTAATGTTGTAAATTGTCCCTAGTGTAGGATAGTGTTACTGTGCGGGGAACGCTGATCAGCGTGGACCAGGGAGGACCAAAGGATCTGTTTCGGGGCTGTATCTCTAAACTACAGTAAACGAAACATTTTACCGTATTGGTTTCCTACCTTCCATACCTTGCCTATTTAAATATCTGTCTAAATGTCTCTTAAACATAGTGATTATATCTGATCCTACAATATGTGTTCCTTTAAATTGCAATGAAAGTAAGATCACATGCCATATGCTCGACACCCTACCGAGTCAATTCCATAAAGGTTGAGTGCAGTTTATTGTTGTAATTTTTTTTTGTAGTATAAACAAAAAATGGCTGAATAATGATATTATTTAAATTAACACTGCCAAAGAAGCATCAGGAGCATCCACTTGGTTGCAGTGGTAGAGCTACTGCCTTACAATGCCAGAGACCCAGGTTAGACCCTGACTACAGGTGCTATTCTGTACAGTGTCTGTACGTTCGTCCCGTGACCTGCGTGGGTTTTCTCCGGGATCCCCGCTTTCCTCCCATATTCCAAAGATGTACAGGTCATGGGCCGCAGAACCGGGGGAGCCTACAGCCCCCCCACTTTTTTTGTGATGTTTCCCCTGGGAGCTAGCGGCCAGCGCAGCGGATGTACTTTAGTGACAGACATGGATGGTTCAGTGTCTGCTGGAAGCAGCAACCTCACCCGTCACACACCGGCGGGGGGTGGGGGTGGGGGGTTTTGGGGCGGTCAGCAACTCACCGGGGTAAGGGCGGGCCGGTGAACGTGAACGTGAAGGGGAGGGGGGGGGGGGTGGGGTGGAGGGAGGGAGGGAGAGTGGAGGCTTCCCACACACGGAGCTGTGTGGAAGCGAGGGACGGGAGGAGGGGCCGGGGTCTGAGGGCACAAGGTCAAGGGGGTCGAACTAATGGAGAACAACCCAAACTTCCTGCTCCTGTTTATGGAGGAATCAGGGACAAAAAACACAGAGAGCTGCCATGTCAAACACTGGCTAACCCTGGATAGATTCCAGGGTCAGCTCTGGTCTCACACCAGGAAGGATGTCAAGAGTTTGTTGGGAAGCCAGAATGGGTGAGCAATGAAAGGTCTCAGTCATGTGTAGACTCTCAGGCTATTTACATTGCAGGGGAGGGGAGTAGGAGACTGAGAACATGTTCACAATCCTGTGGTGGAACAAACAAGGAGAACTTGTTCCAAGAGACATACAACATGGACTTCGGGTGATTACACCAGAGGCAACGGCAGACGACAAACTCGGCAGAGAGTGGAGAAACAGCGCTTCAGGAGACCCTTCACAAAGAGGGCTGGGCCTAACACTGAAGGGGAATCCTTGTAAAAGTCTGGGAGGAAGATACAAAATGCTGGAGTAACTCAGCAAGGCAGCATCTCTGGAGAAAATGAATGGGTGACGTATCGTTTTGGGGTTCTTCAGACATGCTGCCTGATCCACTGAGTTACTCCAGCATTTTGTTTCTATTTTTGGTATAAACCAGCATCTGCAGTTCCTTCCTACACAAGGTAAAAGGGGTCCTAGGAGGGTGCTCGTTCAAAGAGATGGGCTAGGCCCAATGGGCCAAATGACCGCATCTACTGCACCCATCGACTCCAGCAGCAATATTGGTGCCAGCTCCACACCTACCTGCATGCCAACATTTCCAGCGCAACTCAACCCCTTTTGCCCAACACCACTCTCCCATATATTCCCCACTTTTTGAGGTGGGGGATGGCCTGTATTATTATCCCCCAGTTTTTGGAGGTTGAGCAATAACAAAAATACTAATCACCTGCTTCTATCTCCCATGTAGGCACTACATTATCTTAAAAAAATACTTCAAACAAAAACATTGAAATCATACTTCTACGATACACTAAAACATATTTTATGTTTTACTTCGGAGTCACGTGAGTGACTACGTGAAGACTCCGTCCAGCACGCATGCGCGACATTAGCGTTCATGCAGTGCACCCGCGACGAACGGGAGTTCAAGGCGCTCCCGCTACAAATTGAAAAGTCGGGCCGACAGGTAAGTTTTACCGTGGCCGTGTGTTTTTTTTTTTTCTCTCTGTGGTCTGCTTGTTTTCAGAAAGAATGAGCAAGACCAGAGGAAAGAAGTCTGCAGCTCGCCCCCGTTCGTCCTCCGTTGAGGAATGCTCTTTGGAGGGGGGGCAAGAGGCGGCGGGTATAACTACCGAGCCGAGCCCAGCACCGCTCGTGCAGCCTGAGCAGCGGGCTGGAGGTACCTGCAGCCAGAACCGGGCGGTAGTGTCCGACGATTCGGATGAAGATGCCACACCGCTCGAGAGCGGCACAGGCAGCCGCCTAAGCCGCATGGAACGGCTTATGGAGCAATTGCTCCAGCGAGATCTGCTGAGAGAGCAGCAGCAGACTTGCCAAGGGAGCTCAGGCACTCCCGCAGTGCCCTTTACGGCACTGCCCATTGCTTCCACCTTCTTTTGAAGGCAGCATTGGCGACCAGGTCTGGGCTGGTCAAGAAGAGGGGTCACTGGCTGAAGATGTCGGGAGTACGCAGGGTGTACAGGATCAGGAAGAGCTGCTGGGTGTGGTCAACCGCTACCTGGCCATTCCACAAGCGGGTCGGCCGTTAGAGCCGAAACTTGCAGCCAGCATTGACCACCTGTCCTCAAAACCCCTACAAGAACAGGTGGTCAATGAGGCTCTTGAACAATATACAGCCCCAGTAAATTGTACATCATTGAATGTACCAGCTGTAAACAGCCAAATTTGGGGACATTTGGGGCAGAACATCAGGAACCTGGAGTTGAAGCTCCAGAAAATCCTTAAATTACTAACTGCAGGAATAACATAATATGCTCGGTCCATTGATGGTGTGGACATCTCCACAAATCAGCAAGACACATTAGCTCTGCTGTGCACCACTCAATATGAAATAAACAATTTACGGAAGGAAATCATCAAGCCTGCCCACAACCCTAAATTTGCGGGACTTTGCAAAACACCGGGTTCAGAACCTCCTATTCTGCTCTTTGGGAAAGACCTTCCAAAAAAGGTGAAAGACCTAGAGGAAGAATCCAAGACCTTTGGTCTCGTGAGGGCAGGTTTGGGACCGAGCAGACCTAACAAGCCAGGCGGCAGTACCCCATGGCGCCCACCAGCCGTCGACCACACTATGGGACTGGTGAAAGCTCGGGGTCCGCAACCATTCCCCGTAAGCCTTTTTTAGGCCAGGGCCCAGAGCGGACCCCATGGAAAATGCGCCACCCCCAACAACATCAACCCTCTACAGCCCAGCAGACGCCTCATCGCCCAGCAAAGAGGCAGAAGAAGCAACAATAACCATGGAGGTAGGTGGGTCTGGTTCCTCTCAGCATATGAGCAGTAGGGGGCTCTATACTAACAGGGGGGAGATTGCACTTGTTTTTGGATGCATGGGAATCCATCACTAATGACAAGTATATACTCAGCAGCGTTCATGGCTACAAAATTGACTTTGTTCATGAAAAACATTCCGCCAGTTCAGCATATACCCCAAAGGGTATTCACCCTCTCAGTCAAAGAGAAACAAGAGGGTCAAGCTGAACTGATGAGGTTACAAGCAAAAGGTGTCATTGAAAAGAACAAAACATGAACCTTTGGAATTTGTGTCCAATATTTTTCACTAAAATCAAAAAAGATGGTGGACGTCGCATCATCATTGACTTAACTATTTTAAACAAGTCTGTCAGGTATATACATTTCAAGATGGATACTTTTGAAACAGCCAGACTGTTGGTTGCTAGAGGGTACTTTCTAGCAAGCATTGATTTATAAGATGCCTACTACTCAGTACCCATACACAAGGAGCATCGTAAATACTTAAAATTTATCTGGATGAAACAGCTATGGCAATTTAAAGCCTTACCAAATGGGCTAACCTCTGCTCCAAGGCTGTTCACTAAAATCTTAAAACCCGCCTTGGCATTAATTGAGGAAACAAAAGCATATAGTCCTGGCGTATATAGACGACATTTTAATAGTAGGGAAAACCTTGGAGACAGCCATTTTGGCAGTAGCAGCCACCAAACGTTTGTTTGAAACTTTGGGGTTTGTCATACATCCAGATAAATCCAATTTTACACCGTCCACTGCCATGGACTATCTTGGATTTACGATTGATACTGTTCGCATGATTGTAACTCTGCCGAAGGGGAAAGCATCAGAATTGGCACTATCATGCAACGAACTCATGAATAAACATCAGCCAACCATATGGGAGGTAGCCAGAGTTATTTGTAAAATGGTAGCAGCTTTTCCAGCTGTACAATTTGGGCCTTTGCACTATCAAAATTTGCAAAGAGTAAAAGTGCATGCACTAAAGCAAAACTCAGGTCACTTTGACCGAGCTATGAGTTTAACTGCTGAATCCATTCCAGAGTTACAATGGTGGGCAAGGAACGTAAGGCTCAGCTCCAGTCCCATAATAATCACCAACCCAGTATTAAACCATTCAAACGGATGCCAGTGCTTTGGGCTGGGGAGCAACTAACATGCAATCCAGCACAGGGGGCAGATGGACCTAAATTTGAATCATCTTGCCTACAGACACGGGTATCAACTACTTAGAAATGTTGGGTGCGTTTTATGGGTTAAAAGCATATTCATCTAATACGCATCATGCACATGTCCGGTTGCAATTAGATAATACCACGGTGGTGGCTTATATCAACCACATGGGTGGTGTAAAGTCGATATCGTGTGACAATTTGGTCAACCTAATCTGGCAATGGTGTGTTGAAAGACATATTTGGTTATCAGCAACTTACCTACCATGTAAGCAAAATACAGTGGCAGACACCAGGTCACGCAGATTCAATGATAACATCGAATGGATGTTAAATCCCAAAATATTTGCTGAAATTACAAAGCAATATGGCACACCAGATATCGATCTGTTTGCATCCAGGCTGAATCACCAGGTACCAACGTATGTCGCTTGGGAACCAGACCCTGAGGCAGCAGCAGTTGATGCATTCTCGCTGCATTGGGGGAAAATGTTCTTTTATGCTTTTCCTCCCTTCTGCCTCATCAGTCGGGTATTACGCAAGATTCAGTTGGATTCCGCTTCAGGAACCTTGATAATACCCGACTGGCCTACACAGCCATGGTTCCCAGTGGCCCTCGACATGGCTGTTGAAACACCGTTGGAATTCCCCAGCAGTCGAGAGTTATTAATCCACCCAGTGTCAGGCATTAGTCACCCCGTGCCATGACAGAGTCAATCTCCTGGCTTGCAGATTCTAAAAAGACCTCTACTGGGCCTGGGACTGTCTGAGGACGCCATCAACATGATGACCGCATCCCACCGGGAGTCCACCAGGAGACAATACCTGACCAACATAAGAAAATGGGAACGGTATTGCTCCAAAACAGGAACTACCTACACTACAGCTACAGCCACCAGTGTTGTGGAGTTTCTGGTTGGATTACATCGGGAAGGACTCAGCTACAGCGCCATTAATACAGCCAGGAGTGCGTTGTCAGCTTATTTGGTTCCAGCAGCAGGCCAACTGACTTTGGGGTCCCATCCACTAGTAGTCAAAATCATGAGGGGCATTTTTAACACCAATTCCCCTAGGCCTAGGTACACTCAGATCTGGGATGTCAGCATTGTACTGACGTACCTTAGGGGATGGCCACCACCCAGGTCACTCACGCTGGAACAACTTACACTGAAATCAGTCATGCTCATGGCACTAGTGTCAGCTCAAAGGGTACAGTCCCTCCACCTTCTGAGGCTGGACAGCATGACAGAGTCATTGGACTGTATCACATTTCACATTCAGGGACTGGTCAAACAAACTAGACCAGGTACCACGCCTCCAGTAATGGAGTTCCGGGCATATTCACCTGACCCACGGTTGTGTGCTAAGACCCATCTCGCCAATTACATAGACACAACATACAACTTAAGAGGGAGAGAAAAAGCCTTATGGATAAGCCACAAGAAGCCTCATGGTCAGGTGATGAGCCAAACCATTTCAAGATGGCTCAAGCAGGTGCTTAAGTCCGTGGGAGTCGATACTAATGTTTACAAATCTCATTCCACCAGGGCTGCATCTACGTCAGCGGCTAGGCGAATGGATGTGCCTATGGACCATATTCTGGCCAGAGCAGGATGGTCCTCGGAAATAACTTTCCAAAGGTTTTATAATAAGCCGCTGGCGGAACCTGCTACATTTGCAGACAGAATTTTAGAGTCTGCAGCTAAATATTTAATTTAAGCCGGGGGAGCTCTCTGTTTTTTGTTATCATTAATAAACCTTTATTGTTCACAAACAGGGTTATTGTTGATTGTATAACATGCTTCCTCCTCTAAGGTCTTCAGGCAGTGAGTGAAGCATGAGCTGGTAACACGGTTCGGATTCACAGAGCTTTGAAGTCTTCCACGTAGTCACTCACGTGACTCCGAAGTAAAATAGTAAGATTAAATGAGAACTTACCAGTTCGAAGTTTGATCTGTATTTTATGAGGAGTTACGATGAGGGATTACGTGCCCTCCGCTCCCACCCTCTATTATACAGATCAACTGGTAATTAAGTTCTTATTTTTTCTTTACTATATTTATTTCAATTGTTGTGTTTTTCTGTGAATCCACACCGCTGCTTTGAAGAAATGTCGCGCATGCGTGCTGGACGGGGTCTTCACGTAATCCCTCATCGTAACTCCTCATAAAATACAGATCAAACTTCGAACTGGTAAGTTCTCATTTAATCTTACTATTTTATGGGGGTTCGGTCGCTCCACTCCCTCGCCGGGTGCCCCAAGGCCAGTGATCAGTGATCGCTCAGCCCCCTCACTTTCAGTTGTAAGTTAATTGGCTTGGTATAATTTTAAATTGATCCCAGTGTGTAGGACAGTGTTAGTGTATGGGGATCGCTGGTTGGTGCAGACTCAGTGGGACGAAAGTCCTGTTTTCGCGCTACATCTCTAAACTAAACTAAGCTGAACTTGAATAGCAGTTGGATGTCCTCAGTCTAATGTTGTAAGTTTTGTGATTTCTCCTAAATAATCTCCAGTCAGGCTCATTCAAAGTTAAGTAAAAAAGAGATCACATAGGAGACAACAAAAAGACACCATGAGGTCCATGGCAGGGAAAGAGTGGGTAGGAAACAGAGCTTGATGGGAAAGGTCAACGGGCCATCAATAGATCAACTTATAGAGAAGAGCCTGACAATTAGTTGTCAGTCCATCTTTCCCGGTACCTGATGTTCAGGGATTTCATCTGCAAACCAATATGAAAGAACTATGTTGAATTATATGAGTTTCGAAGCCCATGACAGCTGAAATAAAGCAAGCATTAGGTGCAGCCACAAAGCATTTCTGGAAGAAGATTGTGACAGGCAGGTTGAAGAATAGTACCTTTGGATATTAATGGCATGGATCCAAGCATGGGAAGACTGAAGCTGAGATGGTGCGTCTGTCTCTTCGAATGGAAACATGTCACTGTGCTGAATGTTGCTGATGGTGCCTGAGAGACTGCTACAGGGTGTGTTTGTGCGTGTGTCTGCGTGTTGGTGGTTGGTGTGTATGTGTGGTGTGTTTTCAGAGCAAGTCTGTGGCAAGAAATTGTCCACACTGTTCCTATTACTTTGCCAATCAGTGTAAGTGAAGACAATCTGACCCTTTATATGCTGGTGTACCTTCAATGCAGCATATAGAAACTTTATCACAGAATAGTTTAGCATTGCTCAGCTGTTACATAACAGACAGCCCTACGGGACATTCCATTTTATTGCTGCTGTGCTGTTTGACGAATGACAAGTTCCTGTTGCTCTGCCCTGTTGTGCTAGCATAATTGACAAATATATTTTTGAGCTACTGTAATGGTTTACAATCAATTCTATCATTAAGTGTAGAGAGGACTATAAAGCTGTAAAGCTATAAAGCAGCCAACAGCATGTGATAGGCATTGCAGAAATCAATACATATTTAATAAGGTCAAGTCCTCAGTGAGAGATGGGAATTTGCGAAGTAAGTCCAGGAAAGCCTTTTCTATTTTCAGCTGGGAAGGTGATCTCTTTCTTTCTCAGTAGTCTTTCTCAATTTGCCTGCCTGTTTCTCTCCCGTTTTAGTTTATAACAATAAGAGCATAAGAAAGATAAGAAATAGGACTAAACATAACATATTCAATCCCTCAATCCTGCACTGACACTCAATAAAAGCGTGTCTTATCTTCTCCCTCAACACCATTTTTCTTCCCAGTCCTTTTATTCCTCAGTTCCTCTAATATCCAGATATCTCACCATCTTGGTTTAGATCGTCATCAGTGATCGAACCTCCAAAGATTCAGTCCTGAGTGATGGCATTTCTTCTAAATTTAGTCCAAAATAACTATCTTTATTTTGATACCCACCAAGTTCTAGACTTCTTAGGCATGATAATCGACCCCCCCTCCTTCGTCCACCATCTACCTTGTTAGGACCTTTAAGTACTTAATATGTTTCAATTAGGCATATAACTACATGAATCAAGAGCCAGGGGAGCCATTTGGTCCCTTGAGCCTGCTTCACCATTCATATGAGCTCTGATTGGCTCTCAGTGGATATTTTTAAGGCAGAGATCGACAAATTCTTGATTAGAACAGTTGTCAAGGGTTATGGGGAGGAAATTGGGATTAGGAGTCAGAGATCAGCCATGATTGAATGGCAGAGTAGACTCAATGGGCCGAATGGCCTAATTCTACTCCATTAACTTGTGAACTTGTCATTGTAACGTGATCTCCATTTTCCACACCTACTTGCAATAACCTCTCACCTAGAACACAAAGTGCTGGACTACCTCAGCGGGTCAACCATCATCTCTGGAGAACATGGACAGGTGATGTTTTGGGTCAGGATCCTTCTTCAGACTAATTGTAATAGGGGGGAGAAAGCTGGAAAGGTTAAGTGAGGGTGGGACAAAGCATGGTGAGTGATAGGTAGATATATATGTTGGGTTGTTATTTGGCAGATAGATGGACAATTTTATAGAGATGAATAAGAGATGCAAAGTCAGAGGGAGGGATATAATTGGAAGGGGACGAGTGGAGAGGAGAGGAGGGTGGTGGGGGGCGAAATGGAGGAACAAATGGAGCTAGACACCTTCATAGAGGGGCACAGGAAAGAGAGGGGGAATAATGGAGAGGGGAGGGGGGTATCCTGACATTTAATGTTCATACCGTTGGTTTGTATGCTACTCATACAGAATATGAGGTACTGTTCTTCCAGTTTACATCTGGTCCATTTGCTGCACCATTGCTAAAATAAGGACACATGCAAACTCCAGCACTTTGTGTTCGACAAGACATTCCAGCATCTGAAGTTCCTCGTGTAACATCTCATCTTCCTGTTTATCAAAAATGTATCACATGCTTAAACATATTCAAAGATTCTGGTTCCACCATCCTTATGGAAGAGAATCACCAAGACCTGCAATCCCTAAAAAAATAATCTGAGGATTATTTAGGACCCACAATAATTGAGGACCCACAAATCCTCATCTTTCATTGTAAGGCTGACCCGAAGTTTAAAAGTACACCTAGCTATAGATTCTCCCATGAGGGGAAACATCTTCTCCACTTTCACTCAGCCAAGATAGAAACATAGACATAGAAACATAGAAAATAGGTGCAGGAGCAGGCCATTCGGCCTTTCGAGCCTGCACCGCCATTCAATATGATCATGGCTGATCATCCAACTCAGTATCCTGTACCTGCCTTCTCTCCTTCCCCCTGATCCCTTAAGCCACACGGGCCACATCTAACTCCCTCTTAAATATAGCCAACGAACTGGCCTCAACTACCTTCTGTGGCAGAGAATTCCACAAATTCACCACTCTCTGTGTGGTGAAGATCCCTTCAATTCAGTCCCGTTTCATTCTCACTCTCTTAAATTCATCATCCCAGCCCAGTTGTACACTTCTTTATAAGACAATCTGCCTATTCCAGCAGATGGTCAAGTAAGGCTTCCCTATCTGATTCTGATGCACCGCTGTCCTTCCTTAGAAAAGGAGACTGATACTGCGCATGGGTTTTCATTTGTTGCTCAACATTGCCCTTCATATCTGAATCACAACCTATATTTCTATTTAATTCCCCTTGCCTTAAAAAATAATCTAGATTCCCACATTATTTGCTCTACTTGCATGCTAGCATTTTGTGAATCATACTGAACATATCCAGATCCATCTGCATCTCAGAAATCTGCAAAATCTAACCAATTCAATAATCTGCATCTTTTTTTACTTTTCCTGGCCAAATAGCTAATTTCACATTTTCTCACACACTATTCAATTTGTCAGATCTTTAACCAACTCATTTACATCTGTGTATCCTTTGGTTATTGCTTATTCCAAGTCACTTCTATGATTGTGAAAAGTTGAGACCCAATAAATAACTTTATGCTACACTACTTCTAGATGATGGTGGCGGGAGGCGGAAGAAAAGAACGATGCTGGTGAACGGGTTGGGGGCTTAACTCCCGCACAATCAAAGGTACAGGGAGAAGGTGCAAACTCCGTCCAGACAGCACCCATGGTCAGGATCGAACCCAGTCTCTGGCACTGTGAGGCAGTAACTCTATTGCTGCACCACTGTGCCGACCTTAGGATAGCACCTAAAAGATGATGACTCTTGTGTACTGTGTGGTCTACTATCTTACACTTATTGTGTCTGATGTATAGTAGAATTGTCACAGAACTGTAGGCAAAACAAGAATTGCACTGTACTTGGGTACACATGATAATAAAGTACCATTGAACCATTGTATCTTCTCTGCATCCTCTTCACAATTACGTCTGGGATGCCTGCAGTCTGATATGAAATATTCTGCTGTAGGCAGAATACCTCCCACTTCCTTATCTAGGTGATGTACCACTTCTGAGTACTATCCATGCAGGCCGACATGAGAACATCCACAGTACGATCAGACAGTCCTCTCCCCAGGTATGGCCTCCTTAAAATCTGCAAATTAACAGATCAATACGATCATGTAAAGGATGTTGATTGCCAGTTACCGGGTTCACCAGTAGGTGTTTATGTTTGGGAATAATCATCTGAGGCTGAATAGCCATCTGCAATACGAGAGGGAACCATGGCTGGGTAGGCCAATCTGATACTACCAGTGCCCGCTAAAGCAGAGTCCTGCTTGATTTTTTGCAGGCAATGACTGATGAGACAGAATGGGGGAAATGCAATTCCACCCCATTGCAGCGAGAATGCATCCACTGCTGCATGTTTCTGGTTCCCATAAAACATATCTGGGCAACTGATGGTTTAGTCTAGATGCAAACAAGTCAATATCTGGCATTCCATACTGAGCAACCACTTGATTAAATATGTCCTGATTTAACATCCACTTTATGTTATCATTGAATTGGCGTGACCAAGTGTCTGCTACTATGTTGAATCTACCTGGTAAATATATTGCTGAAAGCCAGATGTTTTTGTCAATGCACCAGCCCCAGATCTGATTAGCCAGTCTGTCACAAGACTGTGACTTGACTCCTCCCATGTGGTTGACATATGCCACTGCTGTAGCATTGTCAATCTGAACCTGCACATGCAAGTGACTCCTGGCAGAGCAATAAGCTTTAAGCCCATGCCAGGTTCCCCAAAACTCTAAATAATTGATCCCTCTTATTTGGAGGAGAGATGTCTCATCAGTATTCCATCTGCCTCCACAACTGGAAGACATATCCGTAGCACCCCAACCCAGTGCACTAACATCTGTCTGTAAGATTATGGAAGGTGGTTCAACCAAAACTTCCCTGGAACGTTTTGAGACATTTATGATCCATCATTGAATTTCTGATATTGCCTCTGCTGACAAGTGCATACGCCTATCAAAATTACCCGCATGTGTCCTCGGTGCCTGTTCTTTTGCTCGTTATAAGTGTTGATAATGCAGAGGTCCAAACTGCACAGCTGGAAAAGCAGCCACCAATTTACCAATTAAACTGGCTACCTGTCTAATTGAAGGTCGTTGCTCACTAAGGAGGTTAACACAATTCTCAATTAACTGCTGCCTTTTATCCCTGGGCAAAGTCACTAACATGTGATCTGAATTAGTGGTAAAGCCCAAATAATCAATAATTTGAACTGGTGATAATTTGGATTTATCTGGATGAATGATGAACCACAAATGTTCAAAAGCGAGTTTAACAATCGAAACAGATGATTCAGCTCCAGTCTGAGTCTTCCCGATGATTAAAATATAATCTAAATAGGGCATTACAACATGCCACTGAGCTCGGAATAGTCCTAGAACAGGTTTCAACAATTTGGTAAATAATCTAGGAGCTGATGTTAACCCATTAGGCAATGCTTTAAATTGCCACAACTGACCCATTTAAATTTCAAATACCTCCTATCATCACAATGAACAGACACTGAGTAATATGCATCCTTCAAATCAATGCTGGCCATATGACACCCTTTGGAAACCAGGTGTTTAGCAGTAGAAAAAGTTTCCATTTTTAAATGCCTATAGCGTACAAAGGAGTTCAAGCTCGTCAGGTCCAGAATGACTCTACATCCCCCAGTCTGTGCTGAGGCCTAATGGTGGAGCTGTGGCGGCGGCCTGGTTCCGGAGCTGCGGTGCTCCAGCGGCGGCGGCCTGGTTCGCAGAGCTGCGGTCCAGCGGCGGCAGCTCCAGCTGCGGTGGCCTGGTTCAGAGCTGCGGTGCTCCAGTGGCGGTGGCCTGGTTCAGAGCTGCGGTGCTCCAGCGGCGGCGGCGGTCCGCAGAGCTGTGGTGCTCCAGCGGCGGCGGTGGTCTGGTTCGGAGCTGCGGAGCTGCGGTGCTCCAGCGGCGCTGGCGGTAGTCCGCTTAAAGCTGCGCTGCTCCAGAGGAGGCAGCGGTCTGGTTCGGAGCTGCAGTGCTCCAGCGGCGGCGGCGGACTGGTTCGGAGCTGCTTTGCTCCAGCGGCGGTGGTGGCGGTCCGCTTAGAGCTGCGGTGCTCCAGCGGCGGTGGCGACCTGGTTTGGAGCCGCGGTGCTCCAGCGGCGGCGGCCCAGCTCAGAGCTGCGGTGCTCCAGCGGCGGCGGCGGCCTGGATCTCCTCAGCGCAGAGGGAGAACTAGGAGAGAAGAAGACAGGGACTTAAGACTTTTGCCTTCCACCACAGTGAGGAGGTGCCTGGTGAACTCATTGTGATGGATGTTGGATACGTGTTTATTGTGTGTTTTGTTTTTATTATATGTATGACTGTATAGTAACAATTTCGTTCAGACCGTAAGGCCTGAATGACAATAAAGGAATCTAATCTAATCTAATCTAATCATTTAGACCTATGAAAAACACTTGACACAAACTGACGGTTTTGACGAACTGACTTCTCAATAACCCGTGTTTTATGTAATGTGTTAAGTTCTGCTTGTATGTGCATATTCTCTTCTTGTCAAAATATAAGTTTCCGACTTGGAACATGCTGACTGGGTGGACACCCAGTAGGGTAAAATTCAATTTTAACCCACTCTATACTGCTCAGTATAAATTAATCTGATGTTATCTCATGCCATTGTTTGAGAAACAAGTGTAATCTGCCCCCAATTTGAACATCTATCTCACTTGATTTATATTCCTTAGGATCAGAATTGCTCACCTGCATATGACCTGGCTGCCCTTGTTGCCCCCGGCCCTTTGTAACAAAATTCATCCTTCCCCTCATGCCTGTGGTAGGCTGCCAGCTCCGAGTTTGCGAAGCTGAGTGGTTCGTCCCTTCCCGGCGTCAGTGATGGTACCCCGCTGATAAGGAAAAAACATTTTTCCTGGTTTTCCACTTGGCTTGATGAGGACCATAGTTCTTGTGTCCTCATGTAGTTCTTTAACTCGCTTGGCGAGATCCTCGCCAAACAAAAGGTAAGGCGGTTGTGCACTGGTCGGCATACATAATGATGCCAGTTTAGGGTATATGACTGGGCGTATAGCACTTCTCCTTATGTTATTAATCTTAAAAAATGCACTACACAGGAATCCTAGCGCATCCTGGTGGGCTTCTGTCATGTACACCTTATCTACAGTAGTTGCAAATGCCATAAGCCCTGCTGAAAGCAATTTAAGTACTTTAAGTACTTTTTGAAACTTCAATTCTTGGGATCTTGCTGAAATTCTTGGGATCCAACTGTGTCCATATGAGATGGTTCACCATCGGTACTTTTAGCAAACCACAATTAATTGGGGCTTCATATTTTTGAATGGCTGCTGCCAATTCTTTCCCAAATGGCTCCCCTGCCTCTCTGGGGACTGCAAATATCGATGCTATATTTGTAATGATTTCACGTTCCACTCCCTTGTGGCTCTCCCCAGCCACTGATTCGGCATCAGTGAACTGCTGCTTGGTATACCCTCCTCTTCAAAAGATGGGTAGTCTTGCAGCCCTATTGCAGGTGCTGCTAGCACAGGCTCTCCACTAGTCTGGCGTGGGAACCACTCCTCCTCACGGAGTGCGTCCCTGTCAAGCATCTTCTGTAATAAGACCTCGACCTGGGAGAGCCGTGAGCAAATGGTCTCTCATTATGAAGGTAAAACCTCCAGGCCCAACTCTGGGTTAACGAGCCTATTTGATTTTGAAGTTACCTTGCGCCCTACCGGCGTGGCTACGCTGCTCACAGGCAGCGGGTCCGGTGTCGCTAGCTCCATTGCTGGCGACGGACTTGGTGACCTAGGTGGGCATCCGCTAACCACACTACCGCGGTCCTCGAACCTTTTTCCTGCGGATCGCCTCGCCGACACCTTCTTTACTTTCTGCATCATTTTAACGGTCTAAACGCTACTCCTAAAGCAGAAAGTGAGCTCAAGAAAAAGTTTGAAACTTACCTTGCGTTTTAAACTTACCAGTTGGAGGAGATCTGCTGCTTCAACCGGCCGACTGCACAAATGCATCTGACGTAATGACGCACGTGCGGCTGGACCGGGTTCTTCATGTAGTCACTCACGTGACTCCGAAGTAAAATCTCTCAGTTTTCCCATGAAATTCCATTAAATTCTACAGCTCACCTGTACACTGGAGCCATTTTTGAATGGCCAATGAACAAACCAACCCTCACATTTTTGGGATATGGGAAGAAACCAAAACTCACAGTTGAAACACACACATGCCTATAGGGAGAATGTACAAATTCCACACAGATAGCTCCTGAGTCAGAATTGCACCAAGGTCCCTGGGGCTGTGAGGCAATAACTCTACTAGCTGCACCACCGTACAGCTTCACGGTGGATAAAGGGGAATGCTGAAAAAAAAATGGTTAATGCAGAAACCAGTGTGATCTGAAAGTGGTGGAAATTGAGGTAAACATTGCTTTCAACGGGAAATTAATTAAACTCCCGAAGGAACTAATTTGTAAGGTTTTGAGAAAAGAAAGGGAGTATGAGACTTAATGCATTTTTCCATAAACACTATTCAGTGAGTTAAATCGGTTTGCATCTAGGCTGCCATATTTCTATGATCACGAGGTTCTTTGATTCCACAGTATAAACTATTTCTCATTATACAATATATTACCTTCATCCCTATTTGATTACATAGCAGAGCTGTAACTTCTTATTAGGACACATTTAATGCAGTCATATTCTTTCTTTGAACTTCATTCTTTCTTTCAAGACTGATGTGAAGGACTAACTGTTATGAATATTTTAAATGATATTCCAAACTTCAACATTCATCATTTCACAAGCACTATCCTTGTAATCTTTTCATGTGTTTCAGATTACTTAAAATCTAATGGAAAGATTATCAGAGATAATAGCTGTTAAAATAAAAGCCTCTCCTCGAAGTGTTAGGAGATAATATGTACTTTGAAAGTGGATGCTCTTCAGATTTTATCTCCCAGTCTTTGATCACTTAAAATACAAGGTGAGTGGATCAGAGAACACTCCCATTAATTTGCAACTTTTGAAATTGTAAACCAATTTTTTTTTTAATCAAATGTTTAATTCAGCTATGCAGAGCACAGAGCTCAGAGAACATGTTAAGACTCATATTTTGGATTCCCACATCTTTATTCCACTCTCTGGATCAAGGATCTGGACAGCAACTCAGGTTGATAGGATGGTGAAGAGACTGAAAAGTAGACTGTGGGACCACCCTTGGACTATTGTGCGCAGTTCGGATCGGCCAGCTAAAGAAAGATGTTATTAATAGACAATAGACAATAGGTGCAGGACTAGGCCATTCAGCACTTCGAGCCAGCACCGCCATTCACTGTGATCATGGCTGATCATCCACAATCAGTACCCCGGTCCTGCCTTCTCCCCATATCCCTTGACCGCTATCTTTAATTCTATCTAACTCTCTCCTGAAAGCATCCAGAGAATTGACATCCACTGCCTTCTGAGGCAGAGAATTCCACAGATTCACAACTCTCTGGGTGAAAAAGTTTTTCCTTATCTCCGTTCTAAACGTCCTACTCTTTATTCTAAAACTGTGGCCCCCTGGTTCTGGACTCCTCTAACATCCGTAACATGTTTCCTGCCTCTAGCATGTCCAATCCCTTAATAATCTTATATGCTTCAAAAAGATCCCCTCCCATCCTTCTAAATTCCAGTGTACACACACCCAGTCGCTCCATTCTTTCAACATATGACAGTCCCGCCATCCCAGGAATTAACCTCGTGAACCTACGCTGCACTCCATCAATGGAAAGAAGGATATTGATTGAGAAATCACAAAGATGTTATGAGGGTTTGAGTTCCAAGAAAAGACTGGATAGGCTGGTATTTTCTTTTCCCTGGAGCATAGGAAGCTGAGGGATGACCTTCCCGAGGTATATAAAAGTACATAAAACTGGGGCAAAGTTAAGGTTAATGGTCATCGCCTTTTTTCCAGGATAGGGGTTTCTAAACAAGTGAGCATTTGGTTAAGGTAAAAGGGGAGAGATTTAAAAGTGACCTGAGGGAAAAGGTTTTCAAACAAAAGATGGTGGGCATATGGAATTAGCTGCCAGAGGAAGTGGTAGAGGACATTTAAAAGACATTTGGACGGGTACATGGATAAAAAGGTTTAGAGGGATAGGGGCCTACCACAGATAAATTGGGCTAGCTTAGATGGACATCTTGGTTTTGCATGAACAAGTTGGGCTGAAAGGCTGTTTCTGTGCTGTATAATTCTAAGACTTTATGGTGACTTATTTCCCCTCAAGTTTTGTGGGTTCTGGTGCGAGAACCACAGTTGATTCCACAGTAAGGGGAGGAGATGGCCACTACCGTGTGTGGATGGGTAGTTTGTGAGATGTGTGCTCCTTCCACCACTTTTGTGGAATTCTTCAGAAATCTGATGTCAGGGATGTAAACAAGCTTGGCTAGCCCAACTTAGTTGATTGATAGTAAACATGTTCTACAATTGACATTATTATCTTGAAAGAGAACAGTAACATGCTTGTTCTTCCAGTGAAATCAGAGGATTTTGTGCAGGTGGAACCTATGTCTTGCAGATGATGAGTGTGAAGCCCATCCTCTTGTTTGCACCTTGGATGTACATGGATGTACAAACATCAAACACAAATGTTGTCGGTGCTTCCTGCAGCTTAACTAGTGAGGTTAGCTAACCTAGGTTCCTAAAATTAGTCACCATGTACTTTTGAAATTAGCTCTACTCTTAAGGAAAATTTGTTGGTGGTGAGACGCAACGATTGGTGAGTGGCAAGAAAGATTGGAAAATGTGTTAAATCAATGCATCATGTCATGCATGCCATCACAACGCAAGCATAATATCCAAGGTTGGGGAATTTAAAATGAGAAGCCCTAGGTTTAAGGAGAGAGGTGAAAGGTTTAAAGGAATCCTAAGGGGCAAAAAAAAGTCAGTCTTAATTTGGCAAGATCCTGATTTTGTCATTTTGAAGTTTGCACCTTCTCCCTGTGACCGTGTGGGTTTCTGCCAGATGCTCAGGTTTCCTTCCACTACCCAATGACGTGTGGGTTGGTAGCCTAAATGGCCAACATAAGTTGCCCCAAGTTTGGGGGCAAGTAGACAAATTTGAGGGGGATCTGATGGGAATGGAGGGAGAATTAAAATGGGATTTTTCGGGGTTGATGAAAAATGGGTGGTTGATGATCACCGCAGACTTGGTTGACCAAAGGGCCTGTTTCCCTGCTGTATCTCTCTATGATTCTAAGCGCTTGGAGAACAAATTAGGCTGAATGATATGTGATCATTTTCAAATGACAGGATGGATCCCACAGGGGCTCGAAGCTCTTACAAAACCTTGGGTGGTTTGACCAATAATCTAGTTTATTCCCCAACATGATGAGCAATGTCATGCAATAAAAATATTACAGACCATATTAAAGAACGTTACTTTGGTAAATTAATATATTCAAATGAAACAGTCATCGTAACTGAGGAAAAGAGAAGACAAGTCAGTTTTCAATAGCAGAGGGGATGGGCAAGGGATGGATGGGTCAAATGGAAAGGTCTGAGGATGAGACCACTTGACTTAATGAATTAACAGATGAGATGTGGTCCATCCACTATGGTGAGGGGAAAGCCATGATTTCCTTTTCATTGATGCTGCCTGATCTGCTGAGTTTTTACAGCTATGTTTGTTTTAGTTTGGATTTCCAGTACCTGCAGTTTTTGTGATTGTTCTTATGGTGAAGGAATTCCCACATCACTCCAGGAAAGTGTGAAACTTGAGGGGAACCTGCAGGTGCAGGTGTACATACCTGAAGTCCTTGACCTTCTTGGTGGTTAAGGTGACAGGTTTGTGATGTTGTTGTATGGGCGGCACAGTGGCACAGAGACCCGGGTTCAATCCTGACCTTGGGTGCTGTCTGTGCAAAGTTTGCATGTTCTCCCTCTGACTGCATGGGTTTCCTCTGGGTGCTCTGATTCCTCCTAAAGTTGTGTGGGATTTCAGTTAATTGCCGTCTGTAAATTGGCCCTAATGCATAGTGGGATAACCAATGTGAACGGGTGATCAATGGTTGGTGAGGTCAGCATGGGCTTGGTGCGCTGAAGGGCCTGCCACTAGGCTGTATCTCCAAAGTCTAAACACAAGGCATTTTGTATTACCTACACTTTAACTGCCATGTGATGGTAATGGAGGGAGTAAATGTTGGAATTGTGGACAGGCTCACAATCAAATGGACTTCTTTGTCCGGTATTTATGGCAGTCGCTTGCAAGTGGCTTGCTGTAACTACAAGACACATTGCAGCTATTGTGTGCAGGGAATGAACAGTGAATGAATTACAAAACAGTAATCTTACTCACACAGTCATCTCCCTGCTACCTTCAGGTAGAAGGTACAGGAGCCTGAAGACTGCAACGACCAGGTTCAGGAATAGCTACTTCCCCACAGCCATCAGGCGATTAAACCTGGCTCGGACAAAACTCTGAACATTAATAACCCAGTATCTGTTATTTGCACTTCATCAGTTTATTTATTCATGTGTGTATATATTAATATAATGATATATGGACACACTGATCTGTTTTGTAGTCAATGCCTACTATGTTCTGTCGTGCTGAAGCAAAGCAAGAATTTTATTGTCCTATCAGGGACACATGACAATAAACTCACTTGAACTTGAACTTGTAATTACTGAGTTTATCTTACATCTCTATATGAACTAGGCTATGGAGGATAATGTTCTAGTCATCAGGAATTGCCCCTGATACACCATGTACCCATCAAATATTTTAGCATCCATTTTGATAGTTGCTGCAGGACTTTTCTCAGTTTTTCTCCCTTTACCTCAGTTGTTAACATTACTCTTTGAATTCTTTACAATCAGTCTGGCTCCTTGTGTTAGCAATCTGGCATCTGTCAAGTGCTCCTCCTTTTCTGCTGTATTTTACGCTGTCACTTTGTTCCTCTAAGAGGTTGCTTTAACTTTCCTCCTCTTTGCACTTGTGGGAATGTACCTAGAATATCACGGAATCAAGTACACCTTAAAAAGCTTGCTTTGCGTAATCACCTTTGCCAGCCAAACTTTAATTCCAGAGGCACAAGAAATTGCAGATGCTGAAATCTTGAGCAGTAAACAACTTGCTGGAGGAACTCAGCAGGTTCAGCAGCTTCCGTGGGGGAGAATGGACAGACGGATCTTGATCCGAAACATCATTTGTCCATTCCCCTCACAATGTTACCTGACCTGCTGAGTTCTTCCAGCTGTTTGTTTCCAAGACTCTTTGAAATCTGTTTGCTGGTCATAAAAGGTTCCCCCTAAGTGACCCTAAGTCACTTGCCATGAGAATGTAGTTAGATGGATTATTAAATTTGTGGATGACGTTAAAATTGTGATATAATGAAAAATGAAGAAGGTTATCGAGGATATAGATAAACTATGAGTGTGGGCCAAGGAACAGCAGATGGAATTTAACTCAAACTAGTGTGAGGCTTTGCATTTTTGTAAGCTAAATCAAGGCTGGACTTACACAATAAATGGACAGCATTATAGAACATATAACATTACAGGAACATGCCTTTTTGGGCTACAATATCTGTGCCAATTTAAATTATTACTTTCTGCCTGCACATGATCCATATCCCATCATTTCCTTCATCTACATGTACATATCTAAAGGTCTCTTAAAAGCCCCTATTGTATCTTCTTCCACCACTACCCCTGGCTGCGAGTTTCCAGCAACACCAGTGTGGATTGTAACCAGGCAGAAATACCTAAGCTGTAAGGGCTTTGAATGAAGACATAATCTTGTCAGATAAGATACACATGAAGTTATTTCCACAGAAAGTCAAAAATGGCTTTTTATAGGTTTAGGCAATTGCCCTTACTTTGATCCTCCCAGTGAATTTATGATCTGTCTTCCTGCATTCTCGCAATGACCTGTGACTGCTTGGGCATTGGCAGCTACCAATGCCCAAGCAGTCACTCAAAGACTTGCGTTCTTTGGAATACTCCACTCCAGAGGGTGGAGGCTGGGTTATCAAATGAATGATCCTACCACCACCAGAGAACAGTCCTGAGCTACCATCCTCCTCATTGGTAACCCTCGGACTATCTTCGATCAGGCTTTACCTTGCACTAAACCTTGCACTAAACGTTATGTCCTTATCATGCACATGTGCACTGTAAATGTAATCATGTATTGCTGGTCTCCTTTCATTGATTCATTACAAGGATAGTATGGTGCAAGACAACTTTGGAATTAAACCTATTTACGGACAGGGTGATGGGTGGGGTGAGAAACGAAGCAGGTATATCAACACGTTTTGGTCTTTTTTTTAAATTATTTTTCGTTTTTGTCTTTTTATTTTCTTTTTTAAGTTTTTACTTACTCACTTTGTGACTACACTATTTGGTAGTTTAGGGGTTCTATTTTTACACATTCACTATCTCTTTCACTTTCTCTCTTTCTTGCTCTTTCTCTCTTTTTCTATTTCATTTTTGTCAAAATTAAAATGGAAGATGTATAATAAATGTATGTTGTCATATGCCGCGGCTTATACTACTGTACACTGCTTCTAAAAAAATATTAATTACATTTTTTTTTAAAGTAATTATGTATTGCCTTTCCGTTGACACAACAAAAGCTTTTCACTCAATCTCGGTGCAGGTGACAATAAACTAAACTGAATCTGAAACTACTTGAAACTGAAATATGTTTGAGGCCAACATAGACATCCTCAAATTATAAAGTTATGGGAATCAGGCAGGAAACTGGATCACCGCCCATTGAATGCTATATTATTGCCCTGAGTTTTTTGGTCTCAGTCCAGAACATCATCAGTCAGTAACAGGAAAGCATCAGCCCTGCCTTCTGCAACTTTACTCCTTTGCTGTTACATTTCCCTTAACGATTGCTGAACTACCTCACCCAAATCAGGGCACATCTTATATTAGCAGTCTATCCTATCAACCATAGCCACATACACTTTTAAGACTAAAGCACCACAAAAACCCTTTCCTCGGCCTTATACTCTGAAAGTGCAGGATACCATCTCTCTGATGCTCTGCATGTCACGGGCATTATTCTGCATGTCACGGGCATTACAGACATATGGCTTGTGTCAGCTTATCACATTTCCAAGTCTGCTAAATAGGCAGTGCCGTAGGGATTGTGTGATTTATACATGGCCCAGTGCACAGTTCCAGTCAGATTTCTGGGGTTCAGTAGCAGAGCGAGGGGTGTAGCAAAGGCTGCCACTACACTGTCCCGTGACTGAAACAGAAGCTGAACCACAAACATCCCTGAATACTGTAGGATGCCACAAACTCATTCAGGTGCAACTATTCTGTAATAGCACAGCAGTACAACTAGAAACATTTCCAATTGCAGGGACATGCATGTGAGACCCAGGTTGAACAAATACATGTAGGCCCCAGGCCAACATGCATGTTGGCTCCAGAATGAGTACACACATGTGAAATACACACATGTGGATCCAAGTCACATAAGAGACTTCAGATGTGAAATCTTCAGTCTTCAGTCCAAAAACGTGTCCTGACCCAAAATGTCATCCCTGCATCCCTTCCACAGATGCTGCCTGACGTGCTGAGTTCTTTCAGATACATGTGTTGGCTGTAGGTTAGGTACATGCATGTCGGCTCAGGGTTAGGTAGACACATGTGCACGCTGGCTGGATAAGCTCTGCAAGTTTTTGGTTGAGTACATGTGGACACAAGGTTAGATACGCACATGTAGGTCCAAGTGAGATTAACACATGTTGACCCCACAATGAATGTACATATGTAGTCCCCAGATTGGGGTCGCTCCCATAAAACTCAGGCCAGCTGGAGGATCCAGAATTAATTGCATAGTTCCCTAAGAGCAAATAATGTTTATAAAGACTCCAGGCTTTGCGAATGTTCCCATGGGTTTACCATTTCACAAAACAAAATGAAGGCTTTCAGGACATGTCCACAGAATGTAAATTGGCCCTGACTTATAAGTAGGTTAAGTTACCCAACCTCTGATCTGGCCCAATGTGCAAGGGTGCCCATCCAGGATAAACTCCACAAAATCATCCAAAAGTCTGTTTAATTCTGATTATCACTCATAACTAATCGTTAGAAAATGATTGGAATTTCTGCCAATCGTCTGGTAATCATATTCATTGCTTGAGGGAAAGTGTACGGGAATGAAGCACACACGGTCATACCTTTGGAACCTGGTGTAGACAGTTCAATATTATGGTCTGGCATTGTAGCCAACACACGAACAAGCCTGAAAGCCTCATGGCAAAAGACAATAGATAAAAACCGGCTTTATTATGTTCTCAGATATATCTTTCAACTCTTCAGCAATTATATGATGCATCACTCCAAACCTTGGGTAGCTTAACCTTTCATTGTCACCGTGCCTTGGATAAAGTAATATATTGAACCTCTTATCTGAGTGTGCTTAGCATTGATAAGTTGCGTCTAACTCACTTAAATATCTTTATCCTCCTCCGAGACACTCAGACAATTCATAGGAACATAAGAAAATAAGAACAGATTAGGTACTAGGTCCCCCACCTCTGCTGACCATTCTGTGTGATCACTGTTGATGTGACCCAGGTCTCAATTCCTCCTCTGTGCCAGGTCCCAATGGCCCTCAATTCCTAGAGCTTTGAAAAATGTATCCACCTGCATTTTAACTACTTCCAATGATCTTGGTCCATAACTCCTTTGAGTGGAGAAGTCCAGAGATTTGTAGTAAGGAGAAAAAGAGCTGGGCAACAGGAAGATATTTTTCCAGGGATTAATACCTGATCTAAATGAGCATAAGTTGACATCTGATAAGAACCTGTAATCAGAATGTTATTTTGTTCCCACATTTGGATGGCTGTGGGCCTTCATGATCTGTAAAAATGGTGTTGATCTTGCATGGTAAATGCAGACAGAGACCTGGCACAGAAGATCACACTGTGGGAAAACTCCAGTTGTTACCTGGCATTCAGTTTGGTGATGATTGAAATCTGGTCCCAAGGTGTCCCATCCCCAAACTGGGCTAGTTCATTTTGCTGAGTATAAATTTCACCAAAAGTCTTTGTACCCAGGATATGGTGAAGGCCAGACCCATGAGGATTAGGACGGATTATATTTTCTCTTAGATTTTCCATACTTTACTATTGTAATATTTTTATTCTTTAAAGGGGCGTGTATTTTTTGCAAGGCTATTCCATGTGAGGGATGTTGGTATTTCCTCTAAGCTGTAGGCACACAGCAAGTTTCTCCAATCCAGCTTTCGGACAGCTCAGCGCTGGGTCATTTCTCATCTTCACTCTCTCATTTCTGATCTACAAATTCAAACTGCTTTTCTTACAACTTGTCTCAGTATCTGCAGACAGTACCATCAGCACAATTCCCTCGGCTGTTCTCTCTCTCTCTCTCTCTCTCTCTCTCTCTCTCTCTCTCTTTTTTTTTTCCTTTCCAAGGACTTTATTCAGCAATTGCATATTGCAGCGTACCAAAAGTACATAAACATTCAATGGTTACAATACATCAAGCAGTCATTATAGTACAATGGTGCACTCTTTATTTACAATGCTCTCGACCCCGCGCGGCGACCAGCGTTCACGGAAGGCCTCCAGCATCCCCGTGGACACCGTGTGTTCACTCTCCAGGGACACGCGAGCACGGCGTAGGCCCGGAAGAGGGGCAGGCAGTCGACTCTGGTGTGACCATTGACCACCCACTGTCTGGACCCATGAATGGCCATCTTGGCCAGGCACAGGAGCAAACCGACAGGGAAATTCCATCCTCCCGATCGGCCCTCCCCACTCTCTGCCCTATGCCCAAATACCAGGATTGTGCGACTAAAATGCAGCCTAAACATGAGGAGCAGCCACTTCAGATATTCGTACAGGGGCAGTAACCTCATACACTCCATATACACGGCCTCTTCCTCGCCGCAGAAGTTACAGGCGGCCAGCGAGCCCGTGAACCGACTCAAAGGTTTATTCCCACGGCCCTGTGTAACATTCTCCACCCCAGGTCCCTGATTTAAAGGGGGACGACTCCCTTGCAGAGAGAAGACTTCCTTGTAGAGAGACCTCCACTGTGGGCCGCTCTCACCATCAGGTGGTAACATGGACCACCAAGGCATGACCAACCGGATGATTAAAGCAAAGAGGTGCAGAATGTGCAGGAGCATTCTGTACAATACGCGTCTCTCCGCATCACGAAAAGGCACGCGGGGCATCACGGAAAGGCGGCTCTTGTTGTGTGGGGCTGGTGCTCGGGAATAATTCCGGAGCCTGGGCCCAATGAACAATTCTGGTGGAGCGGGGTAAGCTCTGTCAGAATCACACCAAGCACATGCTTCTCCTCGATACCCACCATGACAGGGTGAGGACCGGCCATCCTCGCAGCCACAACATCCCCTTCCTCTGAGGAACAACGCGCTGGCTAAAGATGACTAAATTCCTCACTTTTAACACATCGCGATAGAAGCTAGGCAGACCCCGTATGGTGGGTCGACTGATGCCTGCCACCGAGAGCCGCGAAACCTCCCTTAGTTAATGGCCCCGGTGAAAAAAATACGCGGCCAGAGCGTGCCATCTGGGAGGATGCTCTGTGTACACGTATCTCCGCAGAGACCTGAGACAGAGAGCCGCCACCTGGGTACGCACGCATACCAAGGACTGGCCACCCTCTTCTAACGGGAGACTCAGGACCGTTGCGGAAACCCAGTGCTTCCTATCTCCCCAAAAAAATCCACTAGCTTTTTCTGTATTGTAGTTGCAAAGATAGAAGAGTGGGACAAGAGTAGCCAGCTGGTACCATAACATGGAGGCCACTAGCTGGTTTATGACCAGCACCCTACACTGGAAAGAAAGAACTCTAAGAAAGCCTGACCATCGTTCCAGTTGGGCGGTGATTTTCGTCTCCAACTCCTGCCAGTTCGCTGGCCAAGCATCCTCAGTGAAACTCAGGTAGACCCCCAGGTAGAGGAGGCACGCGGTGCTCCACGCATACAATGTCATCTCCTCTGGCAGGGAGTTCACCCGCCACCGGCCCACTAAAAGTCCAGAACACTTACTCCAGTTAATCCTGGTGGACGATGCAGCCGAGAAAACCTGTTGGCCATCATGCATCCTCTGCAGATCAACAGGGTCAGTGAACGTAAGGAGTACATCGTCGGCATAGGCCGAGAAAACCACCTCCACCCCCAGTCCTGGTCGAGCCAGGCCTGTCAATCGCCTCCGAAGAGAACACAGGAATGGCTCCAAACAGATCGAGTACAACTGACCAGACATGGGACACCCCTGGCGTACCCCCCTCCCAAAGTGAATGGGACGCACCAACAACGTAACGTTAACCTTCACAAGATACTCCGCTGCAGCCGTACAATAGCCGGACCTGGGCCCCCACAAAATGCGGTCCAAATTCAAATGCTTGAGCGTCCCGACGAGATAGTCATGATCTACCCTGTCAAAAGCCTTCTCCTGATCAAGGGATGGAAAAGCAGCTGACTGACCAGATCCCTGGGATAGATGAATCAGGTCTCTAACCAAGTGGATGTTATCCTGAATGGACCTGCCATGGACTGTATAGGACTGTTGTACAGCTGTACAGAGCCCTAGTGAGACCATACCTGGAGTATTGTGTCCTGTTTCGGTCCCCTAATTCGAGGAAGGATATTCTTGCTATTGAGGGAGTGCAGCTTAGGTTTACAAGGTTAATTCCCGGGATGGCGGGACTGTCATATGCTGAGAGAATGGAGCGGCTGGGCTTGTACACTCTGGGGTTTAGAAGGATGAGAGGGGATCTCAGTGAAACATACAAGATTGCTAAGGGCTTGGACACGCTAGAGGCAGGAAACATGTTCCTGATGTTGGGGGCGTCCAGAACCAGGGGTCACAGTTTAAGAACAAGGAGTAAGCCATTTAGAACGGAGACGAAGAAACACTTTTTTTCACAGAGGGTGGTGAGTCTGTGGAATTCTCTGCCTCATAGGGCGGTGGTGGCAGGTTCTCTGGATGCTTTCAAGAGAGAGCTAGATAGGGCTCTTAAAAATAGCGGAATCAAGGGATATGGGGAGAAGGCAGAAACAGGGTAGTGATTGGGAATGATCAGCCATGATCACATTGAATGGCGTTGCTGGCTCGAAGGGCCAAATGGCCTACTCCTGCACCTATTGTCTATTGTCTATTGTCTATTGTCTATTGACTGGTCCGCGTGGATCAGTTGGGACAGCATGGGACCCAGGCGATTTGCCATTGCCCGTGCAAAAACTTCATACTCTGTACAGAGGAGAGAGACCGGGCACCAGTTCTTCAACAGGCAGAGTTCACCCTTCTTGGGCAGCAGGACAACGAATACCCTACGCAGTCATTGTCTTCAAGAGAGGGGCATCTCCCCAGTCGCCAGTCTCTCCCCCAGGACCTTCATGTAGTCACCCTCCAGGACATCCCAGAAGGCTCTAACAGACTCTACCATCAGCCCATCCAGCCCTGGGGACTTGCCCCTCCTGAGTGGTGCAGGGCACGAGTCAATTCCTCCAATGATAAGGGGTCATCAAGGAGTTCAAACACCTCTCTATCTACAGTCGGTAGACCCTCCCACAGGACCCGCTGAGCCTCCCCGCTGAAACCATCTGCGGAGTTCAGACCCATAAAGGGACCGAACTAAAGCACTGATCCTTTCCAGTCTGTGACAGAGGAGACATCATCTGCGATGAGCTCGACGAGCTGTTTGCAGGTTCCCCGCCCTTTCTGTAGAAAAAAAGAAAGGTGAAGCTCAGTCCCGTGACCTCACATAAGCACTCAGGATCACTCAACCAGCAGATCCCTCAGCGCTTCCTTCCTCTCCTGATATTCTCCCCACTCACATGAGTCCTCACCAATCCGACCCACGCGAGACTGCGTCGAGTAACCCCCTCTCGAGTTGCTCGACCGTTGCGTCCCATCTTCTGGTCGACCCACATGTGTATTCCTGACAAAAGAGATGGATGTAGGCCTTTCCCACATCCCACCACTGCCTCAGGGAAGAAAAGCACCTCTGCCTCTCTCTCCACTTCACCCAAAACTGACTGAATGACTCCCAGAATCGACGATCCTCCAGCAGCCAGTATTAAAGTGCCAGCCCGGACCCATCCACTTGCACCAGACAGTGGTCCGAGCACCGCATTGAGGTCGCCAAGACACGAGAGACATACGCTCGGGAGATGTATATGCGATCGATACGGGAACCATCCCTCTCAGACCACTGCGAAAAAGCATTGGAATCAAGGTGAAGGTTCCGCCACACATCAACCAACTAGTCAATCACTTCTTCGCTACAGCAAGGGCGCACTGAGTACCAGAGCGGTCTCGCACTCTCCACAATCAATCTCAGCAGATAAGTCACCTCCTGAAGTACTGGGGGCATACACGTTAATGAAATGTAACGGCATGCCATCCAGGCTCATGGCCAGATAGAGAAAACGGCCTGGCACAACTTCCTGCACTTTCAGGATTTCCGGCTGGAAAGTTGGGACCAACAGGAATGCCACCCCACTCGAATTTGTGCTGAGGTGACTCATTTAGACCCCTCTTTCCCACTCCTTTAGCCAGGTGGGTTAATCACTGACAACAGTGTGCGGTTCTTGCAGAAAACCTACTGCAAATTTCCCCTCTCTGATGATGAAATCTACGAAAGTCCCCCCTTCCGCCATTAATATTTAGGCTAATATGTTGAAAACATACTTTGGTTTTTTCTTCACAATCCTCACGAGGGCGGAGCCCCTCTCTCTTAGGAGCTTTGAAATGTCCCTGAACTGATGATTCTCAGACTCAGGAAGACCACTATCTTTACTGCAATGGATGCATCAAGTGTCCTGATAAGTCCCGACATGTCCGACCACTGTCTGCCAGCAGATTGGATTATGATCCTACTGCGCTGGTTTGTTTTCAGAAACTGCCGAATCTCCCAGATACCAGCCCCTTCGAGACACAGCATTGGAATCCGGGCATCCTGCCAATCCACTGACACCTGAAGCAACATCTTCACCCTCACTATGCTCAGGGTCATCATCTGTGTTTGGAGGACTGCTGCTGGCTGCCAGCTCGCTCGCCCCACTGCGCAAGATGGCTACGTCATGCTCCCCCTCCTCCGACATGATCCCACCCCTGGGATCAGTGTCGAGGGAGGGTCCCAAGACCTCTGACAGCGAAGAGCCGGCTAGTGAATGGCCAGTTTTCAGAAACTGCCGAATCTCCCAGATACCAGCCCCTTCGAGACACAGTATTGGAATCCGGGCATCCTGCCAATCCACTGATACCTGAACTGGGCCTGGGAAAGACAAAACAAGAGACGTCCCCAGGGCCCATGGTGCACAGGCACCACCGGAATCCAATTGAGGGTCACGACCCGAAACAGCCCCGTCCCCCTCCGCACCCATAGTACCCGCTCCAACAGCATCACCTAGAGAATCACCAGCCTCCACCTCCAGGGGAGCAACCTCATTATGGCCCACAGAAGGAGCCAGTGTTTCTGGAATCTCCCCGACTAACTCAGCTGGTGGGGAAGCACACCCTTCAGCAACTCTTGTGGCTCTAATGAGGAGCACAGGCTGGGAAACCGCCCCTACACTCAAGGCTCCCCCGTCGGGTTGTCTCTGCTCTCCTCTGTCCCAGGGGACACATTTCCAGCAGAGCCAACCCTGATAACTGGTGCAATAACACTCATGGAAGGCCCCTGAAATGAAGCGACATCCTCCGACCCGGAGGACATGTTTCCAGGGAAGCCAACCCCAACAGCTGGTGAGATCACACCCTCGGAAAGCCCCTGAAACTCCGGCTCAGAGGACACTAGTCCTGGGCCAAAGGCCCCGAAAGGGTGAAAGGTCTCGAGGTAGGCTGGCCCCTGACTTTGGGTCCAGGGCCTTGCTCTGCCTCAAAGGGCTCACCCCTTCTTTTTGTCGGCGATATGGTGACCTCCATAAAGGAAGGGCCCTTCGCCTCCACACTACTAGCTTCCTCTTTTCCATCCCCTTGTTCAATCTCCCCAACTCCCTCCTGAACCTCCCCTGCTCCATTCTGAACCTCCCAGCTCTGTGCTGAATCCTGCTAGATGCCTCATGGACCTCTCCTGGGCCAACAGGCACCCTTTGGGTGGGCTCAGGAATGGGTGTGAGCCCATCCGCTTGCGTCTGACTCGCCTTGCGGTGTTTAATATTCCTTTTGGACTTCAACCCCCTCTGCAACGTCATTCACCACCACTGGTACAGGATGTGGGGGGCGCGTGGTAGCACTGCCCTGAGCCGCCTAGGTGGATCTGGCAGTCCCAAATTGGCCAGCAGTGCCACCCCGGGTCACCGAGGCGGAACTGGCATCCCCGGATGAGCCAGCAGTGCATTCCTGGGATGCTGCGTCGAGATTTCTCGCAGCAGCCCGGTGATTGGGACAATCCCTGCAGAAGTTGTCCAAACCCCTTGCACATGACACTGTGCCTCTCCCCAACTAAATGGGATTATTGAAGAATTAGTGTAAAAGAGTGGTTGATGGATTGTAAACTCTTGGTCGGCTAAAGGGCCTGTTTCCATTCTATACGTTTATGATTCTATTACAGTGATTCATTCAACCTTTGAGCTGATTTTGCCATCAATGGGTCATCTGGAACTTAACTACATTCAAGCACTCTATTTTCTGACACCTCGAAACAATGAATCTCAGTTTCGAATTGCTCAGTTGACTGCTTTCAGGGATAAGTGAGGGGAGTGTTTTATTTTTCCGCACTGTGAATCAGAATCCTCCTCGTTGTGACCAACATGAATCTGACATTTATTTGCCTCTCAGATCCATGTTTTTGAGGCTGCTAATTTGAGGCCCATAAATTGTGCCTGGCAAATGCATGTTTTCAGTCAACAGGGACGACAATGAAACCCAAAATGGCCTCTGATTGCATTAACATACGATTGAAGAACCGGGCACTCCTAATTATAATAATGTAACTTGATAGAACTGACAATTTCCAATGCACAAAAATTTTTCCTGTGAGCTGCATTATCATTGGAAGGAAGTCACCAGTTCTAGTACAAATTTTTTATTTGACGACTCATTTTCATCATTGCAATCAATTAAATGCATTAATTTTGGATTATAGGATAATCCTCTCAATCTCTTAAATCTTAATGATTAAATTTGAGTTGATCAGAGATCATATATACCGGTATATCTGCCACTAACCCTGATCATTTGTTAGCTCATGCAGTAATTATTTTATTGTGTTTACTTTTCACCTAGTTGATCTCTGCCTGCTCTGTGAGACAGTGAAATACATTATCTCTTTGTTTCCCCTATCAGTGATGTGTTTGCTTTTTTCTTATAATGGCAGAGTTTTATTGCATGGTCTAATTAATATCAATGTGTCATTGCAGGATAACTTGGGATTATGGTATTCCTCTGCTCTATCTACCACCATATTGTGCCATTTCCAAGGATCTTCTCATCTTTGAGCTGAAAGGATCCAGATTCATTCTTGAGACCTGAAACTCTAGCTCTGAGGGGAGGAACTGCAGATGGTGATTTACACCGAAGATAGACACAAAATGCTGGCGTAATTCAGCGGGGAAAGCAGCATCTCTGGAGAGAAGGAAAGGGTGACATTTCGACTCAAAACTTTAGCTTTGGTGTGTGAAGGGAGAGTACACAGTTAGAAGTGCCATATTTCAGATGGACTTTAAATCGTGGTCCCCCCTCATCTCAAAGGAAGTAATAAAATATCACAGGCCATGCTTCTGCAGGGGAATAATCCCTGATATCCAACATACAACCAAAGTTACTGAAGAACCTTGCAGCGTGAAAAGTGGTGAGAGAATATCCTCACTGGATATGAAACACATTGGGATAGCCAAAGGTCCCATTGAAATGCAAGCCTTCCCTTTTCTTTTCATGTTGTGTAATTTGGCGCCTGTTCTGTATAATGAATATGGATCAAATATTAACACCTGACATGAGAACAGCAAATGCTGAAAACATTCAACAGGTCAGGCAGTGTCTGTGGAAAGGGAAGTATGTTAACGCTTCAGGTCAAAGTTCCTTCTTCAGAATTTGGAAAGAGAGAAAGCACAAGATAACAGCTAAATAAACTCAGTGTTTCAGGCAGAACCTGTAATGGAAATGGACAGACAATGTTTCAGATGGCAACCTAAAACATTGACTGTTTATCTTTCTTCACAAATGATGCCTGAAACATTGATTTCCTCCAGCTACTCTCCTTTTTTTTGCAACAGGTTCCACCAGTTACAATCTCTTATGCCTCCAATGAGAAAATTATTTACTTTTGAGTTGCAGAGAAAGATAGGGAATATCTGTGTTGGGGTGAGGGATGTTATATACAGGGGTGTAAGTTATATAGAGTGAGAACATGAACAAAGTTATGAAATTAGAACAGTTAGAGAGTGAGAACATGCACAAAAGAATGTAAAAGTTGGATTGCAGCATGAGAGGAGAGAATCAAGCTATGGATGACTTGCAGCAAAAATGTCCAGTTCCAATAGAAACGGAGAAAACACGTTTCTGTAGCTAAAGCTGTTAAATTAGATATTGAGTCCAGAAGGCTGCAACAAGCCCAGGTAGAAGATGAGGTGTTCCTCCTCTGATTTTACTGATGGGATACTGATTTTGGATGGGGTACTAATTTTGGATTATCAGCCTTGATCATATTGAATGGCAGTGCTGGCTTGAAGGCCGAATGGCCTACTCTTGCACCTACTTTCTATGTTTCTATGCTTCTTTCCTCGTCAAGTTTTCAATGGACCTTGTTACAGTGCAGGGGGGGGGGGGGGGGCACAGATGGATAGGTCAGAGTTGGAGTGGGCTGGAGAATTAAAGTGGCAGTGAAGAGGGAGCCCTGAGTTGCCCATGTAGAATTAATTTTGGTGCTCTGCAAAGCAGTCCCATTTTCTCTCTCGATCGGATATAAAAATAACCGAGTTTGGATTCTCCAATGTAGAGGAAACCACATTGTGAACACCAAGTTCCGATTGGAAGAAGTGCACGTGAATGACTACTTCATTATGGATGACTATTTTGGTTGCAGGGTGGTGGAAAGGGAAGTTGTAAAAATACAGCAGTTGTATCTTTTGTGATTGTGTTGGAAAGTGCCATAAATAGGGGAGTGGCTGTGAGATATGAAAGACTAGACCAGGGAATGTTTAAGTGTTATTCACACTGACAGAACAATGAAATTCTTACTTGCAAAATAATCATGTCAATACTAGTGTAAAGGGAACAATTTCCTCAAAATTATTAAATGAGGGGCGAAGGGCTGATGTGTCTAGTAGAGGATTCTCATGAAAGCTGGCAGGAATTGTGATGGATGACCTGCTGAATGCAAAGCATGGTACCATGGAAGGTATGGTGCAGGGGAACTCAATCCTTGCTTTTGTTGGGAGGAGAATGTGTGAGAGTGAAAATGCCATAAATAGATGCGATGTTGTCAATGGATCCATCAATTACAGTTCTGAAAGAAGATATTTCAGAGGGACATGCAATAAATGTCCTTGCAATAAATGCAGTACTTGCAATAAATGATTTGCTATCCCTTAATGACAATGCAATGAGTTGTTTGGCAATTTGGTGGCCTGCACCCTGCTTGAAATGCTACGAAATTAAATTTGGTGGCCTGCACTCCGCTTGATATGCTATGAAATTGAATTTGGTGGCCTGCACTCCGCTTGAAATGCTATGAAATTGATTTTGGTGGCCTGCACTCTGCTTGAAATGGTATGAAATTGAATTTGGTGGCCTGCACTCTGCTTGAAGTGCTATGAAATTGAATTTGGTGCCCTGCACTCTGCTTGAAATGTTATGAAATTGAATTTGGTGGCCTGCACTCCACTTGAAATGCTATGAAATTGAATTTGGTGGCCTGCACTCCGCTTGGAATGCTATGAAATTGAATTTGGTGGCCTACACTCTGCTTAAAAAGCTATAAAATTGATTTTGGTGGCCTGCGTTCTGCTTGAAATGCTATGAAATTGTATTTGGTGGCGTGCACTCTGCTTGAAATGCTATGAAATTGAATTTGGTGGCCTGCATTCCGCTTGAAATGCTATGAAATTGTATTTGGTGGCCTGCACTTCGCTTGAAATGCTATGGAATTGAATTTGGTGGCCTGCACTCCTCTTGAAATGCTATGAAATTGAAATTGGTGGCCTGCACTCGGCTTTAAATGGCATGAAATTGAATTTGGTGGCCTGCACTCACACTTGAAATGCAATGAAATTGAATTTGGTGGCCTGCACTCTGCTTGAAATGCTATAGAATTGAATTTGGTGGCCTGTACTCCACTTGAAATGCTATGAAATGGCATTTGGTGGCCTGCACTCTGCTTGAAATGCTATGAAATTGAATTTGATGGCCAGCTCTCTGCTTGAAATGGAATTTCAAGGAATAGCCATGAGTGGACTGCCAGCCCACCTGCCCTGAGTGACTATCTGCCAGCCCACCAGCCCTGAGTGACTGAGCTGCCAGCCAACCAGCCCTAAGTGACTGAGCTGCCAGCCCACCAGCCCTGAGTGACTGAGCTGCTAGCCTACCAGCACTGGGTGACTGAGCTGCCAGCCCACCAGGCCTGAGTGACCGAGCTGCCAGCCCAAGGATCCATTCGACCCACAATTTCATACAAGCCCTCTGGAAACCAGTCCCTTCAGCCCACAACACCCATACTAGCACACCAGAACACCCCCCCCCCCACTGGCCACCAATATTTTGAATTGGTGTAGAGGTCGAATATTCACATCCAAGTTCAAGTGAGTTTATTGTCACGTGTCCCTGATAGGACAATGAAATTCTTGCTTTGCTTCAGCACAACAGAACATAATAGGCATTGACTACAAAACAGATCAGTGTGCCCATACTCCATTATATAAATATATACACATATGAATAAATAAACTGATAAAGTGCAAATAACAGACAATGGGTTTTTAATGTTCAGAGTTTTGTCCGAGCCAAGTTTAATAGCCTGATGGCTGAGGGGAAGTAGCTATTCCTGAACCTGGTCATTGCAGTCTTCAGGCTCCTCTACCTTCTACCTGAAGGTAGCGTTGGGGCCCTCACTTGTGAGCATGTAGACAGTTTGTCTAGAAGACATATAGAAACATAGAAAATAGGTGCAGGAGTAGGCCATTCGGCCCTTCAAGTTAGCACTGGCTGATCATCCAAAATCACTATCCCATTCAGGCTTTTACCCCATATCCCTTTAATCCTTTAGTCCTAAGAGCTAAATCTAACTCTCTCTTGAAAACATCCATCGAATTGGCCTTCTGTGGCAAAGAATTCCACAGATTCACAACTATCTGGGTGAAAAAGTTTTTCCTCATCCTAGTCCTAAATCCCTTATTCTTATGCCCCTGTCTCACTTAGGTCATCTTTTAGGTGACCACAGGCGACTAGACTCTCACCACATGGTCGCCGTGGTGTCACCTGTATGGTCGTGATTATTCTCCTCAATCGACCAAAGAATTGTAGCACTGTCGTAGGTTGTCGCCAGGATGACATAGTTTGTCGCCAGGATGGCGTAGGTTATCGCCAGCTTGACATAGGTTATCGCTGGTGCTGACTTCGGTGAATTCCATTGGCGACTACCTATGTCAACCTATGTCAACCGACGACAGGTACCGGCGACTGAATTGTCTTCAGTTGTCTTCAGTTGTCGCTGACAGGGTTGTACTTTGTCGAAGCTTCTCATGGGTGGACGTAGGTTGTCGTAGGTGTGGTCGTATGTGGACGTCCTAATGGGTCGCCGGTTGTCGGGAGCTTGCCGTAGCTTGACGTCGACTAGGTGGTAGACTGTTGTAAACATTGTCCTAGCCATTGTCGTAGGGGGGTCCAGTCGGCGTTTTTATTTCGGTGACCTGCTACAAATATGACAGTCGCCGGCAGACACCGAAAAAATCACCAAAGTGGGACAGGCCCATTAAACTGTGACCCCTGGTTCTGGACTCCCCCAATATCAGGAACATTTTTCCTACATCTACCCTGTCCAATCCTCTAAGAATGTTATATGTTAGGCTTCTCGTCAAGGAAAGCTGGCAGTCCTAAAGCTGCAACCAGGCTAACAAACCCTGTACGTTGGCACAAAGACCTCATATTCTCAGTTCCTGGCAACTGGGGATGGCCAAACATGCATCATCGCCCACATCCAAAGATTTTTATATCTCAGCCAACAATGGATCTCCAACCATTTAAAATAAATTAAAGAGTTGGTAATTATTCTGCAGCTGGTGGAACCATGCTGGAAAGTAATTGTCTGCACAGCAGAGACTAAGTAACACATGGGCATTTGTATCAGTTTGCAGGGGATGATGGTGTTTGAACACCATCAGATTCAGATTCAAAACGTTATTGTCATTGTGCAGTGTACAAGTACAGAGACAACAAAATGCAGTTAGCATCTCACTCAGAAGTGTGAATGCAGAATAATGGAACATAGTAATATATATATGTATATACAGTAGCAGTAGTGCAATTTTCAGGGTGGGGGGAGATCAGTCACTGGGGGAAGGAATATCCGGGGGGGGGGGGGGGGGGGTGATGACTGCCAATCACCAAGGTGCAGAGTTTAAGTAGGGTAACAGCCGCAGGGAAGAAGCTGTTCCTGAACCTGCTGGTCCGGCAACGGAGAGATCTGTAGCGTCTTCCAGATGGGAGGAGGGTAAACAGTCTGTAGTTGGGGTGAGAACAGTCCTTGACGATGCTGCGCGCCCTTCGCAGGCATTGCTTGCTCTGGACAGACTCAATGGAGGGGAGTGAGGAACCGGTGATGCGCTGGTGGTTTTCACCACTCTCTGCAGTGCTTTCCGGTTGGAGACAGAGCAGTTGCCATACCATATTGTGATACAGTTGGTAAGGATGCTCTCGATGGCGCAGCGGTAGAAGTTCACCAGAATCTGAGGAGACAGATGGACCTACTTTATTCTCCTCAGGAAGAAGAGACACTGGTCAGGAAGAAGAGACCATGCCGAGGGCTATGAACAAACAGCCTGGCATATGTGGTTTATTGTCAATAGACAATAGACAATAGGTGGACAATTGCAGAATGGTGCGCCAGTGAGATTGATTCCTCCTTTGATCAACTGTGGTGGTGGACAAATTGTAGTGGGTCCAGGTTCTTATTGATGTAGGACTTGATGTGCGCCATAACCAATCTCTGAAAGCATTGCTTCACCATGGATATTCGTCCCACCGGTCAGTAGTCATTGAGGCACGTCACCATACTCTTCTTGTGCGCCAATTTTATTGACACCCTTTTAAAGTTGCTGATGACGTCCCCAAAATCTCTAGCCAGTTGATCCACGCAGATTTTGAGAAAGTGACCTGGATACACCAAATAGGCAACTGCATGGCATGTTGTTCCATGGTAAATAATGTAAGGTTATCCATTTGGTAGAATAAACAGGGATGCTGAATATTTAATTAAATAACCATATAACCATATAACAATTACAGCACGGAAACAGGCCCTCTCGGCCCTTCCAGTCCGTGCCGACCATTTGTTTTCCCTCTAGTCCCATCTACCTGCACTCAGACCATACCCCTCCATTCCCTTCCCGTCCATATACCTATCCACTTTACTTTTAAATGTTAAAATCGATCCTGCCTCCACCACTTCTGCTGGAAGCTCATTCCACACAGCCACCTCTGAGTAAAGAAGTTCCCCCTCACGTTATCCCTAAACGTCCGTCCCTTAATTCACATGTCATGCCCTCTTGAAACAGGGCATGACATGCGCAATGGTGAAACAGCCATCTACCATTACTCTCTGACATCTCTCATTCAGCCACTGGTGAATCCATCTTGCTACTCCACCATTAACACCCAAAGATTGAACCTTCTTAACCAACCTTCCATGGGGAACCTTGTCAAAGGCCTTACTGAAATCCATATAGACAACATCCACTGCTTTACCCTCATCAATTTCCCTAGTAACCGCTTCAAAAAATTCAAGAAGGTTTGTCAAACATCACCTTCCAGGCACAAATCCATGTTGGCTGTTCCTGATCAGACCCGGTTTATCCAGATGCTTATATATATTATCTCTAAGTATCCTTTCCATTAATTTACCCACCACTGACGTCAAACTAACAGGTCGAAATTGCTATAAATAGCGAGACATTGGAAAATGGTAATGTTGAAGGAAACCTAGGTGACCTTGTATACAGGACAATTAAAGTCAACAACCAGTTAGGAAAGCAAATGGTATACTGGCTACACCTGGAGAATTGTATACATTCTTGATTTTCTTAAAGAAGGATATATTTCCTATAGAGCAACTGCAGCAAAGACTGATTCCGAAGATAGCAAGTGAGCCCGTGAGGAGAGATTGAGCAGACCTGGCATCTGTTCTTTAGAGTTTAGAGGAATAAGAGGTGACCTCATTACGATACATGATACTTCAAGTCCTTGACAGGGTAGAGGTCAAGGAGACTATTTCTCCAGTTTGACGAGCCTCACACCCTCAAAATAAGGAAATGAGCATTTACGATAGAGATGCAAAGTTCTTCTCTCATGCAAGGTGCATCTATGAATGCGGTCCACTGGAAGGTTGTAGAGGTTTAATCAAAGAAAAAAGGGATGCAGTCATAAGGTAGGATAATAATGTGAAGGTTTGAACTTCTGCCATGATCTTATTGAATGGCCTACTCCAGCTCACATTTCTTATCAGCTAATGTTCTTAAGCATCTTAGGGCACTGCGATGGCGCAGTGGCAGACTTGTTGCCTTACAGCGCCAGAGACCTGGGTTCGATCCTGACAATGGGTGCTGTCTATATGGAGTTTATTTGCTCACCCAATGTCAATGTGGGTTTTTTCTAAGTGTTCTGATCTCCCCCACACTCCAAAGATGTACAGGTTAGTAGATTAATTGGCTTCAGTAAAAATTGTAAATTGTCTTTCAGTGTTTAGGATAGTGCAATGTATGGGGATCGCTGGTCGGTGTGGACTCGGTGGGCCAAAGGGTTTGTTTCCGCGCTGCATCTCTAAACTTACCTAAACTAATTTAGGCTGATACCCGAACACAATAGAGAAGGAGTGTTGCCCTGTCGGAGTCACAGTTTTCGGTAGTGATGATAAGCCAAGCCTCTGTCAGCTCTCCAGTCCCAGACAGTCATGAAAAATCCCAGGAGACTATTCGGATCACCAATGGCCAGGAAACACTTATCCCTTAATTTGTGTGTGAGGTACTTGATGTTACCAAGTAACAATTAGTGGGTGAGTTTTCCGTGTATACATTGGCTGCCATATTTCCTTCATTGCGACCATGACTGCATTACATCAAATAATGATGAGACAGAGTGCAGAAAGGGGATTGAGAACCTCTTGTCCTATTATCAAGACAGCAACCTTTCTCGCAATGTCAGCAAGACAAAGGATACGGTGATCGACTCCAGGATGCGAAGCGGTGCACATATCCCAGTTTGCATTGATGGCACCAAAGATGAAATGGTTGAAAACTTCAAATTCCTAGGAGTCAATATCACCTACAGGTTCTCCTGTGCCACACATATTGAAGCAATGACCAAGAAAGCACAAGAATGCATCTACTCCCTTGGAAGGCTTAGGAAGTTCAGCAATCCTAACTAAGTTTTACAGATGTGCCATAGAAAGTATTTTATTAGGATACATCACAGCTTGGTTTGGGAACAGCTCCATCCAAGATCTCAAGAAATTGCAGTGAATTGTGGACGCAGCCCAGACCATCACATAAACCAACCTCCCTTCCATTGACTCCAATTATACCTCACATGCCTCGGCAAGGCCAGTAGTGTAACCAAGGATGAGTCGCACCCTGGCCACTCCCTCTTCTTCCCTCTCCCAAGGCAAAAGGTATAGAAGTGTGAAAACACACACCTCCAGATTCAAGGACAATTTCTTCCCAGCTGTTATCAGGCGACTGAATCATTCTACCACAATTGGAATGCAGTCCTGAACTATTATCTACCACATTGGTGACCCTCGCACTATCTTTGATCAACCTTTACTGGCTTTATCTTACACTAAATGTTCCCTTATCATGTACCTGTACACTGTAAATGGATCGATTGAAATCACGTATTGTCTTTTTGTTGACTGGTTAGCACACAACAAAACCTTTTCACTGTAACTTGGTACAAATGACAATAAACAATAAACTGAATAAAATGAAAAACATTACAAAAGTAATATTGGGCTGGGATGTGGAGTGGGGGCAGGTGGATGAAATACTCTATAGAAATGTGTGTCTTTTTATTAAACAAAAATGTCTCTGTCCTCTGGTGATGGATTATCCTACTAAGGGTATAAATGTTTTGAAAGGATACAATTTTAAAATGTTACATTCGCTACCTGCCTCCTGAATGTGAATTCAGTCCAAGGAAAGGAAATTAATACATATTTCCTTTCATGGGTGATCACACATAATATCAACCCTCAGTTAATGTGAATCTAAGCTGACAGAATCTACCACACAGAATTGCAACAGAGAATTATAAATTTCTGCCGGTGAGAGAAAAATATGTAACTCTACGGAAGATTTATAGGAAACACACATGAGCTTGCTGTTTCAGTTAAAGCAAGTTGAAGATGGCCTATAGGATCAGTGTAATGCTGCGGCGCAAATGTTTTATTTATTATTTTACAAGTTACAGCTGTCTCTGGTCACGCTTGCATTTCTTGCCCATTCCAAAATGCCCCCGTCATGCTTGGCTTGATGGGCCTGTACAGAGGGAAGCATCAACCACATTTGCTTGTGATTGCACGTAGTCCAGATGGGATAAGGATTGTAGATTCCCTTAAAGGGTAAGGATGTCACAGATCCAGAAAAAGAAAATCAAAAACTCCAAATGCTGGAAATCTGGAATGCGATCAGAAAATACTGGAAGCACTGAGTAAGCTTTTGTGGAGAAAGAAATTGAGTTAATGATGGTGGAGGTTAATGAAGGAGGAATGCCTGTAATAAGACAGAGGCTGAGTGAGACTGATGTAAATGATGTTAGTGCTGATCTCACTGTTCCAACACTGCTTCTTCCCCTCTCTCTCCATCTGCCTCATTCATCTCCATAGATTTAAAGAGTCTACATACAGATTATGGCAACAAAAGAGCTTCATCACCCAGCAACACCTCAAGTCTCCACACTATCACTGGCATTCCCTCATCTCCCCACCTTTCTTCTTTTTCTGCAAGTAGCTTTGCTTATCTCTCCACGGATGTTGCCTGAATATGCTGAGCATTGAATCCACTCTATCTGGGCTTTTCATTATCCGGTAGGTTTCAATGAGATCCCACCTCATTCTTCTAAATTCCAGTGAGTACAGTCCCAGAGTCTTTAAACACTCTTCATATGTTAACTTTTGCATAGCTTGGCTCACTGGGCATGTCCCCGTAGTGCTGACTATACATTATACAGATTACTCAACATCAGCAACACATCCTATCAACAAAGAAGCTTACTCTGAGTTTAAAAGCCTCTTCACTGGCCATTATCAGATAAATTCCCTTTGTTCCACCCAGCACAATGTGCTCATCTTCCCAGTTAGCTGATCTGACTATTGCTCACTTTTTCATTCTGTTGAAGGGTCTCGGATTTTAAACATTAACTGCTTCTCTTTCCTTGCTGAGGATTTCCAGCATTTTCTGATTTTATTTCAGATTTCCTGCATCTGTTGTATTTCATTAAAGCAATCTCAAGTGATAGATCCATTCAACATTTCAGCATAGTACAGGCATTTCTGCTCAACATGACCATGCTGACAAGATGACTAGCTGCGCTAGTCCCATTTACCTGTATTTAAACCATCTACTCATTGCGCATGAAAGAACTGCAGATGCTGGTTTAAACCGAAGATAGACACAAAATGCTGGAGTAACTCTGGAGAAAAGGAATGGGTGATGTTTCGGGTCGGGACCCTTCTTCGGTATGAAACATCGAAACATCATCCATTCCTTCTCTCCAGAGAAGCTCTCTGTCCCACTGAGTTACTCTAGCATTTTGTATCTATCTTCCATCTATGCATTTCAATAGACAATAAGACAATAGGTGCAGGAGTAAGCCTTTCGGCCCTTCGAGCCAGCACCGCCATTCAATGTGATCATGGCTGATCATCCCCAATCAGTAACCCGTTCCTGCCTTCTCCCCATATCCACCGACTCCGCTATCTTTAAGAGCCCTATCTAGCTCTCTCTTGAAAGTATCCAGAAAACCGGCCTCCACCACCCTCTGAGGCAGAGAATTCCGCAGACTCACAACTCTCTGTGAGAAAAAGTGTTTCCTCGTCTCCCTTCTAAATGGCTTACCCTTTATTCTTAAACTGTGGCCCCTGGGTCTGGACTCCCCCAACATCGGGAACATGTTTCCTGCCTCTAGCATGTCCAAACCCTTAATAATCTTATATGTTTCAATAAGATCTCCTCTCATCCTTCCAAACTCCAGAGTATACAACCCCAGCCGTTCCATTCTCTCAGCTTATGACAGTCCTGTCATCCCGGGAATTAACCTTGTAAACCTACGCTGCACTCCCTCAATAGCAAGAATGCCCTTCCTCAAGAATGTCCTTCCTTTCCTATCCATGTACCTGTCAAAATGTTTTTCAAATATTGTAATTGTATCCACCTCTACAGCTTCCTCTGGCAGCTCATTCCACATACCCATATACCTATTACTCTCTGTTGTTCCTCAGGTGCCTTATAAATCTTTTTCCTTTTACTTTAAACCTGTGCCCTCTCGTTTTAGACTCCCCAATTCTGAGAAAAAATACTTTCATCAGGCTGCTCTGGAAAGTTAGATTGCAATGGACCCAGGGAGAGCTAGCCGACTGGATAAAAAATTGTTTTCATGAAAGGAACCAGAGGGTGATGGTAGAAGATTATTTTTCAAACTGGAAGACTTTAGCTATGAATGATTAGTAAGTTTGCAGATGACACAAAAGTGAGTAGTATCATAGATAGCGATGATGGTTATCAAAGATTACAGCAGATAATTGTGAGGTGTTGCATTTCAGGTTATCAGCTCACATTTTTCCAAGTTAAATTCCATCCACCATTTCTTGATTCACTTCCCCACTTCATTTAGATCATGTTGTAATCTTAGGTAAGCTTCTTCACTGTTCTCTCTACCACCAATCCAGTGTTACTTGCTGGATGAAAAGAAAAATGACAGCTGAGCTATCCTACTTTAAGCAGATATGGAATCTGTGAGCACTTCATTAGCTTTCAAAGCATTATAGAAGGTCATATAAATGCAAGACTGTCTTTAGGCATAAAGAAATGGCGGGATGCCTCAGCAAAAATAGCCTTCCCTCTGGGTTGGAGTCCAGTTTTGCACGACTTAAGCACAAATCTAAACTGACATTTCAAGGCAGGTACTGGTAAGATGATGACAAGTGGGCTTTCTTCCAGATGAATTGAGAAATCAATGCATTGATGCTGTGTATGGTGATCTGTTTGAATTGGAGCAGAAAATTTTCACGGTGGATTGCATTCCACATTTGAATCAGCGTTACTGAAATCTGACTGACCACTTATTATTGCTGGGGTTATACTGTGCAAATTAGCAATTATGCTTGACTATGCAGCATTGATTTAAATAATTTCCTGCGATACAATGTGCAAGCTTACCTTTGAGTGTTGAATTGGACCCTAGTTCTCTCTGTGCCACGTTTCTCAGTCTGCAATAGGGAGTCAGGGAGTGACACAAGGATACGTTCGGAAGCAAATGCCTCCTCCCCATTGTTCCGATACCCCACCACTTCGACCTCACGGAATCACAGCAGAAAGGGAAATGGACACAGCTGCAAATCTCAATAAATTCACAAGATTAGATTTTGTTGTTCACATTATCCCAATGATTTTTTTCGGTGACTATCTCAGTGAAAGCTGGCAAACCAAGCAGAATATAAAATGCCAGTCTTCCTCAATAGTTGCTTAGTTCCCCCCCCCCCCCCCGCCTTTGCAACCATACTCGAACAGACGTAAAATGAAAGAGACCCAGCATCCAACACTGCTACAGTCTTGACCCAGTATTGACAGAGATGATAATTCTAACCAAAGAAACACAAAGTGCTGGAGTAACTCAGTGGGTCTACTCGGTTACAGTAATTCAGTTACTCCAGCACTTTTTGTCTTTTTGCAAGATTTTGGCATCTGCAACTCCTTGTGTCTCCTGATAATTCTAACCTGCTCCTTTCAGGAAACCAGAGGGCATTCAACAATAAAGAATAAGGTTCTTCATTATATATTGTATTGAGCCCAATTTTATCTCTGGGCACGCTGCCTAGTGGAATCATCCACTCTATGGTTGCTTCTCAGTCATCTTCACAGTACCATTGTGGTTTGGTGTAATCACTGCAAAGTTGAAAACTGTACTGTGAATTGATCACAGATGTAAAGCATTACTGTCCAAGTAGAAAATCACTAATTCAACTAATTACGGGTGAATTGGACTAAATTAAATTCAGCCACGATTAAGCATCACTTTCCGGGGCAATAACATAAATTTAACTGAGGTATTGCCACTCTATTAAAATATGAACAATTATTGTACCATATACATTCCATTACAGAAAGAAATACAATGATTTACTGAACTATTGCAACTAATTAACAGTTATTGTGATGGAGTCTTAACAACCACTTATGCTCATATGATTTTTATGATCTGCTTCCAGGGAAATTACATCTAATGTTTTCTGGTAATTAAGCCACGTGGCTCACAGTGAATCATTGACTCTCCTTGGTCAAGGTTTTGATGTTGTACACCTGCAGAAACTGTAAACAAGCACCAGACACAGTATGTGATTCAAATACTTCTTTAATCAGCACTGAAACTTAACAGCATAAAGGATGGTTGGTTGTCAGTACATCCTAGCTGCTCAGACTGGGAGTGCCGGAAACAAGTGTTAGTATAAGTGTTACAGTGGGGTGGAGTTAGTGATGCTGGCTTATGTGTGATTGGTTAACATGCAACATCAATCTACATCCTTCCTCCTAAAGATTAAGTGTGGAAGGGCACACATAGCATGGAGTTAAACATACTCGCCATATCTGTCTGGAGGTCTACTAACACGGCCCGAGTGCGTGCGGACCAAACCATCCCCCCCTCACCTGAAAGATGAGATGGAGAGCCTGGAGGCGAGAATGGCGTGATGGAAGCCTGTGGTGACCGAAAGGGGAAACATGCGGTGGGAGAGGCCCCGTGGTTAGTTGAGACCGCGGGACGTGGAGGGGTGCAAGGCATGCGGGGACGGGTGGGAGACATTGCAAAAGGCGGCTGGAACTGGAGCGGCGGAGCTTAGGGACAGGCAGGCGGTGGTCGATTCTCCCTCACAGCAAGCAGGTGTTGTCGACTCCTTCCGCTCCCTCACAGTCTACAAGGTAGGACCGTGGCTCGTCAGTCAGGTTGATAACAGTGCCCAGACGGGAATGTCCGGTTGAAGTTCATAGACGGACGACCTGGCCCGGCAGTAGAGGCTTGAGCAGTCTGCTGGAGCTGTCGTATGACCGTTTCTGGATGTCATCCTTCGCTTGGAGACTTTTCTGTATAGTGGCAGGATTCAGCACCCGAGGGACCAGTTAGAAACATAAAAACATAGAAAATAGTTGCTGGAGTAGGCCATTCGGCCCTTCGAGCCTGCACCACCATTTAATATGATCATGGCTGATCATCCACCTCATCCAACCTGTACCTGCCGTCTTTCAATACCCCCTGCCCCTTGTTCTGGACTTCCCCAACATCGGGAACAATCTTCCTGCATCTAGCCTGTCCAACCCCTTAAGAATTTTGTAAGTCTCTATAAGATCCCCCCTCAATCTTCTAAATTCTAGCAAGCACAAACCAAGTCTATCCAGTCTTTCTTTATATGAAATTCCTGCCATCCCAGGAATCAGTCTGGTGAACCTTCTCTGTACTCCCTCTATGGCGAGAATGTCTTTCCTCAGATTAGGAGACCAAAACTGGACGTAATACTCCAGGTGTGGCCTCACCAAGACCCTGTACAACTGCAGTAGAACCTTCCTGCTCTTATACTCAAATCCTTTTGCTATGAATGCTAACATACCATTCGCTTTCTTCACTGCCTGCTGTACCTGCATGCCTACTTTCAATGACTGGTGTACCATGACACCCAGGTCTCGTTGCATCTCCCATTTTCCTAATCAGCCAACATTCAGATAATAGTCTACTTTCCTCTTTTTGCCACCAAAGTGGATAACCTCACATTGATCCATATTATACTGCATCTGCCATGCATTTGCCCACTCATCCAACCTATCCAAGTCGCCTTGCAGCCTCCTAGCATCCTCCTCACAGCGAACACTGCTCCCCAGCTTTGTGTCATCCGCAAACTTGGAGATGTTGCATTTAATTCCTTCATCCAGATCATTATTATATATTGTAAATAGCTGGGGTCCTAGCACTGAGCCTTGCGGTACCCCACTAGTCACTGCCTGCCATTCTGAAAAGGACCCATTTACTCCTACTCTTTGCTTCCTGTCTGCCAGCCAGTTCTCTATCCACATCAATACAGAACCCCCAATACCATGTGCTCTCAGTTTGCATACTAATCTCTTATGTGGGACTTTGACGAAAGCCTTCTGAAAGTCCAGATATAAAACATCCACTGGTTCTCCCTTATCCACTCTACTAGTTACATACAAATTCTATAAGATTCGTCAGACATGATTTACCTTTCATAAATCCATGCTGACTTTGTCCAATGAGTTCACCACATTCCAAATGTGCTGCTATCCCATCTTTAATAACTGACTCCAGCATTTTCCCCACTACCGATGTTAGACTAACAGGTCTGTAATTTCCTGTTTTCTCTCTCTCTCCCTTTTTAAAAAGTGGGGTTACATTAGCTACCCTCCAATCCTCAGGAACTACTCCAGAATCTAAAGAGTTTTGAAAAATTATCACTAATGCATCCACTATTTCTGGGCCAACTTCCTTAAGTACTCTGGGATGCAGACTATCTAGCCCTGGGGATTTATTGACCTTTAATCCACTCAATTTACCAAACACCACTTCCCGGCTAACCTGGATTTCACTCAGTTCCTCCATCTCATTTGACCCCCGGTCCCCTGCTATTTCCGGCAGATTATTTATGTCTTCCTTAGTGAAGACAGAACCAAAGTAGTTATTCAATTGGTCTGCCATGTCCTTGTTCCCCATGATCAATTCACCAGTTTCTGACTGCAAGGGACCTACATTTGTTTTAACTAATCTTTTTCTCTTCACATATCTATAAAACATTTGCAGTCAGTTTTTATGTTCTCTGCCTGTTTTCTTTCATAATCTATTTTCCCTTTCCTAATTATGCCCCTTGTCCTCCTCTGCTAGACTCTGAATTTCTCCCAGTCCTCTGGTAGGCTGCTTTTTCTGGCTAATTTGTATGCTTCATCTTTTGTTTTGATACTATCCCTGATTTCCCTTGATATCCACGGATGCACTACCTTCCCTGATTTATTCTTTTGCCAAACTGGGATGAACAATTGTTGTAGTTCATCCATGCAGTCTTTAAATGGCTTCCATTGTATAACCACCATCAACCCTTTAAGAATCACTTGCCAGTCTATCTTGGCCAATTCATGTCTCATACTCTCAAAGTTACCTTTCTTTAAGTTCAGAACCCTTGTTTCTGAATTAACAATGTCACTCTCCACCCTAATGAAGAACTCAACCATATTATGATCATTCTTGCCCAAGGGGCCACACACAACAAGACTGCAAAACTAACCCTTCCTCATTACTCAATACCCAATCTAGAATAGCCTGCTGTCTCATTGGTTCCTCTACATGTTGGTTTAGAAAACTATCCCGCATACATTCCAAGAAATCCACTTCCTCAGCACTCCTGACAATTTGATTCACCCAATCTATATGTAGATTGAGTCACCCATTATAACTGTTTTACCTTCGTTGCATGCATTTCTAATTTCCTGTTTGATGACATCCCCAACTCCACTACTACTGTTAGGTGGCCTGTACACAACTCCCACTAGCGTTTTCTGCGCCTTAGTGTTTCGCAGCTCTACCCATATCAATTCCACATCCTCCTTCCTTTCCATTGCATTAATCTCCTCTCGAACCAGCAATGCTACTGCACCTCCTTTTCCTTTCTGTCTATCCCTCCTGAATATTGAATATCCCTGGATGTTCATCTCTCAGCCTTGGTCACCCTGGAGCCATGTCTCCGTGATCCCAACTATATCATATTAATTAATAACTATCTGCACATTCAACTCATCCACCTTATTACGAATGCTCCTTGCATTGAGACACAAAGCCTTCAGGCTTGTTTTTACACAACTCTTATCCTTTATACAATTATGTTGAAAAGTGGCCCTTTTTGATTTTTACCCTGGATTTTTCTTCCTGCCAGTTTTACTTTTCACCTTGCTACCTATTGCTTCTACCCTCATTTTACACCCCTCTGTCTCTCTGGTCATGCTGCCATCCCCTACCACATTAGTTTAAATCCTCCCTGACAGCACTAGCAAACACTCCCCCAAGGACATTGGTTCCATTCCATTCCAGCCCAGTTGTTGTTGTGCGATGGGGACTGGAGACCTCATCAATCTCGACATCAGTCGCTGTGCCAGCGATCCCAAGGTTCCGTCCCTGGCAATGTTTCTGAGATTCAGGAGATCGAGATAAACATCTGACATTGAAATCTGTGCTCGCTCTAGCAAGTGTTTGCGCTTCTGACAGCGCGTTCAGCGAGTCCATTACTCTGTGGATATTCGGGACTGTTCGTGACGTGCTGGAAGTTCCATCGGTCTACGAAAAGCTTGTACATGTGGCTGGTGAACTGCCGACATGTTGAAGTTGTCTGTTCTCAACTGCCGTAGGCGGAGAAGTGTCTTTTCAGCTTCTGAATGACCATCTCAGATGTGAGAGAGGTCAGTTGGTCTAGTTCAAACCAGTTAGAAAAGGAGTCAACTAGAACGAGGTAGTGCTTTCTGCACCGTTCAAAAATGTCTGCCGCCAGCGATGTCCAGGGCAGTGCTGGTGGAGGTTGTTGCAGAAGGGGCTTCCGCTGCTGATGAGGCGCAAAGCTGTTGCAAGCGGGGCAGGAGGCTATGCGGTCCCGGGTGTACTTGGCCATTCCCGGCCAGTAGAACAGACTACGGGCATGTGCCAGTGTGGCATCGGCTCCTGGGTAACCGCTGTATGCCTCTTTGAAGTATACGCCTCGTAGCAATGAGGGTGTCACTACCTTGTGACCAGTTCATCACAGACCAGGGAGAACGGCTGTACTTCTGTGGGCATGTTTGATTGTTTGTCTAGCCAGCCTGTTTTGATGATAGAGGAGAGGATCTGAAGCGTATCATCAGTGGCAGTGTGCGCGGCCAGGGTGCGCAGTTGCTTACTGGAGACGAAATCGACACCGAGGACCGAGAAATTTTCCTGTTCATAGGGATGTTATTCGCAAGATGCCCGAGGTGAATGGGAGAGAGTGTCAGCGACATGCATGTCCTTACCCTTTGTGTAGGTAATAGAGAAATCGTACCGTTGCAGCTGCATCATCATACGCTGCAAACGAGCTGGTGCAGCATGGATGGGCTTGTTCAGGATTATCACCAGTGGTTGGTGATCCGTCTCGACCGTGAAGGTGTTGCCAAAGATGAAGTCATGGAATTATGAGCAAGCAAAGACGACAGCCACAAATTGTCATTTGCCATGACTGACAGGGTTCACACTGAGCTGAAGGACTTGGTCTCCACAGGCGTAATTGACGCAGTCAGTGACCCCACTGACTGGGTCTCAATCATGATTGCCACAGTCAAGAAGGGAAAAAATGAAATCCATCTGTGCATCAACCCGAAAGAACTGAACACTGCCATTAAGCGCCAACACCATCCCACCTCTGACACCATGTAATCAAGCACCAGACACAGTATGTGATTCAAATACATCTTTAATCAGCACTGAAACTTAACAGCGTAAAGGATGGTTGGTTGTCAGTACATCCTAGCTGCTCAGACTGGGAGTGCCGGAAACAAGTGTTAGTATAAGTGTTACAGTGGGGTGGAGTTAGTGATGCTGGCTTATGTGTGATTGGTTAACATGCAACATGAGACCATTATGAAATGACTGAGAAATTGCCATTTCCAATAAAATCGGGGGTGTATTTATTTGCTTGAACTGGTGATTTAGTGCAAAAGAAGCTTTAAGGGAGACTAATGAATAGCAAATAGGAATTACTGCAGGAAAGGATTAGTTTCAGTTTAATTTATTGTCACATGTACCGAGGTACAGTGAAATGCTTTTGTTGCCTGCTATCCATTCAGCGGAAAGAAAACACATGATTACAATCGAGCCATTAACAGTGTATAGAAACATGATAAGGGAATAACGTTTAGTGCAAGGTAAATACAGCAAAGTCCAATCACAGATAGTCCAAGAGTCACCTATGAGGTAGATGGTAGTTCAGGACTGCTCTCTAGTTGTGGTAGGAGTATTTTGTTTCAGCACAATACATAGGCTTCCTCTGTCAAATATGACAAAGCAAGATGCTTGGCTACAACTATAGAGTTCTTTCGGGCGGTTGGTGAGTTATTCAATTTATGCAATTGAACCTGATACTCCACTGAGTGGTTGAACATATCATAAGAACACAAAACAATAGGAGTAGGAGTGGGCTATTTATCCCCTCAAGTATCCCCTGCTATTCAAAATATTTCTGGCATCATCTCCTCTTCTGTGCCAGTTCTGCACAAACCTTATTTTCCTGATCTTTCAAAAATGTATCTATTCCCTCTTTAATAGTCGCCAATGTTCCAGCCTCCACAACCCTCGGGTAGAGAATTCCAGACAGTCATAAGTGATAGGAACAGAATTAGGCCATTCGGCCCACCAAATTTACTCTGCCATTCAATCATGGCTGATCTGTCTCTCCGTCCTAACCCCATGCTCCTGCCTTCTCCCCATAACATCTGACACACGTACTAATCAAGAATCTATCTATCTCTGCCTTAAATATAACCACTGACTTTGCCTCCACAGCCTTCTGTGACAAAAAATTCCACAGATTCACCACCCACTGACTAAAAAAATTCCCCCTCATCTCCTTCCTAAAAGAACGTCCTATAATTCTGAGGCTGTGACCTCCAGTCCTAGACTCTCCCATTAGTGGAAACCTCCTCTCCACATCCATTCTATCCAAGCCTTTCACTATTCTGTACATTCCAATGAGGTCCCCCCTCATTCTTCTAAACTCCAGCGGGTATAGGCCCAGTGCCTTCAAACGCTTATCATATGTTAACCCACTGATTCTTGGAGTCACCACCCTCTGCGTGAGGATGTACCTATGCACTAACCACCATCACTGAAGATTAAATTTGTCAGCTATAACAGGTACCTGCTGTAGGAGCATGTGTGGCATACTTCCTTCTGAGCCAAAATCTGTGGGTCCAAATACACTCCAGGGCAATTAGGGGGCATTACTGTTGTAGATGCTGTATCTCAGATGAGATGTTAAACTGAAGTCCTATTCACACTCCTGCATAGATGAGATAGTTTATCAGCATCTGCAGTTTCTTCCTGTCTTCGGTTTATACCAGCATCTGCACAGATAGTTTCTCAGGATGCTTCTTCAAACTCCTGTCATCCTGGAAAATATTTATCCTTACACCAGCTTCACATAGATAGATTACACAATTATTTTCACATACAGGCTATGTAGAAATCAGCTGCTGTATTTCCTACTTCAAAACGGTGACCACAGTTTAAAAATACTTCATTGATCATGAACCACTATAAGATGGCACGATGTTTCAGATACCAGATAAGATACTGTACAGTTCTCATTTTTATACATCAGGCCTTCTGACCATATAAGTGGTTAGCACACATAGAATGAGCAATCACTGGAATATCAATGCACTCATAACTCCCAAGGATTCATCTATCTAAAGAAAAAGCAAAGGATGGAAAAAGGCTGTTTCTCTTTCCTTCTGAGGAATCTATTAGTAGGGACTGCAATATCACAGTGTCTGAAGAAGGGTTTCGGCCCGAAACTTTGCCTATTCCCTTCGCTCCATAGATGCTGCCGCACCCGCTGAGTTTCTCCAGCAATTTTGTCTACCTTAGATTTTCCAGCAACCGCAGTTCCTTCTTGAACAACTTGCAATATCACAGCAAATGGGCAGGTATTTACGGCTGAGATGAGAAGAAATGTTTTGATACAAAAGGCTGCGTATCTTTGGAATTCTCTATACTTGATGCTGTAGTGTAAATTCTATGCTGATATTGATAGATTTTAGGGCACGGAGGGATAATGCATTTGAGAACTGAACAGGAAAGTAAAGCTGCATTGAAAGATTAGGTGAGGGATCCTATTGGAAGCATATTCCAAAAATGTTTTTTTTTTAAGTAAGTACCAGATCAATTTTTCAATCATACAGAAAAGTATCAAAATCTAATGATATTGTGAACCTATTTAGATCTTTCTGAGACCTTCGATATTGGGAATCATCACTTCTACAAGTAGAAAATCTACAAGGTGTAAGAATGCTGATGTTAATTTACACAATCATTACTAATGTTGGTGCTTGAGAGAGGCTGTGCACTGAATCATGTCATACTAAATTAACCCTCAGCCTCAAGTTATCACAGAAAGGCATCACAACTCTGAACCCTCTAGTAAAGGACCATGCACTTACCTTTTACACAAAGTATGCAGATATATAACTGAATGATTCTCAATTGAAGATCACTCTGCTACTCTAGGTTCCAGGTTTCTGCATTTGCTCTTTCTAAAAAGAAACCTTTGAAACATGTTGAAACCATTAAATTTATTCAGGAAGCCGATAAAGTCAAAGTTAGAAAACCCATTACTGTAGATTTGCTGAACTGGAATAAAAGGAGAAAGCTTTTATCCTCATTGAATGATGCTGATTACACAATTCAATTCTGATAGACAGAATTAATTTTGCCAAGAAGTAGTTACTCAAAATAGAATTGTTTTTTTCATTCCACAATTCTGTAAAAACAATTAATTGACAATGTTTTAAGTACCAGAGCCTGCTTAATATTCTTTTCAGTTATTGTAAATAAGATGCTGTGAAACATGGCAATGGATCCTAGTATTCTGTCAATAACCAAGATTTGATGCCAAAGAATAGAAATGTAAGGATTATTTAATGATAGTAACTGAATTCTGTATGCAATATCGGACTCGGATTAAATATTGTGTCCCACAGGAATAATGAGAAGTCATGAGAGATGGCAAATGCTGGAATCTTAAATAAAAGCAAAGAGCTGGAGGAACTCAGCAGGTCAGTAAGCATTTGTGGAGGGAATGGACAGACGACTTTATGGGTCGGATCAGAAAGTGATTAGTTTAATTTAGTTTAGTTTAGTTTAGAGATACAGTGCGGAAACAAGCCCACCGAGTTCACGATCCCTGCATATTGACACTATCCTAGGGACAATTTACTCTTACACCAAGCCAAGTAACCTATAAACCTGTACGTCTTTGGAGTGTGGGAGGAAACCAAAGATCTCGGAGAAAACCCACGTGGTCACGGAGGAAACCAAAGATCTCGGAGAAAACCCACGTGGTCACGGAGGGAACGTACAAACTCCGTACAGACAGCACCCGTAGTCAGGATTGAATCCGGGTCTCTGGCGCTGTAAGTGCTGTAAGGCAGCAATTCTACCGCTGCACCACTGTGCTGCCCTCAAATTATACCTGCAAATGAGTAAGTAAGTAAAAATGAGTTGGTGAATGCTGATTTAGTAAATGTTTACCAAACTTGGATATGTTCAGAGAAGGTTCACCAGACTGATTCCTGGGATGTCAGGACTTTCATATGAAGAAATATTGGATAGACTAGGCTTGTACTCTCTAGAATTTAGATGATTGAGGGGGGAATCTTATAGAAACTTCCAAAATTCTTAAGGGGTTGGACAGGCTAGATGCAGGAAGATTGTTCCCGATGTTGGGGAAGTCCAGAACAAGGGATCACAGTTTAAGGATAAAGGGGAAGTCTTTTAGGACCGAGATGAGAAAATTTTAACACAGAGAGTGGTGAATCTGTGGAATTCTCTACCACAGAAGGTAGTTGAGGCCAGTTCATTGGCTATATTTAAGAGGGAGTTAGATGTGGCCCTTGTGGGTAAAGGGATCAGGGGGTATGGAGAGAGGGCAGGTACAGGATACTGAGTTGGATGATCAGCCATGATCATATTGAAAGGCGGTGCAGGCTCAAAGGCCGAATGGCCTACTCCTGCACCTATTTTCTATGTTTCTATGTTTCTATGTGGATTAGCATATACACTGACGGAATAATTAACACATTCTAACACAGGTTAAAAGTTTAAAACCAAGAATCTTGCTGTATATGCCCCTTGCAGTTTACACCCCCTATGAGGACCCCCAAAGCACATTAGAAGCAATTAAATACTTTTGAAGGGTAATCTTTACAAAGTAGGAAACATAGCAACCAGTTTATGCACAGCAGCTCCCCGAATAGCATGTGATACCAATCACAGAGGACAATTACCTCTTCCTATACCTCCTCCCTCGACTCTGTACAAGGACCCCGACAGTCTTTTCAGGTGAGGCAGAGGTTCACTAGCACCTCCTCCAACCTCGTCTAGTGTATCCGCTGTTCCAGGTGTGGACTCCCATATATCAGCGAGACGAAGTTCAGACTCAGCGATCGTTTCGCAGAACATCTCCCGCTCATTCCCCCGAAAACTACCTGATCTGCCAGTTGTTTGGAACGCTTTAACTTCCCCTCCCATTCCCACACTGACCTTTCTGTCCTGGGACCTCCTCCATTGTCAGAGTGAGGCCCAGTGCAAATTGGAGGAACAGCACCTCATATTTCGCTTGGGCAGCTTACACCCCAGCAGTATGAACATTGACTTCTCTAACTTCAAGTAGCCATTGCTTTCAATCTCTCTCCAACCCTCCCCCTTCCCAATTCTCTGTCCAGTCTGACTGTCCCCGATTACATTTTATCTCCGTTTGCTTTGCTGTCACCTTCTCCTAGTTAACAATGATCTATTCTACATTTTCCTTAATTCACATCTCTTTTCACACCTTACCCTTCATTGTGTCTCCTTCTCCCCTGACTCAGCCTGAAGAAGGGTCTCGACCCGAAAAGTCACCCATTCCTTCCGAGATTCAGCCCGTCCCGTTGAGTTCCTCCAGCATTTTGTGTCTATCAACAGAGGTAATGAAATTGGTTAATGGATAGATGTTTGCCAAGAGAGAGAGGATAACTCACTTGCTCATAATAATTTAACGGCAACATTTGCTATTTTTTCCAAAAATATACATTGTTCAAATACAATCAAGACAATTATTTCTCTATGTTCATTGTACCATCAAATCAATCCATTTTCTTACAAGGCACTAGCGCCACTCGTGTTAACATTCTCTTACAATGCACTAATGCCACTCGTGTATGTGCAAACGCTGCATCTGTGACGTTTTCGAGTGGCTATTATTCACGTTCTCGCCCCTCTTCTGCCCTGTGCCAGTAGGACTTTGCATGCTTTGAGTCAACTTGCAAGGGTGAAGTTGCATCTACAATTGATATTGCATTTGAACATACATGTATCACACAGCGCAGCACATCTTTTGAATGAACATGAGGACAGCTTGGATGGATGAAAACCTTGATCTCCCAGTTGCCAAACACTTTAATTCCCCTCCCTATTCCCACACTGACCTTTCTGTCGTAGGCCTCCTCCATGGTCAGAGTGAAGCTAAACGCAAATTGGAGGAACAGCATCTCCTGTTAATGAAATAAAATATTTTATTTGGGCATCTTACAACCCAGTGGTATAAATATTGATTTCTCTAACTTCAAGTAACCCCTACATCCCCTCTCTCTCCATCCTTCTCCCACCCAAATAACACTAGCTTTTCGTTCTCACTTAGCAAACTGCTAACAATGGCTTATTTCCTTTATCATCATTTTTTGCATATCTTTCATTCATCTGTTCTATATCTCTCTACATCACCGTCTATATCTCTCGTTTCCCCATTTCCCCTGACTCTCAGTCTGAACAAGGGTTTCGACTTGAAACGTCAGCCATTCCTTCTCTCCAGAGATGCTGCCTGTCCGGCTGAGTTACTCCAGCATTTTGTGTTTATCTTTAGATGGATGAAAGTTCTATGCTATTGTGTTTCAGATACTGGAATCAAGAAAGGAAATAAATTAGAAGTTAACAGTGCCTCTAGTTTTCATCAGGATATCTGACTTAAAATGGAGTGAGTTTACATCTGTGTTACACACCTCACCTAGATTTGCAGTAACCACTTGCTAAACACTCTCCTACATTTCCTATTAGATTTATTAGTAACTATATAATATTTATGGCCCCTGCTTCCAGTTTTGCCTACAATTGGAAACATATTCTTCAAATCAAAAAGTTTCATTTTTATTACAGCATCTATCACTCCATCTGTTCTTTCCATTGTTAGAATAGCATGAATACTTTGTATTACTTAATCGGGGCTGTTGTACTGTTAAATTACTTTGTCAGGGCTTTTATACTGTTAACGTACACAGTTCCTTGGAACCATTGCTTTGGTCTCCTTATTGTCAGGTTAAATAAATTACTGTCTGTCATTTTCTGTCTTCTTTGTGCTAACACGCTGATGCACATCTAAAGAAAAGTGTCTTTCCCTTTGCTTTGTACCTAAATCTTTTAGTACATTTTCTCTCTGTGTTTTGAATTTCTATGGAAATGGTCACAGTGCCTAAACCATCTATTCACTCTGCTGATACTACATTGGAGGGGTTCAGGAAAAACTTAATTGTGCACAGTATCCTTGGGCTTCCCCATCAAATACATATCCAAATTTAATTGGAAAATGCTGAATTGCCTAAAGCCCTGCTAAACAGTGGTAAACATTCACACGTTCTTCTGCTGACTTTTCCCTTTGTTCGGTTAATTGACATCAGAAAATGCTGGAATTATTCACGAAATAACACCTGTGGAGAGAGATATGAAGTTAACATTTCATATCAATGACATTTCATCAAAGTAGATAGGTTGAAAATCTGCAAAGACCTGCAAAGTTAAACATTTTTCTTTTCATGGGAGCTCGCTGACCTGCTGATGTGCCTTTAGAATGTTTGTGTTTATCTCAGGTTTCTTGTATCTGCAGCTCTGTGCTTTATAAAACCATTGATTCTGACTCACCAACCAAAGAAAATTGTCTTCCCTTGTTCATTCCATCAGAACATTTTAATAAATCTTCTCTTGTTCGCCTGAATTTCAATGGAAATGAACCCAGTGTCAAAAATGTTCTCTGGTGTACCTTCCTCTGACTACCACTGAATCCAACAGTGCCGTTCTAATAGTTTCATAGTCCTTCCCATAATGGATCAAACAAAAGTGCAGTAAACTGTGGCCTTATTAATTATTCATCTTTTCTTTATTCTCCCATGGACCTTATCTCTGTATATTTGTACTTGTGGGGAATTATAAATTACAATCCTTCATTGATGGTATACCTGGTCACATTCTTAAAACCTGTGCAGACCAACCAGTTGGAGTTTTTGCAGACATTGTCAACCACTTATTACTGAGCTCTGAGGTTCCCACCTGCTTTCAAAGGGCATCACTAATACTGGTGCCCAAGAAGAGTGTGACATGCCTCAATGACTACCAACTAATGGCCGTGGCTACTATTTGTCTATGACCACAACATGTCAATGGAGCGTGCAGTCTCGTTGGCAATCCACTGTGCACTGGATCACTTGGACAGTAAAAACACACACGTCAGCTTGTTGTTCATAGGATACAACTCGGCATTCAACATCATCATCTCCTCCAAGGTGGTTACGCGAAGAGGTGTGATGTCATGGAGCTCCCGTCCAAACACAAAAAACGAATGAGTTAAAATCTTTTTTGGAATTCAGAGGAGGCACAGCGGAACATTTAAACATCTTTGTGTATTGCTGCGATGCTACAGAGACGTGTTTTAAAAGTTTCTGCTTGTTTTGGGACTGTGAGCAGTCTTATCAGTTAACTGCGCAGCTCTCACTACTGTGGCTGCCAACCTGCCAGGAAACTGTAGCGCACCAAAAGTGGGGAGAAAATCTTTCTGGACGTTTACACCTGCATCCAGAACAACCCCCACTTGCAGCCTTGTCCGTGCTGACTGGGCCGGTCTGGCTTTCGTGCGGTGTGGGAGGATTTCTGCACCGTTTCGACCTTCTGCGGCCTTGGAACCTGGAGCTGACGAGGCATCATTTCTCTCGCCAAGACCGAAGGATATAGGAGGCTTCCAACAACTACAACTGCAGGCTAATCCCTATTGTTACTGCAGGAGCAGCGAAGACTAGCTGGGATTGCCTGCGAAGTTCAGCAGCTCGCCAGGGTACGCAGGAGAACCAAGATAGCCGGGCGAAGAGGTGGCGATGCAACAGTTTTTTGGGGGAGCCGCCATTATCATCGTTCGAGGCAACACCATTTTGCCTCCCACCTTGTTCAATATTGTTTTTGTGTTTGGACTTGGCCTCGTGCCATTTGGACTGTCTGTGTCTCAGGCATTGCGTGCAAGTGCTATGTTTAAATTGTAGTGCCTGATACCATGCAGGGTCAGTGTTCTGGGGGAGCGGGGCCTTCAGGAGCTAAGCAGAGGCGGATGCTTCAGCTGCTTCGGCTGCTCCTCTGGGGGCCAGGTTCCCCACGAGGAACCCGCCTTTCGAGCATGGGAGAAGGTGCTACTTGCCCCCTCAGATGAACCTGGAGGACTGCTCGGTTGCCGTGGCCATGGCCTGTGGTGGAGGGGATTCTGGGGAAGGTGGCAATGAGGACCATTCGGGTGACATGGAGCAGGAGGAGATTCCTGTTGGGGAGGGAGCCCCGCATCAGGCACCCGAGGAAGCCCAGGAGCAACCCACCCAGGACAAGACGCAGAGCACACATCTGGATGTAGAGACTGTAGAGACTCTGCCACTGGCCCCGGGGTTGGGACTGAGGTGGAGGAGAGACCAGTAGGTGGGGCAGAGACAACTGCCACGCAGGTGGGCCAGGAGTCTCGAGCACAAAGGGTGTATCCAGGGATGGGGATGGTCTCTCTATCTGCAGTGAGCAAGTGGCAGGGGACTCCTCGGACAATGAGTCAATGGATCTTCTCGCTCCCCCCGATGCTACTCCACTCATTCTAGTGGAGGAAATCCGCGAATTCATCCAGGCCACAAAAGGAGCCCAACATTGGCCCAGACTGGCCTCCCTCCGGTGGCCAAGCTTACACGGGCTCAGCAGCTGGCTGAACCTCATCCTCAAAAGGAGGGGGAGGGGCAAGGAGGTGCGGGATGTGAAGGGGATCGACCGGCGTCAGCTCAGGTCCTTGGATGACGTAGAGAAGGACGACAAGACCACGAGCAGCGTCATTCCTGTTGAGGGTAGAGGGACCAGTAGAGCGTCCCTTGAAGCCAGGGTCCGGAGGGCAAGGAGCACCGCCTCTCTACCTAGGGTCTGTAGGGAGCGGAGTGGCTCTGTTGTCAGCGACCAAATGACTGGTGATGGGATCTAGGGAGTGGGCAGGGCTGAAGATATGCTGGTTGGGTTGCTCCTAGGCCTGGCCAAGCTGACCATCCACGAGTCACAGCACCAGGATGAAGATGCTTGCCCCTTTACCAGGGTTACATCCACGCCCGTGTGGTGTTGGAGACAGTGGTGTTATTTGTAACATAGTTATTTGTAATTTAATGTCTGAATAGTTTGGTGATTCTGTAATATGGTGGTGAGTATGTCACCACGGTTTTTTTTTGGTTTTTGTATCATGTTGGAATTTAAATAAATTATTTTTTGATATCCCTCGGCAATTGGATCCTCAACTTCCTCATCAACAAAATGCTATCGGAACAGCAACATTTGGCAGCAACATTTCCTCCATGATAACCATCAGCACGGGACCACCGCAAGGCTGTGTGCTCAACCGCCTGCTCTACTCATTCCATAGCCATGACTGTGTAAGTAAGTAAGTTTATTGGCCAAGTATTCACATACAAGGAATTTGCCTTGGTGCTCCGCCCACAAGTAACAACATGACACACAGTGACAGTTACGAATGACTCAGAAAGCACTAAACATTAATAATAATAATAATAATAATAATAATAATAATAATAATAATAATAATATATTATTGGCTGTTGAGTAGAGCACCTACTCGTGGATAAAAACTGTTTGTTTGTCTGGCTGTGGCAGCTTTGATAGTCCGGAGTGGCCTTCCAGAGGGAAGTGATTCAAAGAGTTTCTTGCCAGGGTGAGAGGGGTCAGAGATGATCTTGCCCGCTCACTTCCTGGCCCTTGCAGTGTACAGTTCATCAATGGAGGGAAGGTTGCAGCCAATAACCTTCTCTGCTGGTCGGATGATTCGCTGCAGCCTCCAGGTGTTGTGCTTGGTGGCTGAGCAAAACCAGACCAGTAGCTGGACACATTTCCAACTCCATCTCCAACTCCATCGATGTTGGACAAATTACAGATGATGATGAGTCAGAGTATAGGTGGACAATCGATCGATTGATTGAATGGTGCGCGAACAACAACCTTACTCTCAAAGTCAGGAAAACCCAGGAACTGATTGTTAATTCTAGAAGAGGAATGCCGAGCATCACCAAACCTGTCTCCATCAAGGAGACAGGTAGTGGAGAGAGTTAACAACTTCAAATTCCACGAAGTGCATATCGCATAAGAACTGATATCAGCTAATCTCCTTGTAAATAACTTACTCCTTAGATCCCTTTTACAATTCTCACCTGCATTTATCAAACCTGCTTTTTTCTAATGAACAGAATTTAATTTCCAAATCATATTTGTGCACTGAGACTAAACACAGGCCTAACTGGCCCTTTGGGATCCCTGCATTCAACCCTTCTCTAATCTAGGCAATAATCATGTATCCTAACTCTTTGCCAACCCAACATTTATCAATTCTGCTGCATTTCCTGCAACACTTAATTTATTTTAAATAGGGCTCTTATGAGACGTCTTGTCAAATGCTCTCTGAAAACCATATAAACCATGATAATAATATTCAAGAGAGTCCAGAGAAACTGCAGATGCAGGACACCTGAGCAAAACATAAAGTACTGAAGGGCCTGTGGGTCCGGAAACATCAGTGGAGGGAATAGTTCTGATTATAATATTCAATTTCATGTGAACCTTAAAATAGAGAGTATGAGAGTGCCTGCCTGCCTGCTCTACACCATCGCACATTTCAACATTCAAAGAGTGAGTAGATGCTCAACCATGTCAGTTGAGCCAAGTGGTCTCATTCCTTTTGTAACTCCTTAGGGATAGAATTTCATCCTCTATTGCTTGCATGGAATACATGAAGTAACAGTAAGCATGTGTTTAATCTGATTTTGAAATCCAGCACCATCAAACTCATTAGATTTTCAGAGTGCAGCTGAACATGCATAATTAATAAAGGGCATGTTTAACACTTACAATTACAAATCTTGCAATTGGCTTCTCCCATAAAGTTTAGTTTAGTTAAGGATACTGCACGGAAACTAGGCCCTTCGGACCACAAACATTATTCAACACATGAGAGACAATTTACAATTTTTACTGAAGCCAATTAACTTAAAAACCTGAACGTCTTTGGAGTGTGGGAGGAAACCAGAGCACCCTGAGAAAATCCATGCAGTCACGTGGAGAACGTATAAACTCCGTACAGACAGTACCCATAGTCAGGATCAAACCCAGGTCTCTGGCGCTGCAAGGCAGCAACCACTGCGCTATCCCACCTTTCACTACCAAATTTCAAACTGGAAACCTTAGTTAGGCAGAAGTTTTGAAGCTTTCCACACAGGAATAAATCATTGGCACCATCATGTATGATATGTCTTTTCCCATATTTCCATCTTGCACTTTCCATCCATCCCACTTCTCTGTTCATTGCTCTTTAACATGCAATAGACAATAGACAATAGGTGCAGGAGTAGGCCATTTGGCCCTTCGATCCAGCACCACCATTCAATGTGATCATGGTTGATAATCTCCTATCAGTACCCCGTTCCTGCCTTCTCCCCATATCCCCTGGCTCCGCTATTTTTAAGAGCCCTATCTAGCTCTCTCTTGAAAGCATCCAGAGAACCTGCTTCCACCGCCCTCTGAGGCAGAGAATTCCGCAGACTCACCACTCTCTGTGAGAAAAAGTGTTTCCTCGTCTCCGTTCTAAATGGCTGACTCCGTATTCTTAAACTGTGGCCCTGGTTCTGGACTCCCCCAACATCGGGAACATGTTTCCTGTCTCTAGCATGTCCAAGCCCTTTACAATCTTATATGTTTCAATGAGATATCCTCTCATCCTCCTATTCTCCAGAGTGTACAAGCCCAGCTGCTCCATTCTCTCAGCATATGACAGTCCCGCCATCCCGGGAATTAACCTTGTAAGCCTACGCTGCACTCCCTCAATAGCAAGAATGTCCTTCCTCAAATTAGGGGACCAAAACTGCACACAATACTCCAGGTGTGGTCTCACTAGGGCTCTGTACAACTGCAGAAGGACCTCTTTGCTCCTATTTTCGATTCCTCGTGTTATAAAGGCCAACATGCCATTCGCTTTCTTCACTACCTGCTGTAGTGTCATTCACTGCAATTCTTCCAATACAATTAACCATCTAATGGGGTGGAAGATTGCAACCTTCACGTGGTCCACCCTGTTTCGACTAATGCAATCAACGCGATGTGCACAAACGGAAGATCAAATTGAACAAGTTGTCCAACAACTTTAGGCTGTGCACACCACACGAAAGAAGAAGAAGAACCATCTAATTTTATTTAAAGGACCAATCCAGCTTCAACAATGATTTGGAACAGACTATCCTAAAAATGACCTCTTTAATTGCTTGGTTGGTTGTGATATCTCCCCCTCCTCCCCCTTTCATCATTTCACCAATTAACTATTTCAGATTATCCTTGAACTTTTCAACTCTTTGAGCAAACATCTCAAGTCATTGTAAAGGTGATCACTCATCTACGGGGCATATATAATGAATCTGTGCAACATTTCTTTCCCATTGCTTTCATGTTTCCTATAATAAATGTTTACAATAATGTTCAATTCTGCACCTGCATCCCTTTGGTTAAGAGAAGCTCAGCCAGCAGCAGGGAATTCTTGTATTTTTGATGATTATAAAATGACATTGTGATTACAATGCAGGGAATGACCATTCGGTCTGTCTGTAAGAGACATCCTGCTGGTCCTATTTCTCCAATTTACCCAAAGCCTGCAAATTATTTCCTTCCATACACTAGCTGCTTCCCTTTTAAACAATTCCAATTATGCTGCCTCCAGTACTTCCCTTCTCCCTAACCAATCAATATATAAAAAGCTTTTTCTTCATTTTCAGTTTTGGCACTTTTGCCAAATATTCCATTCCAGGTCTATCCATTACTATTCTCTCTCCCGACATGAAATTTCATTTACTATGTACCTTTCATGATTTTAAATACTTGTATCAGATCCCATCTCTGAAAACAACTCCAGCCTCTCCACATAAATTAGGTCCTTCGACCCTTGAATCCTTTTAGTAAATCTCTTTGTCACCCTCTATAAAACCTTCACATCTTTCTTACAGTTTGACAACCAGAACTGAACACCATGCTCTAGTTATGACCACACTGGTGTTTATGACGCCATTTATCATTCATCACAACTTCTTTGTTTCTTTTATGAAGCCCAGAAGTTTACTGTATATGCATCAAGCACTTTCTCAACCTTCCACTCACAACACATATATACTTCCAGATCTCTCTGTTCTTAAACCTTTTCAGAATCTGCCCGCTTCATTATTATTACTACCACTTATTTTTCCTACCAAAATGTAACATTCTCCATTTCTCAGCATAAAACGTAATCTGCCATCCCACCTGCCTTCTTAATATCTATTACCATACTCCTTACAGTTCACTTCCATCCAAATTTTACAGCATCTGCAAATTTGTAAATTGTTCGCTATACACTCACGTCCACATTATTGCTATATGGATGTGGTATAACTCTGGAGATCTCCATTTTGAAATATCACTCCTCATTACTACTCTTGTTCTCCAATTAATGTACTGCCAATGTTGCCATTGCCCTTTGATTCTTTTGTTTTGGGAATCTTGATGACAAGCCTATAATGTGGCTTTGGTAGCCCATGGCTTCCACATCCACAGCATTTCCTGCTTCTACCTTAATTGTTACTTCACCCAACCAGCTGTTAATTCTATCCCTGATTACTGTTTCCAGAATGTTCTGCACCATGGTGGCTAAACTAACTGGGATCCAGTTGCTGGTTTTATCGGTATACCTTTTTTTTGGATACGTAGCACCCTGGACTTGTAGATGTTTGGAAGAATATTTGAAAGTGCCTCGACAGTTTCCCCCTATACTTCCTTCTTCAACTCAAGATTGGAACCAAGTAGTTTGGTAATTTAAGTACAGCTCACCTTTCAAGAACTTCTGCTTTATCATTTTTAACCTATTCAGAATCGAACCAACATCTTACTTTACTGAGACCCCAACATTGCTTCTTCCCTGTTGAAGACAGATGTAAAGTACTCTAGATATGCTTCAACAAGGTCCTCTATCTCCAGGAGCAGATTTATTTTCTAGTCTCTGATCCACCTCACCTTATTAAACCTCTTGTTCGCACTTGTATAGAATCTTTTTTTTAATTTTTTTTATTTTTGTTAGAAGTAAGTACAGTAATGTGGTACCTAAGTACCTAATACATACATACACATTACCATTCTTGTAGAACTTCTTATTTTTAATTTAATAATAAAAGAACAGTGAAAGAAAAAGGGAAATAAAGGGTGTTGAGATAGATAGACAAGTGCGTAGAAACAGATAGCGAAAGAGACAGAGAGCAGAGATAAAAAGCAAAGGAGATTGAAAGAAAAAGAGCAAGTAGAGAGAAAAGAAATTAGGAGAGATATGCCTATTTCGTATCTGTACCCATCCGTCACCCGGTTCTGAACCATTTAATTTCTAAGGTTATGTTATGTTGCACCATATGCTTGTAAAAAGTCGATAAAAGAAAACCAAATCTTTAAGAATTGGTCTACTTTGTCTAGTAGGAGGAATCTCATTTCTTAGTTAAATATTTTTATTGTAGAAACATATTAATAAAAAATACATTATTAGATACATTCATAATATTATTAATATTAATATTAACATTTAAGACATTATTTTTCTATACACTTTTTTAATTTTTTTTTATAAAGTAGGAAGAGATAGAGAAAAATAATATAAAGAATAGGGAAGTGAATGGAGTATTAATCCATAATCCGTCATTGGAGATATAAGCATGATTTATTATGCGTAATTCTTCATCCATTCTATTATTCAGGTCTCAGTCAAGCCCTCGCACTGAGCCACTTTGACCCTGTAAATATTCAATATATGGACACCATATCCCTCTGAAGAGATCCAGCCTGTCCATTAGGACCAGCCTCAATCTTTCCAGATGGAGTGTCTCCGACATTTCTGTATTCCACATTTTGATTGTGGGGGATGTAGGACCTTTCCAGAATTTTAGTATTAATTTTTTCCCAATTATTAAACCATAATCAATAAAGATTCTTTGATTCATTGTTATTAATTGGTCTGTTTCCAGTATACCTAGTATTATTAACTTTGAGTCAGGGGTCAGATTCATATTAACAACATTCGAAATTATCCTAAATATTTCTATCCAAAATTTTGTAATTTTTACACAATTTGTAAATGAGTGTGTCAGATTAGCTTCTAAATGTTGACATTTATCACATATGGGAGATACTTTTGGAAAGATGTTATGTAGTTTGGATTTTGAATAATGTAGTCTATGTAGTATTTTAAACTGCATAAGAGAGTGTCTAGCATTTAACGAACAATGGTGTATGTGTTGTAAACTTTCGTCCCTTACTTCTGGTCTTATAATTTGACCTAATACGTTTTCCCAAGATTGTCTATATATTTCTGTTGATGGGACATCATTTTCCAATAGGATATTATATACATATGAAATCAATTTTTCTGTGGTTGGATGTTTATTTAGACATTCATCTAAAATTTCTGTCTTTCTATTTCTAAGTTCCTGTGTGTTTGCTTTTACATAGTCTCTGATTTGTAAATATCTAAAATAATCTTTAGAATGTAGTCCATAAATTTGTTGTAATTCTTGAAATGAAAGGAAAGAGTTTTCCTTATAGAGATCATCCATCTTAATAATTCCCTTGTTTTTCCATTGTAAAAAGCCTTTATCCATCATTGAAGGTTTAAATGTAACGTTATTTACAATGGTAAGGGCTAGTGGTATAGATTTCAGTTTTAATGTTTTCTTTATTTGTTTCCAAATACGTATTCCACATTCTATTATCGGATTTTCACTATAGATTTTCTTAGCTAAATTAATATTAGCGAATATTATTGAACTAATTTCAAAAGGAAAACAATCTTCTTTATCCATAGTTAACCAAATTGGTTGGTTATCTGTCTCTTCTAACCAAAAATTCATATTTTTAATATTAACTGCCCAGTAATAAAACATAAAGTTTGGTAGTGCTAAACCTCCATTTATTTTTAATTTACATAAATGTTTTTTTATTTATTCTATGGCTCTTATAATCCCAAATAAAGTTAGTAACTAGGGAGTCCACCTTCTTAAACACATTTTTAGGAAGATATATCGGAAGTAATTGGAAAAGATATAATAATTGTGCAAGAAAAATCATTTTTATTATATTAATTTTACCTAACATTGAAATAGATAGAGTTTTCCAATATAAAATATTCTTATTTAATTTATTCAATAGTAGTGGGAAGTTAGATTTAAATAAAGAATAAAATCTTTTTGTTACATAAATTCCAAGATATTTAATTTTTTCATTTGTTTTCTTAAAAGGAAATTGTTGTAATATGTGTAAGTTATTTACCGTTATTGGCATAAGTTCACTTTTATTCCAATTGATACTATATCCTGAAAAAGATCCAAATTCAGTTATTAATTTTAACAAATTTTGGATACTAATTTCTGGTTTTGTGATATAAAGTAATACATCATCCGCGTATAAGGAGATTTTATTTTTAGTATCTCTAGTATCATACCCATATATTTCAGGATGTGATCTCACCCTCTGAGCTAATGGTTCTATTGCAAGTGCAAACAGTAGGGGGGATAAAGGGCAACCTTGTCTACAGCCTCGAGATAAATTGAATTTAGTTGATAACATTTGATTTATTATTGTTCTAGCTGTTGGGTTAGTATATAATAATTTGATCCAGGTAATGAACTTCTCTCCCAATTTAAAAGTTTCCATAACCGAAAACAAATAGGACCATTCCACCTGATCGAAGGCTTTCTCTGCATCTAACGAGATAACTACTAGATCTTTTTTAATACCTCTTTTCGAATATATAATATTGAATAACCGTCTCAAGTTATATGAGGAATATCGTTTTGGTATAAATCCTGTTTGATCGGGGTGAATTAATTCATTAATAACTGTACTTAGTCTTTGTGCTGATATTTTAGTTAATATCTTTTGATCAGTATTTAAAAGAGCTATAGCTCTAAATGATCCTGGTTCATCCAGATCTTTGTTTATTTTAGGTATAAGTGTTATAATAGATTAATTTAACGTTTCTGGTAATTTCTGCTGTGTATATATATATTCATATAATGATTTCAGACGTGGTACAATCTGATCATAAAATGTTTTATAGAATTCCGAGCCAATACCATCTGGTCCCGGTGTTTTACCATTTTTTAATGATCTAATAGATTCTTGGATTTCTTTTACTGAAATTTCAGCGTTTAATGATTCTCTATTTTGTGAGTCCAACCCCTTCAGATTACATTTTTTTTTAAATGCTTCTATTCCTATCTTATTTTCTGTTGTTTTAGCAGTGTATAAGTTTTTATAGTATTGCATAAATCTCTCATTAATATCTTTAGGTTGTATTAACAGTTCGCCATAATGTGATTTAATCCAATGGATTATTTTTTCTGCCTCCATCTTCCTTAATTGGCGAGCCGATAATTTTTGAGGTTTATCTCCAAATTGAAACTGTAATTGTTTAGTATGTTGATAAAGTTTTACAACTTGATCTGAATATATTTTATTTAATTTATATTTCAATGCTGCAATTTTATTATGTAATATTATAGATGGATTGTTTAATCTCCTTTTCCAGTTCTTGTTGATCCTTTCGATTCTTTTTATTATAAAATGCTTGAGAGGAAATCATGATTCCCCGGAGATATGCTTTAAACGTTTCCCATAATAAGGAACAAGATATTTCCGGTTTATCATTTGTTTCGAAGAAAATCTTAATCTGTTCTGTAATATATTCCTGAGTTATTTTGTTTTTTAAAATTTGTGGGTTAAATCTCCACTGTCCCCATTTTTCTGTTTTACCATTTATTTTTAATCTTAAATGTTAAAGGTGCATGATCTGAAATTATAATATTGTGATATTTAGAATTATAACTGAGTGAAATAATTTGGCATCAACCAAAAAGTAATCTATTCTTGAGTAGGTTCTATGTACCGACGAATAAAAGGAATATTCTCGCCCAGTGGGATTTTCTACTCTCCAAACATCTTTAATATTAGTAGTTTCCATATATGCATTTAATGTCACTTGAATCTGATTTTGTTTTCCTTTGTCTTGTAGATCTGTCTAAGTAAGGATCTAGTGTACAATTTAAATCTCCTCCAATTATTAGGTTATATTGTGTTAATTCCGGGATATTGTTAAATATTTTCTTGAAAAACAATGGACTATCAAAGTTTGGTCCATTTACATTAACAAAAATCATTTTTTGTGCATTTAATTCTCCTATTACAATAATGCATCTGCCATCGTTATCAGTTATAGTTGATGTATGTTTAAATAAAATGCCTTTGCGAAATTATATTGATACACCTCTTGATTTATGCGTAAAAGAAGAATGATATGTTTTATCTATCCATTTAGCTTTCAGCCTATGCTCAGCATCTTTTTTTAAGTGAGTTTCTTGAATAAAAATTACATCAGCTTTAATTGCTTTTAAATGTGCTAATACTTTACCTCTCTTAATTGGTTTATTAATACCTTTAACATTCCAACTACAAAACGTTATTCCTTCATTCCCCATATTCATTTTTAAGTCTTGCATCTTTTGTCTACGGGGGTCTGTAATGGAGCCGATGGTTCAGCCCGACAGACCTGACCTTACACCCGAACACCGAATAGATGAATTTTAAGTCCCGTGAATGCTTCTCACGTGTATATCTCCTTTGATCCAATATATAACTCCATTCAAACTGAAAAAAACAATAATAGTTTATAAAAGAAAAGAAGAAAGGATAGATTAAGAGGTTGGTATAGTGCACAAAGGAAGAAAAAACTACATCTAGTATTATTGTAGTTAGTGCTAGCCATACTAGCATGGCTAACCATCTACCGACTTCCGTAGTTGATGTTACTAACTTAAACAGCTCCCTAGTTTTTTGGAATTATTATTCCATAATGATATTTTACCGGGGGTATTACATTAAAAAATTAAAAAAAAAATTCAGATTATAATAATTGAAAATATGAAAATACATATATTTAAAACTTATTTGAAAATCTAATTATAAAAAAAAACCACATAAGATGAGAGAAAAACAAGAAGTAAAAATGAAAATTACTGGTGTAAAAGAAAAATCTCCAAACGAAATCCAGCTCTATATTTGACTCTATTCATTCCAACATAAATGAACATTAGTTATTAGTAATAATAATTAATTTTAATTAATAAAAGTGATACGCTATAATTTTGATATTTATTAGTTATTATATATTAGTAAAATTAGTGATTAGTAAAAATACCACAGTGTGACTTTAATATGTATTAGTTATTTGTATTAGTAATATAATTATACTAATTATTAGTATCCATGTGAGGTTTACCGATCCACATCTTTCTCCAGCTTCAATCCAACATTATCCAGTTCCATCCGGACCTGCGAAGTCTTATAAAGTCTTGCAGAGTCTTGTAGATTCTTGTAAAGTCCATGAAAGTCAGTATATTCGATGATAATGCCTTCTCAGGTCTCAATCTGCCGGACAAAGTCCAGTGCTTCCACAGGATTGGAGAAGAAATATTCCTTGTTGTTAAAAGTAACTCTTGTAGCTGGATAAGTCAGGCCATATTTCAAATTTTCCACTCCCCTCAGGAGACTTTTAGACTCATTAAATGCTTTTCGTTTCCTGGAAACTTCTGCTGGGTAATCTCGGTAGATACTGATCCTTTGTCCTTCAAATACAAGGTTTCTGTTTCTTGAAGTTTTTCACATTATCTCCTCCAAGACGTAGTCATATTGTACCTTTATAATCATTTGTCTTGGGGGGGCATTTAGTCTTGTCTGACGTCTCCTCACTCTATGTGCTCGGGCTAATAAAGGCTTTTGTTCCAGAGATAAAACATTTTGCAATAGGTTTGCAGTAAATTCTCGAGGGTCTTCATCTTTCTCTCATCCTTCGGGAATACCCGCGATTCTTAGGTTTTGTCTTCTCTGGTGACCTTCTAGTTCAGTACATTCTCGGTTTTTTTTGGTCAGTAAGTCCGTTAGACGTTCATTTTCTGTAACCAGCTTTGCTGTAGTCCCAGCACTTATGTCAACTAGTTCTTCAAGGCTTTTTATACCAGCCGTCTGTTGGTCCAATACCTCCTCCACAGGATTCAGCCTTTTTTCAAAGTCGGTTTTCACTTTTTCGATCTTATCATTCATCTCCTTTGACATTTCACTCATCATTTCTGTGATTTCTTTCTTCCGATATATTCTTAGCCTTGTTATTAATATTGGAATTAGTTTCAAGTTGTAATTCTTTCATTTCAGTATTCATCTGGTTTATTTCCTCCTTTAAACCAGCAATTTCACGTGAAATAAAAGTTTTAAGTTCTTCACTTTCAGTTTTTTTTCGCTGTTCTTTTCGACACATCATCTTGGGATGAGATCCTACCTGAGTCTGAGGCTTCAGTCAGGCCTTCTCCCGGTCTCTGCCTGGTTGATCGAGTTTTCGATTTTTCGGTTGGGCTGCGTGTTGTAGACATAACTAGTCGCACGCCTGATGGCGTCACTCACAACAATCGGTGCAGAGACGGCAGGCAGCAGGCAGCAGGCAGCAGGTAGGTCCGTTAATCCCCCGTTTTTTCACGTTTTTGCGTGGAGCTGGCTGGCGTTATCCTCTAGCCCTCCATAGCGCCACTGGAAGTCTCGGAATCTCATTTCTTCAAGATGTAGCGTTTCCGACATATTTGAAATCCACATTTTGAACGTTGGCGTGGTTGCGTTTTTCCAGAATTTGAGTATAAGTTTTTTGCTGTTATTGAACCATAATTAAGAAGGGCTTCTTGGAACGTAGTTAATTTACGTCCCTCTTCCATTGATCCAAAGATAATCAGTTCTGTATTGGGGTTCAATTTTGTGTTGAATACTTTTGTAAAAGTTCCAAAGATATGATTCCAAAATTTATGTAGTTTTGTACAAGAGACAAAGGAATGTGCTATACTGGCATTTTGAGTTAGACATTTATCACAAATGGGGGAGACATTTGGAAATATTTTATTCAATCGGGTTTTCGAGTAATATAATCTGTGTAAAATTTTTAATTGAATTAGGTTATGTCTTACATTAATTGAACATTTAGGTACATATAATAAAAATTTCCATCTGTCGTTCGGGATTTTTATCAATAACTCTTGTTCCCAGTCACTTCTAATTGCCTCTGTCATTGGTGTTTCCATATTTAAAATTATATTATATAAATATGATATTAAATTGCTTGATTCTGCCTTTCTATTCATTCCTTCCTCTAATAAATCTGAGGTTAGAGTTTGATATCCTTGTATATATTTTTCAAATAATCTTGAATTTGAAGATATTTGAAATATTGGTTACTTTTCAAGTTATATTTTAGTTGTAATTGTTGGAATGATAAAAGTTTTCCCATTTCATACATATCTCCAATAATTTTAATTCCTATTTTTTCCCAGTGGATAAACATTTTATCATTAATAGATGGTTTGAATGAGGGATTGTTAGCTATTGCGGAAATAAGCGATAAATTTCTTAATTTTAAAGTTAATTTTATTTGTATCCAGATTCGTATTGTACTGTGAATAATTGGATTCTTCTTATATCTTATATTGTTCAGTTTCATCGTGGAAAGAAGAATCGCTCCTATATTATAAGGGGAACAATCCTCTTTCTCCATTCTTATCCAATCCACTTGTTGGGCAGAACTGTCCAACCAATAGATTATATTTTTAATATTCACTGTCCAATAACCATATAACCATTTAACCATATAACAATTACAGCACGGAAACAGGCCCTCTCGGCCCTTCCAGTCCATGCCGACCATTTGTTTTCCCCTAGTCCCATCTACCTGCACTCAGACCATACCCCTCCATTCCCTTCACGTCCATATACCTATCCACTTTACTCTTAAATGTTAAAATCGATCCTGCCTCCACCACTTCTGCTGGAAGCTCATTCCACACAGCCACCACCCTCTGAGTAAAGAAGTTCCCCCTCACGTTACCCCGAAACCTCTGTCCCTTAATTCTCATGTCATGCCCTCTTATTTGAATCTTCCCTACCCTCAATGGGAAAAACGTATCCACGTCAACTCTGTCTATCCCTTTTCATCATTTTAAAGACATCAATCAAGTCCCCCCTTAACCTTCTGCGCTCCAAAGAATAAAGACCTAACTTGTTCAACCTTTCTCTGTAACAGAGTTGCTGGAACCCTGGCAACATTCTAGTAAATCTCCTCTATACTCTCTCTATTTTGTTGACATCCTTCCTATAACTAGGCGACCAAAATTGTACACCATACTCCAGAATTGGTCTTACCAATGCCTTGTACAATTTTAACATTACTTCCCTACTCCTATATTCAATGCTCTGATTTATAAAGGCCAGCACACCAAAGGCTATCTTTACCACCCTATTCTACATGCGATTCCACCTTCAGGGAACTATGCACAGTTATTCCTAGATCCCTCTGTTCCACAGCATTCCTCAATTCCCTACCAACCTTCCATGGGGAACCTTGTCAAAGGCCTTACTGAAATCCATATAGACAACATCCACTGCTTTACCCACATCAATTTCCCTAGTTACCGCTTCAAAAAATTTCAAGAAGGTTTGTCAAACATGACCTTCCAGGCACAAATCCATGTTGACTGTTCCTGGTCAGACCCTGTTTATCCAGATGCTTATATATATTATCTCCAAGTATCCTTTCCATTAATTTGCCCACCTCTGACGTCAAACTAATAGGTCTATAATTGCTAGGTTTATTCATGGAGCCCTTTTTAAACAATGGAACAACATGCGCAGTACGCCAATCCTCCAGCACTATTCCCGTTTCTAATGACATTTGAAATATTTCCGTCATAGCTCCTGCTATTTCTACACTAACTTCCCTCAATGTCCTAGGGAATATCCTGTCAGGACCTGGAAACTTATCCACTTTTATATTTTTCAAAAGTGTCAGTACTTCCTCCTCTTTGAATCTCATAGTTTCCATAGCTGCTCTACTTTTTCCCCTTAACTCACAGAGTTCAATATCCTTCTCCTTGGTGAATACCGAAGAAAAGAAATTGTTCAATATCTCCCCCATCTCTTTTGGCTCTGCAGATAGCTGTCCATTCTGGCTCTCTAATGGTCCAATTTTATCCCTCGTTATCCTTTTGCTATTAATATAGCTGTAGAAACCCTTTGGGTTTACTTTCACCTTTCTTGCCAAAGCAAACTCATATCATCTTTTAGCCTTCCTAATTTCTTTCTTAAGATTCTTTTTACATTCTTTATACTCCTCTAGCACCTCATTTACTCCATGCCTCCTATAATTATTGTAGATATCTCTCTTTTTTCGAAACAAGTGCTCTTTCCAATTTCCCTTAACAGGGAAAACCAAAAATGGAGCTCAGCTTTGCAACGTTTTTTTCAGACGGTACCCTCTGTATTTCCTTCTCCAGCATCTGCAGTTCCTTCTTTAACAGGGACATAACGATTCTGTACTCTTACAATTTCCCCTTTAAATGTCCTCCATTTCTCTTCTACATCCTTCCCATGAAACAAAGTGTCCCAATTCACTCCTTTGAAATCCTTACGCATTCCCTCAAAGTTTGCCTTTCTCCAATCAAAAATCTCCACCCTAGGTCCAGTTCTGACTCTCTCCATAATTATATTGAAACTAATGGTATTGTGATCACTGGTCCCGAAGTGCTCACCAACGCATACCTCCGTCACCTGACCTGCCTCATTTCCTAACAGGAGGTCCAGCACTGCCCCTTCTCTGGTCGATACCTCTATGTACTGCTGCAAAAAAAACTATCCTGCACACATTTTACAAACTCCAAACCATCCAGCCCATTTACAGAATGTGTTTCCTAGTCTATTTTTGGAAAATTGAAATCTCCCACAATCACTACCTTGTGCTTACTACTAATATCTGCTATCTCCTTACATATTTGCTCTTCCAATTCTCACTCCCCATTTGGCGGTCTATAATACACCCCTAAAAGTGTTGCTACACCGTTCCCACTTCTCAGTTCCACCCAAATAGCCTCCCTAGATGAGCCCTCTAATCTATCCTGCCAAAGCACTGCTGTAATATCTTCTCTGACAAGCAATGCAACACCTCCCCCTCTGGTCCCTCCAATTCTATCACACCTGAAGCAACGAAATCCTGGAATATTTAGTTTCCAATCCATTAGTTTCCAACACAGCCCTCCTGCAACCATGTTTCACTGATTGCCACAACATCATATTTCCAGGTGTCAATCCAGGCTCTAAGTTCATCCACCTTACTTACAATGCTCCTAGCATTAAAATATACACATTTTAGAAACCCACCATCCCTTATTCTCTGTCTATTATCTTTTTCATCTTTCTCGCCTACATTTTGGATCCGAATGCTTCCCTTCTCTGCCTCTTGCCCCACACCCTGACCCCTAGCCCCCTCTACCCGAGTCCCTCCCCCCAGCCTTTCTAGTTTAAAGTCTCCCCAGTAGCCTTTGCAAATCTCCCTGCCAGGATATTGGTCCCCCTCGGGTTCAAGTGCAACCCGTCCTTTGTGTACAGATCATACCTTCCCCAAAAGAGGTCCCAGTGATCAAGAAACTTGAATCCCTGCCCACTGCACCAGTCCCTCAGCCACGCATTTATCCTCCACCTCATTTCATTCATACTATCACTGTCATGCGGCACAGGCAGTAATCCTGAAATCGTTACCCTTTTGGTCCTTCTCCTTAACTTTCCCCCCAACTCCCTAAATTCTCCCTTCAGGACCTCGTCACTTTTTCTGCCTATGTCATTGGTACCTATGTGTACCACAACATCAGGCTCCTCTCCCTCCCTTATCAGAATCTTTTGGACACGTTCTGACACATGCGAGACCCTGGCACCAGGGAGGCTAACTACCATCCGGGTCTCCCGACTGCGTCAACAGAATCGCCTATCCGACCCCCTAACTATAGAGTCCCCTATTACAATTGCCCTCCTCTTTTTGCTACCCTTCTGAGCATCAGGGCCGGTCTCTGTGCCGGAGGCCCGGCCGCTGTTGCTGCCCCCAGCTAGGCTGTCCCCTCCAATCGTACTCAAACCCGAGTACCTATTTTCCAGGTGTACGGTCACAGGGGTACTCTCTAGCCCCTGCCTCTGCCCCTTGCCCTTCCTAACCGTGACCCAATTGTCTGCCTCCTGTGGTCTGGGAGTGACTACCTCCCTGTAGCTCCTCTCTATTACCTCCTCACTCTCCCTGACCAGACGGAGGTCATCGAGCTGCTGCTCCATGTTCCTAACACAGTCCTTTAGGAGCCCCATCTCGACACACCTGGCACAGATGTGGACGTCTGGAGGGCTATCAGATTCCCTGACCTCCCACATCTGACATCCAGAACAGTACATTGCCCTGGCCTTCATACTGCCCCCTTACACAGGATACAATAGCAACACAATACAAAGTACACAACAAACTGCTGGAATCTGACTGCAAATCAGCTGCTTTCCCTAGTCCACTTCCCACCAATCAGCTGCTTTCCCTAGTCCACTTCCCACCAATCAGCTGCTTACCCTAGTCCACTTCCCACCAATCAGCGGTTTCCTCAAAAAAAAAAACACTTCTCCAAATGGAATGTTATGGCCTCTGAAAAAACAAGCCCCGCGCTGGATTTTAAACCTTACCGGTCGGGTGTCGCTCCTCCCCCTCCTTCTCTTCTAACGGCTCCTGTGGGCCTCTGAAAAAACAAGCCCCGCGCTGGATTTTAAAGCTTACCGGTCGGGTGTGTAGTACAACAAGTTAGGGAGTGTTAGTCCCCTTGATTCTTTAGATGTACACAAATGTTTTCGTTGAATTCTGTGTGATTTATAGTCCCATATGAAGTTTGTAGTATCAGAGTCTAGTTTTTTAAATAATTTTTTTGGTAAATATATTGGTATTGAAATAGGTACATTATTTGTGGTAAGAAGATCATTTTTATGGCATTGCCTATTAAGGACATCGGCAGTGTTTTCCAGAATTTAATCAACCCATTTAATTTAGCTAATAAAGGCATATAGTTTGCGTTAAGTAATGATTTATATTTCCTAGTAATTTGGATACCCAAATACTTGAATTTTTCTGTTGCAATTCTAAAAGGGAATTTCAACAGATGTGTCTGCTCTGGAGGTTTTATCACCATAATTTCGCTTTTGTTCCAGTTTTTTCTATATCCTGAGAAAGAACCAAATTCCTCTATTAAATTTAGTATATTTGGTATGCTAAATTGCGAATTTGTAATATATAATAATATGTCATCTGCAAATAATGACATTTTATTAGTTGAGTGTTTGGTATTATATCCATGAATATTCGGATGACTTTTTATACTTTCTGCTAAAGGCTCTATCACTAGTGCAAATAGCAGGGGTGATAATGCACACATCTGTCTATTGCCCTTTGATAATTGGAATTTCGGGGATAATATATTATTAGTCAGTATTCTAGCTGTCGGCTTATCGTATAATAATTTTACCCATGAGATAAAATTATCTCCCTTATTAAATTTTTGCAATACTTTGAATAAATATTGCCATCCTACTTGATCAAAAGCTTTATCTGCATCCAATGAAATAATTGCTAAGTCTTCCTCTTCAGTTTTATGTGAGTACATTATATTAAACAGCCGTCTCAAATTGTTGAATGAGTATCACTTGGGTATAAACCCCGTTTGGGCCAGGTTTATTAGTTTGATAACATATTTACTCAATCTGCTCACTAGGGTCTTTGCTATTTTTTTATATCTGTATTTAGGAGTGCTATGGCTCTATATGAGCCTGGGTCTTCTAGATCTTTATCCTTTTTAGGTATAAGTGTAATAGTTGACTCGGTTAGTGTTTCTGGTAGTATATTTTCTTTAAAAGCATGTATATATAAATTTTTAAGCGTGGAGAAATTATCTCGTAATTTTTTTTTATGGAATTCATTACTAAAGCCATCTGGTCCTGGTGTTTTACCATTTTTCAACAAATTTATTGTTTCTTCTATTTCCTGAAGTGTAATGTGAGCTCCTAATTCCCCTTGTTCCACCATATTGAGTTTTGGAAGATTACAATTGTCTAAGAAGTTTGTAATTTTAGTATTATTTGCAGAAGTTTTAGATGTATATAGATTTTGGTAAAATTGAGCAAATCTTTTATTAATGTCTTTAGGTAATGTTAGTAACTCTGATTTAATTTTAGTGATTGTTTTTTTCTGTTTCCCGTTTTTTCAGTTGACGTGCTAAGAGTTTATGTGGTTTATCACCAAATTTGAAATTTTCTTGTGTTGTAATTTGAAATAATCTTATTATTCTTGCCGATAAAATTGTATTTAAGTTATATTTTAATATTGTTATTTTATTATGATTATCTATGGTTGGTTCTTTGGTATTTTCTATATCTAATTGTCTACTTTCTTGTTCTAACTGCAATTGTTCAGTGTTATTCTTTTTTATTTTGGAAAGCTTGATATGAAATTATAGTTCCTCTAATAAATGCCTTAAAAGTTTCCCATAATAAAGAGAGTGAAATATCTGATGTATCATTTGTCTCAAAGAAGAATAACATCTGCTCTTTTAAATATGTACAACCTTGTGAGTTGTTTAAGATTTGGTGGTTAAACCTCCAGAATTATTTTTTATCAGACATTCCTTCTAATTAAAAAAAAAGTTAACGGGGATCGATCAGAAATAATACTATTACGATATTAGCGTTATATGTATAGGGAATTCATTTTGTGTCCACTAAAAAAAATCAATACTTGAATATGTTTTATGTACCGTTGAATAAAATGAATATTCCCCACCTATCGGATTAGTGATTCTCCATATATCTGTTATGTTTGTGTTTTTTATGTATGTATTTAGGAGTTCACTAGTTTTAGATTTTATGTTAATCTTTTATTGTTTTGCTGATTTATCCAGATATGGATCTAGAACGCAATTGAAATCTCCCCCTATTATCACATTTTGATAGTTAAGCAATATAATAGACAGGAAGCAAAGGGTAGGAGTAAACGTGTCCTTTTCAGAATGGCAGGCAGTGACTAGTGGGGTACCGCAAGACTCAGTGCTGGGACCCCAGCTATTTACAATATATATTAATGATTTGGATACTGAATTGAATGCAACATCTCCAAGTTTGCGGATGACATGAAGTTGAGGGGCAGTGTTAGGTGTGAGGAGGATGCTAGGAGGCTGCAAGGTGACTTGGATAGGCTTGGATAGGTGGGCAAATAGATGGCAGATGCAGTGTATTGGGGGTAAATGTGAGGTTATCCACTTTGGTGTCAAAAACCAGAGGGTAGACTATTATCTGAATGGTGGCCGATTAGGAAAAGGGGAGATGCAACGAGACCAGGGTGTCGTGGTACATCAGTCATTGAAAGTAGGCACGCAGGTGCAGCAGGCAGTGAAGAAAGCGAATGGTATGTTAGCATTCATAGCAAAGGGATTTGAGTATAGGAGCAGGGAGGTTCTACTGCAGTTGTACAGGGTTTTGGTGAGACCACACCTGGAGTATTGCATACAGTTTTTGTCTCCAAATCTGAGGAAAGACATTCTTGCCATAGAGAGGGTACAGAGAAGGTTCACCAGACTGATTCCTGGGATGTCAGGACTTTCATATGAGGAAAGACAGGATAGACTCGCCCTTTACTCGCTAGATTTTATAAGATTGAGGGGGGATATTATAGAAACTTACAAAATTCTTAAGGGTTTGGACAGGCTAGATGCAGGAAGATTGTTCCCGATGTTGAGGAGGTCCAGAACAAGGGGTCACAGTTTAAGGATAAGGGGGAATTCCTTTAGGACCGAAATGAGGAAAACATTTTTCACACAGAGAGTGGTGAGTCTCTGGAATTCTCTGCCACAGAAGGTAGTTGAAGCCAGTTCATTGGCTATATTTAAGAGGGAGTTAGATGTGGCCCTTGTGGCTAAAGGGATCGGGGGTATGGAGAGAAGGCAGGTACAGGATACCGAGTTGAATGATCAGCCATGATCATATTGAATGGCGGTGCAGGCTCGAAGGACCATATGGCCTTCTTCTGCACCTATTTTCTATGTTTCTATGTTTCTAAATTCTGAAATTATAATCAGAATTTTACTAAAGAATTGGGGGTTATCAAAGTTGGGAGCATAAATATTTATCAAAGTATGTGGAGTAGAGTGAATTTCTCCCGTAACTATGACGTACCTCCCCTCATTATCTGCTATGATATTCTTTAATTTGAATGGTATACCTTTACGAATAATAATAGCCGTACCTCTAGATTTAGAAGTAAATGAAGAATAGTATTTTTGCCGATCCAATTTGCCTTCAATCTTATCTGTGTTTGATGTTTCAGATGTGTTTCTTGTAAAAAGATTATGTCACATTTGAGTGCTTTTAATTGGGCATAGATCTTACCCCTTTTAATTGGTTCATTAGCGCACCTTATATTCCAGCTACAGTACGTGATTCCTCCAGTTTTCTTTTGTAAATCATGTTAATACCTTTAATTCATATGGTGCAACCAAGTACCTCAAGACTCTAGGTGATGGGTGGTCATCCCCAGCTGTTTTGTTGGCATCTCCCCTTCAAAATAGATGTTAGAAAAGCCAGAAGGGGTAAAGTGGTGAAAAGATAATTAAAAAACAAAAAGTGATATTATAATATCTAAAAATAAGGATATTATAATTTTTTTTTAAACACCAAAAGGTGGTAGAAAAATTCTTGTTGACTTCCATAGCTGTTGTTATACATTGCGCTCTGCCCCCTTGACCAATTATTATTAAAAGGAAGAGAGACCAGTTCAAAATTAAAAACTATATATAAGATAAAACGCATTTCAAATCTAACTATTGGAATGTATCTTCAAAAAAAATTTCCAACATTAAGTATATACTTAAATATAGCAGTAATTATGTTAGTTATATACCCATAGCTGTTGATATGCCGAAAATTATTACATTTCACTCCTCAATTAAGTCTCATTCTTTTGTATTAGACAGCAGCAGATTCCAAGGGGTTAACCAGATTCAGACCGTTGGATAACTTCCAAGTATCTGAATCTCCTCCCACCCCCCCTACGCACAATTTAAACTAGATCTACTATATCCATAATATTTGTTAGTATATTGTTTATACTTATCAATCATATTTAACATTATTCTTATACTTAGCAATTAGTTAACATCATGAGATAAAATAAGTCATTATTACGCTGTGCTTTAATATTACACAATAGTGGGTTATTGTTATTGAATTAATTCTATTAGTTAAATGTGTTATGTTAATATATAATTGTATGTTTCTTAAGTCATAAATTTCTGTATACAAGTCCATTAATATTATTTTTCCGTATTCCCAAATTCCGTTTTTTTTCCACCACGGTTTTTCTTGTTTTCCAAATCCTTTGAAACATAAAGTTTGACCTTGAGTTAACATTCCAAAGATAAGGTGTCTAGACAGCACCTCATGGAGAATCCACTATCTTAACCAGAGCAGTCTTTTTTATATTAAAAAAACTCCTTTCTTCACCGCTGCTCCTCTGTATTGTTGTGGGAGACCGACTCCTGATAATCAGTCGGTCTCCTTTGTGATACCTTGTTCATATTTAAATGCCTCTTCTGGATCCGTGAAGGCACGTTCAACAGAGCTTTAAGTAATCCTCATCTTTGCAGGATATACTATTCCATATCTTACTCCAGAAATTTATTTCATTATAATTTGTGTCTTTGTGAATATGTCCCTCTTTTTCACAATTTCTGCTGGATAGTCACGAAAGAATCTTAGCTTATCCTCTCCAAACATCAAATTTGATCCGTATGGAATCCGTTTCATAATTTCTTCCAGGGTTGAGATGTCATAAACTTTCATAATGATCTGTCTTGGTGGGGCAGCTAGGCTTACTTGAACCTTACGTCGAACCTGGTGAGCCACGACTATTCTCAGGGTTTCAGGCAGCTTGAGTACTTGTTTAAGTAAGTTGACAGCAAACTCCTGAGTGTTTTGTCCACTCACCCTTCCCTCTTTTACTCCAACTATTCTTTAATTCTGCCTCCTCGATCTCGCTTCCAAGTCGAGACATTTACCCTTCATTTTAGCAAGTTGCCCCCCAGTACTTTCTTGTTCCATTCTTAGTCTCTTTATCTCCTTAGACATCTCGTTCATTGTATTATCCATTTCTTCCATAGCCGAATCAGTATTCTTGAGCATTGTATCCAACTTCTTATTACAGTCTTTTTCAACCCGCTTAATTTTTTTGTTTAAATCCTCCTCAATCTCTGCAACACGTTTATTTAAGTTATCAATTTTCCCCTTCTCATTACTGTATTTAATTTTTTCAGAGATACTTTTGTCCAGTGCGGCGTTCCCTTCTCGTATCGTTTTAGAAATGTTTTCGGTAACTGAAGCTGTTACTGACTTTTCCAGTTGTTCCATCTGTTCATCCTTTGAAGTCATTTCAGCTTCTTGTTCCGAGCTTTCAGCTGATGTTTGAGGGGTTTGAGGAGTCTTACCAAGTTTTTTTAGGTGAAGTTTTGTAGCAGGTCTTGCAGCAGATTTTGCGGGCTTCTGGTGAGGTTTCCCTCTTTTCATTTAAAACTGCCGGTAATTTCCGTTTTTTCGCTGCGATTTCTGATGACGTCTCTTACGCGACGTCAAACAGCTCCGGTGAGTATTTTTAGATGGGTCCCGTCCTCCAAACCGGCTTTTTTCAAGATTTATCGGGAACAGAGCTCGATGCTGCGCCCTTGTTATTTCATGGCGCCACCGGAATCACATGGATAGAATCTTTGCTACCATTGTTTCCTTCTTTTCTTTGTTTCCTATTTCTTTTTTCACTTGCACTCTGAACTTAGCATCAACACTTCCACGCTTGCTGTGATGGTGTGGCATCTGTCATATGCTCCTTTGACTCCTGTTCTGTTTGTTCTCTTTGTCTTGTCATTCATGGAGATCTGCCTTCAATTTTGAACGATACTCTGGATATAGAACATGCACACAAGGAGTATGATATGAATCCAATTCTTCCAAATCCGACAACCTATTCGGCTAATCACTGGGAGTACAGAATCAGCTGCAGCCACAAAAATACAGCTCAAAGTTTGGACCGAGCTCGAGTTCAAGTTGTCACAGTGATCAATTAAAGATGGTTTAGCTGACCTCAGGCAATAGGGAAGTGTCAGTGTTTCAGTTGCCTGCACGCTCATAAGAAAGGCCAACCACTGACAACTCTGACTCCTCAGCTCAAATAATCAAAAGTTAGAAACAGAACATTCATTAAGCAAGGTAAAGGATAAAGGTATCCTTCCTTTTAGGGTAGACAAAAACGCTGGAGAAACTCGGCGGGTGAGGCAGCATCTATGGAGCGAAGGAATAGGCGAAGTTTCGGGTCGAGACCCTTCTTCAGTTTTAGGGTGATATGAGAAACAATCAGGCAATACTCAATAAGTCAAAGAGCCATACACCATGGTAACCAGCCCTTCGGTCCATCAAGAATGTGCCGACATCAAGCGTCTATTTACGATAATCTCATATTCATCCCATTTTATTCCCACTACCTCTTTCTTATTAACCCCATCTAGATTTTATCCGCCATCTGCACCCTAGGGACAATTTCCAGTGTCCTTGTGATGTGAGAGGAAATTCATTGTGGGCCAAAGGGCCTGCCTGTTCCTATGCTGTACTGTTCTATGAAACTACAGCACTTAGGGAAAACTAATAGCCACAAGGAGAACGTGCAATCATCACAGTAAGGATCGCCGCAGATCAGGATTGAACCAGGGTCTTTGCAATGTGAGTCATTGGGTCTGTGAGCTGTGCCAGTGTACCACCCTAACAGATTGGAGAAAATTATAGTAAGATTAAAGATGACTGGATGTCAAAACAAGTGCAGGTGTCACATTCAATACAGTTTTCCATGGATAAGAATGGCAACATTGAACTTGAAAGCAGCTGTGTTGGGGAATGGTGAGAAACCTCAAACATCTGTACTGAAAAATGCTGAGCACCAAACATCATAATGCTGATAGACGATGTCTTATCTTAAATTAAATCAAGTGCCTGAAGAATTACCTTAACCCATACCCTACTCCCTCCACTCCCCACCCACCCACCAACCCAACATTTCTTCTGCTTAAACGTTTGCTGACATTTTCTTTCTTGCTGCTAAATATCTATATATCAAGTATGAAATATTATGAAACTTGTTATTGGTTTCTGGATCAATCATTTTATATAAACTCATTTCCCCCAGCGTGGGTGGGTTATTAAGCTACTCCTTGCATTATAACTTTAACTGAACCGAACCACTCACCACAATGATGAAGAGTGTGATCTGCTCTGATAAAATTAGCAGACAAGATGAGAAGTGCATGCATTCTTCCTTACAATGGATGTGATTTAATCATTTGCTATGACATCCTCTGACCATTACCAAGAGCCATCAAAATGTAGACCCCCTTGGTATTCAGAAAATTCAAGACTTCATACATGTGCAAAATACCGTGGCAATACAGCAGTTCAACCCTCTGATACCTCAGCACTTAGTTGAAGTTTCAATTAATTATAACCATATAACCATATAACAATTGCAGCACAGAAACAGGCCCTCTCAGCCCTTCCAGTCCGTGCCGACCATTTATTTTCCCCTAGTCCCATCTACCTGCACTCAGACCATACCCCTCCATTCCCTTCCCGTCGATATACCTATCCACTTTACTTTTAAATGTTAAAATCGATCCTGCCTCCACCACTTCTGCTGGAAGCTCATTCCACACAGCCACCACTCTCTGAGTAAAGAAGTTCCCCCTCATGTTACCCCTAAACTTCTGTCCCTTAATTCTCATGTCATGCCCTCTTGTTTGAATCTTCCCTACTCTCAATGGGAAAAGCTTACCCACGTCAACTCTGTCTATCCCTTTCATCATTTTAAAGACCTCAATCAAGTCCCCCCTTAACCTTCTGCGCTCCAAAGCAATTGCTTGCTTTTCTTGTCAATTTGCTTTTATAATGGCAATACTGAGCTGGAAAGCCAATTTATCCAAATATCCCCGTGTATTATTCGCTTGAAGTTGTGCAGAATTATTTAATGTACTTTTAGAAATGTGCATCACAACATGACAACCGATATAATTGGTGCATAAGATCCATTAAATCAGAAAATGGCAGGCAAAGTATTTGCAATATCAAATGTGTTAAAAGCCAGAACAAAATCCTTCACAAACTTCACTGCATGCAAGCTAGTTTTTCTCGTTATACACTCATCCTATATTCCTTCCAGAGACAAGAGTGCAATTCCCTGCAGTTCATAACCATTATAGCTAAAATTTAAGGTTGCAAAATAAACGATTTGTAACAAAATCTTGCACATCGGTGAAATAACTTCAGAAGCACAATGAGAATGTGTATTCAACAAATGAAGCCCTCTGATACTTAATTGGCTCAGCCAATGGGGCAGATATTCTATGCATGACACCAGTTGCGCCCAAAGTCCTGGGGCACCCCCACTAACATTATCTTCTGTTTCATTTCTGTTGGTTGCACTTTGCCACAAGGCAATAGATTGCATGGTCCTGCCTGACTGATCTATGCAGCAGTAACCTGACTAATGCAATTACACGCGGGAGGCTGGCTGTTGTCAACCACATCGCACGGTGTAGGCTGAAAGCAATCTGTAGCAGGCAGTCTGAATTCCGCTGTCAGAATCATTCTGAATGACAAGATGTAACTATTACTTATCTTACTTGGTGAAACCCACCTGCAATTTAACTCAGAAGTCCACAATCCAAATACATTTGCCGACTAACAATTCAGAAAGACGTACACATCTCTTCCTTAATGCTTACATACTTGTACACTGACATAACCACGTGCAGTGCTGAAAATGGGATGCACCTGCCATGACAATAATGGCAATTGATTTAAGTGGGGTTTTTTCCCCTGAACATTGATGGAGCAATTATAAAAGCAACATGAGCTCAAGCAGTGCAACAATAATTTTCTTTAAGATGTGCAGGTTGTTTTCTCTTTGAAGACAATATCTGTCTCAACATTTTCAAAATTGCTCTGCTCATAACACTCAGAATTATAATTTGTCCTGGAAAGCTATATTTGAAATTAAAGCGGGGTTAGCAATGACGAGCTTACAATATTGTGCATTATGAATCCTTAGGTGGCACAGCAAGTTGCCGTTTGAGAGGATGAGCAGTACAAGAGAGGAGAAAGTAGAGGTTTATCTGGATTGATAAGAATCACATAGTGCAATAATAATGCAGTTTGTAACTAATCCTAGCAATCCCCATCAACTGGATGGCAGCAGAACATAGCCAAATGATGTTAGAGACTTAGGTTATCCTGGAAGGGAGACCTTGTGTAACTAGATCAAAACCAATAGAAGCAGAGCATGGCCAGTCGGACCATTGCATCCGATCCACATTGTAAGATTACGCCTGATCATTTAGCCTTACACTAACTTTGCATCCATTAATTCCCTCATTATTTAAAAATCTATTGATCTCAGTCTTGAATATATTTAGTGACTGAGCCTCCACAAAGATTCTTGTGTAAAGTATTCCAAAAAGACCCCTTATTCCTCATGTGTAATATCTCTAAGGACAACTCTACCTCAGTCCATCCATTGCTGGAACTCTCACTTGTGTCTGTCATCCCACAGCTCAACAACTTCATGCAATCCTGATGTTCTTCCATTTTCCACTCACCACATTTATCAAAAATGCAGATCCAAATGACACCAAGCCTCATTTATTCATAGCCCTCTGTTCACTAACTTATATCAATTCACCAAGTATCAAGTACACGTGACAATAAAGTATCAATCAATCAATCAATCTAGAAAGACTTTGACCCACATAAAACTGCTGCAATTTCTCAGCCTAAGTGCTCATATGATTCACCACCCCAGTACATGCACTGACTTCCCAAACTCATTCAACAAGCTCCATCCATCGGTTACTGTCTTCTCATGACCAATTTTACTTCGGAGTCACGTGAGTGACTACGTGAAGACCCCGCCAGGACGCATGCGCGACATATCGTCGAACGCATTGCGGAAGCGACAGTCGGGAGGAGCGCCGCTCCTCCAGCGCGAATTTTGAAAATTTACTGAAGGTAAGTCTTACCTTTTCTGGTGAGCGTGGCGACTCGGTGTGTTTCTTTTGCAGAACGGAGGAAGCACCATGGAGTCGCGCAGGGGAGAGCAGCAGCTGATACCGCTGCTGTGGAAGCAGCCAGCAGCGTGCCGTCTCTCCAGAGCTGCAGGTGCTGCCAGCAGCTGCCGGCTTCTCGCCGCTACAGACCGCAGGTGCGCCGCGGTCGGCCGCAAAACCACCCGGAAGTCGGACAGGTCCGTTGACTCGGCTGGGTCTGGACCTGAAGACACCCCATTCCCGGATAGGGACGGCGGGCGTCTTTCCCGCGGGAGCGGGTGGGGAGCAGTGCTCCAGCGTGACCTGCTTATGCAGGGGCAGAGTCACAGTGGGTCTCTTCGCAGACCCACGGCAGCATCCTTTCAAGGACTGCCAAATGTCTCACCCTCTTCGCAGGGGAGCATTAGGGGTCAGAGCTGGGCTGACCCTGAAGAAGGGGCAATGGCTGAACAGTCAACTGCGAGGGGTGCCAGAAGAGAGAGCAGCAGAAGATTGTGGGACACATGCTGTATCAACTCAAGAAGGACTGCCTATACAAAGCTGCAAGCCAGTGAAAAATACATGGCTACAAACCAGCTACAGGAGCAAGCCATTAACTTTATGGCTGGGAAGTACATTGCTCCAGAGAACTCCATTTCTCTTAAAGTACCAGCAGTCCATGACCCCATCTGGGGCAACAGGAGCCCATCTATAAGGAGCCAGGAGGTGAAGCTCCAGAGGAAACTGCTGGCTGCTAAAATCACAGCAGTACCAGGACAACTGATGGGGTTGATTTGCCTGAAGAGTTACGTGATGCTCTAGCAGACTGTGTAATACTCAGTGGAGATTTACAGTTACAGGAAGAGCATCATCAAGAAGTGCGGAATTATGCAAGACAAGTAGCACACAGGCACCAAAATTGCTGTTGGGGGACCTCCCGAAGCAGGTGAAAGACCTGCATGAGGAAGCCAAGGCTATAGGCCTGATCAAGGTGCCAAGCATCTCTAAAACCCCCTATCAACAGCGGCAGCACCCCTACACACCCACCAGACATCGATGCTATGGAAGACCATCTGGTGGTGAAAGCTCGAAGGCCGGCCCACCTGCACAGCGGTCTTTCAGACCATGGCCCAGCCCGGCCTTCATGGAAAACGCGCCAACCCCACAACGCAGCAACACAATACCAGAAGAAACAACTGCGGAGACAACCCACACAACACCGGTAACCATGGAGGTAGGTGGGTCTGGTTGTCTTAAAAAACATTGCATGTCCGATTCATTAAAGTTGGGGGACGGTTGCACTTGTTTCATCATGTGTGCTGCACTTTTACCTCTGAACTTTTACATACTCGGAAGTATTGAGTTTGTATACGAACTACCGTCCCAGTTCAGCATACGCCTAGCAGGAAGTTCATACTTCACAAAAAGAGAGAACAGCAGGCCATGCTGAACTGTTAAGACTAACAGTAATCTAACCTGCACCTAATTTCTATGTTTCTATGTTTCTATGACTAAACACAAAATGGATTGAGAAAACAATCAGAGAATTTCAAGAGTTCGTATCAAATATATTTATAAAAAACTAAAAAGATGGTGGTTGCCGTATCATTATAGATTTGACCGAACTAAATACTTCCGTTCAGTATGCCCATTTCAAATTAGACACGTTTGTCACACACAGGGTCATCGTAAATACCTGAAATTTATCTGGATGGGACAGCAATGGTAGTATGCCTTATCCAATGGGTTGTCATCAGCACCCAGGCTATTACAAATTTATTAAAACCAGCTTTAGCATACTTAAAGAAACATAACCATATTGTCATGGCTTACCTTGATGATATTCTCATTGTAGGTGAAAATTGGAGCTGGCTACATTGGTGGTATCAGCCACAACAGAGAGGTTTAACGTACATCCAGATAAATCAAAATTGGAACCCTCCACTACCATGGATTATTTGGGGTTCACTATTGACTCTGTTCATATGTCTATCACCTTGCCACCAAACAAAGTGACAGACTTGATGGGAGTATGCAAAAACCTCACTGGCATCAGGGAACCATCCATTCGGCAAGGAGCAAGAGTGATTGGGAATTGGTGGCTGCGTTCCCAGCAGCACAATTGGACCAGTCCATTATTAAAACCTGGAAGAGGGAAATTTTAGCTCTCAAAAATCATACAGGCCATTTCAATAGGCCTATGCAACTACCAGGGAAAGTAATTAGAATTAAACTGGTGGATAGAAATGTTCCATATTATCCTAACCCCATCACCCCATTCTATATCCCTAGGGTACATTACAGACTGATGCCAGTGCTAAAGGTTGGGGAGCAACTAATACCACCGCAAGTTGTGGTGGCAGATGAGTGCACAAAAATTATTCTGTTTAAAGCACTAGGAATTAATTATCTAGAAATGCTGGGAGCGTTTCATGGACTCAGGGCCTACTGCTCAGATGAGCACCAGTTGCATGTACGGTACAGATTGATACCACACTGGGGGCCTATATATAATCATATGGGTGAAATAAAGTCGATATCATGTGATGAATTGCCTAATAATATCTGGCACTGGTGTCTGGGAGAGAGATTTGGATCTCAACCACTTACCTTCCAGGCAAGCTAAATACAGTGGCAGACATCAGGTCACGTAAATTCAACGACAACATTAAATGGATGTTGGATCGGAAAGTGTTTACAGATATTATAGACCGGTATGGGACACCAGATATCGACCTTTTTTCCATCCGGACTAATTCACCAACTACCAACATATGTTGCTTGGGAACCAGACCCAGGGGCAGCAGCGATGGACGATTTCTCGCTGCATTGGGGGGGGGGGGGGGGATTTGTTTTGCTATGTATTTTCCCCTTCTGCCTCATCAGGCGAGTCTTACAATAATTAAACAAGACGCCGCAACGGGTACCATGGTTCCCAACAGTACAAAGATGGTCTCAGAACCCTGCATCTGGATCAACAACGGCCAAGGAGGTTGGCACACCCCGTGCGGGAAAGTATCCGTGCCATGACTGTATGAACTTGTTGATTTGCAGTTTCTGAACAGGCCATTTCTGGGATACGGACTCTCCGACAGGACGATCAATGCCATCTCAGCGTCGTACAGGGAGTCCCACGAGAAGACAGTACCTGACATATGTCAGGAAATGGGAAGTGTTCAGCACCAGGACGAACACTACATATGACTCAGCCACCAACACTGAAGTGCTGGAGTTCTGGCCACCCTTCATTTCGATGAAGGATTGAGTTACAGTGCCATTATTGTGCAAGGAGTGCCCTAGCTAATATCTGGGCAGAGGGAGTGATCACCTGGCTATAGGATCACACCCACTAGTACCTAAACGAATGAGGGGTATTTGTACTCTATTCCCCCCAGGTCCAGATACACCTATATATGGGACATAGGTAGTACACCATGTTACGAGGATGGACACCAATATCGGGGCTCACTCTGGACAAACTAATATCCTAGATGGGAATGATTATGGCACTTGGATCAGCACAACGGGTCCAGTCCTTACACAAGCTAGAATAGGACGTCATGTCTGTCACAAATGGCAGATAACCTGCTACATACAGGGGTACTTAAACTAGACGGATCCGGTTCCTTTGGCCAATATTAGAGTTCTGGCCTATCCTGCAGATAGTCGGCCCTGCATAGTGACACATACTTTCCAATATATAGTCACCAAGACACTTATGGGCACGGAGAGAGCTTTCTCATTAGCCATAAATGCCCTCACCTAAGGTCACAGTGCAAACCATATCCAGATGGTTCGGGTGGTATTACGTGCAGTGGTGAATACTAATGTTTTCAAATCTCACTCCAACAGGGCTGCATCTACATCGGACGCTAGGATGATGGGAGTTCCTATGGACCACATCCTTGCCACAGCGGGGTGGAGCAATGAACGCGTTCAATGCTTTATAATAAACCCGTGGGCGATCCTGAGACGTTTGCAGGGAAAAATTAAGTTCTGTAAAATAAATTACCCAATGTGGGGCATATTATTTTAGGTATGAATAATACCTTTATTGTTTTTCAGCACAGTGTCGTGTGTGAAATACGTTCATCCTCCGTCCCAGAATGGCAGTGTGTGAGCATGGTCTCGTTCCAGGGCATGAAATCACAGAGTTTTGAAATCTTCACGTAGTCACTCACGTGACTCCGAAGTAAAATAGTAAGATTAAATGAGAACTTACCAGTTTGAAGTTTGATCTTTATTTTATGAGGAGTTACGATGAGGGATTACGTGCCCTCCGCTCCCAAAACCCTCTATTATAAAGTTCAACTGGTATGGAAGTTCTCTCTTATCTTACTATATTAGTCTACTCTGGTATCTGTGATTTCACACCACTGCTTTGAAGAATGTCGCGCATGCGTCCTGGCGGGGTCTTCACGTAATCCCTCATCGTAACTCCTCATAAAATAAAGATCAAACTTCAAACTGGTAAGTTCTCATTTAATCTTATCATGACCTATTAAACTTTCCATACAATGCAGCAGCGGAGATGAAGCTTACTGAGATTGCAATGGGAATTACAGGACCCCAGGGAAGACAGACTTGGTTAATATTTTTATTATTCACAAATGCAGTAAAATCTCAGATAATCCAAAAATAATGGCGACCTGGTGGTGTAGGGCAGTAGAGCTACTGCCCTACAGCATCAGAGATTTGTGTTTGAACCTGACTACGGGTGCTATCTGTATAGAGATTGTACGTTCTCCCCATTACCTGTGTGTGTATTCTCCAAGATCTTCAGTTTTCTCCCACATACCGTACAGTGTTATCGTCAGTGTTTTCTTCCATTTTCTTCAACAAACGTACAGGTTTGTAGGTTAATTGGCGGTATAATGCAAAATTCTCCCTAGTGTGTGTAGGATAGTGTTAATGTGCGGGGATTGCTTGTCGGTGTGGACTCGGTGGGCCGAAGGCCCTGTTTCCACATTGTATGACCAAGCTAAACTAAAAAATCCAGCATGCTCAAGGTTTGGTGGGGCCAAATTAGCAGATTGTTTTTTTGTTACCAAGAGTATTTTATTTCGGAGTCACGTGAGTGACTACGTGAAGACCCCATCCAGCACGCATGCGCTACATTAGCTTTCATGCAGTGCACCCGCGACGAACGGGAGTTCAAGGCGCTCCCGCTACAATTTGAAAGTCGGGCCGACAGGTAAGTGTTTTACCGTGGCCGTGTGTATTTTTTTTGTGGTCTGATTTGTGTTGCAGAAAGAATGAGCAAGACCAGAGGAAAGAAATCTGTAGCTCGCCCCCGTTCGTCTCCCGTTCTTTGGAGGGTAGGCGAGAGGCGGCAGGATTGACTACCGAGCCGAGCCCAGCACCACTAGTGCAGCCTGAGCAGCGGGCTGGAGGTACCTGCAGCCAGAACCGGGCGGTAGTATCCGACGATTCGGATGAAGATGCCTCACCGCTCGAGAGCGGCACAGGCAACCGCCTAAGCCAAATGGAACGGCTTATGGAGCAAATGCTCCAGTGAGATTTGCTGAGTGAGAAGCAGCAGACTCACCAAGGGAGCTCAGGCACTCCCGCAGTGCCCTTTACGGCACTGGCCATTGCTTCACCTTCTATTGAAGGCAGCATTGGCGACCAGGTCTGAGCTGGTCAAGAAGAGGGGTCGCTGGCTGAAGATGTCCGGAGTACACAGGGTATACAGGATCAGGAAGAGCTGCTGGGTATGGTCAACCGCTACATGGCCACTCCACGAGCGGGTCGGCCTTTAGAGCTGAAACGTGCAGCCAGCATTGACCACCTGTCCTCAAAACCCCTACAAGAACGGGTGGTCAATGAGGCTCTTGAATTATATTCAGCCCCAGAAAATTGTACATCACTGAATGTACCAGCTGTAAACAGCCAAATTTGGGGACATTTGAGGCAGAATATCAGGAACCAGGAGCTGAAGCTCCAGAAAACCCTAAAACTCCAGACAGCAGGAATAACTTCATATGCTCGGTCCATAGATGGTGTGGACATTACCACAAATCAGCAAGATACATTAGCACTGCTGTGCACCACTCAATTCGAGATTAACAATTTACGGAAGGAAATCATCAAGCCTGCCCTCAACCCTAAGTTTGCAGGACTTTGCAAAACACCGGGTTCAGAACCTCCAATTCTGCTCTTTGGAAAGGACCTTCCAAAAAAGGTGAAAGACGTGGAGGAAGAGTCCAAGACGTTTGGTCTCATGAGTGCAGGTTTGGGACTGAGCAGACCTAGCAAGCCCAGGCGGCAGTACCCCACAGCGTCCACCAGTCGCTGACTACCATATTGGAATGGTGAAAGCTCGAGGTCCGCAACCATTCCCCGTAAGCCATTTTTAGGCCAGGGCCCAGAGCGGACCCCATGGAAAATGCGCCACCCACAACATCAACATCAACAGCAACATCAACATCAACAGCAGCCCTCTACAGCCCAGCAGACACCTCATCGTCCAGCAAAGAGGCAGAAGAAGCACCAGTAACCATGGTGGTAGGTTGGTCTGGTTCCTCTCAGCATATGAGCAGTAGGGGCTCTATACTAACAGGGGGGAGATTGCACTTGTTTTTGGATGCATGGGAGTCTATCACTAATGACAAATATATACTCAGCAGCATTCATGGCTATAAAATTGACTTTATTCATTAAAACATGCCACCAGTTCAGCATATACCCCAAAGTGTATTCACCCTCTCAGTCAAAGAGAAACAAGAGGGTCAAGCTGAACTGATGAGGCTACTAGCAAAAGATGTCATTAAAAGAACAAAACATGAACCTTTGGAATTTGTGTCTAATATTTTCACTAAAACTAAAAAAGATGGTGGATGTCGCATCATCATTGACTTAACTTCTTTAAACGAATCTGTTAAGTATATACATTTCAAGATGGAAACTTTTGAAACAGCCAAACTATTGATTTCTAGAGGGTACTTTCTGGCAAGTATTGATTTAAAAGATGCCTACTACTCAGTACCCATACACAAGGTGCATCGTAAATACCTAAAGTTTACCTGGATGAAACAGCTATGGCAATTTAAAACCTTACCAAAAGGGCTAACCTCAGCTCCAAGGTTGTTCACAAAAATCTTAAAACCTGCCTTGGTATTTTTGAGGAAACAAAAGCAGCATAATCATGGCATACTTAGACGACATTTGAATAGTAGGGAAAACCTTGGAGACCGTCATTTCGGCTGTAGCAGCCACCAAACGTTTGTTTGAAACTTTGGGGTTTGTCATACATCCAGATAAATCCAATTTGACACCGACCACAACCATGGACTATCTTGGATTTATGATTGACACTATTCGCATGACTGTAACTCTGCCGAAGGGGAAAGCATCAGAGTTGGCACAATCATGCAACAAACTAATGGTTAATCATCGACCAACCATACGGCAGGTAGTTAGTGTCATTGGGAAAATGGTAGCAGCCTTTCCAGCTGTATAATTTGGGCCTCTGCACTATCAAAATTTACAAAGAGCAAAAGTGCACGCGCTAAAGAAAAACTCAGGTCGCTTTGACCGAGTTATGAATTTAACTGCTGAATCCATTCCAGAGTTACAATGGTGGACAAGGAACATTAGGCTTAGCTCCAGTCCCATAATAATCACCAACCCAGAATTAACCATTCAAACAGATGCCAGTGCTCTGGGCTGGGGAACAACTAACATGCAATCCAGCACAGGGGGCAGATGGACTAATTTTGAATCATCTTGCCTACAGACACGGGGTATTAACTACTTAGAAATGTTGGGTGCGTTTTATGGTTTAAAAGCATAGTCATCTAATACGCATCATGCACATGTACGGTTGCAATTAGATAATACCACGGTGGTGGCTTATATCAACCACATGGGTGGTGTAAATTCGATATCATGTGACAATTTGGTCAACCTAATCTGGCAATGGTGTGTCGAAAGACATATTTGGTTATCAGCAACTTACCTACCAGGTAAGCAAAATACAGTGGCCCTCGACATGGCTGTCGAAACACCGTTGGAATTCCCCAGCAGTCCAGAATTATTAATCCACCCAGTGTCAGGCATTAGTCACCCATGCCATGACAGAGTCAATCTCCTGGCTTGCAGATTCTAAAACGACCTCTACTGGGCCCGGGACTGTCTGAGGATGCCATCAACATGATGACCGCACCCCACCGGCAGTCCACCAGGAGACAATACCTGACCAACATAAGGAAATTGGAAAGGTATTGCCCCAAAACAGGAACTACCTACTCAACAGCAACAGCCACCAGTGTTGTGGAGTTCTGGTTGGATTACAACGGGATGGACTCAGCTACAGCGCCATCAATATAGCCAGGAGTGTGTTGTCAGTTTATTTGGTTCCAGCAGCAGGACAACAGGCTTTGGGGTCCCATCCACTGGTGGTCAAACTCATGAGAGGTATTTTTAACACTAATTCCCCCAGACTAAGGTACACTCAGATCTGGGATGTCGGCATTGTGCTGACGTACCAGGCACGTGCCATCAGGGTAGGCAAGGTAGGCAGTGCCTATCCTGACTAAAATTATAAAATAGTAATTATTTTATATATAAATATAATATATATAAAATATATATAAAACATATATAAAATGGTCATAAATAGTAAAGTCACGGGAGAATTATGCCTCCCTAAGAGATCAATCTCTTAGGGAGGTATAATTCTCCCGTGCCTTTCATCAGCAGTACGTTTTAAACGCGGATGTTGGACGTCGACGCTGCTTCAAGCCATCAGTTGGAACGGTCCGTAAAGGCAGCTGAAACTGTGCCTTCAAACTGAACTGCGTGCATGTGCTGCATTGCGCACTGCGCATGCGCACTAGCCTACTGCGCATGCGCATGCGCAAGTTTCTTAGCGGGCTTTTCAACGGTGGATAGTGATTACCTGAAGCGTTTCACGAAGCAACCTTATGGATATTTTTGCTGCAGAATGGATTTTGTGCACAAATAATATGGTAAGTAATTTTTTTTGAGCTGTATATTTTTAAATACTTTATTAAGAGATAGGACCTATTGAAACCAAATTACATGATAAAAGTCGAGAGAACAATCTGCGCATGCGCGGTTTCCACGATTTAAAAATGGCCGAATGACAGTTCACCGGTGAGGGAACAGTGTGCGCATGCGCGGTTTTCAAGATTAAAACAATGCCGACTGACAGCGCACCGGGGAGAGAATAATCTGCGCATGCGCAGTTTTCAAGATTTTTAAAAGCCACTGCCTACCCTGGCTGATTACTCACGGCAAGTGCCTGTGACGTACCTTAGGGGATGGCCACCACCCAGGTCACTCATGCTGGAACAACTTACCCTGAAATCAGTCATGCTCATGTGTCAGCACAAAGGGTACAGTCCCTCCACCTTCTGAGGCTGGACAGCATGACAGAGTAATTGGACTGTATCACATTCCATATTCAGGGTCTGGTCAAACAAACTAGACCAGGAACCACGCCTCCAGTTATGGAGTTCCGGGCATATTAATCTGACCCATGGCTGTGTGCCAAAACCCATCTCACCATTTACATAGACACAACATACAACTTAAGAGGGAAAGAAAAAGCCTAATGGATAAGCCACAAGAAGCCCCATGATCAGGTGACGAGCCAAACCATTTCAAGGTGGCTCAAGCAGGTGCTTAAGTCCGTGGGAATCAACACTAATGTTTACAAATCTCACTCCACCAGGGCTACATCCATGTCGGCGGCTTGGCGAATGGACGTGCCTATGGACCATATTCTGGCCAGAGCAGGATGGTCCTCGGAAAGAACTTTCCAAAGGTTTTATAATAAGCCGCTGGCGGAACCTGCTCCATTTGCAGACAGAATTTTAGAGTCTGCAGATAATATTTAATTTAAGCCCGGGGGAGCTCTCTGTTTTTTGTTGCTATTAATAAACCTTTTTTGTTCACAAACAGGTTATTATTGATTGTGATAATATACTTTCTCCCTCAAAGGTCTTCAGACAGTGAGTGAGGTGGTACACAGTTCGGAATCTCAGAGCTTTGAAGACTTCACGTAGTCACTCACGTGACTCCGAAATAAAATAGTAAGATTAAATGAGAACTTACCAGTTTGAAGTTTGATCTGTATTTTATGAGGAGTTACAATGAGGGATTACGTGCCCTCCGCTCCCACCCTCTATTATACAGATCAACTGGTAATTAAGTTCTTATTTTTTCTTTACTATATTTATTTCAATCGTTGAATCCACACAGCTGCTTTGAAGAATGTCGTGCATGCATGCTGGACGTGGTCTTCACGTAATCGCTCATCGTAACTCCTCATAAAATACAGATCAAACTTCGAACTGGTAAGTTCTCATTTAATCTTACTATTAGATGTTATGGAGTTTAATCTGGACAATTGTGCTGTGATGCACTTTGGGAAGTCAAATTAAGGTGAAAGTATACACTTAATGGCATGATCCTAAATAACTGATTTATAGAAGGATCTTAGGGTCCAAGTCCTTGCTCCCTAAAAGTAGCGACACAAGTAGATAGAGTGATAAAGGTGTATTATTTGCTTGCCTTCGTTGGTTGGGCCATTGATTATGAAAGTCAGAAGTCATGTTGTAGCTTTATAACATTTTGATTATTTTCTCTAGAGTATCGAGGCTAAGGGTGACTTGACAGAAATCTATAACATTATGAGATGCATAGATCGAGTCGACAATCAGAATCTTCTAGTGATATGGATTGCAGTACCCCGCAAGATTGACAGTCACTTATCAGGAGCAGGAACAGTTTTTTACTGATCACAAGAAAGCATTGGCGTATGCTCGGAAGATTGTGGGCCCGAGTGTGGACTGAATAACATTCATATAATATTGTCATCTTGCTGAGAATAAATGGATATTTAATTTGCCTTACTCAAGGACTAATGAAAGCTGATAACGACAGCTGAGCAATCCTTCTTGTTATGGACACATTATTCTAATATTTTAGTACTAATTTTTACTAACAATTACTAATCATTAAGAACACGTTATTAGTTTGGGAATAATTAGTTAAAAATATGAAATGTAAAAAAGGTATAATTTAGATATCTTATTAATTGGAATTTGCTATGTTCTTCCTTTTTTTACATCAGACTAAAATTTGATTAATAATTAGCTAAGAGAGTAATAGTCTCTCACTACATGTTTACTAACATTCTGGACCAAAATAGTCCTAATTTAATCCCATAAATTACTTTCATTGAAATTTTTTTTTTTTAAGCGTGGAGCTAGGAATATATTTTTTTATCTACGGAAGTCCTGAGATGGCCAGCCACGCTAGTGTGGCTAGCACCAACTACACTAACTTTAGATGTAGTTTATTTTTTCTTCTTATACTTTATTAATTTTTTATTTTTTTACTTTTAGTATTTTTTACTTAATTACTATTTTGAACTTGAATTAATTTACAAATATTATTTGTGGAGATATGTCCGGTAGGAAGATTTATTTGAATTAGATTTACAACTCATCTGTCCTGTGTTCGGGTAGAATGTCTGGTTTACTGTGCTGAGCTATCTGCTCTTTTATAGACCACCCAAACCACAAGATGCAAGACGTTAATAGAAAAAACGGGGGTCAAGGAATCACTTTTTGTAGTTGGAATATTAAGGGATTTAATGAATCAATCAAGAGAGGTAAGGTATTAGCACACTTAAAATCACTCAAAGCAGATATAACATTTCTTCAAGAAACCCACCTTAAAAACGACGCACAACATAGATTGAAAGCAAAATGGATCGCTGAAACATATCATTCTTCATTCTCCCATAAGGCCAGAGGTGTCACAATTTTAATTCGTAAAGGTATACCTTTTAAACACATATCAACTATTGCGGACACTAATGGTAGATATATTATACTAGTGGGTGAATTATATCTAAAAAAAATAATTTTTGTCAATGTCTATGGACCAAATTTTGACAACTCTATGTTTTTTAAGAATATACTTAATACTATCCCGGAGCTCACACAACACAATTTGATAATCGGTGGAGATTTAAATCGTACACTAGATTCTTATCTCGATAGATCATCAAGACAAAGAAAAGTAAAATCTAAGACAAGCGAATTACTAAACTCATACATTAATACTACCAATATCAAGGATGTTTGGAGAATTGAAAACCCATCTGGAAGGGAATACTAATTTTACTCACCGGGACATAAAACCTACTCAAGGATAGACTACTTTTTAGTAGACTCTAAACTTATCCCATTTACTTATAACTCGAAATATCATAATATTATAATTTTGGACCATGCCCCTTTAACATTTATGATCAAACTAAGTTGAATGACTGATAAGCAGACACAATGGAGACTTAAATGATACAGCATTTAATGATAAATCAAATTTTAAATGATAAAGCATGTTACGAATATCTTATCACACAGATAAACATGTTTTTTGAGACAACGACTGCCCTGAAATATCTGCCTCTCTTCTTTGGGAAATATTTAAAGCATTTATATGAGGAGCGTTAATCTCCATGTAAGCCTTTCATAATAAAGAGAACCGCAGCAAACAACCGGTATTGGAAAATAAGGCAATTAGATATGGAAAATGCAATTGCGCCTTCTAGGATAATGCATAATAAAATTGCTGCACTCAAATATAAGTTAAACCAAATATATTCAAACCAAATCATAAAACTTTATTAAAAGACTAAACAGCTACATTTTGAATTTGGTGATAAACCACAAAAATTCCAGATACGTCAACTTCGGAAACAGGAAGGGGAAAAATCAATACATAAAATTAAATCAGATACGGGAGAAATATTAACATTATCCAAGGATATTAATGATAGATTCTCTCACTACTATCAAACACTTTACTCAACCAAAACGACAGTGGGCTCAGCAGGAATGGAATTATTTTTACAGAAATGCAATCTTACAGGTTTAGACCTGAAAGAGAGGGAATTATTAGGGGCTGAAATATCAGTAAAAGATATTGAAGAATCTATTAGTTCTTTAAAAAATGGAAAGGCCACTGGCCCAGATGGTTTAAATAGTGAATTTTATAAAAAATGTCATGATCTGATCTCGCCACGCCTACAGACATTATATACGCAAGCATTCATGCAACAGAAACTTCCAGAAACTTTAAATGAATCAATAATAATACTTATACCAAAAATGGATAAGGACCTTGAAGACCCAGGTTTATATTGGACAATTGCTCTCTTAAACACCGATCAGAAAATATGAACCAAAATTTTAGCACATAGATTAAGTTTAGTGATTCATAAATTAATACACCCCGATCAAACAGGCTTTATTCGAAAACGTTATTCATATTATAATCTTAGACGATTATTTAACATTATAATACTCAAATAGAATAGCTAATGTAGATTTAGCAGTCATCTCATTAGATGCTGAGAAAGCATTCGATCAAGTGGAATGGCCCTACTTATTTTCGGTGATGGAAAAATTTCAACTAGGTGAGAAGTTCTGTACTTGGGTTAAGCTTTTATATACCAACCCAACAGCTAGAATAATGACAAATCAAATGTTATCAACAAAATTTGATTTATCTAAAGGTTGTAGACAAGGATGCCGCTATCCCCGTTATTATTCACCCTTGCTATTGAACCACGAGCAGAAAGAGTTAGAGCTCACCCAGAAATATATGGGTATAATACTAAAAATACAGTTAACAAAATTTCTCTATATGCAGATGATGTATTATTATATATTACAAATCCAGAAATCAGCATCCCTAACTTGTTAAATCTTATAACTCAATTTGGTTTATTCTCAGGATACAGAATTAATTGGAATAAGAGTGAGATTATGCCAATAATGGAACCTAATTTATATATATTGCAACAATCACCTTTTAAAATAGTGAATGAAAAATTTAAATACTTAGGAATTTACATGACCAAGAAATATACTTCTTTATTGAAATCAAATTTCATGCCTTTACATAATAAATTGCATAAGAATATTAAATATTGGAAAACACCTCATTTCAATGCTCGGTAGAATTAATGCTATTAAAATGATTTTCCTTCCTCAACTACTATACCTCTTTCAATCAATTCCGATATATCTCCCAAAAAATGTATTTAAAAAGGTCGACTCTATTGTAACAAGTTTTATTTGGGATTATAAAAATCACAGAATAAGTAAAAAACACTTATGTAAACCCAAGACAAATGGAGAATTAGTCTTACTAAATTTCTTATTTTATATCTGGGCAGTCAATGTCAAAAACATAAATTTCTGGTTGGAAGATATGGATCAACAACCATACTGGTTTAAGATGGAAAAGGAGGATTGTCTGCCTTTTGAAGTTGGTTCGATTCTGTTAACTCCTACAAAATTGAATTAAAAATCTATAGTGAAAATCCAATAATACATAGTGGTATTCGAATTTGGAAACAAATAAAAAAGAAATTAAAATTGGACAATTTTTCACTTTCTCTCCTTATCGCAAATAACCCTTCATTTAAACCTTCAGTATTGGATAAAGGTTTTGCACAATGGAACATTTATGGAATTAAAAAGATGGGACATCTTTACAGAAAAGGTATGTTCCTCTCATTTCAGGAGGTAAAACAGAATTATGGATTACATTCAAATATTTTTTTTAGATATTTACAACTTAAAGATTATGTTAAATCACATACACAAGAATACAGAACTAGAGAGCCAGAGATTCTAGATGAAGGTTTGAATAAACACCCCAACACAGTCAAATTAATATCTTACATTTATAATACTCTTTTAGATAGTGAGATTCCGTCGACAGAATTATATAGACAAGCATGGGAAAATGAATTAGTTCAACCCATAATGAAAGATATTTAGGATGAAAGTCTACAACATATACATCAATGTTCGTTAAATGCCAGACATTCTTTAATACAATTTAAAGTACTACATAGAGTGCATTATTCTAAAACAAAATTAAATAGAATATTTCCTAATATCTCTCCAATCTGTGATAAATGTCAATACTCTGAGGCTAATTTAACCCATACCTTTGTAAGTTGCAAAACATTTTGGATGGATATTTTTTTAATTATTTCCGTAGTGGTTAATATTCAACTGGAGCCTGATCCTAAATTAATAATATTAGGTATATCAGAACAATACCTACAACTTACAATAAACCAAAGAAATTTACTTGATTACAGTATAATAACTGTGAAAAAAATAATATTAAAATTTTGGAAAAACCCAGCAACCCCCAAAATCAAAATGTGGATTATGGAAATGTCTGAGACCTTAACTCTGGAAAAAATTAGATTTGTCTTAATGGACAAACCAGAATTATTTACTAGAATAGGGCCTCCGTTCATAGATTATCTGAAGGGGTAGAATGGGCCGGCGCGGAAGCCTGACTGAAGCTTGAACCCAGGACTAGATGAATAGTTATGTTCTCTGACCTACGGACCTATCTCCTAAGTTGTATTATGGATAGTTTATCCTATTTTTCTAATTTTCTTTTTTTTTCTCTCTTTATTTTTTCTATCTATTAAAATAAAATATTATAATTATTAGAGTCAATGTTAATATGTAACCGATAAATGAAGACCCCAGCTACATTGGTAGCGGGGTCCCTGGAACCCTGGATATTTAATATGTAACCATTTAACAAAGTTTGTAGTGGTTGGACTATGATATGTACATGCCTCTAATAAAAATGTAACTTAAAAATAAAGGAAAAAAAAAGAATCTTCTCCCCAGGATTGAAATTTCAAATGTGATGGGGCAGAGCCATCAGGTCAAAGCGGAAAAGTTCAATGGAGATATGATATGCATGCTTTTCTATATAAATAGAGAGGTAGATGCCTGGAACATGCTGCCAGGGATGGTGCCATAAATGGATAAAATTATTTTAGATTGGCACATGTATAAGCAGGGAATGAAATGATATGGAGCACATGCAGGTAAAAAGAGATTAATTTAATTTGGCATAATGCTGGCATACATCATGGGCCAAAGTATCTGTTCCTGTGCAGTATATTTCTATGTTCTATGATTTATGAGAAGTTCTTATGATTGGTTTGATTTATGCACAGGATTCCAGTATCGTGGCTACTAATTCTCTTTTACTTGAAGTTACATATTAGACTAATACATTTTCTAGTGAACCTAGTAAATGTAAATGGAGCTTGGGGAAAAGCAGGCAACCCAATATGTTTTAATGGAATGCAGAAAGCAGAATCTGGTGAATTTCAGGGGAGCATTGGAAAAGAATCAGATTAACTTTGAAGTATGAGAAATAGAGTTAGCTGAGTTGAAAGGAAGGGTGGGATTGAGGACTTCAGTGTGCAAGTGTGAATCAGGGAGCTTAGTCCCAGTATGTTAAAGAGAATCAGCACCTAATTAATTTAATTAATCTTGGTGAGCCAGATGCTAAACACCATCCCGATTTTCAAATAATCGGATCATGGATTATCAGTGTATTAATTTTGTGTTTATAAATGATGTTATGTTTTGTAAATTTACAAAAAATGATGATAGTTATTAGGTTCTGTGTGATCTATGACTTTAACTGCCAACATTTGTCTGAACCCAGGAATTTGCTCTCTAAACTTCTCTACCCTCCACTTTCTTTTCCTCCTCAAAATATCCCTCCTTAAATCGTTTTTTCAAATATTTTGACCTTTTTCCTGACGTCTTTCTCCAACTTATTTTCAATACTTTTGCCCCTGCGGAGTGATACTCCACACAATGAAGGGTTTATGTTAATTTAGGTTGTTGAGATGTATTTGAAATTTGGCTCATGTATCATCGGATAAATGAACTGAGCATTTTAATTTGTAGCGATTTACAATATTGTTTAGTGAGTTTATCATAGATCCTACTGTTGAATGTGTTTATTCCAAACTAGTGTGAGATGTTGCACTTTGGAAGGTTGAATGTAAGGGGAAAGTATACAGCTTAGGGCAAATCTCTTAGCAGCACTGATGTACAGAGGAATCTTTGGGTCCGATTCCTTTGCTGTGGTGCAAAGTTTGGGGAAAGTGTTTTAACACAGAGAGTGGTGAGAGTCTGGAACACATTGTTGGTAGATGCAGATACGATGGTGGCACTTAATATACTTTAGATAGGCACATGGATATATTGGAAATGGGGGGATATGGATCATGTGCAGGCTGAGGATATTAATTTAACTTGACATCATGTTTGACAAGGACATTGTGGGCAGAAGGGCCTGTACCTGTGCTGTATTGTTCTAATGTATAGGAAGAAACTCCAGATGCTGGTTTAAACTGAAGATAGACACAAAAATCTGAAGTAACTCAGAGGGACAGGCAACATCTCTGGAGAAAAGGAATGGGTGATGTTTTGGGGCGAGACCAAGGGTTACTCCAACTTTTTGTATCTATCTTCTGTATTGTTCTATGTTCTAAATATTAAAGTAGATATGACACCAGACTGTCAAAATGGCCCCCATTCACAGATCCCCTGTTTCTCTCATCCCCTTCCCACCTGCCCCCTGTGACCTCTTGTTGCTCTACACATGGCAACAAGATGGGCAGGGGACAGTTCAGGAAAAATGTTTCCAGCTAAAGATTCAAGAATGTTTTTTGTTGTCATTTGCCCTGAAATGGAACAGTGAAAGATACAAAACTCAGTGCCTGAAAGGGTGGTGTGAACAGAAACCCTCAACACATCTAAATCATACCTGGATGAATGATCAATGGATTGCAGGGTAGCTGGTTGAGAATTATACTGTGGTTTTAACCCTATTTAGGTTCTATTTAGGCCTATATGGAAGTGAACAGCTAAATGGTTTCCTTCTGTGCTGTTCAATTCTATGCTTTAATGATCCACACATGAAATTCCTGAGTGATGAAATGGATGGTGACAATGGGAGAGCTGCACTTTCCCATTAGTTTTCTGTAAAGGACTTTGTCATTAACTGCACTGAAAATGACAAGTTTGATTTATGGCACTGAAAATGTCAGTTAGAAACATGTTAGATTAGTTGATGTCTTTCACATTCACACAATTGGTCTGGATATCCCTGCATCTCCAGGCTATATTACATCTTGCTAAAAGAATTTGTGAACCAATTTTACTTTCCAATGAATCTCGACCGACCCTCAGTCCTTCCTCTCATCACCCAAAATTCCTAATAAATCACTATACAAGCAGGGGCATAGTAAGCAGTTCATAGTTTCTCATAGTTTCTCACAGTAACCCAATACGTATTCATGGGAATACCTTCTTTGTTACATTTTCCCCATCCTTATATTTTCTCCACTTGTCTGCTACCGTCTTAATATCATTGTTGTAGAACAACATTTCTTTCATATAAATAGGATACCTGAAGTGTGTCCAGACTCTCCATTGGTTACAGTCCCATGCATCTACTTCCAAAGCACTATCCACAGCATTGTTACACCTCATTTGCAGTCTTCTTGATTGATGCTATAATAGCCGCGATGCCAGTATTCTTCATCTTGTCCATCTTCAACACACCCATCGGAGCACTGTCATCTCCCTCATGTTCAGTGTCCTTCCCTCTGTTTATTTTAGTGAGAAGCTCGCCACTCAAGAGCAATGGTGTGAGCACACACAAGGCAAGCAAGGCTTGTAAGCTTGCTTCTTCTGCTTGGCTGACAGTCTCACATTGCCAATTTCCACTCTTCTATAATTTTACAATTCAAATTATAGCAGAATTATATAATAATTCAAATGATCAAATCACATTGGTAAGGCCATATTTGGAGGACCATGCATAGCTCTGGTTGCCCTATTATGGAAAGAATGTCATTAAAGTGGAAGGGGTGCAAAAAAAGGTTTTCAAGGATGTTAACAGGTCTCGAGGGTTTAACCTATAAGGAAAGGGTGCAAAAGCTGGGTCCTTTCTCCCTGGAGTGTAGAAGGCTGAGGGATGACCTTAGAGAAGTATATAGTTATGAGGGGTATAGACAAAATGAGCAGCCATAGTCTGTTCCCCAAGGTAGAGGAATCTAAAACTGGCGACCATTGATGTAAGCTGAGAGGGAAAAGGTTAAAAATAGAATAGCACCAGGGATCAATGCTAGGCACATTACTGTTTGCAGTTTATTTCAACGATTTGGATGAGAATGGGTAAGCCAGAATTAGTAAGTTTGCAGATGACACTAAAGTGAAGGGTATTGTAGATAGTAAAGATGGTTATCAAAATTTACAACAGTACCTTTGTAACTACGCTCTTCTCAAGCTTACCCCCAGTCTACTTCAGTCAGAAACCACTGAGTCAAACACTGGAACAACTAAACTTTATTTTTGGATTGAACAGCAAATTCCCTTATACTATACCTAAAACACCACAGGTTTGATCCTTGTCTCTGCCTGGCCAAGCACTTCAGCCTCATGCAAGCAGAAACACTCCAAAAGGTCATGCAGTCCCAAGCGTACTTCTAGAAGATCGACCTCGATCTAAGATGGAGCCACATTTTATAGGTCCACGAAACTTGAAGGGGCGAACTACATAGGCGTGGTCTCTTTACAATCCAATCAAACATATTAATTACATCAGTACATTATTGACAATTCCCCAAACCAATTACAGAGTCTCCTGTACATTGTTTCTAGGGGAAGCTTCTGGAAGGAAGCTAACTTAACTGAATAATGCAACATTTACCCTGGAACTCAAACAAACCTGCCAGGGGCCTAAAACTTTGGCCAATCAACAAACAACAGGGTAACTGTCTCGCATCATTATTTACACTATTTACAATTCCTTTGCAGCAAACCAATCACATCAATGCATTTAAGTTTGTTTGCAGAGCTTTTATACATTTTATCAATTAAGGGAAATGAGGAGAACACCTGGATCTTTCACCCCTACATATCAATCTGATGCTCAGACTGGTCAGCGTCATCCACAGCCTGTAAATTTCCACTGACAAATGTTAAGCAATTCTGACAAAAGCACGGATCCTCCATTTCATGGTGTCTTTAATTTGGTCAGTATTAACACCTTGATCTGTTAGGCAGGTGGGATGAGGAATGATTCATGGAGATTAATGCAGATGTTGGAAGTGTTGCATTTTGTGAAGCCAAACTAGGGGAGGACCTTCACACTGAATGGGGCAGGGCTCTGGGGAATGTTGTAGAGGGATACAGAAGTGCTGTTACATAGTTCTGTTGAAATGGCATCAATGGTAGATAGGGTGGCCAAGCAAGAAGACTTTCAGCACATTGGCTTTCATCAGTCAGTGTACTGAGTGCGGAAGTTGGGATGTTATATTACAGTTGTACAAGATGTTGGTGAGGCCACGTTTGGAGTATTGTAGAAACAACTAACTGCACTCGCTGGTTAATACACAAAGAGACACATTTGCATAGGAGATGTTTCAGCCTGAAAAGTCACCTATCCATGTTCTCCAGAGATGCTGCCTGACTTGCTGAGTTATTCCAGCACTTTGTGTCCTTTGGAGTGGTGTATCCAGTTTTGGTCACCCTGCTATACGAAAGATATTATTAAGCTGGAATGCATGCAGAGAGGATTTACGAGGATATTGCCAGGACTTGAGGTCCTGAGCTACAGGAAGAGGTTGGGCAGGCTTGGACTTTATTCTTTGGAACGCAGGAGGATGAGGGTTGGCCTTATAGAGGTATATAAGACCATGACTAGAATAGATAGGGTAGATGTGCAAAGTCTTTTACCCAGAGTAAGGAATTAAGAGCCAGAGAACATAGGTTTAAGGTGAAAAGGAAAATAAACAATAGGAACCTGAGGGGCAACTTTTTCCATACAAATGCTGGTGGATATGATGGAATGAGCTGCTGGAGAGGTAGTAGAGGCAAGTGCTATAATAAGAGTTCAAAGACATTTGCACGGGAACAAAGATAGAAAAGTTTTAGAGAGATATGAGCTAAACTTGAGCAGGTGGGACTAATGTCGATGGGGCTTCTTGAATGACCTCAGCAAGTAGAGCTGAAGGGCCTCTTTCCATGACTATGACGAATTGTGGAGCAACTGTTCTCACACGAGCGCGGCAGTTACATGGAACGAGCTGTAAGAGGTAATGGTAGAGGTGGGTACAATTATGACATTTAAAAGATACTTGTTATGGTACATCAATAGGAAATGTTTGGAGGATGATGGTCAGGTGCAGACAAATGGGACTAGCTCGGGTCGGTGATTTGGTCGGCATGGACCTGGCTCCGTGCTATATGACTGTGACTCTATGACTCTAATTACGCTCTTGATCGAAGAACATAAGCAGTAGGAGCAGGGGTGTAAAATTCAGCTGCACCGAGCCCACTTCATAATGTTATAAAATCATTACTGATCTGCTCTTAACTTTAGCTCCACTTTCCTTATTGTTATTGTCATTTATCAGCAAAAAGAGTGTTTGGGGGCAGGCAGTGGTAAGATAAAGGCAAGACGGGGCCCACAGACCCAGAAATGGTAAAAGGTTTAAAGGCCATGAGACAACCAAGGGATGCTCTAAATATACAAACTCAGAATAGGGAGAGAAAGGAATGTGAATTTACCAACGTTTAACAATGCTCTTACATGTCATTGAGTGCAACAGCACAAAGACAAAGCCCTTTGGTCCACTGTGTCCATATTATCACAAAATATATGTTCATTCTAATCCAGTTCACTTCACTTACCCTATAACCTTCTGTGCCTTGGCATCTTAGGTGCTCATCAAAATGTTCTGAACATACCTGCCTTCTCCTGACCCTCAGCCAGTGATTTTCAAGTTTCTATATGACCACGTGGTTTTTGATCACTTTCTATATGAACTGCAGGAGAACAAAATAGAAAAACATGATATCCAAGAGAGACATGAGTAAGAGTTATGACACAAAATGCTGGAGTAACTCAGCGGGACAGGCAGCATCTCCGGATAGAAGGAATGGGTGCATTTCAGGTTAAGACCCTTCTTCAGACCGACAGTCAGTCAACAGTCTGAAGAAAGGTCTCGACACAAAACGTCACTCATTCCTTCTATCCAGAGATGATGCCTGTCCCGCTGAGTTACTCCAGTATTGTGTGTCTATCTTAGGTGTAAACCAGCATTTGCAGTTCCTTCCTACACAGAGTAAAAGTTGTGTTAACCATATAACCATATAACCATATAACAATTACAGCACGGAAACAGGCCCTCTCGGCCCTTCCAGTCCATGCCGACCATTTGTTTTCCCCTAGTCCCATCTACCTGCACTCAGACCATACCCCTCCATTCCCTTCACGTCCATATACCTATCCACTTTACTTTTAAATGTTAAAATCGATCCTGCCTCCACCACTTCTGCTGGAAGCACATTCCACACAGCCACCACCCTCTGAGTAAAGAAGTTCCCCCTCACGTTACCCCTAAACTTCTGTCCCTTAATTCTCATGTCATGCCCTCTTGTTTGAATATTCCCTACCCTCAATGGGAAAAACGTATCCACGTCAACTCTGTCTATCCCTTTCATCATTTTAAAGACCTCAATCAAGTCCCCCCATAACCTTCTGCGCTCCAAAGAATAAAGACCTAACTTGTTCAACCTTTCTCTGTAACATATTTGCTGGAACCCTGGCAACATTCTAGTAAATCTCCTCTGTACTCTCTCTATTTTGTTGACATCCTTCCTATAATTAGGCGACCAAAATTGACACCATACTCCAGAATTGGTCTTACCAATGCCTTGTACAATTTTAACATTACTTCCCTACTCCTATATTCAATGCTCTGATTTATAAAGGCCAGCACACCAAAGGCTTTCTTTACCACCCTATCTACATGCGATTCCACCTTCAGGGAACTATGCACAGTTATTCCTAGATCCCTCTGTTCCACAGCATTCCTCAATTCCCTACCATTTACCATGGACATCCTATTTTGATTTGTCCTGCCAAGATGTAGCACTTCACACTTAACAGCATTAAACTCCATCTGCCATCTTTCAGCCCTCTTTTCCAAATGGCCCAAATCTCTCTGTAGACTTTGAAAATCTACTTCATTATCCACAACACCACCTATCTTAGTATCATCTGCATACTTACTTATCCAATTTTCCACCCCATCATCCAGATCATTGATGTACATGACAAACAACAGTGGAACCAACACAGATCCCTGAGGCACCCCACTGGTCACCGGCTTCCAACCTGACAAACAGCCATCCACCATTACTCTCTGACATCTCCCATTCAGCCACTGTTGAATCCATCTTGCTACTCCGCCATTAACACCCAAAGATTTAACCTTCTTAACCAACCTTCCATGGGGAACCTTGTCAAAGGCCTTACTGAAATCCATATAGACAACATCCACTGCTTTACCCTCATCAATTTCCCTAGTTACCGCTTCAAAGAATTCAAGAAGGTTTGTCAAACATGACCTTCCAGGCACAAATCCATGTTGACTGTTCCTGATCAGACCCTGTTTATACAGATGCTTATATATATTATCTCTAAGTATCCTTTCCATTAATTTGCCCACCACTGACGTCAAACTAATAGGTCTATAATTGCTAGGTTTATTCTTTGAACCCTTTTTAAACAATGGAACAACATGCACAGTACGCCAATTCTCCGGCACTATTCCCATTTCTAATGACATTTGTAATATTTCTGTCATAGAAATTGTTCAATATCTCTTTTTTTTTGTAAGATATTTTTATTAGAAGTAATTACATATTAAGAAGAAATATAAAATCCAATTAAAACAAAAGAAAATATTAACGTCACATACATTCTTAATATTTTTTTTTAATTAACAATCAATCTTATTTGTACTTCTATAATTTTCTTTTTTATTTTATAGCAGTAGGAAATAAAAAAGAGAAAAAGAAAAGGAAAAAAAAGAGAGAGATAAACTGATTGAGTGGAATATTAAACAAGATATTCTTCAATGGAGATATATTTATGATCTATTGTCTATAATTCTTCATCCATTCATACATTCAGGCCCCCGTCATGGCTTCGAACCGGACCATCTTGACCCTTTAAATATTCAATAAATGGAGACCATATTCCTCTGAACTGGTCCAGCCTGTCCATCAGGGCAAGCCTTAATCGTTCCAAGTGTAACGTCTCCGACATTTCTGTAATCCACATTTTAATTGTGGGGGAAGTAGGACCTTTCCAAAATCTTAGTATTAATTTTTTACCAATTATTAAACTATAACCGATAAAAATTATTTGTTGTGTTGTTAATATCTGATTTGTTTCCAGTATTCCCAATATAATTAGTTTTGAGTCTGGAATCAACTTTGCATTAACTACAATTGAGATTATTTTAAAATTTTCTATCCAAAAATTAGTGATTTTTATACATTTTGTGAATGAATGCGTTAAATTAGCTTCTAATTGTTGACACTTATCACATATTGCGGACACATTTGAGAAAATTCTATTTAATTTGGACTTTGAGAGGTAATCTATGTATAACTTTAAATTGTATCAAGGAGTGTCTAGCATTTAATGAACAATGATGTATATATTGTAAACTTTCATTCCATACTTCTCTACTGATTACTTGACCTAGTTCATTTTCCCATGCTTGTCTATATTTATCCGTATTTGGTAAATCATTTTCCAATAAAATATTATAAATATATGATATTAATTTCTCTGTATTCGGATGTTTATTTAAATATTCATCTAAAATTTCTGTCTTTCTATTCCTAAAATCCAGTGTATTTGATTTAACATAATCTCTAATTTGTAGATATCGAAAATATTCTTTAAAATGTAATCCATAATTTTGTTGTAATTCCTGAAATGAGAGAAATAAGTTTTCCCTATAAAGATCACCGATCTTATTTATTCCATAGTTCTTCCATTTTAAGAAACCTTTGTCCATCAATGAAGGTTTAAAAGAAATATTGTTTACTATTGGAAGAGCTAGTGGTACATTCTGTAATTGTAATGTTTTTTTAAAATTGTTTCCAAATACGTATTCCACTTTCTATTAATGGGTTTTCTTTATAAATTTTCTTATGTATTGGAGTATTAGCAAATAAAATCAAACTAATTTCAAAAGGGGTACAGTCTTCTTTTTCCATCTTTAACCAATTTGGTTGTTTATCTAGTTCACCCAACCAAAAATTCATATTTTTTATATTAACTGCCCAATAATAAAACATAAAATTAGGCAGTGCAAAGCCACCATTTATTTTTGATTTACATAGATGCTTTTTAATTATTCTATGATTCTTATAATCCCAAATAAAATTAGTAACCATGGAGTCCACTTTCTTAAAGAAATTTTTAGAAAGGTATATCAGGATCATTTGAAACAAATATAGTAATTGTGGAAGAAAAATCATTTTTATCGCTTTAATCTTACCTAACATTGAAATAGGTAATGTTTTCCAATATTGAATATTCTTAAATAGTTTATTCAATAAGGGTAAAAAATTAGATTTAAATAATGAATTATATCTTTTTGTTACATAAATTCCAAGATATTTATTTTTTTCATTTGCAATCTTAAAAGGGTATTGTTGTAATATATGTAAATTATTTCCCATTATTGGCATAAGTTCACTTTTATTCCAATTAATTCTATATCCTGAAAACGATCCAAATTGAGTTATTAAATCTAACAAGTTAGGAAGACTAATTTCTGGTTTTGTGATATAAAGTAATACATCATCTGCGTACAATGAGATTTTATTTTCAGTTTCTTTAGTTTCATACCCATATATTTCAGGGTTTGATCTCACAGATTTTGCTAATGGTTCTATTGCAAGTGCAAACAGCAGTGGAGATAAGGGGCAACCTTGTCTACAACCTCGGAATAAGTTAAATTTAGTTGTTAACACTTGGTTAATTAATATTCTAGCTGTTGGTCTAGTATATAGTAATTTAACCCAAGTTATAAACTTCTCTCCCAATTGAAAAAAATCCATAACCGAAAATAAGTAAGACCATTCAATCTGATCAAAAGCTTTCTCTGCGTCCAACGAGATAATTGATAAATCCTTAGTGATATTTCTTTTTGAGTATATAATATTAAATAATCTTCTCAGATTATTTGAAGAGTATCGTTTTGGTATAAATCCCGTTTGATCTGAATGAATTAGTTTATTAATCACTTTGTTTAGTCTTTGTGCTAATATTTTTGTTAATATTTTTTGATTAGTATTTAAAAGAGATATAGCTCTATATGACCCTGGGTCATCGAGATTTTTATCTAATTTAGGTATAAGGGTTATAATAGATTAATTTAATGTATCTGGTAATTTCTGTTGTGTATAAATGTGTTCATATAGTGTCTTCAAACGTGGGGCTATCATATCATAAAATATTTTATAAAATTCTGCTCCAATACCATCTGGTCCTGAGTTTTACCATTTTTTAATGATCTAATAGTTTCTTCAATTTCTTTAGTAGTTATTTCGACATTTAATAATTCCCTATCTTCTAAATCTAGTCCATTTAGATTACAATTTTTTAGAAATGTTTCTACTCCTATATGATTTTCTTTTGTTTTAGCTGAGTATAAATTGTTATAATATTGCAAAAATCTCTTGTTTATATCTTTAGTTTGTGTTAGTAATTCTCCATTATCTGATTTGATCCTATTTATTAATTTTTCTCCTTCCAATTTTCTTAACTGACGAGCCAATAGTTTATGTGGTTTATCACCGAATTCAAATTGTATTTGTTTGGTATATTGGTATAGTTTTACAACTTGATTTGACTGTATTTTATTTAGTTTATATTTCAATGCCAAAATTTTATTATGTTTTGTCGTAGTTGGGTTAATGGCGTTCTCTGTATCTAATTGTTTAATCTCTCTTTCCAATGCCTGTTGTAGCTTCCTATTCTCTTTATTATAAAATACTTGAGAAGATATCATAATTCCCCGAACATAGGCCTTAAAAGTTTCCCATAAGAGGGATGATGATATTTCTGGTGTATCATTTGTTTCAAAGAAGATCTTGATCTGTTTTGTAATATATTCTTGAGTTATTTTGTCCTTTAAAATTTGTGGATTAAATCTCCATTGATCTTGTTTTTCCATTTTACCCGTTAGTTTCATCTTAAAAGTTAATGGTGCGTGATCTGAAATTATAATATTATGATATTTTGAATTATACGTAAGTGGAATAAGTTTTAAATCTACCAGAAAATAATCTATTCTTGAATAAGTTTTATGCACGGCTGAATAAAATGAGTATTCGCGTCCCGTTGGATTTTGCAATCTCCATACATCTTTAATATTACTGGTGTCTATATATGCATTTATTAACTCACTGGAGTGTGATTTAAGTTTTCGTTGTTTTGATGATCTATCCAAATAAGGGTCAAGTGTGCAATTTAAATCTCCTCCAATTATTAGATTATGTTGTGATAATTCAGGGATTGTATTAAATAATTTTTTTTTAAATCGCGGGCTATCAAAATTTGGGCCATATATATTAACAAAAATGACTTTTTGTGTATATAATTCTCCTATTACAATAATATATCTACCGTCACTATCTGTTATTATTGAAGTATGTTTAAATGCAGTACCTTTACGAATTAATATTGCTACACCTCTATATTTGTGTGTAAAAGAAGAGTGATATACTTTATCAATCCATTTGGCTTTTAGTCTATGTTCTGCCTCTTTTTTCAAGTGTGTCTCTTGGATAAACGCAACATCTATTTTAAGTGCTTTTAAATATGCTAATACCTTACCCCTCTTAATTGGTTCGTTAATACCTTTAACATTCCAGCTACAAAACGTTATTCCTCCATTCCCCATATTTGTATGTAGGTCTTGCATCATTTATCTAAAGGGATGTATACCAGAGCAAATGGTACAGCTCGACACACCAGACCCAACACCTGAACCCTGAACAGACGAATTTCAAGACTCTTGATTTTCTCTCATATATATATCTCCTTTGTATTAATTGATGATTCCACTTAGATATAAAGTAATAAATGTAATAATTAGAAATGGTAGTAAAAAAGGGATAGATTAAGAGATTAGTAAAGTGCTCAAAGAAAGAAAAAACTACATCTAGTATGTGTGTAGTTAGTGTTAGCCATACTAACATGGCTAGCAGTCTAAGGACTTCCGTGTTGAATGTTAAATGTTATCCATCTCCATGATTCAGTAAATTAATATTACAAAAAAAAAGAGATTATTATTAAAACCGGGGATATTAATCTATGATATATAAAAAGTTCATAGTCAGGTATAATGGTATATATATGTATACTTAATAGAAAATGATAATAATATAAACATATAAAAAAGAGAAAGAAAAAAAAAAGTCCAAAGTTAAAATAAGATGTATATTTATATTTACTATTTACTTAATTCTAGGTTAGTCGGTTATAATTAATTATTAATTATCAATCAATGATCAACAATCAGTAGTCAACAGTCAACAATCAATAGTCAATAGTCAACAATTATTAGCTCTAATTGTTAACAATACCAGTGTGTTAGATTTAATATATGTTTATGTATGTTAATATATGTTAATTATTAGGTTAGTAGTATTACTATTCTAAATATTAGTATTCATGGAACAGTCTTCAATCCAAATCTCCTTGATTCTCCCATCCGTCTCCTTCTCCGTCTTCTTTGGATGAAATAAGTCCATAGTTTATTATAATCTTCAGCCAATCTTGAAAATGCAGTTTAATTGTTCCTTTAATTCAACTGTGAAGGTTTCATTCAATCTTCCTCGCTGGCCTTAATCCTTTGGGCAAATTTCAATGCGTCTTCTGGGTTTTTGAAGTGATGATCTTCCTGATTGTAAGTGACTCTCAGTGTTGCTGGGTATCTCAAAGTATACTTCAGATTCTTCACTTGCCTCAGGATGCTTTTGGTTTCATTAAACGCATTCCGTTTCTTAGAGACCACTTCTGGATAGTCTCGGTAGATACTGATTGAGTCTTCTTCGTATTTAAGATTTCTGCTTTTTACCACATTTTTCATCATATCTTCCAAAACATAATCGTATTGGACTTTGACTATCATTTGTCTTGGAGGATCACCGTGCTTTGTATAACGTCTCATAACTCTGTGTGCTCGGGCTATCAAAGGTTTTTCTTCCAAAGATAAAACCTTTTGTAATAAGATTGCAGTAAATTCTCGGGTATCTTGATTCTTTTCTCTCCCTTCTCGAATACCCACGATCCTTAGATTCTGCCTTCTCTGGCGTCCTTCCAGCTCAGTACACTTATCAGTAACTTTAGCCAGTAAGTCAGATAGTCGTTGACTTTCTTTGACGATAGTTTTCATAGTCTGAGTATTTGTTTGGACTGTTACCTCAAGGTCTTTTATGGTTGTTGATTGTAACACCATTTCTTCCAGCACTGATTCCATTTCTTTTTCCACTTTTGTTTCAATTTTTTCATGCAGCTCTTCCATTATACTTGCAAATTTTTCAGTCACAACTTCAGTAATTTCCTTTCAGAGCTTCTCTGATAAATCCGTGGCCAAGAGATTAATTTCAGATTTTAACTCCTTCATCTCGATCTTAATTTTCTTTATTTCTTCCATAAAGTTCATTTTTCCCAGTTCCACCTTTAATTCAGACTTCACTTCTTTCAGTTCTTTCTTTAATTCTGCCATTTCTTGCATAAATTTTTTTTTAAGTTCTTCCAGTTCCGTTTTTTTTTTCCCCGATTTTTTGAACACATCTTCAAGGGACTGTGTCCTACCTGAGGCCGCGGCTTCAGTTAGGCCTTGTTCCTGTTCACCCATTTTTTTTTTAAATCGGAGTTTGGGTCTCTCCGGTGGTGGGCTGCGCGGTATTGACATTACGGTCGCAGGGCTGATGACGTCACACACGGCAGCCGGTACAGAAGCAGCAGATGCAGAAACAGCAGAAGCAGCAGGTAGGTTTTTTCAGCGTTTTCTCCCCGGTTTTTTCCCGTTTCTTCACGGAGGTGGCTGGCGTTGACTTCTACTCCTCCATAGCGCCACCGGAAGTCGAAATTGTTCAATATCTCCCCCATCTGTTTTGGCTCTGCAGATAGCTGTCCATTCTGGTTCTCTAATGGTCCAATTTCATCCCTCGTTATCCTTTTGCTATTAATATAGCTGTAGAAACCCTTTGGGTTTACTTTCACCTTTCTTGCCAAAGCGACCTCATATCTTCTTTTAGCCTTCCTAATTTCTTTCTTAAGATTCTTTTTACATTCTTTATACTCCTCTAGCACCTCATTTACTCCATGCCTCCTATAATTATTGTAGATATCTCTCTTTTTTCGAAACAAGTGGCTCTTGTTTTGAAAAAAGAGAGATATCTACAAAAATTGGTTCTTTCCAATTTTTACTATTTCCTTTCAACCTAACAGGGACATAAAGATTCTGTACTCTTACAATTTCCCCTTTAAATGTCCTCCATTTCTCTTCAACATCCTTCCCATGAAACAAAGTGTCCCAATTCACTCCTTTAAAATCCTTATGCATTCCCTCAAAGTTAGCCTTTCTCCAATCAAAAATCTCCACCCTAGGTCCAGTTCTGACTCTCTCCATAATTATATTGAAACTAATGGTATTGTGATCACTGGTCCTGAAGTGCTCACCAACGCATACCTCCGTCACCTGACCTGCCTCATTTCCTAACAGGAGGTCCCGCACTGCCCCTTCTCTGGTCGATACCTCTATGTACTGCTGCAAAAAACTATCCTGCACACATTTTACAAACTGCAAACCATCCAGCCCATTTACAGAATGTGTTTCCCAGTCTATTTTTGGAAAATTGAAATCTCCCACAATCATTACTTGTGCTTACTACTAATATCTGCTATCTCCTTACATATTTGCTCTTCCAATTCTCGCTCCCCATTTGGCGGTCTATAATACACCCCTAAAAGTGTTGCTACACCGTTCCCACTTCTCAGTTCCACCCAAATAGCCTCCCTAGACGAGCCCTCTAATCTATCCAGCCAAAGCACTGCTGTAATATCTTCTCTGACAAGCAATGCAACACCTCCCCCTCTGGTCCCTCCAATTCTATCACACCTGAAGCAACGAAATCCTGGAATATTTAGTTTCCAATCACAGCCCTCCTGCAACCATGTTTCACTGATTGCCACAACACCATATTTCCAGGTGTCAATCCAGGCTCTAAGTTCATCCACCTTACTTACAATGCTCCTAGCATTAAAATATACACATTTTAGAAACCCACCGTCCCTTATTCTCTGTCTATTATCTTTTTCATCTTTCTCGCCTACATTTTGGGTCCGAGTGCTTCCCTTCTCTGCATCTTGCCCCACACCCTGACCCCTAGCCCCCTCTACCCGAGTCCCTCCCCCCAGCCTTTCTAGTTTAAAGTCTCCCCAGTAGCCTTTGCAAATCTCCCTGCCAGGATATTGGTCCCCCTCGGGTTCAAGTGCAACCCGTCCTTTGTGTACAGATCATGCCTTCCCCAAAAGAGGTCCCAGCGATCAAGAAACTTGAATCCCTGCCCACTGCACCAGTCCCTCAGCCACGCATTTATCCTCCACCTCATTTCATTCCTACTCTCACTGTCACACGACACAGGCAGTAATCCTGAAATCGTTACCCTTTTGGTCCTTCTCCTTAACTTTCCCCCCCAACTCCCTAAATTCTCCCTTCAGGACCTCGTCACCTTTTCTGCCTTTGTCATTGGTACCTATGTGTACCACAACATCAGGCTCCTCTCCCTCCCTTATCAGAATCTTTTGGACACGTTCTGACACATGCGAGACCCTGACACCAGGGAGGCAAATTACCATCCGGGTCTCCCGACTGCGTCCATAGAATCGCCTATCCGACCCCCTAACTATAGAGTCCCCTATTACAATTGCCCTCCTCTTTTTGCTACCCTTCTGAGCATCAGGGTCGGTCTTTGTGCCGGAGGCCCGGCCGCTGTCGCTGCCCCCAGCTAGGCTGTCCCCTCCAATTGTACTCAAACCCGAATACCTATTTTCCAGGTGTACGGTCACAGGGGTACTCTCTAGCCCCTGCCTCTGCCCCTTGCCCTTCCTAACTGTGACCCACTTGTCTGCCCCCTGTGGTCTGGGAGTGACTACCTCCCTGTAGCTCCTCTCTATTACCTCCTCACTCTCCCTGACCAGACGGAGGTCATCGAGCTGCTGCTCCAGGTTCCTAACACAGTCCTTTAGGAGCCCCATCTCAACACACCTGGCGAAGATGTGGATGTCTGGAGGGCTATCAGATTCCCTGACCTCCCACATCTGACATCCAGAACACTACACTGCCCTTGCCTTCATACTGCCCCCTTACACAGGATACAATATCAACACAATACAAAGTACACAACAAACTGCTGGAATCTGACTGCCAATCAGCTGCTTACCCTAGTCCACTTCCCACCAATCAGCGGCTTCCTCAAAAAAACCCACTTCTCCAAATGGAATGTTATGGATTTAGGTAAAAACAAGCCCCGCGCTTGATTTTAAACAAGCGCGGGGCTTGTTTAAAATCAAGGGCTCTCTCCTCTTGGGCCTCTCCTGTTGGTTTCTATTGTCGTTCAAATGATTTGTCTTTGAATCTATCCCATTTGTCATTGAACCTACAAAAGGAATTGGTCAAGATCATTTATTATGTTAATAAAAGGAGGATTATTTATTTTTAATTATTCGCATGTGTAGCAAGGTGCAGTGAAAAGCTTTCTATGCTTGATGTTAAGTCCATGAAAAGACGATACATGAAAACAATCAAGCCTTGCACAGTGAACAGATAAAGGGTAAAGGGTACAACATTTAGTGCAATGGTCAACACAGTGGCACAGCAGTAGAGTTGCCACTTCTACTCTCTGACCGTGTGGGTTTTCTTCAGGTGCTCTGGTCTCCTCCCACATTTCAAAAATGTGCAGGTTTGTGTAGGTCAATTGGCTTCTGTAAATTGCCCCTAGTAGGATGCGAAAGTGGGATAACGTGGAACTAGTGTGCGGATGATCAGTAGTCGGTGTGGAATCGGTGGGCTTAAGCGCGTGTTTCCACACTATATCTCTAAACTAAACTGTAGATTGGTTATTGCATGTGAACCAATCATAGTAGAGTAGCATCACTAACCCCACCTTACTGTATGCTTTATACTAACACCCACTTCCTAAACTAGGCAGTCCTTCAAGCGGTGATGATGAACTAGCAACTAACAACCTGTTGGACCGCTATATTATGTGCAACAATGAAAGATGACTTTAAACTCCAGGCTGTATGACATATTTATTTACATGGTGCCAGAAAGCTTGAAGTAACCCACTGCGTCCGTATATCGGGTTTTATTTCTGTTTATCAGTTTCATTTGTATCACCATGGCTTACTCGTGCCGAAAGCCAGCACAGCTTATCTTTGATTCTGACATCGGGGAACAATGGAGGCTATTTGAAATCGACTATGAACACTATATCAACATCGTTCATTGTAAAGAACCAGATGCTGTCAAGGCTTCCCTTCTACTAAACCTGGCGGGACCCGAGGCCATGATGAAAGCGCGGACCTTTGACTACGCCCCAGCCGTTCTCGATGCCAACCATCAGGTAGTTGTACCTGTTGAGACTATGCATGACCCCACTGTTTTACTGCATAAATTCCGTGAACTACCCTCAAACCATATTTTAGAAAGAGCAAAAGTCTTTGCGAGACGAGCCCGTGGAAAGATTTACTGTATATGTGACTTGAAATATAGTGCTCAGTGATGCCGCTTCGAGGTCATGTCAAACAAATGAATCAGGAACCAGCTTGTCAGTGGCATGACCAATGAAAAGCTAAAGACTGAGTTACTGCGGAATGCTGATTTAACCCTTGATCCATTAGGTGACCAGTTTGACACTCAGGACCGTAAACCTAACGGGTTTCAACAGACGACCAACACCGACAGATAACAGAAGATTCATGAATGAACCACCAAAACCGGCTAACGCGGATTCTCCAATGAGCCCCCTCAAAGATGTCCGAATTGTAACCAGGTGTTCTCCTCATTTCCCCTTAATTGATAAAATGTATAAAAACTCTGCAAACAAACTTAAATGTAACTATTTGCACAACAAGGGATGATCGTTTTGTCCGGCGAACGGCAAGTCTTGTAACTACTGCAAAAAGATGAATCACTTCGCCGTTGTCCGTGGGTCCAGTGGGTCCCGTGGGTCCCGTGGGAACAGACCCTCTAGCTCAGCATCTAATCTGCATCTGCAACAAAACCAAACAATTCAAGACTCACAGGACCAGCTCGACTCTGCCCTCGAGGATGATCCACTTAGCACATATGAGGAGTCGACTGTGCATTCACTCCTTCACACAGCTGGTAAGATTCTGGATCCCTCTATTTCAATGTTAATTAACAACAAGCCTGTGAAGGCCAAGCTCGATATCGGTGCCTGCGTGAATGTAATGTCTGTGAACGTCTACAACAAGATAAGAAATAATGAGGCCTTTACTAGAGACAGCTCCACCTTCAATGCTTATGGGGGGGAGGTTTTGCATCCTCTGGGAAGAACTACCTTTAAATGTGTGCTGAAAAACACCACAAGAAATCTGACTTTCTATATCTTAAAATCTGACTGTGACTCTACTGGGCATCCATGCGTGCCAAGACTTAGGGATAGTATCCTTTGATCGGTCCGTTCACAAGTTACTAATATCCGAGGACCCGATAAAAAGATACCCTGATCAATTCAATGTCAAGGTAGGCAAGCTGTCCGTGACCTATAAGATTGTCATTGACCCCAACATCGACCCAGCCATCCGTGCCCCCCACCGTGTGCCACATGCCATGTGACACAGAATTGAGACTGAACTAAAAAACAGAGTCTCCATGGGCGTACTAGCCAAAATCAGTGAGCCAACTGACTGGGTCTCCACCATGGTTGTCACCTTTAAGAAAGAAAAAAAACGAGCTCCGCGTGTGCATTAATCCAAAAGATTTGAACACTACCATCAAGCAACCATCTGATGAGAACTGTCAAGAATGTCGCTGCACGAATCGGGCGCACAACAGTATTTTCCGTCCTTGACGCAAATAGCTCATCTTGGCAGATACCACTAGATGACGAGACATCAAACCTCACCGTTTGGCAGATTCAAATTTCTCAGGATGCCATTCGGCATCAACTCGGCCAGCGAAGTTTTTCAAAGAACCATGGAACAGCTGTTCCAAAGACTCCCGTGTGCCATCATCATAGATGATATCCTGTTATATGGCAAAGACATAGCGGAGCATGACAACAACCTAAAGCGTATTATGGACCAGGCACATGAGATCAACCTGAAATTTAACCCTAATAAATGCAAGTTCAGGGTTCCTGAGGTCACATATGTCAGACACGTATTCACTCCTGATGGCCTTAAGCCCGACCCGAAGAAACCTGCTGCCATCACAGAAATGCCAGCCCCCACCGACGTGTTAAGCCTAGAGTGCTTTCTGGGTATGATGAACTATCTGGGAAAGTTCATACCGAACCTCAGCGAACTAAGTTTCGCCACTGAGACAACTCACTCGGAAGGACACTGCGTGGACCTGGTTCCAGCAACATCAACAAGTATTTGACTCTTTAAAGTCCAAGCTGGCCAGCACTCCCACCTTGACATTCTTCGACCTGAAGCGTCCTGTCATGGTAACCTGCGATACCTCACAATACGGGCTGGGCGCAGCCTGCCTTCAAGCATCTGCCGATGGGACTGTACTACCTGTATCTTATGCCTCCCGCACCATGACGGACGCCGAACAGCGCTATACGCAGATCAAGAAAGAGCTGCTAGCCATGGTCTTCGCTTGCTCAAAATTCAAGGACTTTATTTACAGGAACACTTTCACTGTCGAAACAGACCACCAACCACTTGTGACCATCCATAATAAACCTATACACGCAGCACCCGCACGACTGCAGCGTATGATGATGCAGCTCCAGTGGTTCAACTCCAAAATCGTTTACAAAAAGGAAAAGACATCCTTGTTGCTGACACTCTCTCATGCACCACGTGCATCCAGTGAACGACACCCCTATGAACAGGATGAGTTAATGGTTCTCAAGATCAACTTTGTTCCCATGGAATGCTTGCGCCGTCTAGCTGAACACACAGCTGCCGATGGCACTCTTCAGCTACTCTCATCCATAATCAAAAGAGGCTGGCCAGACAGGCAATCCAGCACACCACTGGGGGTGCAGCCATTCTTCCTAGTCCGCAATGAGCTGGTAATACAGGACGGCGTCATAGTTAAGGGCCACAAAGTCTGGCACCACAGCAACAGTAACAGCCTCTGCTACAACAACCCCCACCTGCACTGCCTTGGACGTGGGTGGCAGCAGACATTTCGAATGGCACGGTAAACATTATCTAGTCCTGGTCGACTCATATTCTAATTGGTTCGAACTTGATTTACTGCCCTCTATCACATCAGATATGGTCATTCAAAAGCTACAGAGACACTTTTCCATATTCGGCGCACCTGTCCGTCTGCAAACTGACAACGAAAGACAATTTACCAGGCACGCACTCAAACACTTTGCCAACTGATGGAACTTCCACCATGTCACAACCAGCCCCGAATACCCTCAAACGTAACGGGCTCACTGAACGGGCCATTAGGAGCGCAAAACAACTAATGGACCGTGCGAACCTGGCCAAGTCGGATGTGTATCTAGACCTTCTAAACCTCAGAAACATCGTCAGAGACGGGGTCCTAGGCTTACCAGCCCAACGCCTGATGTCTAGAACAACGCGACCTCCGATACCAATTGCCCAGCAGAAGCTGGTGCCACAGGTGCTGAAGCCAGCTGCGGTCCAGAAGCGCATCCAGGAGAAACACAACATCTGAAAACGGTTATATGACAAGTCCAGCAAACCACTGATATCGCTGCTGCGGGGCCAAGTCGTCCGCTTGCAAACTACTTTGGGACATTCCCGTCTAGGTTACATTGTCAGCCCGTCTAAGGAACCCCGCTCCTACCTTGTCTACGTCGATGGCGCCCTGTACCGACGGAACCGCCAACACTTGCTGTCTGTAAAGGAACCCCGTCCGCCACCAGCCGATCCCTTTGCTCCACCTCTGATGTTCAAGCCACCCGCTGCTGTGCCCACCACTAGTCCCAGCATGTCCCGTTCTCCACTGCGACCGGTGGCTCTGTCTAACAACAACATTACCTCTCCCGCATGCTCACCCTATCGGTCACCTCAAGTGTTCCCAGCTGCTTTCTCACTTCTGGGTTCACTGCCTCCCTCCCCCACTAACTTTCCTGACGCGGAGGGAGAGGGGTTGGTCCCTATGCGTTCGGGTCGCATTAGTAGACTGCCTGACAGATACGGCGAGTATGTTGAAAATCGAGAGTTGCGTATGTGTTTAACTATATTCGATGTAGATTGGTTATTGCATATGAACTAATCATAGTAGAATAGCATCACTAACCCCACCTTACTGTATGCTTTATACTAACACCCACTTCCTACACTAGTCCTGGAAGCGGTGATGATGAACTAGTATCTAACAACCTGCTGTACCGCTATATTATATGTAACAATTAAAGATGACTTTAAACTCCAGGCTGTATGACATACTTATTTACATAAACTATATAACAGTGAATATCAACATTTTTTTTTTTGTTTTACTGGCAGTGCATAGGACTAATAAATGACATTGTTATTCAGGTTGCCCCAATTGTAGAGATCCTGTGGACATTCACGTGTCTGACATGAGTGTTGATACAAAGGCCACATCCCTCACACCTGTTGGAATTCCCAACAACAATCAAGCTGTCAGGAGCTGACGCAGTTTAGAAACCCAGTTTCAACAAACCGTCTCTGACCTCTCGTGGTTTTGCTAGGGTTTAATATTAAAAATCTTATCTCACAAGTGCCTTTCCATAATGACGCTGCAGAGATGTGACACAAACAGAAACATCTTCAGGGGTTCCAAGAGAAATGCTCTCCCAAAAGGCGATACTGCTGTCGAAACACTGAATAATGATACTGATACCAAAGTGGCAACATGCAGCAAGCTGCAGTTTCATTCCTCCAGGGCAAGTTTCTACTTGTATCCATCTGATGGTAGATCAGCACTAGGTATTAGTTCTCCTTTGTCCTCAAATGTCAATCCAACTTCCTTGCCTGCCTCTATTTCAACATTCCTTAATCCCACTAACTGACACAATTACTGAAACAATCAGGTTAGATATTTTCTCCATGATGGGTGAGTCAATGGCTTAATAATTTAAAACACTGTCTTGCTTTTCTGAATCATATTAACTATTTCTAAGCAATAATACCTTTTTTTCTCAGTATTCCTGTCATTGTGGGCAACCTATCAAATATAGTTCTCTCAAAATGAAAATAATCACAGGCAAATTCACATTTCCAAGAGAAAGCTGTCAACAAACTATTGCTAATTACATTTCCTTGCTCTTTTTTAACGGCAATGAGTGCAGCCACACATAGTTCTATCGGTTGGGTATTGGGTGGTGTGCGAATTTCCAGCTTCTATTTTAAAATATCCACAGAAGTCTGGTAAGTACTCGTTTTGAGGTTGTGGAAGTGCTTTACTGTCCAATACAGTATTCTAGTTGTTCATATGCTAAGCAATAATCTGGGTCTTCATGTTATATAAATAATTACAATCTGTTTACCTCCCTCTGGTTGGAAAGTGGAACACCGCGATTGAGGGGGTAATGCAGGCAGATGATCTCACAACATTTCAGGAGCATTGTAGGCTCCCCTCGATCATGACTGACCATGGGTGATGCATCCTGGTCGGGTGCAAGCCTGGGCGATGTCATATGGAGGACAGGCTGTTGCCCATGCAGCACGCCCCCCCCCCCCCCCCCCCCCCCCCTCTCCACGTCGCTGATTGATCCAAAGGAACAGCAGGGCTGTTATAGTTTGGCACCAACGCCGTCGCAGGAGCTGCCAGAGTGAGGTTGTAGACAACGGCGAACTGCCTTAGGAGCTCCGACTCTGAATTTTCTTGAGGTTTACTCCTGGAGCCTGTTCCATGACTGGATATAGCCACAAGGCAGTAGAAGTTTTAAATCAGAGTTTTCCCTCTCCTAGATGGACTGCCTTCCCAGGCTGATGAGCCCCATCTGCCCGAGACTCCTGAGGGCGGGAGCATCTACCTTCCCGTGCAGGTATATAGTACCTGCCCACTGCCCAGTGAGAGCATTGAGACAATCACTTAAATCACCATGGCATAGAATGCTATGGAGCAAATGCAGATACATGGAACTAGTATGATGAATAACGTGGTCATGTTGGGCCAAAGAGCCTGTCCAGTGTTGAAGGACACTTTGAATCTTGGTCTCTGTCCAAAATAAGATATGAATGTATTGGCTGAAGGAACAGGCACTTATCACTGAATGGCTAATAGCCTCATTTTTTTTTTCCGTTTCTGTTTACCTGCAGCATTTATATTCTCCAGTCTGTCTGTCCATCAACTTCTTAATCTAGCACTGTCACTGCACTGTCTCAGTGGGCCGATAACTTTGCTTGGAGTTGAATCTCTGTCTGGTTCTGTGTTATTTGCCTTTTACATTTTGAGCTGTTTCATCTGGTCTGGTCCTGTTTTCCCATCCTGGTATGAGGATTTTATTGCCAGTCATATCTTGAAACATCATTGTTTTGCTGTGGAAAATGAAAAACATCACTGAAGCATTTCAAACTCAAAATGAACATCTGATAGTCGCATGCGGTTGGAAATTTATGACCTAGGTCTAACCCAACATTCCAACTGTAAAGATGATAATCATCTGAAATAATCTTCCATCTGCAGTAGTGCAATCTGTACAGTATTGCAGGAGTTTGAACTGTCTTTGAACACTGGGTTCAGAGAGCTGGCTTGCCACGGGATGGTTTGAGGAGCTATTGAGTTCTACATATTGCTCACATCTGCTGTGGATTTTCCATGATGTTGCTCCTGACCTGCTGTTTGATGTAGGTGGGAGAGTCAATAAGTAGAAAATACTCTGGCTTTTTCATCCAGTTTTGTATCTGGGCATCAGTGACAACTTTGCCAATAATTTATCTGCATCAGCGAAGAATAGGAATGCTCTTGCTGATCCCAGTAATATGAAGGCACTCTGGAACTTATTCACTAACATTCTCTCATTCTCTGATAGAGGAATTTTAGTCATAGAGCTACACAGCAAGGAAACAGGACCTTTGTTCCAACTTGTGCATGTCAGCCAAGTCACCAAATCAAGTTTGTTGCTCTTGCCTGCACCTGACCCATGTTCCTCCAGAATCTTTTCTATCTATGTACCTATGGAAGGCAAATGCAATGTTAGCATTTATTTCTAAAGGACTAAAAACAGGGATGTAATGCTGAGGCTTTATAAGGCACTGGTTGTGAGCAGTTTTGGGCCCCATATCGGAAGAAGGATGTGCTGTCGTTGGAGAGGGTCTAGAGGAGATTTACGAGAATAATTCTAGGGATGATTGGGTTAACATATGATGAGCATTTGACTGCACTGGGCCTATACTCACTGGAGCTCAGAAGGATGAGAGGGGATTTTATTAGCGAATTGTGAAAGGCTTGGATAGAGTGGATGCAGAGAGGACGTTTTCACTACTAGGAGTATAGGACCAGAAGGCAAGACCTCAGATTAAATAGCGTACCATTAGAAAGGAGATGAGGCGACATTTCTATAGTCAGAGGGTAGTGAATCTGTGGAATTAATTGCCACAGATGACTGTGAAGACCAAATCATTGGGTATTTGTAAGGCGGAGATTGACAAATGCTTGATTAGTGATGGTGTCTAGGGTTATGGGGAGAAGGCAGAAGAATGGGGTTGAGAGGAAAAGATGGATCAGCCATGATTGATGGCATAGACTCGATAGGCTGAATGGCCTATTTTTGCTCCTATGACTTATGAACTGTGAACTTTTTAAGTGTCTTTCAAGAGTCATAATTGTACCCACCTCTGGCAGCTCGTTCTGTACACTCACCTCCCTCTGTGTGAAAAATGTTTCCCTCTTCAGTTCCTTGTTATTTTTTGGAGTTTATGCTTAACTCCACAGAGATGTTGTTTTCCCTGTTCTTCAATCATGGAGCTTGATTCACTGCCAGCAGCCTGCCTTCCAGAACCAACTTTGGCACCACAAGCAGGGACCTTAGGGTGGAGTGGAGCATCCTCCAAATGAATGTCCAACATCAAAAAACATTCTCAGACACTATTTGTTGTTAATTAATCTCTACCTGAGACTGATCAGAGTCCAAATGCATGTTCCAGTGAGCTTTGTTAACCTAAAACCCCAATGGAGCAGCCAAACAATAGTTGTTGAATTCTCAAAAGATCCCAGCAGATGAAAGGAAGTGGCTGTCATAATTTGACATCTTGCATGTTACAGAGGCCCAGGAGCCGTTGGAGCGGTTGCAGTGGGAGCAGTAACGTCTGAGCAGTGAGTTAAAAACCCGATCGCGGGGCTTTGCTTTACAGAGGCCCAGGAGCCGTTGGAGCAGTTGCAGTGGGAGGAACGACCCAAATCTGTAACGTTCCAACGCTCCATTCGCATTTCAAAACAAGTGGGCTTGAGGAAGCCGCTGATTGGTGGGAGTGGACAAGAGGGAGCAGTTGATTGGGAGTCAGATCCCTGCTGATTTCTTCCAGCAGTTTGTATTGTATTGTTTGTACTTTGTATTGTATCCAGGGTAAGGGCGGAGTATGAGTGCCAGGGTAGTTTACTGTTCTGGATGTCAGATGTGGCAGGTCAGGGTCTGGATAGCCTTCCAGACGTGCACTGAGATGGGGCACCTAAGGGACGGTATTAGGAACCTGGAGCAGCAGCGTGATGACCTCTGTCTGGTCAGGAAGAGCGAGGAGGTCTTAGAGAGGAGTTACAGAGAGGTGGCCACTCCAAGACCACAGGAGGCAGACAAGTGGGTCACGATTAGGAGAGGCAAGGGGCAGAGGCAGGGACTAGAGAGTACCCCAGTGGCTGTACACCTTGGCAATAAGTACTCCTGTTTGAGTACTGTTGGGGGGAGACAGCCTACCTGGGGGTAGCAACAGCAGCCGGGCCTCAGGTACAGAGACCGGCCCTGTTGCTCAGAAGGGCAAGGAAAAGAAGAGGAGGGCAGTAGTAATAGGGGACTCTATAGTTAGGGGGTCAGATAGGTGATTCTGTGGACGCAGTCAGGAGACCCGCAAGGTAGTTTGCCTCCCTGGTGCCAGGGTCTGGGATGTGTCTGAACGTGTCCAAGATATCCTGAAATGGGAGGGAGAGGAGCCCGATGTCATGGTACATATAGGTACCAATGACATAGGTAGAAAAAGAGAAGAGGTCCTGAAAGGAGAATTTAGGGAGTTAAGAGGAGAGAAGGAGAAGGACCGCAAAGGTAACAATCTCAGGTTTACTGCATGTGCCACGCGACAGTGAGAGTAGGAATGGGGCGAGGTGGAGGATAAATGTGTGGCTGAAGGACTGGTGCAGAGGGCAGGAATTCAGGTTTCTGGATAATTGGGACCTCTTTTGGGGAAGGTGTGACCTGTACAAAAAGGACAGGTTGCACTTGAACCCGAGGGGAACCAATATCCTGGCGGGGAGATTTGCAAAGTCTATTAGGAAGACTTTAAACTAGATCGGTTGGGGGGAGGGACTCAAATAGAGAAAGCTAGTAGACAGTGTGTGAGGCAGGAGGCAAAGAAAGGAAGCACTGACCCAACATCTAGGGGGGAAAGAAGAAAAAATAATAAACAGAGAATAAGAGGTGGTGGGTTTCTTAAATGTGTGAGCAGAGAGACAGAGGGGTGTAAAATGAGGGTAGAAGCAATAGGTAGCAAGGTGAAAAGTAAAAGTGGCAGACAGACAAATCCAGGGCAAAAATCAAAAAGGGCCACTTTTCAGCATAATTGTATAAGGGGTAAGAGCGTTGTAAAAACAAGCCTGAAGGCTTTGTGTCTCGATGCAAGGAGCATTCGTGATAAGATGGATGAGTTCAATGTGCAGATAGCTATTAATGATTATGATATAGTTGGGATCACGGAGACATGGCTCCAGGGTGACCAAGGCTGTGAGCTGAACATCCAGGGATATTCAATATTCAGGAGGGATAGACAGAAAGGAAAAGGAAGTGGGGTAGTGTTGCTGGTTAGAGAGGAGATTAACGCAATAGAAAGGAAGGACATTGGCTTGGAGGACGTGGAATCAATATGGGTAGAGCTGTGAAACACTAAGGGGCAGAAAACACTAGTGGGTGTTGTGTACAGGCCACCTAACAGTAGTAGTGGAGTTGGGGATGGCATCAAACAGGAAATTAGAAATGCATGCAACAAAGGTAAACCAGTTGTAATGGGTGACTTCAATCTACATATAGATTGGGTGAATCAAATTGGCAGGGGTGCTGAGAAAGAGGATTTCTTGGAATGTATGCGGGATAGTTTTCTAAACCAACATGTAGAGAAACCAACGAGAGAGCAGGCAATTCTAGACTGGGTACTGAGTAATGAGGAAGGGTTAGTTAGCAGCCTTGTTGTGAGTGGCCCCTTGGGCAAGAGTGCCCATAATATGGTTGAGTTCTTCATTAGGAAGGAGAGTGACATTGTTAATTCAGAAACACGGGTCCTGAACTTAAAGAAAGATAACTTTGAGGGTATGAGACGTGAATTGGCCAAGATAGACTGGCAATTGATTCTTAAAGGGTTGACAGTGGAAATGCAATGGAAGGCATTTAAAGACTGCATGGATGAACTACAACATTTGTTCATTCCAGTTTGGCAAAAGAATAAATCAGGGAAGGTAGTGCATCCGTGGATAACAAGGGAAATCAGGGATAGTATCAAAACAAAAGATGAAGCGTACAAATTAGCCAGAGAATGCAGCCTATCAGAGGACTGGGAGAAATTCAAAGTCCAGCAGAGGACGACAAAGGGCGTTATTAGGAAAGGGTAAATAGATTATGAAAGAAAACTGACAGGGAACATAAAAATTGACTGCAAAGGTTTTTATAGGTGTGTGAAGAGAAAAAGATTAGTTAAAACAAATGTAGGTCCCTTGCAGTCTGAAACAGGTGAATTGATCATGGGGAACAAGGACATGGCAGACCAATTGAATAACTACTTTGGTTCTGTCTTCACTAAGGAAGACATAAATAATCTGCCGGAAATAGCAAGGGATCGCGGGACAAATGAGATGGAAGAACTCAGTGAAATCCAGTCTAGCCGGGAGGTGGTGTTAGGTAAATTGAATGATTAAAGGCTGATAAATCCCCAGGGCCAGATAGGCTGCATCCCAGAGTATTTAAGGAAGTAGCCCCAGAAATAGTGGATGCTTTAGTGATAATTTTTCAAAACTCTTTAGATTCTGGAGTAGTTCCTGAGGATTGGAGGGAAGCTAATGTAACCCCACTTTTTAAAAAGGGAGGGAGAGAGAAAACGGGGAATTACAGACCAGTTAGTCTAACATCGGTAGTGGGGAAACTGCTAGAGTCAGTTATTAAAGATGGGATAGCAGCACATTTGGAAAGTGGTGAAATCATTAGACAAAGTCAGCATGGATTTATGAAAGGTAAATCATGTCTGACGAATCTTATAGAATTTTTCGAGGATGTAACTAGTAGAGTGGATAAGGGAGAACCAGTAGATGTGTTATGTCTGGACTTTCAGAAGGCTTTCGTCAAGGTCACACATAAGAGATTATTATACAAACTTAAAGCACACGGTATTGAGGGTTCAGCATAGAGAACTGGCTGGCAAACAGAAAGCAAAGAGTAGGAGTAAACGGGCCCTTTTCAGAATGGCAGGCAGTGGCTAGTGGGGTACCACAAGGCTCAGTGCTGGGACCCCAGCTGTTTGCAATATATATTAATGTTTTGGACGATGGAATTGAATGCAACATCTCCAAGTTTGCGGATGACACGAAGCTGGGGGGCAGTGTTCGCTGTGAGGAGGATGCTAGGAGGCTACAAGTTGACTTGGATAGGCTGGGTGAGTGGGCAAATGCATGGCAGATGCAGAATAATGTGGATAAATGTGAGGTTATCCACTTTGGTGGCAAAAACAGGAAGGTAGACTATTATCTGAATGGTGGCCGATTAGGAAAAGGGGAGATGCAATGAGACCTGGGTGTCATGGTACACCAGTCATTGAAAGTAGGCATGCATTGCAGTAGGCAGTGAAGAAAGTGAATGGTATGTTAGCATTCCTAGCAAAAGGATTTGTGTATAGGAACAGGGAGGTTCTACTGCAGTTGCACAGGATCTTGGGGAGGCCACACCTGGAACATTGTGTACAGTTTTGGTCTCCAAATCTGAGGAAACACATTCTTTCCATAGATTGAGTACAGAGAAGGTTCGCCAGCTGTTCCTGGGATGTCAGGACTTTCATATGAGGAAAGACTGGATAGACTCGCTTTTACTCGCTAGAATTTAGAAGATTGAGGGGGTATCTTATAGAAACTTACAAAATTCTTAAGGGGTTGGACAGGCTAGATGCAGGAAGATTGTTCCCGATGTTGGGGAAGTCCATGACAAGAGGTCACAGTTTAAGGATAAGGGGGAAATCTATTAGGACCGAGATGAGAAAAACATTTTTCACACAGAGAGTGGTGAATCTCTGGAATTCTCTGCTACAGAAGGTAGTTGAGGACAGTTCATTGGCTATATTTAAGAGGGAGTTAGATGTTGCCCTTGTGGCTAAAGGGATCAGGGGGTATGGAGAGAAGGCAGGTAAGGGATACTGATTTGGATGATCAGCCATGATCATATTGAATGGCTGATCATCCAAATCGAAGGGCCAAATGGCCTGCTCCTGCACCTATTTTCTATGTTTCTACGTTTCTATGAGAGATGGCTGAATGGCAGTCAATTCATTTGATATTTATCATTCACTCTCATGTTGACCTTGGCAAATCTCTCCTCGTGAAAAACAAGAGCCTTCCCAATACTTTTGCCATGCTATGTTGCTGGATCAGGTTAACCGCCATTGTTTCCTGCACATTAACAATTCCGACTTCACTGCTCTATTCCGATCGACTTGCTTATCGCAACATTTTGAGGGAAAGCTGTTGCTATTCCCGGCTCAGTATAACAGATGCCCATCACCCCTTCTTCACCTCCATCACTCCTTCTTCTTCTTCACCTCCACCCTCCTCCCCCCCCCCCCCCCCCCCCCCCGCACCCCCCGCGACCCCCATCCCACCCCACTAACCTGTCAGATGCCTGACGATGATCTTTACTGTTCCTTACAAGGAGTTGGGGCTGTCCCTGGGATTTCTCGGGATTGTATGAAGCTGGACCAGCTCACGTGAAAGATATATATATATTTATTGGTTTTACATCTTATATAATCAAAATAGTTAAATTTAATTAGAACCTCATGGATTTCTTGTAATCTTTTCAGTACTGAAAATTGAAGGTAGGAGAAAATTACATTTAGCTTGTCTAGCTCTTGACAGCCACATCTCACCTCCACACTGGTTACACACCCTATGTTGCGAACCACTAATTTAAGATACACAATGTCACAGCAGAGAAAATTAATATCATTGACAGGTTAAGCTCATGCAAAGGATAACAATGGCTATCCATCTCTTACTGGCACTTTGTGACAGTTAAAGCCACAGTCTATAAACTACCAAAAAGCCCACCTTTACTCTTGTCTTTTTTTGTTCCATCATTTACAAATCTGATTGAGTTTTTAATGGGTCCAATTGAGTTTTTTGAGGCTGTGGCCTAAAAGGTTGATTAAGGCAGTGCTGTAGACATTATATACATGGATTTCAGTAAGGTCCCACATAGGAGATTTCAGTAAAGTCCCACATAGGAGATTAGTGGGCAAAATTAGGGCACATGGTATTGGGGTTAGAGTGCTGACATGGATAGAAGATTGGTTGGCAGACAGGAAACAAAGAGTAGGGAATAACGGGTCCCTTTCAGAATGGCAGGCAGTGACTAGTGGGGTACCGCAAGGCTCAGTGCTGGGACCGCAGCTATTTACAGTATACATCATTGATTTAGATGAAGGGATTCAAAGTAACATTAGCAAATTTACAGATGACACAAAGCTGGGTGGCAGTGTTAACTGTGAGGAGGATGCTATGAGAATGCAGGGTGACTTGGACAGGTTGGGTGAGTGGGCAGATGCATGGCAGATGCAGTTTAATAGTAAGATTAAGCGAGAACTTACCAAGTTCGAAGGTTGATCTTCATTTTATGAGGAGTTGTGGTGAGGGATTTCGTGAAGACCCCGCCAGCACGCATGCGCGCCATCCTTCAAAGCAGCGGTGTGGAATCACAGAACGCACAATGACTGGAAATAGTAAGATTAAGAACGTAGAACATACCAGTTGACCTTATGATAGAGGGTGTGAGCAGAGGGCACAAAATCCCTCACCGCAACTCCTCATAAAATAAAAATGAACCTTCAAACTTGGTAAGTTCTCGTTTAATCTTACTATTTTATTTCGGAGTCACGTGAGTGACTTCGTGAAGATTTCAAAGCTCTGTGATTTCATGCCCTGGACATCGTCCATGCTATCACACTGCCGCAATACTGATGGAGGAAGGTAGTTAATGCATTCCAGACTGAACAGGCTGAAAAATAATGCACAGTTATTAACACAAATAATAACAAATCAAAAGACCCCTAATTCGGGGACAAATCATTCACGGAGCAGCTCCCAGCACGGCTTCCGCTAGCGTTGCGGGGCGATCAGTGGCTTATTGTAGAACCCCTGGAAGGTATCTGCACTAGCCCAGCCCGGAGTGGCTAGGATGTGGTCCATGGGCACCTCCATGGCCCTCGCCGCTGATGTGGATGCAGCCCTGGTAGAGGGAGATTTTAAAATGTTAGTACCTACTCGTGCTGCACCCAACACCGTCCTGAGCCACCTTGCGATAGTCTGCACAGGCACCCGGTGATGTGGAGATTTGTGGCTGATGACGAGCCCCTGCTCCATCTTCCGGATGGTTCGTGTAGTGCAGATGTAGAGGCGGAGATGTTTGACTATGCAGAGGGTGGCATCAGTGGGGTACGCCCGAAACTCCAACTGCAGCCCATGAGCCCCAGGTCTGTGCTGCCTCAATAGGTCCTGGACAAAGAAAGTCACCTTTGCAGGGGTGGAGACCATGCTATCCAGCCGCAGCTTCTGTAATGCCTGGACTCGTTGAGCTGTAGTCAGTGCCATCAGCATCACCACTTTGAGGGTGAGCTTTTTGAGTGGTAACTCTGTCATAGGAGACCAGCTCCTCAGTAGGGTCAGAAAGATCCCTACGTCCCAGGTGATGTTGTATCTGGGCCATGGATGGTTGGTGTTAAACACTCCCCTCGTGAATTTAGACACCAGGTGGTTGGAGCCTATACCTATGGCTAGGTATGAGGACAGTGCACTCATGGTGCTGTTGATGGCACTGTAGCTAAGGCCCACATCGTAATGAAGGCCCGCTAGGAATTCCAGGACATCAGGGATCGTAGCTGAGTTTGGGTTGGTACGGGAGCAGAATGCTTCCCACTTCCTGACCTGGGTGAAGTACTGCCTCCTGGTTGATGCTCGGCATGACGCTGAGATGAAGTCCATGGCTCTTGGTGATATGCCGACCTTGACGAGCGGCCTCTTTAGAACCTGCAGGCCAACATGTGTAGGTGACCATGGCACGGGTGACTGTCCCCCGTAATGGGGTTAGTAATCAATTCGGGGTTGTTACCAAATTGAATCCACGGACGTTTCAAAACTCGGAGGACCATCGGGTACCATGGCTGTGTAGGCCAGTCGGGTATGTTCAAAATGCCAGGTGCAGAATCCAGTTGAACTTTCTGCAATAACCGACTGATGAGGCAGAATGGGGAAAATGCGTAGCAAAACCATTTCCCCCCAATGGAGAGAAAAAGCATCCATAGCTACTGCCCCAGGGTCTGATTCCCAAGAAACATACGTTGGGATCTGATGGTTTAACCTGGACGCAAAAAAGGTCCATATCTGGTGTGCCAAAGTTAGCTATAATGTCAGCAAAATATGGGGTTCAACATCCAATCGATGTTATCATTGAACACTCGTGACCTGGTGTCCGCCACTGTGTTGAGCTTCCCTGGTAGATAGGTCGCTGTTATCCAAATATTTATCTCAATGCACCAGTGCCAGATTGAGTTAGCCAATTCGTCACAAGATAATGACCTGATACCACCCATATGATTCATATATAAGCCACCACCGTGGTGTTATCTTTTCAGAGGCGGACATGTAAATGCTGTAAGTTAGTGCAGAATGCCCGCAGCCCATGGAAAGCCCCTAACATCTCTAGATAGTCTACCCCTTGTGTCTGGAGGAGGGTAGACCCGTGAGGATCCCATCTGCCACCACAACTGGACGTGGTGTCAGTTGCACCCCAGTCTTGTGCGCCTGTGTCAGTCTGTAGCACAACTGATGGGTTGCTAACAATGATAGGTTTGTGACACTCACTAATATTGTCAATCCACCATTGTAGCTCAGCTTTAGCCTTAATTGGCAGCCATATCAGTCTGTCAAAGTGCCCAGCATTTGCTTTCAACGCTGAGATCTATGCTCTTTGTAAATTTTGGTAATGTAATGGTCCGAATTGCTGAGAATGTAGCTACCAAGTTCCCAATTACCTTGGCCGTCTGTCTGACAGTCGGTACCCTGCGCAAGCAAGGCTGTAATATGCTTCTTGAATGTCTGAAGCTTTGTTGGTCGGGATGGTGATCATCATTCGGTTTGTGTCAATGGTGAAGCCCAGGTAGCCCATAACTTGAGACTGGGTAGTTGGGATAGTAGGAACTTCCTGTGAAATACTATGATGGGGACTATATAGTATGCATCTTTTAAATCGATGCAAGCCATAAAGTACCCCTGGTAAAGCAGCTGCTTAGCTGTTTCAAAGGTTTCCATTTTGAAATGGGTGTATTGTACAAAAGTGTTCAACTGGGTTAGGTCTATGATAATCCGACATCCACCATCTTTTTTGGTTTTGGAAAGATGTTGGACACAAACACAAGGGGTCCGTGAGTCGGTTTACCGATCACCCCTTTGGCTGCTAGCCGTAGAATTGCAGCATGGCCCTCCTTTATCTCGTTTTGAGAGAGCGTAAATGTGCGCTGAGGTCCATGCTGCGTAGGGGGAAGTTCCCCATTAATAAATTCTATGACATAACTGTGAACACTTTGTAGAATAAACGTGTCTGTGGTTATTGCATCCCAAGCACCACGAAATGCCCGCAACCGTCCCCCTATTTGTGAGGTTACAATTGCTACTTCCTTAGACGAACCAGACCCCCTTACCTCCATCGGCAAGGGTGGATCTTGGTGTATGGCATTTTGGGGGGACGTCGTGCTGCTTGTCGTGGCTGTGGCCGCATCTTCCATGCGGGCCTCTGCAGGCCTTCCCTAAAACAGGCCGCTGCTGTTGGGGAACTGGAGGTGGATAGGTCCTGGGTGTCCTAACCAGCTGGCGAGGTTTCCAGGTAGGGTGCGGTTGCTGCCGTTGGTATGGGTGTACTTTAGCCGGTGGTGGTTGCATAAGGCCAACGGTCTTGAGCCTCCTCGTCCATGTCTTTGACTTGCATCGGCAGATCTTCCCCGAACAGTTGATGAGGTGGTGGAGTGGTGGAGGGACGGCACAACCCTGCAAATTTTGGGTTGAGAGTGGGCCGGATGGAGCTCTGACGAAGGCAGTTCATTTCCAACTGCGCATTGCAGAGAAGTGCCAGGGCATCCTGCTGCTCACTGGTCACGTTATCCCCATCGAGGGTCCTGGCAAATGCCGTGATGCCCATCGACAGGAGTTTGAGGATCCGCTGGAGGCGTACGTCCAGCATCTTAGTGGTAGCACTCAAATTCCCCCAGATTTGAGCATGCACCGTAGGCACACTCAAGTTGATGCAGTTTTCAGGCAGCTTGAACTTGTCCATGGTTTCATTGACTACCTGACCCAGAAGCTGGCGTGTGGTCAGATAGGCAATGGTGCCCGCCAATTTTGGGTGCAGCTGCTCCCCAGTGTAGGTAGCTGTGGCAAATTTCCCCACTACGTCCAGCAGGTCCGCACCGTGCACTGGATCTACGGCCTCTGGCATCCCCGGTTCGTCAACATAGTCAGCGTCCCGGTGGCGCTATGGAGGGCTAGAGGTTAATGCCAGCCAGCTCCTCGTAAAAAACAGGGTAAAATCGGGGATTAACGGAGCTACCTGCTGCCTGTTGCCTGCCGTCTCTACACCGATTGCTGTGAGTGACGTCATCAGGCGCGCGACTTGTTATGGCTACACAGCGCAGCCCACCCGAAAAATCGAAAAGTCGAACTACCAGGCTGAGACCGGGGGAAGGCCTGACTGAAGCCTCGGACTCAGGTAGGACGTTATCCCAAGAAGATGTGATGAAAAAAACGACGAAAAAATCGGAAAGTGAAGAACTTAAAACTTTTATTGCACGTGAAATTGGCGATTTAAAGGAGGAAATAAACCAGATGAATGCTGAAATGAAAGAATTGAAACTTGAAATTAATACCAATATTAATACTAAGACTAAGAAAATAATGGAAGATTTGAAGAAAGAAATCGCAGAAATTATTATTGAAATGTCAAAGGAGATGAATGATAAGATTAAAAATGTGAAAACTGATTTTGAAGAAAGGATGAATCCTGTGGAGAAGGCACTGGACCAACAGACGGCTGGCATAAAAAGCCTTGAAGAACTAGCTGAAACAAGTGCTCAGACTACAGCAAAGCTTATCACAGAAAATGGACGTCTAACGGATTTATTGACCAAAATAACCGAGAAATGTACTGAACTAGAAGGTCACCAGAGATGACAAAACCTTATGAATTGCAGGTATTCCTGAAGGGGGAGAGAAAGATAAAGATCCCCGAGAATTTACTGAGAATTTACTGCAAAATTTACTGCACACAGAGTGATGAGACGTCAGACAAGACCAAATGCTCCCCCAAGACAAATTATAATAAAAGTACAATACGACTACGTCTTGGAGGAGATAATGCAAAAAACATCGAGAAACAGAAACCTTACATTTGAAGGACACAAGATCAGCATCTATCGAGATTATCCAGCAGAAGTCTGCAGGAAACGAAAAGCGTTTAATGAGATTAAGAGTCTCCTGAGGGGGGTAGAAAACTTGAAATATGGCCTGAATTACCCAGCTACTCTAAGAGTCACTTTCAACAAGAAGGAATATTTCTTCTCCAACCCTGTGGAAGCGCTGGATTTTGCCCGGAAGATTAAGACTTGAGAAGGCCTCATCATTGAATACACTGACTTTGCAGGACTGGATGGAACTGGATACTACTGGATGGAAGCTAGAGAAAGATGTGGATCGGAAACCCTCCCATGGATACTAATAATTAGTATAACTACACTACTAATACAAATAACTAATAAATACTAAAATTATACCGTGGTATTTTCACTAATCAGAGTTAAGCATTATGACACTAACTACACTACTAATATAATAACTAATAAATATTAAAATTATACCGTGGTATTTTTACTAATCAGAATTAATCATTATTACTAATGACTAATGTTTACTCATATTGGAATGATTAGAGTCAAATATAGAGTCTGACTTCATTTGTCCTCTTTGGAAACCTTTCTTTTGTACCAGTAATTTTCATTTTTATTTTTTATTTTCCTTTTTTTTCATGTGTTTTTTTATACTTAGATTTTCAAATAGGTTTTTAAATATATGTATTCTCACATTTTCGACTATTATAACCCGAATATTTTAAATTTAATATCCCCGGTAAAATACCATTATGGAATAATAATTCCAAAAAACCAGGGAGCTGGTTAAGTTAGTAACATCAACTACGGAAGTCGGTAGATGGTTAGCCATGCTAGTATGGCTAGCACTAACTACACCAATACTAGATTTAGTTTTTTCCTCCTTTGTGCACTATACTAATTTCTTAATCTATCCTCTCTTCTTTTCTATTATAAACTATTATTGTTATTTTCAGTTTGAATGGAGTTATAGATTGGATCAAAGGAGATATACACGTGAGAGACATTCAAGGGACTTAAAATTCGTCTATTCGGTGTTCGGGTGTAAGGTCGGGTCTGTCGAACTGAACCATTGGCTCTATTACAGACCCCCATAGACAAAAGATGCAAGACTTAAAAATGAATATGGGGAATGAAGGAATAACGTTTTGCAGCTGGAATGTTAAAGGTATTAATGAACAAATTAAGAGAGGTAAAGTATTAGCACATTTAAAAGCTGACGTAATTTTCATTCAAGAAACTCATTTAAAAAAAGATGCTGAGCATAGGCTGAAAGCTAAATGGATAGATACAACGTACCATTCTTCTTTTACACACAAATCAAGAGGTGTAGCAATATTATTTTGTAAAGGCATTTTATTCAAACATACATCAACTATAACTGATAATGATGGCAGATACATTATTGTAATAGGAGAATTAAATGCACAAAAAATGATTTTTGTTAATGTATATGGAACAAACTTTGATAGCCCATTGTTTTTCAAGAAAATATTTAACAACATCCCGGAAATAACACAACATAACTTAATAATGGGAGGAGATTTAAATTGTACATTAGATTCTTACTTAGACAGATCTACAAGACAAAGGAAAAATAAATCCCATTCCAGTGACTTATTAAATGTATATATGGAAACTTTGCAGCAGTACATAGAGGTATCGACCAGAGAAGGGGCAGTGCTGGACCTCCTGTTAGGAAATGAGGCAGGTCAGGTGACGGAGGCATGCGTTGGTGAGCACTTCGGGACCAGTGATCACAATACCATTAGCTTCAATATAATTATGGAGAGAGTCAGAACTGGACCTAGGGTAGAGATTTTTGATTGGAGAAAGGCTAACTTTGAGGGAATGCGTAAGGATTTTAAAGGAGTGAATTGGGACACTTTGTTTCATGGGAAGGATGTAGAAGAGAAATGGAGGACATTTAAAGGGGAAATTGTAACAGTACAGAAATCTTTATGTCCTGTTAGGTTGAAAGGAAATAGTAAAAATTGGAAAGAGCCATGGTTTTCAAGGGAAATTGGACACTTGTTTCGAAAAAAGAGAGATATCTACAATAATTATAGGAGGCATGGAGTAAATGAGGTGCTAGAGGAGTATAAAGAATGTAAAAAGAATCTTAAGAAAGAAATTAGGAAGGCTAAAAGAAGATATGAGGTTGCTTTGGGCAAGAAAGGTGAAAGTAAATCCAAAGGGTTTCTACAGCTATATTAATAGCAAAAGGATAACGAGGGATAAAATTGGACCATTAGAGAACCAGAATGGACAGCTATCTGCAGAACCAAAAGAGATGGGGGAGATATTGAACAATTTCTTTTCTTCGGTATTCACCAAGGAGAAGGATATTGAACTCGGTGAGTTAAGGGGAAAGAGTAGAGTAGCTATGGAAACTATGAGATTCAAAGAGGAGGAAGTACTGACACTTTTGAAAAATATAAAAGTGGATAAGTCTCCAGGTCCTGACAGGATATTCCCTAGGACATTGAGGGAAGTTAGTGTAGAAATAGCAGGAGCTATGACAGAAATATTTCAAATGTCATTAGAAACGGGAATAGTGCCGGAGGATTGGCGTACTGCGCATGTTGTTCCATTGTTTAAAAAGGGTTCAAAGAATAAACCTAGCAATTATAGACCTATTAGTTTGACGTCAGTGGTGGGCAAATTAATGGAAAGGATACTTAGAGATAATACATATAAGCATCTGGATAAACAGGGTCTGATCAGGAACAGTCAACATGGATTTGTGCCTGGAAGGTCATGTTTGACAAACCTTCTTGAATTTTTTGAAGCGGTAACTAGGGAAATTGATGAGGGTAAAGCAGTGGATGTTGTCTATATGGATTTCAGTAAGGCCTTTGACAAGGTTCCCCATGGAAGGTTGGTTAAGAAGGTTCAATCTTGGGTGTTAATGGCGGAGTAGCAAGATGGATTCAACAGTGGCTGAATGGGAGATGTCAGAGAGTAATGGTGGATGGCTGTTTGTCAGGTTGGAAGCCGGTGACCAGTGGGGGTGCCTCAGGGATCTGTGTTGGGTCCACTGTTGTTTGTCATGTACATCAATGATCTGGATGATGGGGTGGAAAATTGGATAAGTAAGTATGCAGATGATACTAAGATAGGTGGTGTTGTGGATAATGAAGTAGATTTTCAAGTCTACAGAGAGATTTGGGCCATTTGGAAAAGTGGGCTGAAAGATGGCAGATGGAGTTTAATGCTGATAAGTGTGAAGTGCTACATCTTGGCAGGACAAATCAAAATAGGACGTACATGGTAAATGGTAGGGAATTGAGGAATGCTGTGGAACAGAGGGATCTAGGAATAACTGTGCATAGTTCCCTGAAGGTGGAATCGCATGTAGATAGGGTGGTAAAGAAAGCCTTTGGTGTGCTGGCCTTTATAAATCAGAGCAATTGAATATAGGAGTAGGGAAGTAATGTTAAAATTGTACAAGGCATTGGTAAGACCAATTCTGGAGTATGGTGTACAATTTTGGTCGCCTAGTTATAGGAAGGATGTCAACAAAATAGAGAGAGTACAGAGGAGATTTACTAGAATGTTGCCAGGGTTCCAGCAACTATGTTACAAGAAAGGTTGAACAAGTTAGGTCTTTATTCTTTGGAGCGCAGAAGATTAAGGGGGGGACTTGATTGAGGTCTTTAAAATGATGAAAGGGATTAGACAGAGTTGACGTGGATACGTTTTTCCCATTGAGGGTAGGGAAGATTCAAACAAGAGGGCATGACATGAGAATTAAGGGACAGAGGTTTCGGGGTAACATGAGGGGGAACTTCTTTACTCAGAGGGTGGTGGCTGTGTGGAATCAGCTTCCAGCAGAAGTGGTGGAGGCAGGATCGATTTTAACATTTAAGAGTAAAGTGGATAGGTATATGGACGTGAAGGGAATGGAAGGGTATGGTCTGAGTGCAGGTAGATGGGACTAGGGGAAAACAAATGGTCGGCACGGACTGAAAGGGCCGAGAGGGCCTGTTTCCGTGCTGTAATTGTTATATGGTTATATGGTTATATGGTTACTAATATTAAAGATGTTTGGAGAGTAGATAATCCACTGGATGAGAATATTCCTTTTATTCACCTGTACATAAAACTTACTCAAGAATAGATTACTTTTTGGTCGATGCCAAACTTATCTCACTCACCTATAATTCAAAATACCATAATATTATAATCTCAGATCACGCACCTTTAACATTTAAGATTAAAATAAATGGTAAAATGGAAAAACGGTGACAATGGAGATTTAATCCACAAATTTTAAAAAACAAAGCATCTCAGGAATATATTACAGAACAGATCAAGATTATTATGGGAAACTTTTAAAGCATATCTCCGTGGAATTATGATTTCCTCGCAAGCATTTTATAATAAAAAGAAATGGAGGGATCAACAGGAACTAAAAGGAGATTAAACAACTAGATACAGAGAATGCAGCTAATCCATCCATAACAATACATAATAATATCGCAGCACTGAAATATAAATTATATAAAATATATTCAGATCAAGTTGTAAAACTCTATCAATACACTAAACAATTACAGTTTGAATTTGGAGATAAACCTCAAAAATTATTGGCTCGCCAATTAAGGAAGATGGAGGGAGAAAAAATAATCCATAGGATTAAATCACATAATGGCGAACCCTTAGTACAACCTAAAGATATTGATGAGAGATATTTGCAATATTATACAAACTTATACTCTGCTAAAACGACAGAAAACAGGATAGGAATAGAAGCATTTTAAATTAAAATGTAATCTGAATGGGTTCGATTCACAAAATAGAGAATCATTAAATGCTGAAATTTCAGTAAAAGAAATCCAAGAATCTATCAGATCATTAAAAAATGGTAAAACACCGGGACCAGATGGTATTGGCTGAGAATTTTATAAAATATTTTATGATCTGATTGCACCACGCTTGAAGACACTCTATGAATATATTTATACCCAGCAGAAACTACCAGAAACGTTAAATGAATCTATTATAACACTTATACCTAAAATAGACAAAGATCTGGATGAACCAGGATCATTTAGAGCTATAGCTCTTTTAAATACTGATCAAAAGATATTAACTAAAATATTAGCACAAAGGCTAAGTAAAGTTATTAATGAATTAATTCATCCCGATCAAACAGGATTTATACCAAAACGATATTCCTCTTATAACCTGAGACGTTTATTCAATATTATATACTCGAAAAGAGGTATTAATAGTAAGATTAAATGAGAACTTACCAGTTTGAAGTTTGATCTTTATTTTATGAGGAGTCGAGTTGAGGGACTACGTGAATAGAAGCCCGTACAGCCTTTGGTGCGTCAATCTTCAAAGCAGCGGAATGAATTCACAGTTAACAATGACCGAAGTATAACGGTAAGATGATAAAACTAGAACTACCAGATGAGATCTATGAGGGTGGGAGCGGAGGGCACGTAGTCCCTCAACTCGACTCCTCATAAAATAAAGATCAAACTTCAAACTGGTAAGTTCTCATTTAATCTTACTATTTTACTTCGGAGTCACGTGAGTGACTACGTGAAGACTTCAAAGCACTGTGAATTCACGCCGCAGATCGAAATCCGCCGTTCACACTGCCTGGATTGACTCAAAAGTCGTTAACAATCAATCATGGCATCATTAGCACATTTGTTAAATGAATAACAGTTTATTTACAAACAAAATCATAACAAACCCCTCTAACTCAGGGGGAAAGTGTAACAGTACTCAAAACAGAATCAGCAAACATCCCGAGCCTTGAAATCGGCTTGTGATAAAACCTCTGAAAAGTTAGCTCACTGGACCATCCTGCGGCCGCGAGGATATAGTCTATTGGCACGGCCATCGCCCTTGCCGCGGAAGTTGATTGCCGCCCTGGTGGAATGAGATTTGAATTTATCAGTATCAATTCCAGCACTTGCCAGGACCTGCTTTAGCCACCTTGAAATTGTTTGCACGACACCTTACTGTGTGGTTTTTTGTGACTAATAAACAATGCAGACTCTGTTCCTCTCAGAGGTTAAGTAATCTCAATGTAACGAGACAAATGTGGAGACTACACACAAGCGATCATCTGCGGGATATGCTGAAAACACCAATCTTACATCCTGTCTTGCCTCTTCTATTATGTTTAAGCAAATCATCGACATAGAATATAATGGTATCTGCCGACACATGCATTCTATCCAGCCGTAGCTTTTGCAATGTTTGTACACGTTGTGCTGAAACCAAGGCCATAAGCATGACCACCTTAATAGTTAATTTGGCTATAGATAGGCTTGTAACTGGAGCCCACTGGCGAAGAACCATAAGAACCTCACTCACATTCCAAATCTCGGCATACCTGGGTTTAGGAGGATTAGAATTGAAAACTCCCTTCATGAATCGTGAAACTAACGGATGTGTCCCTACTGTATGTAATTCTGCATTCATAGGTAAATAAGAAGACAAAAGCACTTCTGGCTGAATTGATCGCACTATAACTTAATTTTTGGTCGAAATAAAGGTTGACAAAAACTCCAATACGTCCGTGATCCTGCAGTGTGATATACAATATTCTGCTGTAGGCAAAATTGCTACCCACTTCTTTATGTAGGTGAACATATTGCTGCTGTGTACTATCCCTGCAGGCCGACATGAGCACATCCACAGTCCGATGAGACAGTCCTCTCCCCAGGTATGGCCTCCTTAAAATCTGCAAATTAACAGATCAATACGATCATGTAAAGGATGTTGATCCCCAGTGACTGGATTTACCAGTAGATTTTTATTCTTGGGAATAAGCATGTAAGGTTCCCTAGCCATTTGTAATACAACGGGAAACCATGCTTGTGTAGGCCAATCTGGCACTGCCAATACCCCTGAAGCGGAGTCTTCCTTGATCTTTTGCAAACATCTGCTGATGAGACAGAATGGAGGAAATACATACACAAACATTCCCCAATGCAGTGAAAACGCATCCACTGCTACTGCCCCAGGATCTGGTTCCCATGAAACATATCGAGGTAACTGACGATTTAATCGAGATGCAAACAAGTCAATATCTGGCAATCCATACTGAACAATCATTTGGTTAAATACATCCTGATTTAACATCCATTCAATGTTGTCATTAAACTGACGTGATCTAGTGTCAGCTACCGTGTTGAACCTTCCTGGCAAATAAAGTGCTGAAAGCCAGATATTTTGGTCAATACACCAGCTCCAAATCTGGTTAGCCAGTCTATCACAAGACTGTGACTTAACTCCACCCATGTGGTTTACATATGCCACAATGCTGTGGTGTTGTCAATCTGAACCTGCACATGCAGATCCCTCCTTGTAGAAAAATAAGCTTTGAGCCCATACCAGGTGCCCAACAACTCTAAATAATTAATCCCTCTTAGTTGAAGAAGCGATGTCTCATCCACATTCCATCTGCCTCCACAACTAGAAGACATACCTGTTGCACCCCAACCCAGTGCACTTACATCAGTCTGTAATATAAATGGTTCCACCAAAACCTTCCTAAAACTTGTTGAAACATTTGCTATCCACCATTGTATGTCAGCAATTGCCCCAGCTGACAACTGCATAGGCCTATCAAAATGGCCCCTTTGTATTCTCAGTGCCTGTTCCTTTGATCGTTGTAATTGTTGATGATGCAGAGGACCATACTGCACAGCTGGAAATGCTGCCACCAACTTCCCAATTAACCTGGCTACTTGTCTAATTGAAGGCCTTTGTTCTCTAATGAGATTAACACAGTCCTCAATTAACTGATTCAATTTATCCCTGGGCAAAGTCACCAACATGTGATTTGAATTAATGGTAAATCCCAGATAATCAATAATTTGGACTGGTGATAATTTAGATTTATCTGGATGAATCACAAATCCCAATTGCTCAAAAGTGATTTTAACAACTGAAACTCATGATTGAGTTTCAGCATGAGTCTTTCCAACAATCAGAAAATCATCCAAGTAGGCCATTACCACATGCCCCTTAGCTCTAAGTAACGCTAACACAGGTTTTACCAATTTAGTAAATAACCTAGGAGCTGAAGTTAGTCCATTCGGCAATGCCCTGAATTGCCATAGCTGCGTCATCCAATTAAATTTCAAATACCTTCTATCATCCTCATGAATAGACACTGAGTAATACGCATCCTTCAAATCAATAGTTGCCATATAACACCCTTTGGACACTAGATGTTTGGCCGTGATAAAGGTTTCCATTTTGAAATGCCTATAACAAACAAACTCGTTCAAACTTGATAAGTCCAAAATAATTCTACACCCCCCAGTCTTTTAGGATCTGGGAAATATATTTGACACAAATTGTCGACTTTGATAGACAGAAGGCTCAATTACCCCTTTCTTATGCAACGACTGAATCTCTGCTTGAATAAGCAGTTTTTCTTCATCTGGAAAAACAAGTTTACGACTAGGAAAATGTTGATTAGGTAGACTGTCCTTAGAGTAAAATTCAATTTTCACCCCTTCAATACTACTAAGTATGAACAAATCAGATGTCAACTGCTGCCCTTGTTTGAGAAACAATTTTAACCTTCCCCCAATTTGAACAGGAACATCAATTAATTTATCGTCTGTTGATGTTTTTCTTACCTGCATCTTTCCTTGCGGACTTGTTGTCCTCGACCTCTTGTGGAGAAAAGCACCTTCCCCTTCATGCTGGCAGCCTGCCAGTTCCGAAATTGGAAACCTGAACGGCTCGTTCCTTCTCCTGCATCCACATTAGTTCCTTTCCAATATGGAGAAAACCTTTTGCCCTGCTTACCAGCTGGCTTAATGAGGGCCATAGTTTTAACATCTTCATGACAATCGTTGACTCTTTTCGCTAGGTTACCGCCAAACAACAAATTTTGTGGTGGTACAGTGGGTGGTTTGCACAAACTTGCCAAACTTGGATTAAGCACTGGCCTAATAGCAGCCCTCCTGATGTTGTTGATTTCAAAAAACGCACTGCAAAGAAATCCCAGTCCATCCTGGTGTGCGTCAACCACATTGCTTGGGTCAATCACTTTCACCACAGCTGTAATACCTGCTGCCAACAGTTTCAGCACTTTTTGGAACTTCATCTCCTGGGCCCTAGCAGGCATGCCCATCTGTGACCAAATTTGGTGATTAACCACCGGTACCTTCAGGAGATCACAATTAATAGGAGCCTTATAATCTTTTGCTGCTTCCTTCAGAGCTAGCTCCTGTAACTGGTGGGAGAGCATATACTGAATGGCTTCAGCCAATTCCCCATCAATCGCCTCTCCTGCTCTCTAGGCTGAGCAAACTTCCCAGCAATATTCGGGATTACCTCCACTCGAACTTCTTTACTGCTCTCCCCCAGCATAGACTCAGTGTCATCAAACTGCATTGATGGAACATCCTCCTCACAGGCAGGATAGTTCTGCAGCCCTGAAACAGGCGCTGCTAGCACAAGCTCTCCATCAGCCTGGCTTGGGCACCACTCCTCCTCACGGAGCTGGTCCCTGTCGAGCATTCTCTGTAATAAAATCTCGACTTGGGAAAGCCGTGAGCAAACGGACTCTCCAATGGAGGGTAGAACCTCCTGGCCCGACTCATCTACGGGCCTCACAGACTTGCTAGTGGCCTTCCACCCTACTGGCAAGCCTGCACTGCCCCCCGGCAGTGGGTCCGCAACCACTGGCTGTGTAGCCAGCACCGGACCAGGTGTACCAGACGGGCCTCCTTCCCCAACACTCTCCTGGACATTCTCCTTTCTAGCTGCGGAGCGCCTCGCCGACACCTTCTTTACTTTCTGCAACATATCTCCTTCTAACCGTCGCAGAAATGACCTAAGGTAAAAACTTCAACAATCTTACCTCCGTTTTTTAAACTTACCGCTCGGAGGAGCGCTGCTGCTCCAACCGCGACTGCACCAGCGTCTGACGTCATGACGCACCAACGGCTGTACGGGCTTCTATTCACGTAGTCACTCACGTGACTCCGAAGTAAAATAAAGATCTAGTAGTTATTTTGTTAGATGCGGAGAAAGCCTTCGACCAGATGGAATGGTCTTACTTGTTTTTGGTTATGGAAACTTTTAAATTGGGAGAGAAGTTTATTACTTGGGTCAAATTATTATACACTAACCCAACAGCCAGAATAATAACAAATCAAACGCTATCAACTACATTCAGTCTATCTCGAGGCTGTAGACAAGGTTGCCCTTTATCCCCACTACTATTTGCAATAGAACCATTAGCTCAATGTGTGAGATCACATCCTGAAATATATGGGTATGATACCAGAGATACTGAAAATAAAATCTTCCTGTATGCGGATGATGTATTACTTTATGTTACAAAACCGGAAATTAGTATCCAAAATTTATTAAAATTAATAACTGAATTTGGATCTTCTTCAGGATATAGTATTAATTGGAATAAAAGTGAATCATGCCAATAATGGTAAATAACCTACATATATTACAACAATTTCCTTTTAAGATAACAAACGAAAATATTAAATATCTTGGAATTTATGTAACAAAAAGATTCGATTCTTTATTTAAATCCCTCTCTTATTGAATAAATTGAATAAGAACATTTTATATTATACCCACCTCAATGCTAGGTAAAATTAATGTAATAAAAATGATTTTTCTTCCGCAATTACTATATCTTTTCCAATTAATTCCGATATATCTTCCTAAAAATTTCTTTGGGAAGGTGGACTCTTTAGATACCAACTTTATCTGGGATTATAAGAGCCAAAGAATAAATAAAAAACATTTATGTAAATCAAAAATAAATGGAGGTCTAGCACTACCAAACTTTATGTTTTATTACTGGGCAGTTAATATTAAAAATATGCATTTTTAGTTAGTAGAGACAGATAAACAACCAATTTGGTTAAAAATGGAAAAAGAAGATTGTTTGCCTTTTGAAAATAGTTCGATAATATTTGCCAATATTAATTTAGGTAAGAAAACCTATAGTGAAAACCCTATAATAGAAAGTGGAATATGTATCTGGAAACAAATAAAGAAAACATTAAAATTGGAATCTATACCACTAGCCCTTACCATTGTAAATAATGTTACATTTAAACCTTCAATAATGGATAAAGGCTTTTTACAATGGAAAAATAAGGGAATTAATAAGACGGGAGATCTCCACAGGGAAAATTCTTTCCTTTCATTTCAAGAATTACAACAAATTTATGGATTACATTCAAAAGATTATTTTAGATACTTACAAATTAGAGACTATGTAAAAGCAAACACACAGGAAATTAGAAATAGAAAGACAGAAATTTTAGATGAATGTCTAAATAAACATCCGAACACAGAAACATTGATATCATACATTTATAATATCCTATTGGAAAATGATGTCCCATTGACAGAAATATATAGACAATCATGGGAAAACGAATTAGGTCAAATTATTAGACCTGAAGTATGGGATGAACGTTTACAACACATACACCACTGTTTGTTAAATACTAGACACTCTATTATACAATTTAAAATACTACATTACTCAAAATCCAAACTACATAACATTTTTTCAAATGTATCTGCCTAATGTGATAAATGTCAGTACTTAAAAGCTACCTTGACACACTCATTTACAAATTGTGTAAAAATTACAAAATTTTGGATAGAAATATTTAGGATAATTACGAATGTTGTTAATATGAATCTGACAGTGACAAAGTTAATAATACTGGGAATACTGGAAACAGATCAATTAATGACAACGAATCAAAGAATTTTTATTGATTATAGTTTAATAATTGGGAAAAAATTAATATTAACATTCTGGAAAGGTCCTACATCCCCCACAATCAAAATGTGGATTACAGGAATGTCGGAGACACTCCATCTGGAAAGATTGAGGCTCGTCGTAATGGACAGGTTGGATCTTTTCAGAGGAATATGGTCTCCATACATTGAATATCTAAAGGGTCAAAATGGCTCGGTGCGAGAGCCTGACTGAAACCTGAATAATGGAATAACCATATAACATATAACCATATAACAATTACAGCACGGAAACAGGCCCTCTCGGCCCTTCCAGTCCGTGCCGACCATTTGTTTTCCCCTAGTCCCATCTACCTGCACTCAGACCATACCCCTCCATTCCCTTCACGTCCATATACCTATCCACTTTACTCTTAAATGTTAAAATCGATCCTGCCTCCACCACTTCTGCTGGAAGCTCATTCCACACAGCCACCACCCTCTGGGTAAAGAAGTTCCCCCTCACGTTACCCCAAAACGTCTGTCCCTTAATTCTCATGTCATGCCCTCTTGCTTGAATCTTCCCTACCCTCAATGGGAAAAACGTATCCACGTCAACTCTGTCTATCCCTTTCATCATTTTAAAGACCTCAATCAAGTCCCCACTTAACCTTCTGCGCTCCAAAGAATAAAGACCTAACTTGTTCAACCTTTCTCTGTAACATAGTTGCTGGAACCCTGGCAACATTCTAGTAAATCTCCTCTGTACTCTCACTATTTTGTTGACATCCTTCCTATAACTAGGCGACCAAAATTGTACACCATACTCCAGAATTGGTCTTACCAATGCCTTGTACAATTTTAACATTACTTCCCTACTCCTATATTCAATGCTCTGATTTATAAAGGCCAGCACACCAAAGGCTTTCTTTACCACCCTATCTACATGCAATTCCACCTTCAGGGAACTATGCACAGTTATTCCTAGATCCCTCTGTTCCGCAGCAATAGATGAAGAAATACGTATAACAAATCATGGATATATCTCCAACGATGGATAACGTTTTAATACTCTATTCACTTTATTTTTGATTTTTTATCTCTATATTATTTTTCTCTATCTTTTCTTACTTATTAAAAAAAATGTATAGAAATATAAATGTCTTAAATGTTAATATCAATAACATTATGAATGTATGTAAGAAGTAGTTTCTGTTAATATGTATTTACAACTAATACAAATATTTGGGTACCTGGCTCCCCAAAGTCCGTGCAGGCTTACCTCCACTATCGCCCAATCTTCTTCGTGGAGGTGCATGGTCGGCAGCTGCCAGAGCTAAGCTAACCGACCGTCTACTGCTGCCACTGACGCCCTTGACCGCAGCCTGACGAGGTGTTATGCCGGCAGCTCCTGCTCCTGCAGGGCTGCTCGATGCAGCAGTAGCTCTGCCAGACTGCCCTACGGCAGATATCCCCGGCAGCTGTACGTGGCGTGCCGCGGCTGCAGGGCTCCCCTTAGAGCAGCCGTTCCGCGGCCCGGCCCCCATGGATCCACAGCATCACGAGGTGATGCCGCTGTCGGCGAGCGAGGCACTTCGGCACGTACCTAATTGCTCCCCCGCTTGCTAGGGTATGGGGGCACGAAGTCTGGGTCTGAAATTTCCGGCTCCAGTGCGGACATCCATTCGGGAGATAAGTCGGGCGCTGGTGTAACGGAAGCACCCGATTTCCGCACCTTCACCCCCGGCCGTCCGGATGCTGCCGGTGGTGCTCGCAGCTCCAGAGAAAGTGGCCGCTGGCTTGTGGCGTCCGCAGCTCTTGGGAAGTTATCCTTGCCCTTTCCTGTTGCCGTTGCCTTCCATCCTGCAACCAACAAAAGGTTAGTGTACTTACCTTGACTGCGTTTTTGAAGGAGCTGTGGAGAGAGCGCACTCCCCCCCCCCCCAGCTTGTCGATAGCAAATGCGTGCGACGATATGTCGCGCATGCGTGTTGGCGGGGTCTTCATGAAATCACTCACGTGTCTCCGAAATAAAATGTGGATAAATGTGAGGTTATCCATTTTGGTGCCAAGTTGGGAAAAGGAAAAGAACAACGGGATCTGGGGGTCCTTGTTCATCAGTCAATGAAAGTAAGCATGCAGGTACAGCAGGCAGTGAAGAAAAACAAGAGGATTGGAGCAAAGAGGTCCTTCTGCAGTTGTATAGGGTCCTAGTTAGACCACATCTGGAGTATTGTATGCAGTTTTGGTCCCCTAATTTAAGGAAGGACATTCTTGCTATTGAGGAAGTGCAGCGTAGGTTTACAAGGTTCATTCCCGGGATGGCTGGATTGTCATATTCTGAGAGAATGGGGCGACTGGGCTTGTGTTTAGAAGGATGAGAGTGGATCTTATTGAAACATATAAGATTATTAAGGGTTTGGACATGCTAGATGCAGGAAACATGTTCCCGATGTTGGGGGAGTCCAGAACCAGGGGACACATTTTAAGAATAAGGGGTAAGCCAGTTAGAATGGAAACAAAGAAACACTTTTTCTCACAGAGAGTTGTGAGTCTGTGGAATTCTCTGCCTCAGAGGGTGGTGGAGGCCGGTTCACTGGATACTTTCAAGAGAGAGCTAGATAGGGCTCTTAAAGATAGCAGAGTCTGGGGATATGGGGAGAAGGCAGGAGCGGGGTACTGATTGGGAATGATCAGCCATGATCACATTGAATGGTGGTGCTGGCTTGAAGAGCCGAATGGCCTACTCCTGCACCTATTGTCTATTGTCTATTGTATTCGACAAGATTCCGCATGGTAGTCTGCTCTGGAAGTTGAGATCCCATGGGATTCAAGGAGAGATGGCCAAATGGATAGAAAATTGGCTTCATGGAAGGAAGTAGAGGGTAATGGTGGAAGGTTAATTTTTGGACTGGAGGCCTGTGACTATTGATGAGCCTCAGGGTTTGGTGCTGGGCCCATTGCTGTTTGCAATCTATATCAATGATTTGGATGAGAACGTATATGGCATGATTAGCAAGTTTGCAGATAGCACCAAAGTGGGTTGTATTGTAGATAGTGAAGATGGTTGTCAGAAATTGCAGCAGGATCTTGATCGCTTGGGCAGGTGGGGTGAGGAATGGTTGATGGAATTTAATGCAGAGAAATGTGAGGTTTTGCAATTTGGGAGCACTAACATGGGCAGAACCTATACAGTGAATGGTAGGGCTCTGGGGAGTGTTGTGTCGCAGAGGGGCCTAGTAGTTCAGGTACAGTTGATTGAAAGTGGCATCACAGGTAGATAGGGTGGTGAAAAAGGCTTTTGGCATATTGGCCTTCTTCAGTCAGAGTATTGAGTATAGAGGTTGGGAGGTCATGTTGTACTTGTATAAGACATTGATGAGGCAGTGTTTAGATTATTGTGTTCAGTTTTGGGCACCATGTTATAGGAAAGATTTTATCAAGTTGGAAAGGGTACAGAGATTTGCGAGGATGATGCCAGGACTCAAGGACCTGAGCTACAGCGAGAGGTTGAGCAGGCTAGGACACTATTCCTTGAAGCACAAGAAGATGAGGGGTGATGTTATAGAGGTGTACAAAAGCATGGGAGGAAGAGATAGAAACATAGAAACATAGAAAATAGGTGCAGGAGTAGGCCATTCGGCCCTTCGAGCCTGCACCGCCATTCAATATGATCGTGGCTGATCATCCAACTCAGTATCCCTTACCTGCCTTCTCTCCATACCCCCTGATCCCTCTAGCCACAAGGACCACATCTAACTCCCTCTTAAATATAGCCAATTAACTGGCTTCAACTACCTTCTGTGGCAGAGAATTCCACAGATTCACCACTCTCTGTGTGAAAAATGTTTTTCTCATCTCGGTCCTAAAAGATTTCCCCCTTATCCTTAAACTGTGACTCCTTGTCCTGGACTTCCCAACATCAGGTACAATCATCCTGCATCGAGCCTGTCCAACCCCTTAAGAATTTTGTAAGTTTCTATAAGATCCCCCCTCAATCTTCCAAATTCTAGCGAGTACAAGCCGAGTCTATCCAGTCTTTCTTCATATGAAAGTCCTGACATCCCAGGAATCAGTCTGGTGAACCTTCTCTGTACTCCCTCTATGGCAAGAATGTCTTTCCTCAGATTTGGAGACCAAAACTGTTTGCAATACTCCAGGTGTGGTCTCACCAAGACCCTGTACAACTGCAGTAGAACCTCCCTGCTCCTATACTCAAATCCTTTTGATATGAATGCTAACATACCATTTGCCTTCTTCACTGCCTGCTGCACCTGCATGCCTACTTTCACTGGCTGGTGTACCATGACACCCAGATCTCGTTGCATCTCCCTTTTTCCTAATCGGCCACCATTCAGATCATGTAGACGCATAGAGTCTCTTACCCAGAGTAGGGGAATCGAGAACCAGAGAACATAGGTTTAAGGTGAGGGGGAAAAGATTTAATAGGAACCTGAGGAGTAACCTTTTCACACCTGGGGTCGTGGGTGTAGGGAATGAGCTGCCAGAGGAGATAGTTAAGGCAGGTACTATTGCAACGTTGAAGAAATATTTAGACAGGTACATGAATAGAACAGGTTTAGATGGATATGGGCCAATCACCGGCAGGTGGGACGAGTATAGATGGGACATGTTGGCCAGTGTGAGCAAGGGGCTGAAGGACCTGTTTTGGGGTTGTATGACTCTATGACTCATGTGACCAGCTACTGAGCCTTCCAGTTCTTGATCATTCCCTCTAAACCTTAATGTTTCTATCACAAGGTCTAAAGCTCTGCAAACCTTCCTTCAGATCTTATTTCACCAAGCTTTTGGTCTCTGCTCCTGATCGTAGTGTTGGATTTTGTTGACAATCATCCAGGATATGATTCACCGCATTAGAGCTGCTGAGTAAATGCGGAGTAAATGTTGTTTGAGGTCAGCTACTGTTGGGAATTTTCAGTACAGCAAACAGAAGGTAGGAGAAAATTAAGTTTAGCTGGTGTAGCTTTACACCACAGAGATAATAACAATAAAAGATGTCACCAACTTCTATCTCTGGGCTCCAAAGACTTGGACAACATTGCATTTAAGAAGCCAGAGCAAATAATCATCACTCTCCGTAGCATCACCACAGGCAGTGAAGCTTCCTGCAATATATTTTTTCGGTTACTGTGTTTGCTGCTAAACCAGCTAACAGGTGGTAACATTTACTGGGCCACTTATAACCCCATATCCAGATATTCATTTCTAAAGAGGCTGCCATTGCCTGATGCATTCAGCATTGTGGTTGAATTATTAGAACTCGTCTCCATAGATGATGATCCATTGCTCCAGAATGGTGAGCTTTCATCCCACTACAGGTGGGGAATTTAAATACACGTAAAAAGGAAATCTCGGAATAAAACCTCTGGATTAAAAAAAACATCCAACTGATGCCGTTGAGGGAAACAAATCTGCTATCCTTACTTGGAGAGGCCTAGTCGTTTGAAAGCAGCCAATCCGTACAATAGTTTTCAGGACATTTGATGAGATTATAGTTTCATAGAGTCATGCAGTATGGACACAATCCCTTCAGCCCAACTTACCCATGGCAACCAACATGCCCCATCTACACTAGTCCCACTTTCCTGAGTTTGGCGCATATCCCTGTAAACCTTTCCTATCCATGTACCTGTCCAAATCGCTTTTAAATGTTGTTATAGGACCTGCCTCAACTACCTCCCCTGGCAGTTCATTCCAAACACCCACCACTCTCTTTGTAAAAAAATTCCCCTCAGGTTCTTATTAAATCTTTCCCCTATGACATTGAACATATGCCAGCTGATTCCTGAATACCCGATTCTTAGTAAAATACCCCGTTTATTCACCCTATCTATTGCCTTCATTATCTTATTTACCTTTATAAGATCACCTCTCATTCTCCAGCACTTCAAGGTATAAAGACCTAGTTTACCCAACCTCTCCCGATAGCTCATGTGCTCAAGTCCTGGCAACATCTTCACAAATCTTGTGTAAGAAGGAACTGCAGATACTGGTTAACACCAAAGATGCCACAAAAATGCTAGAGTAATTCAGGCAGCATCTCTGGAGAAAAGGAATACATGATGTTTGAGGTCGTAACCCTTCATCATTGCCAGTCTGTGTTTACCCACTGAGTTACAATAGCATTTGTGTCTATCCTCATTAATCTTCTTCGCACACTTTCCAGCTTAACATCATCCCTATCGCAGGGGTAACCAAAACTGAATGCAATACTCCAATTATGGCCTTATAGAACTGCAACATAACATCCTAATCATGTGAGTTCCCCCCTTCTGTCATTGATGAGGCTCTCACATGTGTCTCTTCTGTGTTTCGTAGTTCTACTCGTGCTTGCAGTTGTATGATTCCGACTGCAGTTGTACAGGGCCCTGGTGAGACCATACCTGGAGTATTGTGTGCAGTTTTGGTTCCCTAATTTGAGAAAGGATATTCTGGCTATTGAGGGAGTGCAGCGTAGGTTCACCAGGTTAATCCCGGGATGGCGGGACTGGCATATGATGAAAGAATGGGTCGACTGGGCTTGCATTCACTGGAATTTAGAAGGATGAGAAGATCTTATAGAAACATTTAAAATTGTAAAGGAATTGGACAGGCTAGATGCAGGAACAATGTTTCCGATGTTGGGGGAGTCCAGAACCAGGGGTCACAGTTTAAGACCCAGAGACTCGTGAACCTGTGGAATTCTCTGCCACAGAAGGCAGTCGAGGCCAATGCATTGGATGTTTTCAAGAGAGAGTTAGATTTAATAGTGAGATTAAATGTGAACTTACCAGTTTGAAGTTTGATCTTGATTTTATGAGGAGTTACGTTGGTGATTACGTGAAGAACCCCGTCCATGCTGCATGCACGTCAATCTTCAAAGCAGTGGTATGAAATCACAAATAACAATCACCGGTGACAGAGTAAGATGCTTGACTCGGGAACTACCAGATGATCTTTATGAGAGAGGGTTGGGCCTGGCGGACACGTAATCACCAATGTAACTCCTCATAAAATCAAGATTAAACTTCAAACTGGTAAGTTCTCATTTAATTTACTATTTTACTTCGGAGTCACGTGAGTGATTCCGTGAAGAGTTCGAAGCATCGTGCTTTCATGCCGCAGATTGAAATCTCGGTGTCTCACTGCATCGATTGACTCAGGATGAGTGAATAATCAAAAATGCATTAAGCATGATGTTGATTCAAATGTATAATGGTTTACGTTAATAAAGAAATCAATAGCTACCCCTGTAAATCAGGGGAGGCTAAAGTGGATGCAAAATAGAATGGGCAAAACCCCGGGTCAGTAACCGGCCTATGGAAAAACATTTAAAATTAATTTAGTTGACCATCCTGCGGTCGCGAGGATATGGTCGATGGGCATGTCCATTGCCCTGGCCGCTGACGTTGATGCTGACCTGGTGGAATGAGATATACAATCATCAGTGTTAATACTTGCATAACCCAGAACCTGCTGCAGCCACTTTGAAATAGTCTGAACCGACCTTCCTTTGTGTAGTTGTTTGTTGATTAATAAACAATGCTGATTCCACACTTCTTAGGATTTTGATGGCCTTGATTTAATATAGCAAGCCTGCCCTCCCACATAGGCGTGAGACCATGGGGTATCCGAAATGATCTTAAATCCTGCCACCCCTGGACTGCTCTGCTTGTGTAGATCAGAATGTAAAATAAAATAGTAAGATTAAACGAGAACTTAGCAGTTTGAAGTTTGATCTTTATTTTATGAGGAGTTGCGATGAGGGATTTCGTGAAGACCTCGCCAGCATGCATGCGCGACATTCTTCAAAGCAGCGGTGTGGAATCACAGAATTAAACAACAATGACTAATATAGTAAGATTGAAGAGACTCTATTTACCAGTTGACTTTATAGTAGAGGGTTGGGAGCGGAGGGCACGAAATCCCTCATCGCGATTCCTCATAAAATAAAGATCAAACTTCAAACTCGTAAGTTCTCGTTTAATCTTACTATCTCATTTCGGAGTCATGTGAGTGACTTCATGAAGATTTCAAAGCTCTGTGTTTACATGCCCTGGATCACGTCCATGCTCACACACTGCCACAATTCTGATGGAAGGAGTATGTTAACGTATTTCAGACTTGACAAGCTGAAAAAATAATGTAGTATTTATTAACACAGGATATAATAGTAAGATTAAACGAGAACTTACCAGTTTGAAGTTTGATCTTTATTTTATGAGGAGTCGAGTTGAGGGACTACGTGAATAGAAGCCCGTACAGCCGTTGGTGCGTCAATCTTCAAAGCAGCGGAATGAATTCACAGCTAACAATGACCGAAGTATAACGGTAAGATGATAAAACTAGAACTACCAGATGAGATCTATGAGGGTGGGAGCGGAGGGCACGTAGTCCCTCAACTCGACTCCTCATAAAATAAAGATCAAACTTCAAACTGGTAAGTTTCTCGTTTAATCTTACTATTTTACTTCGGAGTCACGTGAGTGACTACGTGAAGACTTCAAAGCACTGTGAATTCACGCCGCAGACTCAAATCCGACGTTCACACTGCCTGGATTGACTCAAAAGTCGTTAACAATCAATCATGCATCAGTAATACATTTGTTAAATGGAATAACAGGTTATGTACTAACAAATCATAACAAACCCCTCTAACTCAGGGGAAAAGTGTAACAGTACTGACACCAGAATCAGCAAACACCCCGAGCCTTGAAATCGGCTTGTGACAAAACCTCTGAAATTAGCTCACTGAACCATCCTGTGGCCGCGAGGACCTTGAAATAGTTTGCACCGACACCTTACTGTGTGGTTTTTTGTGACTAATAAACAAAGCCAACTCTATTCCTCTCAGAGGTTTAGTAATCTCAATGTAACGAGATAAATGTGAGACTATACAGAAGCGATCATCTGCGGGGTATGCTGAAAACACAATCTTACATCCTGTCATGCCTCTTTTATTATGTTTAAGCAAATCATAGACATAAAATATAATGGCATCAGCCGACACATGAATTCTATCTAGCCGTAGCTTTTGCAATGTTTGTACACGTTGGGCTGAAACCAACACCAGAAGCATGACCACCTTCATAGTTAATTTGGCTATAGATAGGCTTGTAACCGGAGCCCACTGGCGAAGAAGCATAAAAACCTCACTCACATTGCAAATACCGGCATACCTGAGTTTAGGAGGATTAGAATTGAAAACTCCCTTCATGAATCGTGAACTAACGGATGTGTCCCTACTGTATGCAATTCTGCATTCATAGGTAAATAAGAAGACAGAGCACTTCTGGCTGAATTAATTGCACTGTAACTTAATTTTTTGGTCAAAATAAAGAGTTGACAAACTCCAATACATCCGTGATCCCTGCCGTGTGATATACAATATCCTGCCGTAGGCAGAATTGCTCCCACTTCCTTATATAGGTGATATATTGCTGCTGTGTACTATCCCTGCAGGCCGACGTGAGAACATCCACCGTCCGATGAGACAGTCCTCTCCCCAGGTATGGCCTCCTTAAAATCTGCAAATTAACAGATCAATACGATCCTATAAAGGATGTTGATCCCCAGTGACTGGATTTACCAGTAGATTTTTATTCTTGGGCATAAGCATGTAAGGCTCCCTAGCCATTTGTAATACAACGGGAAACCATGCTCGTGTAGGCCAATTTGGCACTACCAATACCCCTGAAGCGGTGTCCTCCTTGATCTTTTGCAAACATCTGCTGATGAGACAGAATGAAGGAAATACATACACAAACATTCCTCCCCCAATGCAGCGAAAATGCATCCACTGCTACTGCCCCAGAATCTGGTTACCATGAAACATATCTAGGTAACTGATGATTTAATCGAGATGCAAACAAGTCAATATCTGGCAATGCATACTGATCAATCATTTGGTTAAACACATCCTGATTTAACATCCATTCAATGTTGTCATTAACTGATGTGACCTCTTCCTGGCAAATAAAGTGCTGAAAGCCAGATATTTTGGTCAATACACCAGCTCCAAATCTGGTTAGCCAGTCTATCACAAGACTGTGACTTAACTCCACCCATGTGGTTTACATATGCCACTGCTGTGGTGTTGTGAATCTGAGCTGCACATGCAGATCCCTCCTTGTAGAACAATAAGCTTTGAGCCCATACCAGGTGCCCAACAACTCTAAATAATCAATCCCTCTTAATTGAGGAAGCGATGTCTCATCCACATTCCATCTGCCTCCACAACTAGAAGACATATCTGTTGCACCCCAACCCAGTGCACTCACATCAGTCTGTAATATCAGTGATGGTGATTCCACGAAACCTTCCTTAAATTTTTTTGAAACATGTACTATCCACCATTGTATGTCAGCAATCGCCCCAGCTGACAACTGCATAGGCCTATCAAAAATAGCCCCTTTGTATTCTCAGTGCCTGTTCCTTTGATGGTTGTAATTGTTGATAATGCAGAGGACAATACTGCACAGCTGGAAAAGCTGCAACAACTTCCCAATAAAACAGGCTACTTGTCTAATCGAAAGGCCGTTGTTCTCCAACGAGATTAACACAGTCCTCAATTAACTGATTCAATTTATCCCTGGGTAAAGTTACCAACATGTGATTGGAATTAATGGTAAATCCCAGATAATCAATAATTTGGACTGGTGATAATTTAGATTTACCTGGGTGAATAACAAATCCCATTTGTTCAAAAGTGATTTTAACAACTGAAACTGATGATTGAGTTTCAGCATGAGTCTTTCCAACAACCTGAAATCATCTAAATAGGCCATTACCACATGCCCCTGAGCTCTAAGCAATGCTAACACAGGTTTTACCAATTTAGTAAATAATCTAGGAGCTGAAGTTAATCCATTCGGCAATGTCCTGAATTGCCACAGCTCAGTCATCCAAATAAATTTCAAATATCTTCTATCATCACCATGAATAGACACTGCGTAATACGCATTCTTTAAATCAATGGTTGCCATTTAATACCCTTTGGACACTAGATGTTTGCACGTGGTAAAGTTCTCCATTTTGAAATGCCTATAACAAACAAATTTGTTCAAATTCGATAAATCCAGAATAATTCTACATCCCCCAGTCTTTTTAGATCTGGGAAATATACTTGACAGAAATTGTTGACTTTGATAGACAGAAGGCTCAATTACCCCTTCTGATGTAACGACTGCCTTCAATACACTAAGTATGAACAAATCTGATGTCAACTGCTGCCCATTGTTTGAGAACAATTTTAACCTTCCCCAATTTGAACAGGAACATCAGTTAATTCATCGTCTGTCAAATGTTATATTCCTTACCAGCATCTTTCCTTGCGGCCTTGTTGTCCTCGACTTCTTGTAGAGAACATTTTTTTTGCCTTGCTTCCAGCTGGCTTAATGAGGGCCATGGTTATAACAACCTCATAACAGTCTTTGACCCTTTTTGCAAGTTACCACCAAACAACAGATTTCGTGGTGGTACACTGGTCGGTTTGCACAACTCGCCAAATTCGGGTTAGCACTGGCCTAATAGCGGCCCTCCCGACATTATTAATTTCAAAATGCATTACAAAGGAGTCCCAGTTCATCCTGGTGTGCTTCAACCATATCATTTGTATCAATAACTTTCACCACAGCTGTAATACCTGCTTACAACAGTTTAAGCACTTTTTTAAAACTTCATCTCCTGGGCCCTAGCAGGCAAACCCATCTATGCAAATTTGGTGATTAACCACCGGTACCTTCAGGAGATCACAATTAACAGGAGCTTTATAGTTTTTTGCTACTTCATCCATAGCTAGCTCCTGTAACTGGTGGGAGAGCATATACTGAATGGCTTCGGCCAATTCTACATCAATCGCCTTTCCTGCCTCTCTACACTCAGCAAACTTCCCAGCAATGTTCGGAATTACCTCCAATCGAACACCTTGCTCTCCTCCAGCATAGAAACAGTGTCAGCAAACTGCCCTGATAGAACATCCTCCTCACAGGCAGGATAGTTCTGCAGCCCTGAAACAGGTGCTGCTAGCACAAGCTCTCCATCAGCCTGGCTTGGGCATCACTCCTCCTCACGGAGCTGGAACATCCTCCTCACAGGCAGGATAGTTCTGCAGCCCTGAAACAGGTGCTGCTAGCACAAGCTCTCCATCAGCCTGGCTTGGGCATCACTCCTCCTCACGGAGCTGGAACATCCTCCTCACAGGCAGGATAGTTCTGCAGCCCTGAAACAGGTGCTGCTAGCACAAGCTCTCCATCAGCCTGGCTTGGGCACCACTCCTCCCCCACGGAGCTGGTCCCTGTCGAGCATTCTTTTGAAATAGAATCTCGACGTGGGAGAGCCGTGAGCAAACGGACTCTCCTATGGAGGGTATAACCTCCAGGCCCGACTCATTTACGGCCACAGAGACTTGCCAGTGGCCTTCCACCCTACTGACAAGCCTCCACTGCCCCCCGGCAGTGGGTCCGCAACCACTGGCTGTGTAGCCAGCACCGGACCAGGTGTACCAGACGGGCCTCCATCCTCAACACTCTCCTGCCACTTTACCTTTCTACCCCCGGAGCGCCTCGCCGACACCTTCTTTTCCCTTTCTGCAACATATCTACAAAAACTCCCAACCGTTGCAGAAAAAGACCTGTGGTAAAGTATTTCAACAAACCTTACCTCGTTTCAACTTGTTAACGAAAACTGCTGGAGAATGGAGGGTGAAGTCTGAAGAAGGGTCTCGACCCGAAACGTCGCCCATCTCCTTCGCTCCTTAGATGCCGCTGCACCCGCCGAATTCTCCAGCTTTTCCATGTAACCCGCGGTTTAAACTTACCGCTCGGAGGAGCGCTGCTGCTCCCCCCGCCCGACTGCACCAGCGTCTGACGTCATGACGCACCAACGGCTGTACGGGCTTCTATTCACGTAGTCACTCACGTGACTCCGAAGTAAAATCAAAAACCTCTCACTCGGGGATAAACATTTCTTGGTGATGTTAATCCGGCTGCAGTAGGCCTCCCATTTCCTGATTTGGGTGAGGTACTGTCGTCTAGTGGATTCTCTGCACGATGCTGCAATGGTGTCCATGGTCCTTGGTGTTAGTCCGTATTGCAGGAGTGGCCTCTTCAGAGCCTGCAGGCCAACAGGTTCAGATGACCATGGCACGGATGGTATTCCCCTGTAGTGGGGTTAGTCACCAAATCCGGGCACTTGTTAATATGTGCCCATGGTTCTTTAATCATCTCAAGGACCATTGGATACCATGGTTGTGTAGGCCAGTCGGGTTTTATTAAGATGCTTGTTGCAGAATCTGATTTTATTTTCTGCAACACCCGACTGATGAGTCAAAATGGAGGAAATGCATAGAAAAACCATTTCCCCCAGTGCAGCGGGAAAGCGTCCATCGCTACTGACCCAGAATCTGGTTCCCAAGATACATATGTTGGTATCTGATCTGGACAATCTGGACGCAAAAAGGTCGATATCTGGTGTTCCAAATTCGGCGATAATTTTAGCAAATATTTGGGGATTCAACATCCACTCAATGTTATCATTGAACACACGTGACCTGGTATCCACCACTGTATTCAGCTTACCTGGAAGGTAGGTAGCTGATATCCAAATATTTCTTTCTATGCACCAGAGCCAGATTGAGTTTGCCAATTCATCACAAGATATTGACTGGATACCACCCATATGATTTAAGTATGCCACCACAGTGGTGTTATCTATTTGAAGACAGACATGCATATGACGTAAATTCATGCAATAAGCTCGTAGTCTGTGAAATTCTCCTAGCATCTCCAAATAGTTTATCCCTTGTGATAATAGAAGGGTAGATTTGTGTAAATCCCATCTACCGCCACAACTGGAAGTAGTGTCGGTAACTCCCCAGCCTTGGGCGCTTGCGTCAGTTTGTACCACGACTGACGGGTTCGGTACAATAATGGGATTGAATGAGTCACGAATATTATCAATCCACCATTGTAGCTCAACTTTTGCCTTGATTGGCAGCTGCATAGGTCTATCAAAATGTCCAGCAATTGTTTGTAATGCTGAAAGTTTTGTTCTTTGCAAATTTTGATAGTGTAGAGGGCCAAATCGTGCAGTTGGAAATGTAGCTACTAATTTCCCAATTGCCTTAGCAACATGTCTCATTGTTTGGTTACCTGGTGCAAACAAGGTTGTTACATGCTTCAATAACATCCATTGCCTTGTTATCTGGGATGGTAACAATCATTTGATTGGTGTTAATTGTGAACCCCAGATAGACCATGACCTGTGAAGGGTAGAACTTAGATTTGTCTGGATGGATGACAAACCCTAATTTTTGAAACAATGTCTTAGTAGCTGCTACTGCTAAATTTGTCGATTCCATGGTCTTCCCCACAATCAAGATGTCGTCTAAATATGCCATGACAATATGGTTTTGTTTCCTCAGGGATGCCAATACTGGTTTCAAAATTTTTGTAAATAACCTAGGGGCTGTTGTAAGCCCATTAGGTAGGGCTCTATATTGCCATAGCTGATCCATCCAAACAAACTTCAAGAACTTTGGGTGATGTTTCTGTATGGATACTGAATAGTATGCATCTTTTAAATCGATGTATGCCATGAAGCACCCTTTGGAAATCAGTGATTTAGCTGTTTCAAATGTGTCCATTTTAAAATGGGTATATTTTACAAAAGTATTCAAATGGGTTAAATCAATAATAATCCGACATCCACCATCTTTTTTAGTTTTGGTAAAGATGTTGGATACAAACTCAAGAAGGTTTGTGCATCGTTTTCTCTATCACCCCTTTTGCATGTAGCATCAACATTTCCTTGTCCTTCTGCTATTTCCTTATGGGAAAGTGCAAATTTCCGGTCTGGTACATGTTGAGGCAGGGGAAGTTGTTCATTTATGAATTCAATTTCATACCTCTGAATAATTTGTAAAATAAACGAGTCTAAAGTTATAGAGCTCCATGCATCCCAGAATAAATGTAATCTCCCACCAACTTGTGAGGTTAAACATGCAGCACTTGCATGAGAAACAGACCCCCTTACCTCCATGGTTACCGGCGGGGCCTGACGTTCTGGGTTTTGGCTCTCCGTTGTGTTGCTGGATTGTGGGGTTGGCGCATCTTCCACGCCGGTCGCTGTTGGCCCAGCCCAAAAAAAGGTTTTTGTTGTTGGGGTGCGGCCGGCATATAGGTCTTTGCTGATCGTTCAGGTGGTCCCCGAGGTCTTACATATGGTGTTTGTCTGCACACTGCCGGCCTGCTGGAGGGAGGTGGTTTCATCAAACCGACTGCCTTCGCCTCCTCATCCAGGTCCTTGACCTGTTTGGGCAGGTCCTCACCGAACAGCTGTCTTGGTGGTGGCATCGCAGATGCCTTGCACAACCCCGCAAACTTGGGTTTGAGAGTCAGCTTGATGGAGAGTTTCTGGAAAGCGTTGATTTCGTATTGTGTGTTACACAATAACGCAAGAGCATCTTCCTGCTCCTCCGTCATCTCCGTGCCATCAACCAATCTGCAAAGGCAGTGATTCCCAACGTCAACATTTTCAGGATCTTTTGTAGTTTGAGTTCCTGTGCCCTTATTCCTGGACTGATGTTGCCCCAGATGGGCCTGTTGACTGTCGGTACATTCAATGTTAGGGGCCTTGTATTTGTTCATTGCCTCTGTTAGGACCTGATCCTGCAGCTGGTGTGTAGTGAGGTAGTCAATGCTAGCCGCTAGTTTGGGCTACAATGGCTGTCCTGAGTGCTTTGGCTGGGCAAATTTGGAAACCACATCCAGAAGTTCCTCTTGTGGTTTCTCGGGTGCTGCAGGTCCCTGCGCCATTCCTTCTTCCACGTCAGCCAGTTGCTGACCCCTGGCACTTCCCACCAATGACGGGACATGCTGGGTGGCCCATATGCATGACTCCCGGTCCTGCTGCTGGAGATTTTGCTCTTGGAGTCGCTCCATCATGCGCTCCATTCGGGCCATGTGACCGCCGCCGCTATCTGCGGACAACAAGTCGACTTCCTCAGGTTCTCATGAACTACTGAGGCTTCTGTCATTGGCCCGCACCTCGTCGAGGTGATGTCTAGGGTGCATAGGCAGGATGATGCTGCCTGCCGCTCCAGCGGGGCTTTGCGACCCCCGCGCGAACATGCCGCTAGTCCGCAGTCTTCCGGACTGTGGCGGCCCGCCTGTCTGGAAAGACATGTGCGGTGTGGAGCCGATTCCAGCCGCCGAAGTGGGGTTCACCGACGTCCGTGCTTGCCGCCTGTCCTCCCACGGGACAAAGGCGACGTTCGGTCACGTCCAGCCGCTAACGCGGGGTGCGGTGACCGAGATGATATACCACCGGCCCACTATCTGGCAGGCTCCTCCGGTGGCAAGTCGACGTCGGCCGCTGCAGTGGGGCTCTCCGACTTTCGTGCGGTTCTTCCCCTGGCCCGCCCTCTGGTGACCTGTATAGGAGGAGAGACAGAATGTGCCGCTGAGCGGGTAACACATTTACGCACCTTTTTCCCACTGTCCCAATGCTTAGGTGACAGTGGTAGGGTCTTCCCTACCCTGCTCCTGCGCAGTGCTCTTACCACTATGCAGCTCAATGGATAGCTGTGGTGGAGAATCGGGTCCTGGTAAAGTAGGGCTCCCCGACTTCCGAGTCCTTTTCCCGACCCGACGAGCAGGTGCTGCCGTTGTAGCGGGCAGCTCCGGGGAATGCAGCCGTTGACTTCTGCAGAAGTCCTGCGGCTGGAGGTAATTTTTGAACTCATTTCCATCGTCCCTGTGAACAAATAAATTCTATTCACTGGAACAAACCAACTCAAGGTTAGTTCCTCTTACCTGAGCGGTCCTTTTAGGAGCGCACTCCCCCCACCCCCCCAGCCGTCGACTGCAACTGCGAGTGACGACATGTCGCGCATGCGTGCTGGCGGGGTGTTCATGAAGTCACTCACGTGACTCCGAAATGTAATGGCACCTACAGCCAATTCCATCCTGTCTAGCCACAACGTTTGCAATGTTTGCCGTTGTGCTGATATTAGTGTCATAACTAAGGATGTAGCTTGGTGAAGTAATGTTAACACATTTTCAATAACCAACTGCATATTCTTGTAGTGTGAGAACTTCTGTCAAGATCTCTTTAACAACTCAATATCCGGGTTGAACCTGACAGAGTGGTTCCCGTTTGTTGCAGCTGTAGTGGCTCTAGAACTGAATTATTGTCAAATACCATTTAAAAATGAAATGAAAAATGTCAGTAACCTGTACCGTATTAAATGTAACATTAGCATTTAAACAAAATCACTTCCGATCCCCTCAATAGGAATGTACTGCTTTTATGGGTGCTATCCCTGCACTCTGCAGTGAGCACATTCATGGCTTGATGTGACAAGCTGAGCCATAAGTCAATCCATTCAAAATGTGCAACTCAATAATTGTTTTATTATGCAAAAGGCCCGTCTCCTGAACCATAGTTGAACAAGCAGGTTTTTGTTTTTTTGAATAACCGTATACCGTTGTATTATTATGCCTGATGAAGCAGGCAATATGACTGCTTAGCCAGTCCGACAGTATGAACCCAAGCGAGGTCTTGCTGACTGTTTTAAGACCCGGCTAATGAGGCAAAAAATGGAGGAAGACATAAAAGAACATTCCTCCTTTTGTAGCGAGAATGTATTTCTCCGCACTGTTGGGCCAATAGCCCCTTACCCATAGGGTGAATCTAGTGTATATATTTAGTTGATACCAACAATTGAAGAATTGGTAACTCATGCAAATCTCCAATATCTCTAACTAGAGATAGTATTCGGAACTTCTCACCTTAGAGTCCTTAGCATCAGTTTGTAATAATTGAATTCGACTGACCAAACTACTGGAGCACGTTCAAGTTCAAATGAGTTTATTGTCATGTTCAGCAATGCTGAATACTGTTTTTTCATCATTGTGACTGAGGTAGCTTCAGCTGACAATAACATAAGGTTGTTAACAATGGTCTACATGTCCTTTGAGAGGTTGTTACTTTGCACGATATCAGTACCTTGATTGGCTCAGCTGAAACACAACTACTATATTGCCAATTACTCTTGATGAAATAAAAGTCCGTTTTATAACAGGTTGCTATTAACTACAATCTCTAGCCACAGGGCGGAGTCATAGGCTAATTAATAATTAAAGGTAAATCCCAATGACCAACGAACAGTTTATCCCATTCCGCAATGTTTTACTGTTATCAGTACATTTATATTGTCTATGATAACCTCTGTAATGGGAATTGCATAGCATGGATCTTTGAGACCCTTATGGATCTGTTGTTAGTCAGGAAAATAAGTTTTCACATTCGGAAAGTTCATATGCCCGACACTCTCCATTTTTCATAATAAACATGCCACTCCTGCCTTATTCCATGGGTGGTTTGCATGAAAACTTTGGTCCGATTTCCGAACCTTAAATTCAAAAATAACCCTGGCCATAATCCAAACTTATTTGGAATGCTAATACTGTGCCTCAATCAGATGTTTTTATCCTTTGTATGTTGTATAAACAAATGGAAATATTACAACTTCTGAATGGTGCACTTACCCATGTTTTGGAAGTGCTAGACCCACTTTGTTGAGTAGGGTTGGTAAGATGCATGGAATTTCTGAGCTATCATGCTGCCCCCCAGCTCCAGTGAACCACCTACAGCTGATGAGAGCCTGGGGTGCGTTCTGAAACGATGACCTTTGCCCGCCGTTGGCCTTAATTGATTTGTCTGCCAGGTTTTCTTCCCCTGTTGAATAGGCCTACCTGAATGACAGATTCAGCGGCTGGCTCGCACATCCCCCTGTTGGCGCTGTTCACTGCTGGCACATATGTGCTTTAGTATATTTTATTGACTTCTTTAGAACCTGGAGTCAGTTATATCTTGGCCTTTTGCTCTTCCCACCTCAGAGAGGGTGATTCGTAGGCAGACCTAAACAGCCCTAAATCAGTATACCTGTACTGATATGAACCCATTGGACCTATACCCAAATAGAACATTCTGCTGGGATGGTAACTTTGTTGTCAGGAAAAAAGGTACCTCTGACACGTGCCCTTCATCCCTTGGGGTATGCCCCATGGCCATACCCTGAGACTCAGTGTCAGCAGGATACTGACCCGTCTTGGTCTCTGCCTCCAAGAGGGAGACCTGTAGCAGCTCTGTCAACTGGAGCTGCTGGTGCAGCCTGCAGAGGTGGAATTTCTGGCTCAACCTTACCATCAGAGTCGGTGTCTGAACTAAAATGACCCATGGCTCGTGCCTCCTCATCTCTGAAGGTGCTTATCAAACAGTTCTCTACTAGATACTTCTGGCGCCTTTTAGTTCAGAGTGGCGCTGACACTCCTCCTGTTGCGTGTGCCCTGCTGTAGCACTCTATGCAACAGTTGCTGCATTTGGGATAGTCATTTAAAACGCACCATCCAGCCCCGGTGAGGAATCATCCCCCGACTCCATAGGCCTTGCTATCCAGCCCTGGTGGGGAATCATCCCCCAACTCCGTGGGCGTAGCAGACTTATGTGTAAACTTGAGCAACCCTGTCCCAGGCATTGCTGGCGCCACCTCTCGTAGAGGCCGGCGCTTTTTGACATGAAACAACCCTGTACCAGGCGCTGCTGGCGTGGCTCTCCCGTAGGCCAGCAATGTCACGAATGAAACAGCCCTGTATCAAGCGCTGCTGGCTCAGCTCTCCCGTAGGCCGGCGCTTTCATACATGAAGCAGCTCTGTCAGACGCTGCTGGCGCAGTCTGTCCCGTAGGCCCATGCTATTACACATGAAGCAGCCCTATCCCAGGGGCTGCTGGCGCATCCTGTCCCATAGGCCCACGCTATTACAGTGTAGGTTCACTAAATCCAAATTTTTAGTTTACAGCTTTACCTGTGAAGGGTTAAAGCATTTTTTAACCCTTCACAGCAACTTGTGCTAAACAACAAGAATTCCATTGTCAGGAACATATGACAATAACTTTTTATGACTTTAACTTTGCCTTTAACTTTTAACTTTAAGAAAAACACTATAACATTCATTCAAACTTTATTATTAAGAGAAAAACCCTTGTAGCCCGACTCACCCGAGTCCAAATGGGGCTGAATGAGTCCTTTCTCACCAATTTTATTCCCTGCCTGGGGACCAACGTCTGTGAGCCGCTGACTGCACTGTCAGCGACTCTGCCGTTATTTCCTTGCCGTTCCACGGCATCCCCGCAGGCTGTGAGCCACTGGCTGTCTTGTCAGCGACTCCTTATCTCACAACCCAATCTTTTGCCAGTTATCCGCTTCCGCAGTCAGACTGGGGTTTCCCCACAGTCCATAACCGGTTCACTCGTCGGGCTGTGAAACTGGCAGGAAAACCCCTGTGAGGAGAGGCTCCTGCTTGAAAAAACCCCATGTAAGTAAAAACGAACTTACCTTTTAGGTTTAACTTACCGCTGGCAGGAGCGCTGCCCTGCCAGTCTGGTGGTTGCGCCAGTACGGCTGACGTACTGACGCACATGCGGCCTGGACGGGGTTCTTCACGGAATCACTCACGCAACTCCGAAGTAAAATTCAAAATACCTATGTGGAAAGAGCAGGAACGGGGTATTGATTTTGGATGATCAGCCATGATCATATTGGCTCGAAGGCTGAATGGCCTGCTCCTGCACTTATTTTCTATGTTTCTGTTTTTATGCCTCCCTTCCCCCCAGGTGCTACAGGGTCAGGGTTCTCCTGGTGCTACCATGTCGAATATGTTTTATAATGATTCATATATCTCTGGCATGGGGTCTGCAATTCCTTCTCTAGCTTACCACTGTGTCCTCGGAGATATCTGATCAGGCCCTGAGAGATCTATCTATCTTGATACACCTTAGGATCTCAGCACCTCAATTAGTGATCTAGTTACGCAGAGCCCCTTGGGCAACATTATCCATAATATGGTGGAATTCTACATTAGGATGGAGAGTGACACAGTTAATTCAGAGATGAGTTTCCTGAACTTGGAGAAATGAGACTTTGAAGGTATGAGACGGGAAATGGCTAGGATAGACTGGCAGATTATGCTTAAAGGGTTGACGGAGATGTAATGGCAATGATTTAAAGACCGTAAGGATGAACTCCAAACATTGTTCATCCCTGTCTGGCGAAAAAATGAAGTGGGGAAGGCGGCTCAACCGTAGCTAACGAGGGAAATCAAGGAGAATATTAAATCCAAGGAAAATATCCAAGGCATATAAATTGGGCAGAGGAAGGAGCTAACCGGAGGACTGGGAGAAATTTAGAACTCAACAGAGGAAGACAATGTGGTTAATTAAGAGGGGGGAGAAAAAGGATGAAAGAAAGCATGCGGGGAATATTTAAACTGACTCTAAAATCTTCTTCAGATATGTAAAAAGGAAAAGATTAGTGAAGACAAATGAAGGTCACTTAAAATCAGAGACAGCTGAATTTATAATGGGAAACATGGAAATGGCAGAACAGTTAAATGAGTACTTTGTTTCTGTCTTCACTAAGGAAGACACAAAATCTCCCAGAAATACTAGAGGACCGAGGTTCTAGTGAGAGGGAGGAAATGAAGGGCATGGTGTTCGATAAACTGTGGTGACTGAAGGTAGATAAATCCCCAGGGCCTGATCGTCTGCATCACACAGTACTCAAGGGGGTGACCCTAGAAATCGTGGATTCATTGGTGATCATTTTCCAATGTTCTCTCAACTCTGGATCAGTTCCTGTGGACTGGAGGGTAGCCAATGTAACTACACTTTTTAAGTAATGAGGGTGAGAGAAAACAGGGAATTATAGACCAGTTAGCCTTACATCGGTAGTGGGGAAGATGCTTGAGTCAATTGCTAAAGATGTTATAGCAGCGCATTTGGAAAGTAGTGACAGGATCGGTCAAAGTCAGCATGGATTTATGAAGGGGAAATCAGGCTTGACTAATCTTCTCGAATTTTTTGAGGATGTAACAAGGAGAATGGATAAGGGAGAGCCAGTGGATGTGGTGTATCTGGACTTTCAAAAAGCCTTTGACAAGGTCCCACACAAGAAATTAGTGTGCAAAATGAGAGCACATGGTATTGGGGGTAGGATATTGACATGGATAGAGAACTGGTTGGCAGACAGGAAGCAAAGAGTAGGAACTAACGGGTCCTTTTCAGAATGGCAGGCAGTGACTAGTGGGGTACTGCAAGGCTCGGTGTTGGGACCCCAGTTATTTACAATATATATTAACGATTTAGACGAGGGAATTAAATGTGACATCTCCAAGTTTGCAGATGACACAAAGCTGGGTGGCAGTGTGGGTTGTGAGGAGGATGCTATGCGGCTGCAGCTTGACTTGGATAGGTTGGGTGTGTGGGCAGATGCATGGCAGATGCAATATAATGTGGATAAACAGGAAGGCAGATTATTGGTGTAATGGTGTATGATTAGGTGTATGATTAGGAGCATGATTAGGAAAAGGGGAGGTGCAACGAGACCTGGGTGTGCTTGTCATCAGTCACTGAAAGTAAGCATGCAGGTGCAGCAGGCAGTGAAGAAAGCTAATGGCATGTTGGGCTTCATTGCGAGAGGGTTTGAGTTTAGAAGCAAGGAGGTCCTACTGCAGGTAGACAAAAATGCTGGAGAAACTCAGCTGGTGAGGCAACATCTATAGATCAAAGGTAATATGCATTGTTTCGGGTCGAAACCTTCAGACTGATGTGAGGAGGGGGGGGGGAAGAAGAAAGGAAGAGGAGGAGCCAGTGGACTGAGGGAAAGCTGAGAAGGGGAGGAGAAAGCAGGGACTATCTGAAATTAGAGAAGTCAATGTTCATACCGCTGGGGTGCAGACTGCCCAAGCGAAATATGAGGTGCTGCTCCGCCAATTTACGGTGGTCCTCACTCTGGCCATGGGAGCGGAGGGGGAGTTGAAGTGCTGAGCCTCCGGGAGATCAGGTTGGTTATTGCGAACCGAGCGGAGGTCCGACTGCAGTTGTTCAGGGCTCTGGTGAGACAGCACCTGGAGTATTGTGTGCAATTTTGGTCCCCTAATTTGAGAAAGGACATTATTGCTATTGAGGGGGTGCAGCATAGGTTCAGCAGGTTAATTCCCGGGATGGCAGGGCTGACGATGAAAGAATGGGTCGACTGGGCTTGTATTCACAGGTATTTAGAAGGATAAGAGGGGATTGTATAGAAAAACATACAACATTCTTAAGGGATTGGACAGGCTGGATGCAGGAAAAAATGTTTCTGATGTTGGGGGATTCCAGAACCAGGGGTCACAGTTTAAGAATAAGGGGTAGGCCATTTAGGACTGAGATAAGGAAAAATAAATTTCACCCTGAGAGTGGAATTTTCTGGCACAGAAGACAGTGGAGGCCAATTCACTGTCTGTTTTCAAGTGAGAGTTAGATTTAGCTCTTAGGGCTAAAGGAATCAAGGGGTATGGGGAAAAAGCAGGAACGGGGTCCTGATTTTACTTTGGAGTCACGTGAGTGACTACGTGAAGAACCCCGTACAGCCGTTCGTGCGTCATTACGTCAGACGCTTTCGTGCAGACGACTGTGGAGCAGCGCAGCTCCTCCAACAGTGAGTTTAAAAAAGTTTCAGGTAAGTGCTATTTCTTACCTGTTCTAGGTTTCCTTCAGGAACCTCCGGGGTTCTTGCAGGATGGTCGCGAGGCCGATGAGTGAACCAGCCTAGGGCTTTGTGGGAAAAACCCTGGACCGATCGCGGGAGCGGGGAGCTGGTGAATGTCGGGTTAGCGATCGGAGTCACTGATAACGCGGTCAGTGACTCCACACGTTGGGTTCCCGGGGAGGGGATACCCGAGAATAGTGCGGTTCCAGACCACAGTGGGCCCTAGGGGATGGGGCTTACCGGGCCTCAACGGTCAGCCTGAGTTCCCGGTGGTGGGGAAACTTAACTGTATGCGGTTCCCAGACCGCAGTATTCCCTAGGGGATGGGGCTTAACGGACCTGAAAGGTCAGCCTGGGTTCCCGGTGGTGGGGAAACTCCAGTGTTTGCGGTTCCCAGACCGCAGTAGTCCTCAAGAAATGGGGTTTAATTCAAGTAAATGAGTAAACCGGGTGCCCGGGGATTGATTCCCGGGGAGTGGGGATTCACTTATGGGGTTCTCTAACCACAATAATCCCCAGGATATGGGAGCAGTTGACAAAATACTCAGTGTAATTAAGAAATATTTGGTAGGTTCTGGGAATTAATTTAGAGAAATTTCTTTAGGCAGGAGGTGGATCAGTAGTAAAGTTATGGCAATGGCAGCCTATGGCAGAAGCTGAGCCAGCAGCACCTTTGGGAAGGGCTGCATCATGGGAATGCCAAGTTATGGCAGTGCCAGCCTATGGGAGAGGTTGTGCCAACAGTACCTTTGGGAAGGGCTGCATCATTGGAATGCCAAGTTATGGCAGGCTAGCCTATGGGAGAGGCTGTGCCAGCAGTACCTTTGCTCAGGATTGCTCATGGGGATGCCAAGCTATTGCAGGCTAGCCTATTGGAGAGGCTGTGCCGGCAGTACCTTTGCTCAGGACAGCTCATGGGAATGCCAAGTTATGGCAGGCTAGCCTATTGGAAAGGTTAAGCCAGCAGCACCTTTGCTCAGGGTTGCTTCATGAGAACGCCAAATCTATGGCAAATACTGGTCTATGGGAAAGGCCACGCCAGCAGCACCTTTCTTCAGGGCTGGTTTTTTGGGCGCCAGCGGTACCTTCTTCAGGGCTGCTTTATGGGAATAGCTGTTTAGTAGGGTATTCCCATTTACAGTGATCATGGGGGATGAGGGGTCTTTGTTAGGATAAGGCAATATAACAGGATCTGTTAAGTCTTAAACTATATTTGAGAAATTGGGCTCCTCCATCCAGCTGGATTAAGTCTATCAAATAGACTTGTAGGATGTTGGGATTCACTTTTAGGTATTCAATTGGCTGTGATGCCGGCCTGGGCAACAGATGGCTGTCAATAAACTCTGGTAACAGGTTTACTAGTCGTTAGATTAATTGTTAATAGTATAGATATGATTCAACTGTGCAAGTAAGACAACTTATCTTGTTAAATGGTTAACTATTAAGTGCCTTATAGGTCATTGTTAACACACCTTGTTTCACCAGGTGAAATTAATAAAGTCACAAGGATGGACAAACGGTATTCATTACTGCTCCAGTTGTTGTTAAGTAAATCTTCAATTATATTACAATATGGTGCTAATGGCCCTAAATAGGAAATTGTGTCAGCAGCGCTTTTAGCAGTCCTGCTTAAGGTCTCCCTCATGTAGGAGGAGAGCATGCTGCGTCAGTATTATTCTGACGTTGGGGCCATGGCAAAGTCGGCGTATTGCTGAAGCTGCGCCAGCAGCACCTTGTATCAGGGCTACTTAATGGCTCCCTCACGTAAGAGGAGAGCATGTGGGATCAGTATAGTCTAATGCCGAGTCTGAGGGTATAGCCATAGAGCATGCCCAAGGGATTCAGGGCATATGCCCAGAGGTCTATGCCTGGCCAGAAAGTTACCATCCCAAACACATACGCTCTAAGGGGGGCATTACAGTTGGCCGTCGAAATCTTCTATTCAGGTAAGACCTTTCCATAGGCGAAACCTGGAGGACAAAGCACAAGCTATTGGAACGAGCAAGGTTTCATAGTTTTGGTGATTATGCACCCCACGTCTTTATTGGCAGTAAGAGGTTCACTGAAGTTGGTGGCAGCATGAAGGCTGACCAGAGGTTCCACGCACTGTACCTGTGCTACTCTACAATTAAGGGACCACTTACAGCTTGGTAAGGTGTACACTTAGTTATACATTACAAATGATTGAGACATTATCAGCTAATTTGAGGGGTCTAATCATGTAAAATGGTCTGTTCTAGCTTTTCAAGCAGGTTAGAATTGCGCAGGTTCAGTAGAAGGACCAAGATTGTCTTACAAGACCGTTTCGGAAATCAGGCCACAGTTGCTGTTTATGGCAGATTCCAAGTTGCAAATATCATCTCGAGTCTGGAGGCGGAGCAGATTTGCATGATTTGCAAAAAATGTCTGTTGTGGGTATCAACTATCTATAGACCCTATGGGCATCGTATGGGTTAAAGAGTGATTGGACAAATGTGCATATTGTGATGCTCATGTTGTTACATTATGATGATGGCATATGTTAGTGATGAGGGTGCAATCAGTTAAAGACCCATGGAATGGTTACATATCTTGTTATCACAGGAGAATCGTCAAGTATAGGTTAATGGCAACACAGAATTGGTGTTGAATTACACTATATTATGAAATTCTGGTTAATGGAACACCTAACATGGTTCATGTTTATTTCACTGGTTGCAAAATATGTGGCATTACAATGGTGAAACATACATTTTTGCTAAAAGGAGTAGGAAGGACTTTTATGGTTCCCTCCATTTTGTTTATCAATTGAGGTTTCAAATAAAGTCATTAAGAGGCCGCTTAAGGTTCCTATTGAGTGGTTATGCACATTGATTCCTGGTTTGTCGCAAATAATATACCCTTATTTGGTTATTTTAAACGTAATTTGCTGGTTCAGCCTGAGGCTTGGGAAATCAGTTGTTGCATGATAAACTCAAATTATGTTCTGCAGGTTTAATAAACTGCCCTAAGGTTTGGATTGTCACATCTATCCTTCTATGTGTTCAAAGTGTTTGCATAGCACCAAACCATGAAATTTTCTTTTCCAGGAGATGAAAGAGTTTGTTATGCTTATGTTCCATGGAAAATGTTATTGATTGCTAAAGTTTCGAGTTCATGCTAAATTATCGTTTGTTAATTATGGAGTTATACGGCCATTAATTGGGTTATCAAGGGGTAGGCTATCTTCAACATAGGTCCCAGGACCAATATAATGCCATATGCGATGTTGACATTTGTGAACACTGTTTCACCAGGAGGCTGCAGCTATATCTTTAAATTTGGCTGGAGTTTATTAGGTAGTTATCCTTCTGGCACTGGTTAATTGCAGCAGGTTCAGTCGCTACATAATTGTGATGGTACAGGATGATAATGTCTGTAAATTATAATATATAATATTATGTTATAAATAATTGAGCAGACCAGAAGGGGTCAGGTCTCAAAATAGTCACAGGCATACCAGGGGACCTTTGATAAGGTAAGCACACATATATACAACAATGTCAAGGTCATCAAGAGCTTGGAGTTCTAGACTAGCAATGTCGTTAGTCACAATAAATAAATAAATAAATAAATAAATACATAAATAAATAATTTGGAAGAACTTATTGTTCAGGCCATTCCAGATGAGAAAAACAGAGTTGTGTTATGTACTAATGGATTCTGATTCCAGATCTCATTCCACCAGGGCTGCTACAACATCAGCAGCAAGGGTATTTATGTTCCGCTGGGTCGCATTGTTACGGCTGCACCATGGTCCAACGAATGACTCTCCAAACATCTGTAATGACCCATTGCTGAACCAGGGTTATTTGTTAACTCTATGTCTGGTTATATTTTCCATCTGGGTGAGAGGTGGAAATATTATTGTTTCATTTAAACAGCATCAGCATGTTTTACATCTATGTTATGACTGTATGCATTATGAATGTTTCCCTTCATTTGTCAATGAAGCAGGTGTGGTTGTGTACACTCGTTTCACATGGTATGATATCACAGAGCTTTGAAGTCTTCACGTAGTCACTCACGTGACTCCGAAGTAAAATAGTAAGATTAAACGAGAACTTACCAGTTTGAAGTTTGATCTTTAATTTATGAGGAGTCGAGTTGAGTGACTATGTGCCCTCCGCTCCCAGCCCTCATAGATCTCATCTGGTAGTTCTAGTCTTTGTTATCTTACCATTATACTTCAGTCATTATTATCTGTGATTTCACACCGTTGCTTTGAAGATTGACGCACGAACGGCTGTACGGGGTTCTTCACGTAGTCCCTCATCTCGACTCCTCATAAAATAAAGATCAAACTTCAAACTGATAAGTTCTCATTTAATCTTGCTATTTTAGATGATCAGCCATGATCATATTGAAAGGCGGTGCTGGCTCGAAAGGCCAAATGGCCTACGCCTGGACCTATTTTTTTATGTTTCTATGTTTCAACCGTAACACTGATTGTGAAGACAACTCCATTAGCTGCCTCAAGTACTCCAATCTTCATGTCTTTCTCCAAAGTGAAAACAGTGGAGAAATACTGAAGAAGGAGAAGGAGGACTTTGCCCATTTCCTGCAGCTCCACACAGAGATGACTGCTTTGGTTTCTGAGGGGCCCGATTCTCTCTTTGAGCACCCTCGTTCCCTTAATTTATAAAATACCTTTGGATTTTTCTGAATAGTATCTGCCAAAGCCATCTCCTGCCCTCTTTTTGCCATTCTTAGGTATGCTTCTCAGTTCCCGAAACTCCTCCAGGGATACACTTGAACCCAGATGCCTATACCATATAACCATATAACCATATAAACAATTACAGCACGGAAACAGGCCCTCTCGGCCCTTCCAGTCCGTGCCGACCATTTGTTTTACCTGTTCCATTTTTAATTTTTTTTTCTGACCAGAGTCTCAATTTCTCTCTCCATCTGAGCTCTCTTCGTCCCACTTGCTTTGCCCTTCATTCTAACAGGCACATGCATGGTCCTGGACTCTTGTCATCACACTTTCAGGATGTTCCTTTCCCACAAGCAGCCTACTCCAATCAACTTTAGCAAATTATCTAGAAAGGGACTGCAGATGCAAGTTTAAACCGAAGATAGACACAAAAAGCTGAAAAAACTCAATGGGATAGGCAACAGCTCAGGAGAGAAGGAATTGGTGACGTTTTGGGTCAAGACCCTTCCTCAGACTGAGGCAGAGTCTCAACCAAAAACGTCACCCATTCCTTCTCTCCAGAGATGCTGCCTGTCCTGCTGAGTTATTCCAGCTTTTTGTGTCTATCTTAACTTTAGCAAGTTACTGGCTGATACCATCAAAATTGGCCTTGTCCCAAATCAGAATTTTAATTTGTCTTTATTCATAATTGTTTTAAAGCTAATAGAACAGTAGTTGGTGGTCCTAAAAGGCTCACGCACGGACACTTCAGTCACTTGTCCTTCCCAGTTTCCTTGGAGTAGCTCAAACTTTTCCCTCTCCCTTTTAGGGTGCTCTATATATTCACTGAGGAAACGTTGCTGAGTACATTTGGCAAATTCCATCTCATCTACGCCCTTGGCACTATGACAGTCCCTGTCTATATTGAGAAAGTTAAAATCCCTTATTTGACAACCTTATTAGTCTTACAGCTGCTTTTAATCTCCTAGCATATTTGTTCTTCTAATTTCCACAATCTATTTTGTGGGCATATAGTACACTCTTAACAAGGTGAACATCACGTTTTTATTTCTCAGCACCACCCACGTGAGCATCACGTTTTTATTTCTCAGCACATCCTCACTGGATGAATCATCAGTGATACCATCGAGGACTACTACTGTAACATTCTCCTTAATCAATAAAGCAACCCTATATTTTTTTTCCCACCTCTTGTTTCTACTATAACATCTGTACCCTGGAACATTAAGCTGCCAATTCTGTCCCACTCTCTATCTACATTTCTAGAATGGCCACAATCTTCCAGTCACATGCACCTATAGACGCCTTGAGTTCATCTGCCTTTTAATGCAATTTTAGTTCAAATGCAATTTAATCCAACTGTTCTTCTTCACGCCATGCCGTGCCCCTGCCTATCCTGTGTACTGTAATTTCTTTCATCACCTTCCATACTGACTTCCAGCTGTTCACCTGCCTTAGTTCTGCAATGGATATCTAGATATGGGGTTAGAAGTAGCCCAGTAAATGTTTCCACCTGTTGCCTGGTTTAACAGCAAACAAAGTAACCAAAAAAATATTGCAGGAAGCTTCATTGCCTGTGGTGATGCCGCTGAGAGTGATGATTACTTGCTCTGACTTCTAAACTGCATCCCACACTCCCCCTCCAACCCTGTTAATTTAGTTTAAACCCACCGTTGTAGCACCAGCAAACCAACCTTCCAGGATATCGGTTCCCCTCCAGTTCAGGTGCAACTCATGCTTCTTGTACAGGTCACCTCTGCCTCAGAAGAGATCCCAATGGTCCAGAAATCTAAATCTTGCCCCTGCACAAACTCCTCAGCCACACATCGATCTGCCCTACTTTCTGTTTTAACCCTCACTAGCACATGGCAGCAGGAGTAAACTAGAGATCAGTACCCTGTAGATGCAGGATTATTCTCATAATTTCTTCACACTGCATTCCCAGTGTTTAACCTTCTGTGGATTCTTCCTGCAATGGGGGAAGTGACACTGTTATCTAAACTGTAAAATAACGAATCGAGGCTCCTAGTGGTTAATTATTTCCAACACTCCAACAATTCGAGATGGGCAACAGAAGGTGAGAGGAAATATAAAATAACGGTCGAAAACACCAAAATGATTTTATGTCAGAAAGTGGCCAAGATTTATTGCTTTTGCTCTGGGAATGAACAGCTTTGTGAACAGCAGAGTGCACATTCATCCCATTGGTTTTTAGGCTTTGTTCATCCAGAGAGGCAAGATAACAAGACTGTGGATGCAGCCCAGACCATCACATAAACAAACCTACCTTCTATTAACCCCATTTACACCTCGCATTGCCTCGGCAAGGTCAGTAGCATAATCACCGATGAGTCAAACCTTGGCCACACCCTCTTCACCCCTCACCAATCTGCCTGAAAAAATCTGCCAAAAGCATAGAATTGTGAAAACGCTTCTAGCTATTATCCTGCTATTAACCAGAGAGCAGTTCTGAACTACTATCTACCTCTTTGGTGAACCTCGGACTATTTATTGGCTTTCCCTTGCACTAAACGTTATTCCCTTATCATGTATCCATACACTGTAAAGGGATTGTATTGTCCTTCAGCAGAAAGCTGAAAGCACGCAACAAAAGATTTTCACTGTATCTCGGTACACGTGACAATAAACTAAACTAAACTAGTGAGCAAGGAACTGCAGATGCTGGAGAATCGAGGGTACACAAAAAGCTGGAGAAACTCAGCGGGTGCAGCAGCATCTAAGGAGCGAAGGAGATAGGCGACGTTTCGGGTCGAGACAATTGACAATAAACTAAACTAAACTAGTGAGCATCCAGCAAATTTACCCTACTGTTAAGCCACAGCAAAACAAAAAGGCCTGTTCTATTTTGCAGCGAACCAAAAACACAGAGAAGAGTCTGGCATCCTAGCTGCCGTTAGGTCTGACACGTGTCTTCTCATTGACATGCTACCACTCTGATCTCCTTTCTCTTTGCCCCTCGTCTGCTGCCCTGTCTTGCCCTTAAATGACAATCAATTTGAACAAGCAACAGACGCACCTAATACGTAAAGGAAAGCCAGCTGAAATCATTCAACCATATCTGTCTAAAGTCATGGGTCTACCTATGGTTCAGATAACAGTGTTGATTCCCCCATTTATATTTTCCTTGCAGGAGAACCACAAAAGGTTAAACACTGGGGATTTGTATGAAGAAACGCTGAGAATAATGTAGCACCTCACTAAATGTCACCAAATTTGATGTGTGCATTGGCTGCTTTCAAATCACATTCCCTCTTACATGCAGGCTCTGCTGCCAAAGAGCCTCCCAGAGGCTGTCCAATGAGTATTTGTGTTAGCAGCTGTTTGCAGGCAGTGAAGCCTACAGGGAGATTCAGTACGGATGGAAATATTAAATGGTAAGGACAGGATAAGCTCCAAAGATCACTCAAAATTAAGCTAGAAGTGCAGGTTCGTTTGGATGCAAATTTAGATTCCTGGGGAATGTTATCAGAAAAGAAAGGAAAATAATTTGTAGGTTTTTGACTAAAATCCACTTGTCGTGACATTAGAAGCAGGAATAAGAACTGAACTATAAGACGAAAATTCACATATAAACTAAACTGGGATAACTGAGCTTGACAGATGCAATGAATGGGGCCACACCAGAGTTGTTTGAGGACACAATTCAAACAGGGATGCAAAATGGAAACAGGCTTTTGAACCCATTGTGTCTGCATTGACCAGCAAACACCCATTTACCCTATTCCATCTATATAACTAAAAGTCTCATCTTGACCGCTTCCTTAGGAAAAAAACTACCATATATTGCTATGATTTTTGGCCATCTTATTCACAGTCTTCCTCTGCTGTAGCAGCCACAACAAATCTTCTGATCGATGAAAAAGAAAACAGTTATGAAACTGCAATGTAAAAAGGAAATGAAATGACAATGCAATTAGTTATTTGGCCTGCCCTGTGCTTGAAAAGGCAATGCAAAATAGAAATGAAATGATAGTGCAATGATTGTTCAGCCTGCCCAGTGCTTGAAACTACAATGCAAAATGGAAATGAAATGAAAATGCAATGAGTTGTTTGGCCTGCCCTCTGCTTGAAACTGGAATGCAAAATGGAAATGAAATGAAAATGCAATGAGCTGTTTGGCTTGCCCTGTGCTTGAAACAGCAATCCAAAATGGAAATTACATGACAGTGCAATGAGTTGGTTGGCCTGCCCTGTGCTTGAAACTACAATGCAAAATGGAAATGAAATGACAGTACAATGAGTTGTTTGGCCTGCCCTGTGCTTGAAACTGGAATGCAAAATGGAAATGAAATGAAAATGCAATGAGTTGTTTGGTGTGACCTGTGCTTGAAAAGCAATGCAAAATGGAAATGAAATGAAAATGCAATGAGTTGTTTGGCCTGCCCTCTACTTGAATCGGCAATGCAAAATGGAAATGAAATGAAAATGCAATGAGCTGTTTGGCCTGCCCTGTGCTTGAAACAGGAATCCAAAATGAAAATGAAATGAAAATGCAATGAGCTGTTTAGCCTGCCCTGTGCTTGAAACGGCAATGCAAAATGTAAATGAAATGAAAATGCAATGAGCAGTTTTGCCTGCTCTGTGCTTGAAACGGCTATGCAAAATGGAAATGAAATGAAAATGCAATGAGCTCTTTGGCCTGCCCTGTGCTTGAAACTGCAATGCAAAATGGAAATGAAATGAAAATGCAATGAGCTGTTTGGCTTGCCCGGTGCTTGAAACATCAATCCAAAATGGAAATTACATGACAGTGCAATGAGTTGTTTGGCCTGCCCTGTGCTTGAAACTGGAATGCAAAATGGAAATGAAATGAAAATGCAATGAGTTGTTTGGCGTGCCCTGTGCTTGAAAAGCAATGCAAAATGGAAATGAAATGAAAATGCAATGAGTTGTTTGGCCTGCCCTGTGCTTGAAACAGCAATGCAAAATAAAAATGAAATGAAAATGTAATTAATTGTTTGGCCTGCCCTGTGCATGAAACGGCAATGCAAAATGGAAATGGAAATGAAGTTAAAAGAGTTGTTTGGCCTGTTCTGTGCTATAAATGGAAATGCAAATGAAATGAAATGAGTTGTTTTGACTGCCTGAAACCACTATTTTGGCCCACAAGGCCCCTATTAGCCGAGAAACCAGTCTGTTTTGCTAAAAATGCCGTATTAGCCCAGGAGGAGCAGTTTGGCCCAAAATGCTCATGCCAGGTCAGGAAAATTCCAGAAAAAGCGCCTTTCACTGCGATTTCACTCAGATTTTTTTTAAGGGGTCCCTTTGGCCCACCAGTCCTGTACTAGCCCAGGAGGAGTCAATAAGTATTCCCCCTGCAAGAATTAAACCTCACCCCAGTATTTTTTCCATCCCTTCATTGGTCCCTGTGAGATCTCGGCCAGGATAGACCTTCCTCCTTCATTGCTGTGATTTGCAGAAAAGATGAAAAATGTCTAAAATTGATTCTCCATCCTCTCCCCCTTTGGGCTGAATTTATTAATTTGCATTGATCCTTACAAAATTCCTGGGAAATTCCGTCATTATTACTATTAGACAAACCATAAACTTATAATCTACATATATATGTGTGTATTTGTGAATATGTGTATATATACACATGCTGAACTTTGCAGTGCACTATGTTTGCAGTGCACTATGTTTACACATTCTGTTGTGCTGCTGCAAGTAAAATGTTATTGTTCCATCTGGGACATATGACAATAAAACACTATTGGCTCTATCAATCTTGTAGTTTTTAGAAGTGTCCATGGAGTTTAAGGTTTCATTATTGATCTTGATTTGCTATTTGTATGATCTTGCCATGTACTCATTGATTTATAATTATAATATAACTACACACACACACACACACACACACACACATGCATACACACATGCATACACACATGCATACATACGTACATGCAAAAAAACAATAATAGTGCAATAATAACAATAATAGTTCAAAGCTTATTTGAGGTTGTAGTGTTTAATAGCCAAATGTCTGTAGGGAAGAAGCTGTTCCTGAACCTGGACTTTAAAGTTTTCCCTTATTCCCAATGAAGGTGGTGAAATGAGTGTGTGGCCAGGGTGGTGTGGGTCTCCGATGATGCTGGCTTATTTTTTTGAGACAGCGACTCCAGTAAATCCCTTTGGTGGTGGGGAGGTCAGAGAAGGACTGGGCAGTATTCACAACATTATGCAGACATGCTTAATGTGTCAGGCTGCATCCAAAGAGTAAGCTTCGGATTTAATGTTTCATCTGAAGGCTTTCCATCCGGACCAGATAGTGAAGATGGATCACTGTCAATCAAATGCAGAATAAAGAATAAATGGCTAAAATTAGAGGAGGGGAACAAGAAACAAAACAAGGGAGATGGCTACACGTAAAATGTGGTAAAAATAAGGCTGAAGATATGTCCACAGGAGGTGTAATTGGCAACAGCAGAATCATAGACAGGGTGTGGATGTGGAAATGTGGAAAAATAATGAGTAGGTTAACATATGATGAGCATTTGATGGCACTGGGCCTGTACTCGCTGGTGTTTAGAAGAATGAGGGGAGACCTCATTGAAACATACAGAATAGTGATAGGCTTGGATAGAGTGGATGTGGAGAGGATGTTTCCACTAGTGGTGGAGTCTAGGACCAGAGGTTATAGCCACAGAATTAAATGCACGTTCTTTTAGGAAGGAGATGAGGAGGAATTTCTTTGGTCAGATGGTGGTGAATCTGTAGAATTATTTGCCACAGAAGGCTGCGATGGCCAAGTCTGTGGCATATTTAAAGCAGATATAGATATATTCTTGATTAGTACAGGTGTCAGAGGTTATGGGGAGAAGGCAGGAGAATGGGGTTAGGAGGGAGAGATGGATCAGCCATGATTGAATGGCAGAGTAGACTTGATAGGCTGAATGACCTAATTCTTCTCCTATCACTTATGATCACAATCTTTTGAAAAGAATCAGGAGCTGCAGAACTAAGGAAAGGTGGGTGGACCTATGTGTGAACTCTATCCAAGGAACAGCACAAGGGTCACTGGATTTGTTTCATTGTTTGAGGGAAGAACACCAGCTAGGACCTGAAAAGAGGGTAGGAAGGAACTGCGGATACTGGTATACACAGAAGATAGACATAAAGAGCTGGAGTACTTCAGCGGATCGGGCAACATCTATAGAGAAAAGAAATAGGTGATGTTTCGGGTTGAGGCCCTTCTTTGGACTGAGAGTCAGGGTAAAGGGAAACAAGAGATATGGAAGGTACATATCACAAACTAGGGTGGAGAGGGACAGGGCGAGAGGTGCTGCAAGGTTTATTTGAAGTTAGATAAATCAATAGTCATATCTCTGGATTGTAAGCTGGCCAAGCGAAATATAAGGCGCTGTTCATCCAATTTGTCAACTGAAAAGAGTTCCATGTTCTTCCTCAGTTACCTGACGGTTGTCATATTGCTTCAACTTGTGGCTGTGCAACTCATCCTCAGCACTAGATCAATGTGTTAACCCAGCATTTTATTTTGGAGTTAAGGATTCACTTTAAAACATTTTTCTTTTAACCTTGGTGGATTGGAGCTGATCACTGAAAAAGTACCGAGAATTTCCACCCAACAAACAAATGGTACCAGGAGAGTTCAGGCAGGGGATGGACTGATGAATAAATAGGATTGAGTTACAGATCAATGATAGTCGAACTAAGTGTGACTGAGCAGACGCTAAATATCAGAATTTACCTCTCGCCCTGTGTTGGAGTGGTGGCGCCATCGAGTGTGGCTGCCTCGCCTGCAGCTGTCTGTCCTCTCATCCTTTTTGTTATTTTTAGTCTCTTTTAAAGTTTATTTTTTTTGAGGTCTTTAGTCTTTTTAATGTGGGGGGAGGGGGAACCATTTTTCTTAGTCACTTCCTGATCGAGGATGCCTCTATCCTCCGAGCTGCAGCATCGCCCCCTCCTCGCGGCCTAGCATCTGGATTGGTGCAGCCTTTCCTGCCGGAAAACGGCCAGAGCTTCAGCTTCAGCAGCAGCGCAACACTGGATTCCATCGCGGAGCGAGCGATGCCTTATCGGGAATTGCGGTGTTGGAGCTGCGGAGTGCTGGGACTGCCGACTTTAACACCGTAGAGCTGTGGTCTGTGGAGCTTCCAGCCACGGGCGACGGAGCTTCCAGTCGCAGGCGACGCTGACTTCAACATCTCAGTGCCCTGGGATCTCTCGCCGAGGTCACCAGCGTTGAATCACCGCCTAGCTCGGCCTGTGGATTTTGCGAGCCGCGGTCTCCGATAGGAAGCGGTCGATTCAGAGGCTCTAGGCCACTAAGAGTGTTCTTCCATTCGAGAGCCATTTGGCCATTCACACTAGTATCCATTTTACTCTCCCTCTTATTCTTTCCCCAGAATCTATTAGTCAGCTACACCGGCCAATTAACCCATTGGAGCACTTGAAGGAAGAGGGAGGACCTGCAATCTCCACACAAACAGGATCAAACTCAGGCCACTGGAGCACGAGGCAGCAGCCCTGTGAGTTGCACCACTCTGCCTCCCTGTAATGATTCTCGCCAGGTCCCAGTTGAATTTACTGTTGTTAGAATGTAAATTCAAGGCCAAAGGATTTAATGGGGCGTCTCGTTTCACTTGTCATTCACAAAGCAAGGTGGCTTTTTGATCCATCCACTGAGTACGTCGTTGAATCAGCAGGCACACCGTCCACCTTGTTCCCAGCTGAGATCCTATTAAAAGGTTGTGGAAATGTTGCAAGAAGTTTTCCCCATACTCGTGTCATAATGAATGGAACCTTCTCACCAGGACCAGTGGATCCAATGTCTTTCCTCCAGAGCCCCACCATAGCCCATAGTGGTATAGAGCTATATAGCATAGCAACAGCAACCAAGTTACATAACCAATCTAGTCCCATCTGCCTGCACCTGGTCTATGTCCCTCCAAACCTTTCTGATCTATTTACCTGTCTGAATATCTTTTAAGTTCCTCAATTGTACCTGCCTTTACCATTTTGTCTGGCAACTCGTTCCATATCCACAGAAGACATATGAAAAGGATGTTCCTAAAGCGCCTTTTAAATCTTTCCCCTCACATCTCAAGTGTTGGTCTCCACCTACCCTCGCTATTCATCTTATCTATGCTTCTTCCCAACTGTTGTCAGACTACTGAACGGTCCTCATAGAATCATAGACCTGTACAAAACAGTAACTTAGAAACATAGAAATTAGGTGCAGGAGCAGGCCATTCGGCCCTTCGAGCCTGCACCGCCATTCAATATGATCACGGCTGATCATCCAACTCAGTATCCTGTACCTGCCTTCTCTCAATACCCCCTGATCCCTTCAGCCACAAGGGCCACATCCAACTCCCTCTTAAATATGGCCAATGAACTGGCCTCAACTGGCCTCAACTACCTTCTGTGGCAGAGAATTCCACAGATTCACCACTCTCTGTGTGAAAAATGATTTTCTCATCTCGGTCCTAAAAGACTTCCCCCTTATCCTTAAACTGTGACCCCTTGTCCTGGACTTCCCCAACATCGGGAACAATCTTCCTGCATCTAGCTGTCCAACCCCTTAAGAATTTTGTAAGTCTCTATGAGATCACCTCTCAATCTTCTAAATTCCAGCGAGTACAAGCCAAGTCTATCCAGTCTTTCTTCATGTGGAAGTCGTGCCATCCCAGGAATCAGTCTGGTGAACCTTCTCTGTACTCCCTCTATGGCAAGAATGTCTTTCCTCAGATTAGGAGACCAAAACTGTACGCAATACTCCAGGTGTTGCGTCCTCACCAAGACCCTGTACAACTGCAGTAGAACCTCCCTGCTCTTGTACTCAAATCCTTTTGCTATGAACGCCAACATACCATTCGCTTTCTGCACAGCCCGCTGCACCTGCATGCCTACTTTCAATGACTGGTGTACCATGACACCCAGGTCTCGCTGCATCTCCCCGTTTCCTAATCGGTCACCATTCAAATAATAGTCTACCTTCCTGTTTTTGCCACCAAAGTGGATAACCTCACATTTATCCATATTATACTGCATCTGCCATGCATTTGCCCACTCACCCAGTCTATCCAAGTCATCCTGCAGCCTCCTAGCATCCTCCTCACAGCTAACACTGCCCCCCAGCTTCATGTCATCCGCAAACTTTGAGATGTTACATTTAATTCCCTCGTCCAAATCATTAATGTATATTGTAAATAGCTGGGGTCCCAGCACTGAGCCTTGCGGCACCCCACTAGTCACTGTCTGCCATCCTGAAAAGGACCCGTTCATTCCTACTCTTTGCTTCCTGTCTGCCAGCCAGTTCTCTATCCACATCAATACTGAACCACCAATACCGTGTGCTTTAAGTTTGTATACCAATCTCTTGTGTGGGACCTTGTCGAAAGCCTTCTGAAAGTCCAGATACAACACATCCACTGCTTCTCCCTTATCCACTCTACTAGTTACATCCTCAAAAAATTCAATAAGATTCGTCAGACATGATTTACCCTTCGTAAATCCATGCTGACTTTGTCCAATGATTTCACCACTTTCCAAATGCGCTGCTATCCCATCTTTAATAACTGACTCTAGCAGTTTCCCCACTACCGATGTTAGACTAACTGGTCTGTAATTCCCCGTTTTCTCTCTCCCTCCCTTTTTAAAAAGTGGGGTTACATTAGCTACCCTCCAATCCTCAGGAACTACTCCAGAATCTAAACTTAGGCCCACCTTGTCCATGCCGACCATCCAGTATCTATGTTTACTAATACCATTTACCAGCTTTACCAAGACATTGCAAAGACTACATTTGGAGTACCATGTACAGTTCTGGTTGGCCTGCTATGTGAACAATGTCATTGAACAGGAACATACGCAAAAAAAGGTTTACAAGGATATTATCTTGTCTGGATGTTTTGAGTTTTCAGGACAGCCTGGATAGGTTGGCTCTTTTCTTCCTTGAGTATATAAAATGTTATAAAATCATGAGGTATTTTGGATTGGTTTATTATTGTCACATACTGAGGTACAATGAAAAATATGTCTGTGCTTTATGGCCCTATGGCTATGATTCCAGTGATATATCCAGCTCCCTATTGGGAAAAGTTGAAATTAATTTCAACCATCCTTGTAAGCACTCACCAGCTCCTACTCCACCACATCATCTGGATAAACATTTCATTTTTTAAAGGTTTTCTATTTTACTGCAAGCGTGGAGCGTTTTAAACAGAGACCCCAGAGCAAAAGCTGATGCGTATTGTGAAAACGGAGCATCCATTGTGTGAATGTGGCGCAATTATCTTTGAGCCACAGAGACAAGTTGGTAGACACCCAGTGTTGAATTAGATGACTGACATGCAACACTCAACACAATGGACAAAAGTGCCCACACATCGTCACAGGTTACCTCATGTGGTGCAGCTGAAAGTTTGTTGCTGGCAATAAAATTGCTTTTTATCCAATTACTGTGGAGCCATTCGTAAAGCATTGAAACATAATACCAACAGTGCCAATCAAGTAGACCAATTAAGGTGTAGATTTCTGAAACATAACCCAGCCTTTGTCTTCCTATGTTCGCCCTCTATAGGGTCCCACCCATTTGGGGCTTTACTATGGTCTGTACAGTTTGCTCAGGCAAAGTTGACACCAAAAAGAGCAGGCTTCCTTTAAAAACGGATGTTATGTTGAACCAAATTTCTTTAGTGCTTTATATGTTCCCATGTTCATAAGTTCATACGACATAGGAGCAGAATTAGGCAATTTGGCCCATTGAGTCTGCTCCTCCACTCAATCCTTCTCATCAATCTTTCCCTCAACCCCATCCTCCTGCCTTCTCCCCGTAACCTTTGACACCCTTACTAATCAATAATAAAAATACCCAAAAACCTGGCCTCCATAGCCCTCTGTGCTAATGAATTCCACAGATTCACCACTTTCTGGCTAAAGAAATTCCTCCTCATCGACTTTCCAAATGAACGTCCTTGATTCACCCATTAGTGGAAATGTCCTCGCCACATCCACTCTAAAGCAATCAAACACTCATAATGCGTTAACCCAATCATCTCCAGGAACATTCTTGTAAACCTCCTCTGGACCATCTCCAAACGTGAACACATCCCTCCTCAGATATGGCGACCAAAACTGTTCCCAATACTCCAAATGGGGTCTACCCAGTAATCTATAAAGCTTCAGTATTCCATCCCTACTTTTATATTCTAGTATGCAAACTGAACATGTTAATCCTGGCTAAGTTGAAGAGGCTAGGACTTCAAAATGGGGTAAATGCTTCAGGGCTGCTGGGAGATTGGTCAATGTGGAATTGCTCTCTGCAGCACTGGGACAAGCTGTGGAGAGGTGCCAGTGTGTCTAGAGCTTAGATACAATTTGCAAGCAAAGAATAGGACATCTGCAGATCCTGTCAATTAGGCGCAAAATGCATAGAATGGATTGGATGGCTGCAAACCAGACATACATCTTGTAAATAATTGTAAATAATGTTGCAGAGTTCAACTTTGCCGAGTATTGATTGGATGAGGTATTGAGCATTGTCTGGGTTTCCTGCAGATCAGGGTAAATGTTTCTAAGTTGGCTTCCTTACGAAGTCCGGTTTGAATACAATGTATGGAGCTGTTGTATTATTGGGTTAGGGAAATGTCTGTTATGTATGGGGTTAATCGATATCTATAATTGGGATATTAAGAGACAACCCCCATGTGGTTAGGCCCCTCGAGGTCCCGGGACATATAAAAAAAATCCGCTACCACGAGGTCCAGCGTCGATCTTCTGGGAGAGCACTTGGGACTGCGTGAACTTCTGGAGTGTCTCTGTCTGAGCGAGGCCTAGAGGACTTGAACAGGCAGATACGAGGATCGAACCCGCAGTGGAATAGGTACTGTAGTTAAACTGTAATGCGGTTTAAAAAAATAAAGATTAGTTGTTTCAAGTGTTTGATTCAGTGTTTTTATTGAAACTAGACTGGAGGGAAGATTAGAAACAAGCAATTTACAGACAATGACAGCAGTGGAGGTCAGGATTGATCCAGGGTCGTTGGCTGCTGCACCATTGAGTCTGTGGATGTTTTGATGCATGGTTTTGATCTAAAACATTAATTCTATTTCTCTGCTGCCTGAACTGCTGAGTTTTCCAGAATTGTTTGCTCGGAAAAAGGACACAAAATGCTGGAGTAGCCTTGGGTCAAGCAGCATCACTGGCGAACATGGATAGGAGACGTTTGGGGTTGGGGCCCTTCTTCAGACTCAATGGGGAAATAATTCAGTCACGTTAATTATTCACCTTCTCCAGAAATGCTGCCTTACCATACCCACTGAGTTACTCCAGCACTTTGTGCCCCTTCGTGTAAACCAGCATCTGCAATAGCTTGTTTCTCTATTTTTTGTCAGTGCCAAGGTTCACTGTTTCAAAACAAGGAACACCCATAGAGGTGGAGGTGCGGTGAAAATTGTGAACCTTGTGAACTCTCTTCCACAAAGGGCAGTGGGAACAGTGTGAAGGCTCTCAGTGGCTCCGTTTCCACCACTATTCCAGGCCTTGAGTGCCAGATTCTAACCGTTACTTGAGTGAAAGGGGCAGAGTTGGGGAGAAGTACAACTCTGGCAAGCACAACCTCATCCCACAGCAACATTTGTAAACACACCTTAAATCTAGAATAATTAAAAAATGAATGACAGTTTCAGGCATGTAACCAACCAATAATTGGTTCATGTTTCCTATAGACTAGACTCTCCTGTGTTTAAAAGCAAAATCAACCATGACACTCTCTATATGTTAGAAACAAGTGCACAAAGTTGCCACAAAGTCGCACCCAGGCCACTCCCACTTCTCCCCTCTCCCATTGGGCAAAAGGTATAGAAGTGTGAAAACGCACACCTCCAGATTCAGGGACAATTTCTTCCCAGCTGTTTCAGGCAACTAAACCAAACCTACCGTAACCAGAGAGCAGTCCTGAACTACTATTTACCTCATCATGGACACTCTGACTATCTTTGATGGGACTTTATTGGATTTACCTTGCACTAAATGCTATTCCCTTATCGTACATCTGTACCTTGTGAATGGCTCAATTGGTATCATGTATTGTCATTCCACTGGCTGGTTAGCACGCAACAAAATATTTTCACTTCACCTCAGTGCACGTGACAGTAAACTAAACTAAAGAAAGGAGCACTAAACAATGGTGCAGTGAGCCATAGCCTCAATATTAACCACCCTGTTCCCGAGCCCTATCATGCAATGTCTCTCATTAAACCAGCTAAGTCACCATCCTCTCTCCAATGAAAGGGAGGCAAGTAGATTAAGAAGACATTTCATGAATTCTTCAGGATCATAGCTGGTATGAAGCAGGTGAACAGAGAGAGGCTGATCCCAATAGCAGATGCATTGGAGCCAAAAAGGCACAGATCCTGGGCAAAGGGAACAAAGGAATGTAAGGTGAAACATTTTGATTTTTACACATTCATGATCTGGAACTCATGGACTATATGAATGTGGAAACAGAATCATTCAGCGGTTTCAAAAGGGAATTGAATAGGCATTTGAGAGAAAATACGTGTTGACATATTAACTGAATGAAGAATGGGACCAACAGGGTTGTTCTACTAGGAGTTGGTACAGAGGGGATGAGTTGAATGGCTTAATTCTATGAAGTAGCTATTTTATGATTGCCAGGGATACTAAGTAGCCATGTGATTTTAGTACCATGCCTGGAAGCTTCAGGTCTTTCTGTTGACTGAACAAGGTAATAATATCAAGACATAATGAAAATTGAAGACTAGATACTGATTAAAAGAAGACAAAATTAGCATTTTGTAACTCAGCGGGTAAGAGAGAATCCATGGGGAACATGGATAGGTTTTGGGTCAGAATCCGTCAGACTGATTGCAGGTGGGTGGAAAAGAAAGGTGAAAAAGAGGATAGGGAGGGAGCATGAGCAGAAAGGTGAACACAGGCAAGGGTTTTTTTTATAGGCATATGGTTGGACAAAGACCAGAGTTGAAGAGACAGGAGTAAGCCCGAAAAGAGTAAATAATTGTGAATTGTTGAGCTCAGGGATAGGAAAAGTGTGAATTGTAGAGCCATCGGAGATGGAAGGGGAGGGGCAGAGAAGAAACTGATGCGAGGTCATCCATGGTATAGGAAATGCTTGTGTGGACCTGAGATCCTGAGAGCGATGCCGCCTGGAGCTATGCTCCTGGTAGGGCCACCCATAGCAGTAAGGTCAAGGGGGAGGACTCTGACAAAGAGCAATCCAACCAAGACCTCAACGGTGGAACAGGCGGAGGATGATGGCTGACCTTAGTGGAACGTCACAACGGCGGATGAAGGCTGCAGCAGAAAGTAGTCTCCGGTCGACTTGGACTCCACACCACTGGATCCTGACCCAGATCTGTCAAGGGCCGTGGGGTGGCTGTCTATGCACCAGTCTTCCCACGTTAAACAATGTCACGCACAGGCGTCCTCCATACAGGGAATAGCATCCTGGAGACACGCATGGTCAGCCATGAACGAAGGGGGCCTAAGAAGAAGAACAATACCAAACAATACCATCAAACCCACCACCATAGAACAAAACAAAACAAATATTTTTAAATATCAAATATACTGAGTATAAAACAACAATGTTACAATCAAGGATACATTCCACCACCCGCGGTGCCCAGCAGTCCTGGAAATCACCCAGGTCACCCGTAGACAGCACGTAGTCCCTTTCTATTGCCTCCCGGGCGTGGATGGAACCCCGGAAAAGGGGCAGGCAGCCGGCTCGGGCAGAGCCCTCTCCCATCTGGTGCCATAACTCGCGGATGGCCAGCTTGGCCAGACCCAGGAGTAACCCAACCAGGACATCTTTGGCCCTACCCTCTCCCCTACACACAGGGTGTCCAAAGATAAGGATGGTGGGTGTGGAGTTCAGCCGGAAGACAAGGAACATCCTCTTTATATATAGGAAGAGGGGCTGCAACCTCGCACATTCCATGTACACGTGGTACACAGACTCTTCCAGCCTGCAAAAGTGGCAGGCAGCTGTGAATGGCAAGAGAAACAGGTTGCAAGGAACTCCTCAGTGTGGTACCCTCCACTCCAGGTCCCCGATAAAAAAGGGAAGTTGTTGAAGGTGAGGACATATTCCGCCAGGCACAGGAGCATATTAGTAGAAGGAAATTGATTGGGTCTCTGTCAAGCAAGAAAAGGAGGGCCTTGAGACCTTCCTAGTGGGGGATGGAAGTGTACAGGTATGGGACATCAATGGTAAAGATGAGTGAATGGGGGCCTAGTTTTTATTAATATTAGATGCTGATCATCAGAATGCTAAATTGTTAGCTTTATCGTCTAATGTAACAGATCCCAACAGTATTGTGACACATTCTCTAAACTGGGGAACAACTGTGAATCTTCTGAGACTGTGGAAAAATCAATTGGTTTTATATTTGACTGATCTGAACTACAGGTGCTTAGTTGTCCCTATATAAGACAAGACAGAGAGGCAGATGTTTTGGAAGTTTCAAATCCTCACCATTAGAATCATTGACATCCACTAATCATGCAGACTGGGACTCAATGTAATGACTCATTTAAAAGGTGACACATTGAAATACTTTAGCATTTTAGTTAAAGTTGTTCAGTAAGACAATTGGATATGGTTCTTGACTGCGAGGCTCATGTTCATTGCACAATTCTCATCTGAAGTGAATGACTTACCAGGTCACTTAAAAGCCAGAAATTATTGTAATATTGCATGTGTAGGAAGGAACTGCAGATGCTGGTTTAAACCAAAGATAGACCCAAAAAGCTTTAACTCAGCGGGACAGGCAGCATCTCTGGAGAGAAGGAATGGGTGACGTTTCGAGTCGAGACCCTTCAGACTGAAGAAGGGCCTTGACCCAAAACGTCACCACTCCTTCTCTCCGGAGATGCTGCCTGTCCCGCTGAGTTACTCCAGCATTTTGTGTCTATCTTTTGTAATAGTGCATGACACCTTTGTTATCCATCGTACACAAGGGGTTAATCAACTGCTCCAATTACTAAATATATATTCCAGGTTTAACTTGGATCCAATTGATGCAACTATTAATGATTTAACTGGGCAACGAAAGCAGGAATCTAACTATTCAATTCAACTGGAAACATCCTCTGAAATTGCTTTGAATTATATGCAATTATCACCTCATTTCCACCTTAACAATAGTTTTTCAAATTTTGGCATCAACATTCCTGGAAAATATTTATCAATTATAACTACATTAAACTGAGAGTCTAAGAGCCATGGACCACATTGTGGCTGTGGATGAATCTCAAAGATTTGAAGCCTGAAAATATTCCACTTGTACTCATTGCAATAATTAATTATTTGTTGCTGTTCAAATATCACAATGAATGGCGGTGCTGGCTTGAAGGGCCGAATGGCCTTCTCCTGCACCTATTTTCTATTTTCTATGATCAAGTAAGATTTGAGCATTTTTTTCCACTTCAACTTCTCCCTCTTGCAACTTTCTACTCCATCACCTGTGGTGTGATCGTCTACATTCTTTAAAATCGTAATGAACTTGCTCAGTACCTCGGCCTGGAGCACCATGTCTTTTGTTTATTTACACATCTCCAATTTCCCTGAGCTATTCAGTTAAGAGTCAACCACATTTATAGCTCTGGTTTCTTGGTTCTTGGTTTTCGGTCCCCCCAAATGTTCCAAATGGAATATATACTGGTGGAATCTGGAAACACATACAAGCCACACTGGGTGAAGTTGTCAGATCGCTGCCCTAACAAACCATTGAGTTTTACAATGATCCAATAGATTTGAGCTTCCTGTTAGTAAAAGTTGATTATTTTGTTTGAATTCCAGATTTACTTAATTATTTGCATTTAATTTTCCTAGCTCCTGTATTAGACATTAAATATGTGCCCCTGTATTATTGGGTGATGTTCTGGCTTGAGACACGTCTTCAGACTAGAATCACGAGAAAGGGTAACATTGTTTCTCTCTGTCCTGACTGTAGTCTGAAGAAGGGTCTCAACCCGAAAACGTCACCCATTCTCTCCAGAGATGCTGCCTGTCCCATTGAGTTACTCCAGCATTTTGTGTCTATCTTCGGTTTAAACCAGCATCTGCAGTTCCTTCCTGCACACCCCTGAATTAATAGTTCCGACCTCCAGCAGTTGATACATTAATTTGACCACTTCATGACTACACTACTGTATCCCTTACATTATGCTTCCACAATTAAACTTCGGAGTCACGTGAGTGACTACGTGAATAGAAGCCCGTACAGCCGTTGGTGCGTCATGACGTCAGACGCTGGTGCAGTCGGGCGGGGGGAGCAGCAGCGCTCCTCCGAGCGGTAAGTTTAAACCGCGGGTTACATGGAAAGCTGGAGAATTCAGCGGGTGCAGCAGCATCTAAGGAGCGAAGGAGATGGGCGATGTTTCGGGTCGAGACCCTTCTTCAGACTTCACCCTCCATTCTCCAGCAGTTTTCGTTGACAAGTTGAAACGAGGTAAGGTTTGTTGAAATACTTTACCACAGGTCTTTTTCTGCAATGGTTGGGAGTTTTTGTAGATATGTTGCAGAAAGGGAAGAAGGTGTCGGCGAGGCGCTCCGGGGGTAGAAAGGTAAAGTGGCAGGAGAGTGTTGAGGATGGAGGCCCGTCTGGTACACCTGGTCCGGTGCTGGCTACACAGCCAGTGGTTGCGGACCCACTGCCGGGGGGCAGTGGAGGCTTGTCAGTAGGGCGGAAGGCCACTGGCAAGTCTCTGTGGCCCGTAAATGAGTCGGGCCTGGAGGTTATACCCTCCATAGGAGAGTCCGTTTGCTCACGGCTCTCCCACGTCGAGATTCTATTTCAAAAGAATGCTCGACAGGGACCAGCTCCGTGGGGAGGAGTGGTGCCCAAGCCAGGCTGATGGAGAGCTTGTGCTAGCAGCACCTGTTTCAGGGCTGCAGAAACTATCCTGCCTGTGAGGAGGATGTTCCAGCTCCGTGAGGAGGAGTGATGCCCAAGCCATGCTGATGGAGAGCTTGTGCTAGCAGCACCTGTTTCAGGGCTGCAGAAGTATCCTGCCTGTGAGGAGGATGTTCTATCTGGGCAGTTTTTGCTGACACTGTTTCTATGCTGGGGGAGAGCAAGGTGTTCGGTTGGAGGTAATTCCGAACATTGCTGGGAAGTTTGCTGAGTGTAGAGAGGCAGGAAAGGCGATTGATGTAGAATTGGCCGAAGCCATTCAGTATATGCTCTCCCACCAGTTACAGGAGCTAGCTATGGATGAAGTAAAAAAACTATAAAGCTCCTGTTAATTGTGATCTCCTGAAGGTACCGGTGGTTAATCACCAAATTTGCATAGATGGGTTTGCCTGCTAGGGCCCAGGAGATGAAGTTTTAAAAAAGTGCTTAAACTGTTGTAAGCAGGTACTACAGCTGTGGTGAAAGTTATTGATACAAATGATATGGTTGAAGCACACCAGGATGAACTGGGACTCCTTTGTAATGCATTTTGAAATTAATAATGTCGGGAGGGCCGCTATTAGGCCAGTGCTAACCCGAATTTGGCGAGTTGTGCAAACCAACCAGTGTACCACCACGAAATCTGTTGTTTGGTGGTAACCTTGCAAAAAGGGTCAAAGACTGTTATGAGGTTGTTATAAACCATGGCCCTCATTAAGCCAGCTGGAAGCAAGGCAAAAAATGTTTCTCTACAAGAAGTCGAGGACAACAAGGCAGCAAGGAAAGATGCTGGTAAGGAATATAACATTTGACAGACGATGAATTAACTGATGTTCCTGTTCAAAATTGGGGAAGGTTAAAATTGTTCTCAAACAATGGCAGCAGTTGACATCAGATTTGTTCATACTTAGTGTATTGAAGGGGTGAAAAATTGGATTTTACTATGGCAGTCTACCTAATCAACATTTTCCTAGTCGTAAACTTATTTTTCAGATGAGGAAAATGTGCTTTATTCAAGCAGAGATTCAGTCATTACATAAGAAGGGGTAATTGAGCCTTCTGTCTATCAAAGTCAACAATTCTGTCAAGTATATTTCCCAGATCTAAAAAGACTGGGGAATGTAGAATTATTCTGGATTTATCGAATTTGAACAAATTTGTTTTGTTATAGGCATTTCAAAATGGAGAACTTACCACGGGCAAACATCTAGTGTCCAAAGGGTATTATATGGCAACCATTGATTTAAAGAATGCGTATTACGCAGTGTCTATTCATGGTGATGATAGAAGATATTTGAAATTTATTTGGATGACTGAGCTGTGGCAATTCAGGACAATTGCCGAATGGATTAACTTCAGCTCCTAGATTATTTACTAAATTGGTAAAACCTGTGTTAGCATTGCTTAGAGCTCAGGGGCATGTGGTAATGGCCTATTTAGATGATTTTCTGATTGTTGGAAAGACTCATGCTGAAACTCAATCATCAGTTTCAGTTGTTAAAATCACTTTTGAACAAATGGGATTTGTTATTCACCCAGTAAATCTAAATTATCACCAGTCCAAATTATTGATTATCTGGGAATTTACCATTAATTCCAATCACATGTTGGTAACTTTACCCAAGATTAATTGAATCAGTTAATTGAGGACTGTGCTAATCTCGATGGAGAAACAAACGGCCTTTGAATCAGACAAGTAGCCAGTTTTATTGGGAAGTTGTTGCAGCCTTTCCAGCTGTGCAGTATTGTCTTCTGCATTATCACAATTACAACCATCAAAGGAACAGGCACTGAGAATACAAAGGGGCTATTTTTGATAGGCCTATTGCAGTTGTCAGCTGGGGGCGATTGCTGACATACAATGGTGGATAGTACATGTTTCAAAAAATTTAAGGAAGGTTTCGTGGAATCACCGTCACTGATATTACAGACTGATGTGAGTGCACTGGGTTGGGGTGCAACAGATATGTCTTCTAGTTGTGGAGGCAGATGGAATTTGGATGAGACATCGCTTCCTCAATTAAGAGGGATTGATTATTTAGAGTTGTTGGGGCACCTGGTATGGGCTCAAAGCTTATTGTTCTACAAGGAGGGATCTGCATGTGCAGCTCAGATTCACAACACCACAGCAGTGGCATATGTAAACCACATGGTGGAGTTAAGTCACAGTCTTGTGATAGACTGGCTAACCAGATTTGGAGCTGGTGTATTGACCAAAATATCTGGCTTTCAGCACTTTATTTGCCAGGAAGAGGTCACGTCAGTTAATGACAACATTGAATGGTTGTTAAATCAGGATGTGTTTACCAAATGATTGATCAGTATGCATTGCCAGATATTGACTTGTTTGCATCTCGATTAAAATCAATCAGTTACCTAGATATGTTTCATGTAACCAGATTCTGGGGCCAGTAGCAGTGATGCATTTTCGCTGCATTGGGGGAGGAATGTTTGTGTATGTATTTCCTTCATTCTGTCTCATCAGCAGATTTTGCAAAAGATCAAGGAGGACACCGCTTCAGGGGTATTGGTAGTGCCAAATTGGCCTACACGAGCATGGTTTCCCGTTGTAATACAAATGGCTAGGGAGCCTTACATACTTATGCCCAAGAATAAAAATCTACTGGGTAAATCCAGTCACTGGGGAATCAACATCCTTTGTAGGATCGTATTGATCTGTTTAATTTGCAGATTTTAAGGAGGCCATACCTGGGGAGAGGACTGTCTCATCGGACGGTGGATGTTCTCACGTCGGCCTGCAGGGATAGTACACAGCAGCAATATATCACCTATATAAGGAAGTGGGAGCAATTCTGCCTACAGCAGGATATTGTATATCACACGGCAGGGATCCAACGGATGTATTGGAGTTTGTCAACTCTTTATTTTGACCAAAAAATTAAGTTACAATGCAATTAATTCAGCCAGAAGTGCTCTGTCTTCTTATTTACCTATGAATGCAGAATTGCATACAGTTAGGGGGACACATCCGTTAGTTCACGATTCATGAAGGGAGTTTTCAATTTTAATCCTCCTAAACTCAGGTATGCCGGTATTTGCAATGTGAGTGAGGTTTTTATGCTTCTTCGCCAGTGGGCTTCGGTTACAAGCCTATCTATAGCCAAATTAACTATGAAGGTGGTCATGCTTCTGGTGTTGGTTTCAGCCCAATGTGTACAAACATTGCAAAAGCTACGCTAGATAGAATGCTGTGTCGGCTGATGCCATTATATTTTATGTCTATGATCTGCTTAAACATAATAAAAGAGGCATGACAGGATGTAAGATGGTGTTTTCAGCATACCCCGCAGATGATCGCTTCTGTATAGTCTCACATTTATCTCTTTACATTGAGATTACTAAACCTCTGAGAGGAATAGAGTTGGCTTTGTTTATTAGTCACAAAAAACCACACAGTAAGGTGTTGGTGCAAAACTATTTCAAGGTCCTCGCTGGCCACAGGATGGTCCAGTGAGCTAACTTTTCAGAGGTTTTGTCACAAGCCAATTTCAAGGCTCGGGGTGTTTGCTGATTCTGGTGTCAGTACTGTTACATTTTTCCCTGAGTTAGAGGGGTTTGTTATGATTTGTTTGTAAATAAACTGTTATTTCATTTAACAAATGTACCACTGATGCATGATTGATTGTTAACGACTTTTGAGTCAATCCAGGCTGTGTGAACGTCGGATTTGAGTCTGCGGCGTGAATTCACAGTGCTTTGAAGTCTTCACGTAGTCACTCACGTGACTCCGAAGTAAAATAGTAAGATTAAACGAGAACTTACCAGTTTGAAGTTTTATCTTTATTTTATGAGGAGTCGAGTTGAGGGACTACGTGCCCTCCGCTCCCACCCTCATAGATCTCATCTGGTAGTTCTAGTTTTATCATCTTACCGTTATACTTCGGTCATTGTTAGCTGTGAATTCGTTCCGCTGCTTTGAAGATTGACGCACCAACGGCTGTACGGGCTTCTATTCACGTAGTCCCTCAACTCGACTCCTCATAAAATAAAGATCAAACTTCAAACTGGTAAGTTCTCGTTTAATCTTCCACAATTAAAAGCTGAGGAAGACCATTTAAGGATGTGATAAATTCAGTGCACTTCCACAACAAGACTGGAGGCATGAGACTACAGATGTGAGAATCTGTAGCAACAAAAAAAAAGCAACTGGGGGTGCTCAATGGGTCAGGCAGCATCTGTGGAGGGAAATAAACTCAGCATCACAGATCGAGATTCTTCATTTAGAATTTTATCTGCCGCTCAATCCCTCTTCACATGATTCCACCTATAGCTTACCAGCTCTTACCCCATCTTCCCCCCCTCCCAACCACTACTTCTCTTTTTTTACAGTCTAAATGAAGGATCTCCACTGGAAACCTCAACTGCCCTTTCCCTCCACAGATTCTGCCTGAGCCATTGAGTTCCTCCAGTAACTCTTATTTTTGATTCACAACAAGGCTCTTTGTGCATTCTCAGACTTCTAATGTTGTTCCAGTGTGGTAGGCCATTCATTCATTGGGGAGTTCGCTTACAACAGCAACTCAGAGGCTGCCCATGACGCAGAACAAAAAGGGAGAATGCAAATAAAAACCTAAAGCAGCAATGAAGCAGGCAGATGCAGACAAACCAGTGCATGGATAGGACAGGTTTAGAGGGATATGGGCAAAGGCAGATAGGTGGGACATGTCAGTCTGTGTGGGCAAGTTAGGTTGACAGGCCTGTTTCCATGCTGTAAGACACTATGACTCTCAGTTATTACTTTGTTAGCAGAGGTCCCTATGCACACCCACTGATTCCTGGACTACCAATTGAAGAATATATGTCCTTCTCCCAGAGAATATCCTAATTCTACAATCCTTCAATGAGGAATGGAGCCAAACTGAAATAAAACCTCCCCCAGATATCTATATACTTAAAAGTCTGATCTTGGATGTGAACGTGTGTGTGTTGGTGTGTTTGTGCATAGTCACATCTTTGCGGTAACAGTAAACATATTCCGATAGACATTTTCCCCTGGATTCCAAAATCGCCTTCTCTGAAAATTTCAGGCTTTATTTCTCGAGTTATTACTGAAAATGTTCAAAAATCTGACAAAACCTTGAATTTAAAAACGACTGTCTTTCGCTGATGACGTCACAATGGGTCTGCGTCACATGCCATCTTCTTCGTGCTGCGAGTGACGTCACCCCCCGACTATTCCCCCCCCCCCTTGGGTTATTCAAAAGATGTAGAAAGAACAAGCAAGTCGGGCCCTGTACTCGCCCAGGTCGGCGCATGGTGGGGAGGTTGCTGGAGCCCGGAGCCCGGAGCCTGGAGCTTGGAGCCTGGAGCCAGTATTGCGTTCGGGAACCAGCCCTCCCCTGTGACGCCGCGCAACCCCCCATTCCTCAAACTCTACCCCCTCCCTCTCTGCCCCCGTTCCTTCTGCCACCCCGCTCTGCCACCCCCGCTCCACCCCTCCGCTCCTCTCTGCCTCCCCCCCGCTCCCTCTGCCTGTGCCCTCTGCCCTCTGCCCCTGCCCCAGCCCTCCTCTGCCCCAGCCCTCCCTCTGCCCCTGCCCCAGCCCTCCCTCTGCCCCAGCCCTCCCTCTGCCCCAGCCCTCCCTCTGCCCCAGCCCTCCCTCTGCCCCAGCCCTCTCTATGCCCCAGCCCTCTCTATGCCCCAGCCCTCTCTATGCCCCTGCCCTCTCTCTGCCCCTGCCCTCTCTCCCTCTCCCTCTCTAGCTGAGGCTGCGTGAATGGATAGGGCGGGAGGTGGGGTAAAAGGAGCAAATGAATAATATTAATATAATATCAAGAGGGGTGGTTAGTGTGTATGGGGGGGGTGGTTAGTGTGTGTGTGGGGGAGGTGGTTAGTGTGTGTGTGGGGGTGGTGGTTAGTGTGTGTGTGTGGGGGTGGTTAGTGTGTGTGTGACACCACAGGCCACCGCCCCCACCCCCCCTGCCCCCTCGCGTTTAGGGGATGGGACCCAACAGGTCCCACTTGGTCTAGTATATTCTAAATTCATGTGTATACCGTGTTAATATTGTTAAATGGTTTTGAGAGACTGATGGGTGAACAATATTAGTCTGAAGAAGGGTCTCGACCCGAAACGTCACCCATTCCTTATCTCCAGAGATGCTGCCTGTCCCACTGATCTACTCCAGCTTTTTGTGTCTATCTTTGGTTGAAACCAGCATCTGCAGTTCCTTCCTAAACATTACTACATTAATCCATTCTTTTTTTTCCTAGTAGACGAATTGTTAGTTTTAAGCATAAATCATGATCTATATTTCAGTGTCACTAAGAGATTAAGGTTGTTAATTCAGTTAATTGTGTTAATTGTTTAGCACTGTGTTTCATAGACTCACAGAAGCAGGACCTTGGGGCCATCACATCCCTGCCAACCATTAAGTACGTGTCTATATGACTTACAAAATTCTTAAGGGGTTGGATAGGCTAGATGCAGGAAGATTGTTCCCAATGTTGGGGAAGTCCAGGACAAGGGGTCACAGTTTAATGATAAGGGGGAAGTCTTTTAGGACCGAGATGAGAAAATCATTTTTCACACAGAGAGGGGTGAATCTGTGGAATTCTCTGTCACAGAAGGTAGTCGAGGCCAGTTCATTGGCCATATTTAAGAGGGAGTTGGATGTGGCCCTTGTGGCTGAAGGGATCAAGGGGTATGGAGAGAAGGCTGGTACAGGATACTGAGTTGGATGATCAGCCATGATCATATTGAATGGCGGTGCAGGCTCGAAGGGCCGAATGGCCTGCTCCTGCACCTAATTTCTATGTTTCTATGTTTCTATATTAATCCCATTATTGTTCCTTTATTTACACTCACCTCATAGGAGAAGCTGTCCCGTGGACAGGGCTGATAAAGCACAATCTAGAATGAATCTGAATCACAACTGTTCAAAGAGTCTTTATAAATGTGGGTCTTCTTCTGTTTGCTGGGATTTAGTTTAAACTAGGAAATCTCTTCCATCGTGGCGAGAATGATTTTAAGGGACCGTTCTTGACAAATGTGTCATGAGTCCATCAATCTGTATCTCACTGATAACATTATGAGGCATGTGTGTGGCTGATGCATTCTTGATATCAAAACAACCTTTATATTTGCAAACAGGATGAACTAATGGCATGTTAGCTGACAATATTATTCTAAGTACATGTCTGAGCTGTGGTGGTTTTGTGGGTTGGGAATATTCTGTTGCTCTTCCTGGGTGGCATGGAGCAAAATAAGGGATAAACACTGATTATCTCATTAGAGTTTCATATGAATCATTTGCCGCCTGATGCTCTCCCTCCCACTTCCTCCTCCATTAACTCCTTTCCATCCATGGAAGATAAAACTCTGGGAGACTGTAATACTACGAGCTAACATCTCTTTATAGATATCAACTTGAATTTCAGCCCTTTGTTAATCTTTCACTTGAAATAATTATCTGTGAATTTTACGTCTAGTTTTTGAGTACAGCGTGGTAACAGGCCATTCAGCCCACCAAGTCCACGCCAACCATTAATCACCCATTTACACAAGTTCTTAGTTAGTCCACTTTCTCACCAACTCTGTACACACACTAGGGGCAATTTTTACAAGAGGCCAATTGACCTAGAAATCCACACTTTTTTGGGAAATGGGAGGAAACCCATGTAGTGACAGAGAGAATGTGCAAACTCCACACAGTGAAAAAGTGTTTCCTCATCTCCATGGATGGCTTACCCCTAATTCTTAAACAGTGGCCCCTGGTTCTGGACTCCCCCAACATCGGGAACATGTTTCCTGCCTCTAGTGTATCCAAACCCTTAATAATCTTATATGTTTCATATTTTGTACTCAAGAATGTCAAACAACAAGAAGTGAGATGGTGGTCTCCATTAATCTCATTCCTCTTCAGGTGCCTACTCTGAAGGTGAAAAGGATAAGTTTCACCAAGTTTGGTTTACAGAGCATTGATCAATAGCTAATCCTGGGAAGATCCATTGGATATCAAAACATTGACTCTCCAGATCCTATTATATCTTTCCGCTCTCGCCTTAAACCTATGTACTCTATTCTTTATTTCCCAACTCTGGGTAAATGACTATCTATTACCCTCGTGATCTTATACACCTCTACAAGATCACCTCAGCTTCCTGCGTTCCTAGGGAGAACGTCCGAGACTACTCAACCTCTCCGTATAGCTCGGGCCCTCAAATCCTGGCAACATCCTTGCAAATCTCCTCGGCATTTTTCCCAGCGTATCAACATATTCCCTTTAGCAGAGTGTCCATAATTGAACACAACACTCCAAATGCTGGTTACTAATGTCTTGGACAACATATCATTCTAACTTCTATGTTCAATGCCTGACTGATGAAGGCCAGTGTTCCAAAAGCCTTCTTGACCACCCCATCTACCTGTATTGCCAAATCAGGGCACTCCTCAGGACCTTGCCATTCACTGTGAAGGACCTGCCCTGGTTTGACTTCTCAAAGTGCACCACCTCGCACATACAGTATATCTGCATTAAACTCCATTCAGCCCGCTTCCCCAACTGATTAAGATCCTGCAGTAATTTTTGATAACCATTTATGATGCCACCCACTTTAGTGTCATTTGCAAACTTACTAATCATGCCTTTAACATTCTCATCCAAAATCGCACATATATATATGGATCCCACACAGATTCCTGAGGCACATCACTCGTCATAGGCCTGCAGTCTACTTCCACCAAGACCCTCTGCTTCCTTCCGTGAAGCAAATCCTCTATCCAGTCGGCTAGGTCTCATTGGATCCCATGCAATCTAACATTTTTGGTTACTTCTTCAAAAAACTCAATCAGATTCGTAAGACAGGATATCCCAGGTACAAAACAATAGGCAATAGGTGCAGGAGTAGGCCATTCGGCCCTTCGAACCATCACCACCATTCAATGTGATCATGGCTGATCATCCACAATCAGTACCCCGTTCCAGCCTTCTCTCCATACCCCTTGACTCCACTATCTTTAAGAGCTCTATTTAACTCATGTCACTAAACCATGCTGACGATCTCTAATCGCCTCACATACACATACACACGCACACTCACACACACTGACCCACACGGCTGAGCACAGCCTCTCCAATGTGGGGCTTCCGCCATCAGCTGTACTTCCGCAATCAGTGTGACCTCTGCACTTACCAGAAATTATGCACAAAGTCACGAATTGAGCGGGACTTTTGGACTAAACAGAGTCGGACCTAATAAAGCATGTATTCCTTCCAAACGCAGTCAGACCTAATAAAGCATTTATTCCTTTCAAACACCGTCGGACCTAATAAAGCATTTATTCCTTCCAAACATAGTTGGACCTAATAAAGCATTTATTCCTTCCAAACACAAGTCAGACCTAATAAAGCATTTATTCCTTCCAAACACAGTCAGACCTAATAAAGTATTTATTCCTTCCAAACACAGTCAGACCTAATAAAGCATTTATTCCTTCCAAACACAGTCGGACCAAATAAAGCATTGCAGTTTCAAGCACAGGCAGGGCAAGAGGCCCAACAACTCATGGCATTGTCATTTCAATTCATTTCCAATTAAGCATTGCACTTTTAAGCACAGGCAGGGCAGCAGGCCAAACAACTTATGGCATTGTCATTAAGGGCTAAAAAATCATTTATTGCAAGTACATTGCAGAGTCATAGTTCAGTTGATTCACGGCTTAGAATGGCAGTTGTGGCCTCTCCCTCGCAATCTTGCAGAGTGACTGACATGTCCAGGCATCCGGGGTTTTATAGTCCTGCCGCACCCCCCTCTCCCCCCGTAAGCGGCGTTACGTTCATCGCTGTGATTGGCAGGCGAGAGGACCAATCAGCTGATCTCAACATTTTTTAAACACAATTTTTTTTATTTTTCATCGATGGGAAAAATCCACGGGACTGGCTCAGCGGAGGAGGATGGTAAGATGGCCAAAAATCACAGCCATACAAAAATCACAGCGATCTAAAATTAATATACAGCGCAGACAGGAAGTGGTCAAGATGAGAGTTTTAATTATATGGATATATATGTGTACTTGTGAGTATGTGTATATGTACACACTGAACATTTTTTCTCTCATTTATCATATTGTTTATAATGTACTGAGTTTAAATATTCTGTTGTGCTGCAACAAGCAAGGATTTAATTGTTTTATCTGGGATATATGGCAATAAAACGCTCTTGACTCTTGACTCTTTTGGACATCTAGCACTTCCTCGACCGTAATATGAACTCTCCTCAATACATCTTCATTTCCAATCCCATTTTTCCCAATCTTTATGTCTTTCTGCACAGTAGAAACAGTGGAGAAATACTCATTGAGGAGCTTGCCCATCCCCTGGGGGTCCAGACAGAGATGACTGCTTTGGTTTCTGAGGGGCACTTTTGTATCTCTAGTTACCCTTTTTCCCTTAATGTACTCGTAAAAAGACTTGCGATTTCTCTTTAATATTATCTGTCAGAGCCCTCTCCTGCGCCTCTTTTGCCCTCTTTATTTTTTAACTATGCTCCTCAGTTTCCAAAACTCCTCCAGGGATACACTTAATTCCAAGATAGACACGAAGAGCTGGAGTAACTCAGCTGAACAGGCAGCACCTCTGGAGAGAAGGAATGAGTGACGTTTCGCATCGAGACCCTTCTTCAGCTTTATGTGTCTATCTTTGGTTTAAACCAGCATCGGCAGTTCCTTCTTATACACTTAATCCCAGCTGCATAAACCCATCCCATGCCTTTCCTGACCTGAGTCTGAATTTCATTCATCTTCCAAGCATCCTTACTCGCCTTGCATCCAAAAGCATTTTACAGCCACTATAGTATTCTTGAACCACAGTCACTGTTGCATTATTGAATGAGGTAGGTATTCAGTTTGAACACAACACATTCCAACAAAGTGGGAACTGTAGTCATCACATAATCCATTTTGGAGATGCTGTTTGAGGTGTTAGTATGGGCTTGTGAGCAGGCACCTCCTTTGAACAGACATCACCATGATAACACAGCTGTTAGCTCACTTCTATAGGCAATCCTAGAAATAGCAATGCAGTCGTGGGATGACAGGGAATGAGACAAATGGAATGCTAAACCTACAACTACAATAATATTAGAGTGCAGAATTTAAGGCACGGCTTTTCAAAGCTGTGGTGTGGCTGGCCTTGGAGCGCTCAGAACAAAACAGGTAGCGCAGTGGTAGAGTCGCTGCCTTACAACGCTGCCCCTACGGAGTTTGTACATTCTTCCTGAGACCGCATGGGTTTTCTCTGAGATCTTCGATTTCGTCCTACACTCCAAAGACGTACAGGTTTGTAGGTTATTTGGCTTGGTATGAATGTAAAATTGTCCCAAGTTTCTGTAGGATAGTGTTAATGTGTAGGGATCGCTGGTTGGTGCGGACTCGGTGGGCCAAAGGGCCTGTTTCCACGTTGTATCTCTAAACGGAACTAGAACTTGACTAAAAAGATAAGAATACGGAAGCTTGAACCCAGGACTAGATGAATAGTTATGTTTTCTTACCTACGGACCTACTCCTAAGTTGTATTATGGATAGTTTATTCTATTTTTCTAATTTTCTTTTCTTTTTCTTTCTTTTTTCTATCTATTAAAAACAATAATAATAATAATTCGAGTCAATGTTAATATGTAACCGATATATGAAGACCCCAGCTACATAGATAGCGGAGTCCTTGGAATCCTGGATATTTAATATGTAACCATTTAACAAAGTTTGTAGTGGTTCGGACTATGATATGTACATGCCTCTAATAAAATTTAACAGCAAAAAAAAAAAAAGATAAGAATACCAAACTTGAGAAAGGAGCTCCCAGGTCTGTGGCACCAGGTCTGGCTCTGAGGCATAGTGGGTAAAGTGACATCAGAAAGTGCTATAGTGATGAGAGATTCATTAGCTAGGGGTGCAAACTAGAGATTCTGAGGCCTTAAACAGTTCTAGGATGGTGTGCAGCCTCTTGATGCCATGTTGTGTCAGAGCAGCTGTAGATCATTCTCAAGGGAAGGTTGAGCAGTCAAAGGATGTTGTGTACATCAGTACATAGCGTACTGTACACAGGTGGGTGAAGGGATAAGGTCCAGTGGTGTAAATATAGAGTTAGGCAAAAAGGTTAAAAAGTAGCACCATTTGGGTAGCTTAAAACCTAATAGTATGAATATTAAATTATCCAATTCAGGTAAACAGCCCCCTCCTGAACCTTTTTCCCCAATGATAGTGAAAAAAATGAGAATGTGGCCAGGGTAGAGTGGATTGGAGGCTATAGGGAGTGTAGACCAGGTGACTTAGCACTCAACCTTGAAGTGCTCCAGTGCTGTGGACGTGGAAGTATTGTTGCTAATTTATACTGATTGTAGTCAGCTAATGAGGAAGTTGAGGACAAGATTACATAGGACTGAGCAGAGACCCAGTTCTCTGAGTTTAATAATAAGTTTGGATGCCGAGATGTAGTCAGTAACAACAACCTATTCTTATTGTTCAAGTGGTCGAGTGCAGATTGCATAGCTAGTATAATCTGTTGTGGCAGTAGATGAATTGTGGTTGGTCCAGTACCGTACTAAGCCAGGAACTGATATATGTCATAAACAGCCTCTCAAAGTACTTCATCAACACAGACTTTAGTACCAATAGTCAGCAGTCATTGAGACTTATTGGGCACCAGTAATATTGATATCCTTTTAAAGTAAAGTGGAAAATCTTGGACTTTAATAATGAGGGGTTGAAGATTTTGGCAAAAACCTCCAGTCAGTTGGTCTGTGCAGGCTTTAGCAACCATCAGGGCAGCACACTTACCAAGGGTTCACTCTTGTGAAGGATCTTTTAACATTATCTTGATCAGTTGGGCAAGTAGGCTGAGGAATGGTTAATGGAGTTTAGCGGAGATTAAACTGAAGATGGGTGGTCAAGAAGGCTTTTGGTCCATTGGCCTTCATCAGTCAGGATATTGAGTATAGACGTTGGGATGTTATGTTACAGTTGTACGAAACATTGGGTAGGCCACATTTGGAGTAGTGCATTCAGTTTTGGTCACCCTGCGACAGGAAAGATGTTGTTAAGCTGGAAAGTGTGCAGAGAAGATTTTCTAGGATGTTGCCAGGACTTGAGGGTCTGAGTTATAAGGAGAAATTGGGCAGGCTAGGACTTTATTTCTTGTAGCACAGGAAGTTGAGGAGTGATCTTACCTAGGTGCATACTGTAAGATCATAAGGGGAATAGATAAAGTAAATGCACAGAGTGTTTTCACAAAGTAAGGGAATCATGAATCAGAGGACAAAGGTTTAAGGTGAGAGGGGAAAGATTTAATAGGAATCTGAAGTGCAACTTTTTTATACAGAAGGTGGTGGGTATTTGAGGCAGGTACTATAACAACATTTAAAAGGCATTTGGACAGGTACAATGATGAGAAAGCTTTAGAGGGATTAAAGTGAGTAGGTAGGACTCGTGTAGATGGGGCATCTTGGTTGGCGCGGGTAAATTTGGCCAAAGGGCCTGTTCCTGTGGTGTTTGTCCCTCAGACTCTATGACTAGCAGCCTTTATTATTTTAGGTAACATGTGTTTCTAATGTTAATGTATACATTAATGTTCAACTTTCCTAAAAATATTAATCAGTTTTCACAGTTCACATTTTTTAAAACATGTTAATAGTGCGATTCATTTAAATAGCTTTTTAATATATTTTTTACTGTGAAAGCTATTCAAGTTCTCTTGACCATTTTGATAAACTGTTAGCCTGAGGGTGTGATTTAACTACACATCAGAGTTATTCCTTGGGGTGGATGGAGCAGGACGTTTCATTGAGTGTGGAAGGGACTAATTGGGAGCCTCCTTTGGAAACTTGTTCTGGACAGAGGCAGGCAGGGAGGGAGGACAGACGGCTCACAGTTCAATGAGATTAATGGCACAGAAACATCACCCAAGATATGTACTGTGCACGATCATTTTACACTCGCTCGAAAAAAGCTGAATAAACCTCAGGATGATGCAGCATTATTGAGCTGAATGAATGTGTAGTTTAATGCTGCTCGACCTGCTGAGTTCTTCCAGCTGATTTATTTGTTATTATGTTATATTAGGGAAATTATGTTTTGTTATTATTTTATGTAATGATGTTACATTTCCCTTTTAAGAAAATTATGCGTATTTCCCATTAAGTCTGCATATAGTTTTGAGCATGCCCAATGTCTTGGGAGTAGCCAAAAAGAAAGCAGTCATTGTTTACATTGTGCTCTGCAGAGTCTATATAATTAATCATAATTATGAACTAAGCAGGGTTGTTGCTCCGGTGGTGCCCACTCCATGAGGTTTAGACATGTCATGAAATGCAAAGCCGCTATGAGTTGCAATTCAAACCTAAAAGCCTCGGCCTTAGGCTCTTGCAAGGCAGATACAGCATCTGTTTCACAGCAAATGTTCCACAGCAACAGCCTATAAGCCCACACTGCGGTAAAGTTCCAGACTTAATCTCTTTCAGGTCCCAAATCTGGCTGAAAACTGGCTACATCAAGCAATCATTCAGCAACACTGGTCCCTGTGTAAAACTGGAGACATGCAATGCTTTCTTCATCGATGTGAGATTTTTATCGGAGTGAGTTGTGTCTATCAATGAATTGGAAGCACTGAGGGTCACAGCAAGCTGTCTGTAATGCATGCATTGGTAATTTACTCATACAACCAGCAAATATGTTTAAAGAATAGAGAAAATAATATCCACAGCAACCTCTCCCATCATAAGCAGGGCAGTTTCTCTGGGGAAAAAATCCCATGACTGTCGGAAAGCTTTATAAATTCCATGCATAATATCATTTATGGTACATACAACAGTGTCTGAAGAAGGGTCTCGATCCGAATCGTCACCTATTCCTTTTCTCCAGAGATGCTGCCTGACCTGCTGAGTTACTCCAGCTTTTTGGGTCTACATATCCTGATCGTGATCGACAGGTAAGCTATCCAAGCATCCTCATCTCAGGCAGATCACAATATGTAGCCTTATCACATTAGGCTGAATACTGAGGGACTGAGGGGCAAGGTTTCGGATCCGTGGGCATGTGCTGGAAAATCGATTTAGCAACGTCTAGCAAGCCATTTCAAGTGCCCCCTCCCCAGTACCACACACAAATCTCATGTACGTATTTAAATGAGCACTTCAGAGCCCCTCACTAAATTCCAGTGGATGGGCACTGCCGCAAATAATCCCCCCCCCCCCCCGTCCCCCCGTCCCCCTGTCCCCCAATGACTGAATCAAATTTCCGGACAGTTTACTCTGCTGAATATGTAGAGCTCACAGACAAGGTCTAAGCAGGAAATGTGTGCCTGACATTAAGTAAGTTATTATTAATTTGCTTTGGCAGGGACCTTTTGCATTAATTTACATTGTGTGACACATATGAGCAATACCCAGGTCCCAGGGCAAGACACTTACTAAAATTCATTAGGGCCAATTATAAGCCTTGAGAAAAGGAACAGGAACTATTCCATGTTGAGTCAATAGTATCAAATTATTGTGATAAATCTTGTAAATGTGATTTTGAAATGTGAATGGGGCTACGCATCTCCAGGCTCAAGGGTAGGAACAATCTATCCTTACTTAAAACTCACCATAAGAGCAGTGTGCTGTTGATTATTGGGCATTCCTCGCTTTGATGTAGAAACTAAAAATTATAGTCCATGTCTGGACATTGTACAACCACTCTTAACTCATTTGTCAGCCTATAAAACACAGTCTGCCCTCTAAATGTTCATCTTGTAAAAAACTTCTCCGTGAAATTTCCTCACTTAGACAATTAATGGAATTTTATTAATCTCGCCGTAATTAACAAGGATTAAACTGGCGCCTGAGCAATTTGACATTCTGTCAAAAAATAAAACGCACCATATATATATTTACATAATAAAAGTTAATTTCATTGATTACAGCTGCTGAAAACTTAAGAACATTCAGCTCTCTCCCAGATATTTACAATAATATCTTTCGCTGTCGCATAGCACAGCGCTCTATCTCCTTTGTATTTGAGTCTCATGCAGTTTAAAGGGAGAGGATTTTTGTTTTTCTGAAGATATACACTAGACTTTTCTGAAGAAGTGTCTCAACCCGAAACATCACTCATTCCTACTCTCCAGAGATGCTGCCTGTCCCGCTGAGTTATTCCAGCTTTTTGCATCTATCTTCATTTTAAACCAGCGGTTCCTTCCTGCACATTTTTTATTCCTGCTTGTTAACATTCTGCGGATATGAAATTATCTGTCATTGGTCATGCTTACTTCTTGACATCAGTGCACAACTGTGCCAGACATCAGGAGTCAGTGTACTGGCAGCTAATTCATTCACCCCTTTTTGCTAATAATCAAACCCTCTGAGCTTGCATCAGTCAGCAGAAAAGAGGTATTTTGGTCTATTGTACCAATGCCAGCCTTTTAAATGACACTTCCAATTAGTCCCAGTTGCTCTTCTCTTTCCCCATAGGCTTTCCAAGTATGTACAATGCCCTCCATAATGTTTGGAACAAAGATCCATCATTTATTTATTTGCCTCTGTACTCCACGATTTGAGATTTGTAATAGAAAAAATCACATGTGGTTAAAGTGCACATTGTCAGATTTTATTAAAGGCCATTTTATACATTTTGGTTACACCATGTAGAAATTACAGCTGTGTTTATACATTTCAAGGCACCATAATATTTGGGACACATGACTTCACAGGCATTTGTAATTGTTCAGGTGTGTTCAATTGCCTCCTTAATGTCGGTATAAGAGAGCTTTCAGCACCTAATTTTTCCTCCGGTCTTTCCATCACCTTTGGAAACTTTTATTGCTCTTTATCAACATGAGGACCAAAGTTGAGCCAATGAAAGTCAAAGAAGCCATTATGAAACTGAGAACAAGAATAAAACTGTTAGATACATCAGCCAAACCTTAGGCTTACCAAAATCAACTGTTTGGAAGAAAGAAAGCACTGGTGAGCTTACTAATCGCAAAGGCAATTGAAGGCGAAGGAAGATCTCCACAGCTGATGACAGAAGAATTCTCTCTATAATAAAGAAAAATCCCCAAACACCAGTCCGACAGATCAGAAACACTCTTCAGGAGTCAGGTGTGGATTTGTCAATGACCACTGTCTGCCTCATGAACATAAATACAGAGGCTACACTGCAAGATGCAAACCACTGGTTAGTCGCAAACATAGAATAGCCTATATACGGTTTGCCAAGTATTTAAAAGAGCAACCACAGTTCTGGAAAAAGGTGTTGTGGACAGATGAGATGAAGATTAACTTATATCAGAGTGATGGCAAGAGCAAAGTAATGGAGGAGAGAAGGAACTGCCCAAGATCCAAAGCATACCACCTCATCTGTGAAACACGGTATGGTATGGCCTGGGCATGTATGGCTGCTGAAGGTACTGGCTCACTTATCTTCATTGATGATACAACTGCTGATGTTAGTAGCATAATGAATTCTGCAATGTATAGACACTGCTCGAGTTCAAACGAATGCCTCAAGACTAATTGGCTGGTGGTTCATTCTACAACAAGGCAATGATCCCTAACATACTGCTAACGCAACAAAGGAGTTTTTCAAAGATTAAAAATGGTCAATTCTTAAGTGGCCAAGTCATTCACCCGATCTGAACCCAATTGAGCATGCCTTTTATATGCTGAAGAGAAAACTGAAGAGGACTAGCCCCCAAACCAAGCATAAGCTAAAGATGGCTGCAATACAGGCCTGGCAGAGAATCACCAGGGAAGACACCCAGCAACTGGTGATGTCCATGAATCGCAGACTTCAAGCAGTCATTGCATACAAAGTCTGGTTCTTTCCAAATGTAAGGTCTCCGACATCTCCATAATCCACATTTTAATTGTGGGGGTTGGATATTTCCAAAATTTTAATATTAATTTTTTCCCAGTTATTATACTATAATCAAGGAAGTTTCTTCGGCTTGTTGTAAGTTTTAGGCTTTGTTCTGATATTCCTAATATTATTAGTTTTTGAGTCGGGATCCAATTGGGTATTAACAACTTCAGAAATTATTCTAAAAATATCTATCCGTCCAAAATTTTTTATTTTTATAGAATTTACAAAAGTATGAGTTAAATTAGCCTCTGAGTGTTGACATTTATCACAGATAGGGGAGATATGTGGGAAAATTCTACTTAATTTTGTTTTAGAGTAATGCAATCTATGTAGTACTTTAAATTGTGTCTGGCATTTAACGAGCATTGATGTATATGTTGTAGACTTTCATTCCAAATATCTTTCATTATAGGTTGGCATAATTCATTTTCCATGCTTGTCTACATAATTCAGTCGACGGAACCTCACTATCTAGAAGAGTATTATAAATGTGAGAGATTAATTTATCTGTATTAGGATGTTTATTAAAACATTCATCAAGAGTCTCTTGTTCTCTAGTTCTGTAATCTTGTGTATGTGATTTAACATAATCTCTAAGTTGTAGATATCTAAAAAAGTTATTTGAGTATAGTCCATAATTCTGTCGTAACTCCTGAAATGAAAGAAAAATACTTTTCCTGTAAAGATCTCCCACCTTTTTAATTCCATAATTTTTCCATTGTATAAAACCTTTATCCAACACAGAAGGTTTAAATGAAGGGTTATTTACAATGGGAGGAGAGAGTGATATATTATCCAATTTTAAAGCCTTTTTTAATTGTTTCCAAATTCGTATACCATTATATATTATAGGGTTTTGTAACTTGTGACAATAGAATCAACTTTAGTTAATATTCTGGCCGTTGGTTTATTATATAGTAATTTAATCCATAAAATGAAATTCTCTCCCAGGTGGAATTTTTGCAATACCTTAACCATATAATCTGATGCCACCTGATCGAATGCTTTGTCTGCATCCAACAAAATAATTGATAGTTTTTGATCTTCAATTTGGTGTGAATGCATTATGTTGAACAGACGTCTCAAATTATTAAATGATTGTCTCTTAGGGATAAACCCCGTTTGATCTGGATGTATTAATTTACTAGCATACTTACTTAGTCTTCTAGATAATATTTTCGCTAATATTTTTTGATCTGCGTTTAACAACGCAATAGCTCTATATGATCTGGGTTCTTCCACATCTTTATCTTTCTTAAGTATTAATGTAATCGTTGTAAGATTTAACAGGTTTGGGATGCTAGTTTCTGGGCTAGTGATGAATATTAATACATCATCTGCATATAAAGAAATTTTATTAACTGTATCTTTAGTATTATACTCATATATTTTTGGGTGAGCTCTAACATTTTCTGCCAATGGTTCAATAGCAAGGGCGAATAATAACGGGGATAGCGGACATCCTTGTCTACAACCTCTAGATAACTTAAATGTAGGTGATAACATTTGATTTGTCAATATTCTAGCTGTTGGGTTAGTACATAAAAGCTTAACCCATGTGCTGTACTTCTCGCCCAGTTTAAATGTTTTCATCACCGAAAATAAATAGGGCCATTCTACCTGATCAAATGCTTTTTCAGCGTCTAGCGAAAGATATCTTCAATTAAAGCCACACATCTTCTTGGATATCTTCTTCAAGGAACATCAGGGAAGTAGATTAGGCAAGCCCTACGATTCCTGAAAAAGTATTGGTTTCTGTTCAGCAGGTTAGTTATCAATGTATGTTCCTTAAGTTTGCTTGTTAGTCAATTCCAAAACTTAACAGAGTTGAAGTGAAGCTGATGTATTATTGATACCTCAGATGGTTCTCAATATCCCAATAAAGGGGCGGCATGGTGGCAGAGCAGTAGTGTTCCAGCCTTACAGCACCAGAGACCCAGATTTAATCCTGACTATGGGTGCTGTCTGTACGGAGTTTGTACGTTCTCCCTGTGACCTGCGTGGGTTTTCTCCGGGAGCTCTGGTTTCCTCCCACACTCCAAAGACGTACAGGTTTGTAGATTAATTGGCTTGGTATAAAATTGTGAATTGACCGTAGTGTTTGTAGGATAGCGCTAGTGTGCGGGGATCACTGGTCGGCATGGACTCAGTAGGCTGAAGGGCCTGTTTCCGCACTGTATCTCTGAAACTAAAATCTAAACTAAATCTCCTCTGATTCAGTACGCCTCTTATTCAGAAATGGGATGTGAACTAAACAAAACAAGATTAAACATCTACGATGTTTATTCACTGAGCTTGGAGGCACTGAAAATATCTAATCTATATTACTAAAAGTCTGATCTTGACAACTTCTTGTTGTTCTGTATATTGATTTTTTTTAAACGCTGCCACTTACAGCTGTGATTTTTGTCCATCTTACTCAGAGTCCCCCTCTGCTGTGCAGGACAAGAGGATTTTCCCCATCGCTGAAAAATAAAAGAGTTATTAGTGTTTAAAAATGTTGAGATTCTCTCTCCTGAAGGCCACGCCCCTTCTGGAGGAACTGTAAAACCCTGAAGTGTTGAGTGCCTCAGTCAGTCTCTGCAAGATGGGGGAAGCACGAGAGTCACATTATGTGCTATGAATACATGACTACTAAACTGTGAGTGTGGTTTTACTGACCTTGAGTGCCCTTAAAGTGGTTTGAAAATGAAAATGTGGTTGGTTTGAAATAAAGCACTAAATCTCCTCTGATTCAGTACGCCTCTTATTCAGAAATGGGATGTGTGCAGGTTTTTTTATTTGATTGATTTTGGAGGTGAACTTTAAACATACAGATGTGGCTGAATGGGAGATGTCAGAGAGTAATGGTGGATGGCTGTTTGTCAGGTTGGAAGCCGGTGACCAGTGGGGTGCCTCAGGGATCTGTGTTGGGTCCACTGTTGTTTGTCATGTACATCAATGATCTGGATGATGGGGTGGAAAATTGGATACGTAAGTATGCAGATGATACTAAGATAGGTGGTGTTGTGGATAATGAAGTAGATTTTCAAAGTCTACAGAGAGATTTGGGCCATTTGGAAAAGTGGGCTGAAAGATGGCAGATGGAGTTTAATGCTGTTAAGTGTGAAGTGCTACATCTTGGCAGGACAAATCAAAATAGGACGTACATGGTAAATGGTAGGGAATTGAGGAATGCTGTGGAACAGAGGGATCTAGGAATAACTGTGCATAGTTCCCTGAAGGTGGAATCGCATGTAGATAGGGTGGTAAAGAAAACCTTTGGTGTGCTGCCTTTATAAATCAGAGCATTGAATATAGGAATAGGGAAGTAATGTTAAAATTGTACAAGGCATTGGTAAGACCAATTCTGGAGTATGGTGTACAATTTTGGTCGCCTAATTATAGGAAGGATGTCAACAAAATAGAGAGAGTACAGAGGAGATTTACTAGAATGTTGCCAGGGTTCCAGCAACTATGTTACAGAGAAAGGTTGAACAAGTTAGGTCTTTATTCTTTGGAGCGCAGAGGTTAAGGGGGGACTTGATTGAGGTCTTTAAAATGATGAAAGGGATAGACAGAGTTGACGTGGATACGTTTTTCCCATTGAGGGTAGGGAAGATTCAAACAAGAGGGCATGACATGAGAATTAAGGGACAGAAGTTTAGGGGTAACGTGAGGGGGAACTTCTTTACTCAGAGGGTGGTGGCTGTGTGGAATGAGCTTCCAGCAGATGTGGTGGAGGCAGGATTGATTTTAATATTTAAAAGTAAAGTGGATAGGTATATGGACGTGAAGGGAATGGAGGGGTATGGTCTGAGTGCAGGTAGATGGGACTAGGGGAAAACAAATGATCGGCACGGACTGGAAGGGCCGAGAGGGCCTGTTTCTGTGCTGTAATTGTTATATGGTTATATGGTTATATGTGTGCACGTGGGCATTCAGGAGAATGCTCTGTGTGCAATGGCAATCTCAGCATTCTCAGTTCTTTAGGCGCCCTCCTCATAAATCTCCGCACGCTTGATCCCCAAATACTGTGAACTGGATTAAAAACTGCAATACCCTCACTCACGCAAGCCCTCTCCCCCATGTCAACTCAGGGCTCTATCTACTGACTCGTACTAATGACTGCAGAGTACATTTGATATTACCCACCCCTTGACCATTTCAAACTTCTGGTTTCATCAGCAGACACGTGAGGGCATAGAACCAGCCCATGGCTGTTCATGCCATAATCTTAATTTCTCATCATTGCTCTCTCAGGATTGACAAGTCTTAAGGAGATTGTAAAAGGCATGTGCTTGCTTGTGGTCCGAAATGCACTAGCATCCTGACAGTATGAATGGGTCAACTGTTGAGTGATTAAATAAATAATACCATATAATCTCTGCAGCTGTTATATTTAAATTGCAGGATGTGCACAATTATATACAGCTTGCAGCTAAAATGGAATGCATCATCTGTGTCATTCATGACCACATGATTAAGAAATGATACATCATCAGGTATCATCACAACATTACATTCCAAATACATATGTAAAGGGTATCCAAAGGGTATGTGTGCCTGCAGCAAACCACCTTGGCAAACTGGCAACTGGGAAAAAAGTTAGTAAATATTCAGCAGTACCACCCGACCAATTATCATTATTAACATATGAACAATTTTATCCTTTTGATGTGAATTGAAGATTTCACTTTTTTTAACATGGAAACATAGAAATTAGGTGCAGGAGCAGGCCATTCGGCCCTTCGAGCCTGCACCGCCATTCAATATGATCATGGCTGATCATCCAACTCAGTATCCTGTACCTGCCTACTCTCCATACCCCCTGATCCCTTCAGCCACAAGGGCCACATCCAACTCCCTCTTAAATATGGCCAATGAACTGGCCTCAACTACCTTCTGTGGCAGAGAATTCCACAGATTCACCACTCTCTGTGTGAAAAACGATTTTCTCATCTCGGTCCTAAAAGACTTCCCCCTTATCCTTAAACTGTGACCCCTTATCCTGGACTTCCCCAACATCGGGAACAATCTTCCTGCATCTAGCCTGTCCAACACCTTAAGAATTTTGTAAGTCTCTATGAGATCACCCCTCAATCTTCTAAATTCCAGCGAGTACAAGCCAAGTCTATCCAGTCTTTCTTCATATGGAAGTCGTGCCATCCCAGGAATCAGTCTGGTGAACCTTCTCTGTACTCCCTCTATGGCAAGAATGTCTTTCCTCAGATTAGGAGACCAAAAGTGTACGCAATACTCCAGGTGTGGCCTCACCAAGACCCTGTACAACTGTACAACTGCAGTAGAACCTCCCTGCTCTTGTACTCAAAACCTTTTGCTATGAAAATGCCAACATACCATTCGCTTTCTTCACAGCCTGCTGCACCTGCATGCCTACTTACAATGACTGGTGTATCATGACACCCAGGTCTCGCTGCATCTCCCCTTTTCCTAATCGGTCACCGTTCAAATAATAGTCTACCTTCCTGTTTTTGCCACCAAAGTGGATAACCTCACATTTATCCACATTATCTTGCATCTGCCATGCATTTGCCCACTCACCCAGTCTATCCAAGTCACCCTGCAGCCTCCTAGCATCCTCCTCACAGCTAACACTGCCCCCCAGCTTCGTGTCATCTGCAAACTTCGAGATGTTGCATTTAATTCCCTCACCCAAATCATTAATGTATATTGTAAATAGCTAGGGTCCCAGCACTGAGCCTTGCGGCACCCCACTAGTCACTGTCTGCCATCCTGAAAGGGACCCGTTCACTCCCGAAAATCCTCCAGGGATACACTTGATCCCAGATGCCTGTACCTGTTCCATGCTACCTTCTTTTTCCTGACCAGAGTCTCAATTTCTCTCTCCATCTGAGCTCTCTTCCTCCCACTTGCTTTGCCCTTCATTCTAACAGGAACATGCATGGTCCTGGACTCTTGTCATCACACTTTCAGGATGTTCCTTTCCCACAAGCAGCCTACTCCAATCAACTTTAGCAAATTATGTAGAAAGGGACTGCAGATGCAAGTTTAAACCGAAGATGGACACAAAAAGCTGAAAAACTCAGTGGGATAGGCAACAGCTCAGGAGAGAAGGAATGGGTGACGTTTTGGGTCAAGACCCTTCCTCAGACTGAGGCAGAGTCTCAACAAAAAACGTCACCCATTCCTTCTCTCCAGAGATGCTGCCTGTCCCGCTGAGTTATTCCAGCTTTTTGTGTCTATCTTAACTTTAGCAAGTTACTGGCTGATACCATCAAAATTGGCCTTGTCCCAAATCAGAATTTTAATTTGTCTTTATTCATAATTGTTTTAAAGCTAATAGAACAGTAGTTGCTGGTCCTAAAAGGCTCACGCACGGACACTTCAGTCACTTGCCCTTCCCAGTTTCCTTGGAGTAGCTCAAGCTTTTCCCTCTCCCTTTTAGGGTGCTCTATATATTCACTGAGGAAACGTTGCTGAGTACATTTGGCAAATTCCATCTCATCTACGCCCTTGGCACTATGACAGTCCCTGTCTATATTGAGAAAGTAAAAATCCCTTATTTGACAACCTTATTAGTCTTACAGCTGCTTTTAATCTCCTAGCATATTTGTTCTTCTAATTTCCACAATCTATTTTGTGGGCATATAGTACACTCTTGACAAGGTGAACATCATGTTTTTATTTCTCAGCACCATCCACGTGAGCATCACGTTTTTATTTCTCAGCACATCCTCACTAGATGAATCATCAGTAAAGGAGTGGATGTTGTCTATATGGATTTCTGTAAGGCCTTTGACAAGGTTCCCCATGGAAGGTTGGTTAAGAAGGTTCAATCTTTGGATGTTAATGGCGGAGTAGCAAGATGGATTCAACAGTGGCTGAATGGGAGATGTCAGAGAGTAATGGTGGATGGCTGTTTGTCAGGTTGGAAGCCGGTGACCAGTGGGGTGATCTGTGGGATCTGTGTTGGGTCCACTGTTGTTTGTCATGTACATCAATGATCTGGATGATGGGGTGGAAAATTGGATAAGTAAGTATGCAGATGATACTAAGATAGGTGGTGTTGTGGATAATGAAGTAGATTTTCAAAGTCTACAGAGAGAATTGGGCCATTTGGAAAAGTGGGCTGAAAGATGGCAGATGGAGTTTAATGCTGATAAGTGTGAAGTGCTACATCTTGGCAGGACAAATCAAAATAGGACGTACATGGTAAATGGTAGGGAATTGAGGAATGCTGTGGAACAGAGGGATCTAGGAATAACTGTGCATACAGTTATTCCTAGATCCCTTTATACAGACAACATCCACTGCTTTACCCTCATCAATTTCCCTAGTTACCGCTTCAAAAAATTCAAGAAGGTTTGTCAAACATGATATATGTGTGTGTGTGTGTGTGTGTGTATATG